>CM034300.1:78219580-79419580 GCA_019925795.1 Dendrobium chrysotoxum | reverse complement strand
AACGTCTTCATACGTGAAACACTCACCAACATTATTTACATGGTCTAGCCACTTAGCTTCATAGATCCTCTCTACCCCACACATGTATGCAAACTTAGCAAAGCCATCCATGGCTTAAAACAAGCACCTAGACAATGGTTTCTCACCTTATCAAAATTTCTCATTGAATTAGGCTTCAAATTCAGTAATGCAGATACATCTCTTCTCATTTATTTGTCCTCTACAATCCAAGTTTACCTATTGTTGTACATTGATGATATTCTTCTAACCGGCAACAATTCCACTTTCATTTTCAACACTCTCCTCTAACTTCAGAACAAATTCTCATTAAAAGATCTTGGTCCAGTCTCTTTCTTTCTCGGGCTGCAAATTCATAAGACTTTGACTGGATTCTGTTTACAACAATCCAAGTACGCCAAATACATTCTCTTAAAATTCTGGTCTTAAAGATTAAAAATTAACTCTTTCTTCAGCCTCTTTGAAATCTTCAGTTTCTCCATCTAAGAATCAACCTTTTTTCCAATCCATCTATATATCACACAATTGCTAGTTCTTTTCAATACCTCGCCATTACTCGCCTAGATATAGCCTTCACCACCAATCCCCTTTGCCAATTCATGCATTCTCCATTGAATTCTCATTTTCAACAACTGAAAAGTTTACTCATGTACATCAAGGGCACACTTCAAATCAGATTGCCAATTACTTCAGGAGACCTCACCCTTCACTCTTACTCCGATGCAGACTTGGCATCATATAAGCAAAATTGTAGATCCATCTCAGGTTACTCCTTTTTCATTTCAGCTAATCTACTATCGTAGAGTGTTAAGAAGCAGAACACTGTGGAAAAATCCTCAACTGAAGCGAAAAATAGGGCTCTTGCAGCTGCAACATCATATATCATGTAGCTTTGTCGCCTTCTCACTGATTTTCGGATGTTGTTAACTTCCCCAACTCCACTTCGTTATGACAACATTTCAGCCATGGCCTTCGCCAACAACCTTGTCTTCCATGCTCGAACTAAACACATAGAAATAAACTAACATTTCATCAGTAATTACATTAGCTCAAATGAAATAGCCATACATTACATCTCCACATTGGATTAGCCAGCAGACATATTCACCAAAATACTTTCACCATCACATTTTAAACAAATGCATAAAAAATTAACTTTTATGCATCAAAATCCTTAATTTGCGGGATGGTGATAAGCTATGCGATAAGTAAGCCAACGGATCACCTGCACTCCTCATTCACTAGCACTGCTCAATAGCGACTCGTCTCCACTATGTTTGGATGATCAATGAAGCCTCTTCACCTTCAGATAACGACTGCTGCAAATGATTGTATCTTCTCCTCTCTCTCTCTCTCTATATATATATACAATGCAACCACCATAAATTGAATCGAAAAAATACATGAAATGTTCTGGCTCATCTCCAATCTCTTTTTGTTATACTTCTACCTTGCTAAGCTGCTGCAGGTTACAGAGACATTCTCTTCATTCCAATATATTTATCTCTAAAATACATTAATTTTAAAAACATCTAATCAAATAACCCTAAAGCTTGCCTTTTGTTTCTTTTGCATAAACTAAAAAAGTTTCATCAAGGATATTTTAGAAGGAAAAACAAAATGAAAATTTTGTTTGTTGATATTCTCAGTAAATTTAATTCATAATATGAAGTGTGCCCTTTGATAAATAAAAAATATATATACTGATTTTTTGTAAAATAACATTTTTAGTCATGCAAAATTATTGTGTAAAATTATTATTATTATTATTAGTATTAGTATTATTATTATTATTATTGTTATTATTATTATTGTTGTTGTTGTTATTGTTATATAACTTTGTTAGAATCAAAATATAGTAATTATGAGTAGTAGCTAGCTTAGTTGCATTGTTAGTAAAAATTTTTAAAATTATTGTGAAGATTTTAGGATCAAATATCACTATATCAATTTGACACTCAATTTTTTAATTAAATAAATATAATTATTCATGTTTCTTTTCTGGATAAATTATTAAAGTAGATATAATATATAATTTAATCATTAAAAATATTTAAAACAAATTTTAAAAAATAGGCATTGTCTCCCATTTAACAAGTAACTTGTTGTTGACATGATAAATAATTTGCCCGTTAAACAGGCAACTTAGGCTGACATGAAATAAAAAGTTAAAAAAATGTCATAAAATGATAAAACAAAATCTCAAAATTTTAAATTTCTTTCAAAATAAGTGTTAAATTAATTATTTATATATTTATTTATCTAAAAATGTAACAAAAATTTTCTCATTTATTCCGATTAAAATTTAGAATTATTAAATCTAACTTTTTCTAAAACTCCCATAAATTTAGATATACATATATTAGAATTATTTTTATTTTCTAAAAAATAATTTCAAGTCTTAAATATTAGTTTTTTATATTTTATTATATTACTTTCGTATTATTTTGTAATGCACATCAATACTTCCCAATTTATTATATTTCTTATATATATCCAAATTCAAAGATTTTTTTTTTAATTAGATAAGATAATTCTTATCATAATTTAATAAGAATGGATCATAAATATTTTAAATATATTTTAACATAAATATAACATATGAATAATTAATTTCCACTCTTTTGAAAAAAATAAATTTTGGAGATTTATTTTATCATATTATGAATTATTATTTGTTACAAAAATATTTTTTTCATAAGGGAGTAAGATATCACTTTAACTAGGCAATTTGCCCATTTTGAAATATTAGTTTTGAACTACTTAGATATATTAGTTACGTTTGTTTACATTACTAATATATGTTTGTTTACATTACTAATATTTTAATTAAAAATATAATTATTTACGTTTGTTTTATACATTAAAAAATATTATGTTTCTTTTTTATATTAAAAAAATAATTATATTAAATATAATATATTTTCCAAGAAAAGATTCGTGGCTAAGTGTTCAACGGCTTCTAGAACCCTTTCCTTCTTTTTCCATTATGTGGAAATTTCAAACATCCCTTGTTACATCATCCATTACGCTATGCTGGAAAATTTTTTGCTACGGTTTACTTTTTAGACTATTAAGTTCAGTCCTGATTTCCAGTTGCAGCAAGCAAATTACAATGGGATATGCAGACCAAAGCCTCAACGTCCTCTTCTTCCCCATCATGGCGCAAGGCCACATGCTCCCCATGGTTGACATGGCCAAACTCTTCGCAGCTCGTGGAGTTGCCGTTGGCATCGTAACCATCTCAGCGAACGACGCCCTCATTCGCCCCACCATCGACCGCTTCAATTCCTCTGCGAGCTCCCCCATACAGCTCCACCTCATCCATTTCCCCTCAGCCACTGAGGAAAGTGAGAACATAAACTTTCTTTCCTCACACGCACAAATTCTCAAATTTGCAAAAACCGTTGTCTTGCTCAGTGAACCGTTTGATCATGTCCTCAAAGACCTCCGCCCTGACTGCGTCGTCTCCGACGTTTTCTTGCCATGGACTTGTGAAGTTGCTGCCGAGAATGGCATACCGAGGATTTCTTTTCTTGGCTCCAACTTCTTTGCAATGTGCGCTATCGATAGCATGGAGCGGCACCAAACTCTTGAAAGCCTACCATCGGAAGCAGAGACCGTTGTCCTCCCTGCCTTGCCACATCACATCGAGATGCTCCGATCCCAAGTTCGTGACCCTAGTAAACTGAACCCTTCCATGACCCCCTTCGTGGAGGTCATCAAGCATGCGAGTAAGGTTGATTCTAAGAACTACGGGATGGTGGTGAACAGCTTCTACGAGTTAGAGCCAGACTATGTCGAGCACTATAGGAAAGTGTTGGGGAAGAAAGCATGGCATGTCGGCCCTGTCTCGCTTTGCAACCAAGAAGAGGTCGACAAGTCAGTAAGGGGAGGAGAAAGTAAAGGAGGTGTAGAATGCTTGAAGTGGCTCGACAGCAAAAAGCCAAGATCAGTAGTGTATTTGTGCTTCGGTAGCACTTCTGATTTCACGATCGCACAGTTGAGGGAGATGGCCCTTGGGCTTGAGGCTTCAAGCTATCCATTTGTTTGGGTGTTGAGGAATGCAGGTGAGGAGTGGATTCCTCAAGGTTATGAGCAGAGGATTGAAGGGAAGGGTCTTATAATCAAAGGATGGGTGCCACAGTTGTTGATATTGAACCATGTGGCAGTGGGCAGCTTTGTGACACATTGTGGATGGAATTCAAGCTTGGAAGGGATATCAGCCGGCTTGCCAATGGGGACATGGCCACTTCATGCTGAGCAATTTTTTAATGAGAGGCTATTGGTGGATGTGCTTAAGGTTGGCGTGCCAGTGGGGTCGAAGGTGTATGGGCTAAGGACCGAGGAGCTACCAGTTGTAGAAGCAGCAGCTTTAGAGACGGCAGTGAGAAGGTTGATGGGGGAGGAGGAGGAGGCAGAGGAAAGGCGGAGGCGGGTGAGCGAGCTTAAAGAGATGGCGAGGAAGGCTGTGGATAAAGGAGGGTCTTCTTATAATGATCTTGGAAATTTGATACAGGAGTTGGTGGAGAGGAAGGCACATGCTCAAGTATTGAACTGAGCTAGTTAATATTTCGTAAAAGAAGCTCTCCACTCTATGAATCAGAAAGCATGTTGCCTAAATTAACCGTTTGGTATATAAATAAATCACTTATATTTAATTTAATTTAATTTGAATTTGAAAATTCATTGCATGCATATTAGGGGTGTTAAAATGGATTTTTGGGTCATGTTCGGGTTGACCTCGGAGTCGACCCAAGTCCAAACGGGTTTGTAAATTGGTAAGAAATTTAGACCCGGACATGACTCGTTGGGTTTCTAGATTAAGCCGACCCAACCTATGAACCCAGAATAAGCCAACGTGATGAGTTCATGTGCGAGCCTATGTGGGGTGTGGGCGAGTATCGAGCGGGGCCTGCGCACGGTGTAGGTGCGGTCTCACGGGTCCTAGTGCGAAGTCCGGACGTGAGCTCAGGAGAGCTCGCTGCGGAGTGCGGGTGGGCGCCGGCGTGAGTGCAGGATTGTGCTGCAAGCGAGTCAACTTTTCAAGTCATTCGAGTTAATTTCAGGTTTTCGGGTCAACCTGAATTCGACACATCTAACAATCGGGTTGACCCGAACCCAAAATTTTCCCAGTAGGGTCCGGATCAGGTTTCAAATCATCAGGTCAAAGATTGACACCCCTAATGCCTATGTTATAATATAATTCAATGATTTTAAATAAATTTTTTGAACTAATTCATTTGAATATGACAATATCTAATTGTTCAATTTTATGGTATCTAATTCATATCCATCAGAATATAAATCGGATGAATTTGATATCCATCTGGATATGTTTTGCTTCAAGATATTTGGACATAATTTTTTTCAAATAAATTTTATTTTTATTGAAAAATTAAATATATGGCAAAAATATAAATTGTTTCTCATAATTCTCCACCACAATAGAAAGAATTAGTCTCAGTCAGCATACTTATTTCCACTTAGAAATCTTGAATAAAGATATCCTCACTCAAATTTAATCAAAATAAATTTATAATTATTTATTTATTTAAAAATAAATATAATATATGACTGATCAGTTAAATTTGCATTACACAATAAATCTGACGAGTACAAAATCATGCTGGCCGAGATTTCTTAGACCTTCTAAGGTTTATCAGCAGAGCATAAAGATTATAAGGATTTGAAGCTCTAATGCATCACTCTTATTGATTTATGAACATATGTCTGCAAAGAAGGCAATGTCAGGATACAAAGTTACAAACCAACCATGGCATCCACACACAGAAAAAAACAATTTTGAGCTAAAAAATCCTTAGAAGAAAGAAGCTTGCAATCAAAGAACTGACCTTCACTGCTTAAAAAGTACAAAAGAACTCGTCACAGCAGGCTCAATCCTTGATCTGAAACCTTGGGCATTTGATGGAGCCCATAGCGATGTCAATTTCGATCATATTGTCTTCCTCATTGATCTCTAAAAGGAGTTCCATCAATCCATGTTGCAGAAACAATGACTTGGGCAAGTAGTCAAGGAGGAGTTCATGTTCAGACTCTGAACTAGTCTTTCCAAAATCAATGTAGCGGCCATCTGGTAGTGCAATCTCAATGAGACTCTCATCATCTGAGATTGAATTTTCAGAACTTTGTGATGATCCGAACAAGTTCGAATCTTCGAAGGCTGAACAATCTGAGACCAGCATCAGCTTTTGATCACTGTCAATCAGTTCATCTGATATAACCTCTTCAAAAGCTGCAACCTTTATGTCAGTTCTCTTCTTCTCTTGTTGTGGAGATTCTTGGCTTGGCTTCACTTTCTGTTTCAGTTTTGAAAAGATGAAGGGGAAAGGACTGGAAAGAAGTAAATATAACAAAGTGAGGGGTGTTGAAGAGAAGAAGCACCAACTGCAAGTGGTTATCAGAATAAGAATCAGAAGGAGAAGAGAAATTGAAGCAACCATTGATGGATGTTTGAAGAAACGAAATGAATTGGAGTCCATTAAGCAATAAGCAGTGAAGAAAGATGGTTATTTTATTGACTGAAACATGCAGAAAAGCTAAATGGAAGGAAGAAGTATAAGAATCTAAACTTCTTCTTCTTCTTCTCTTTCCCTCATCTCTACCTGCAATTCACAAAGGAAAGGAGGAAGCTTGCTATATCTAAGAATTTGTTTTATTTAAGCGGAAAAGTTCCTAAGAAACTAAAATAATCTGAACCTTAACAGACAAAATTTAAAATGAAGAAAAGAAAAACACTTAAGGATATCGAAATAAATTTTCTAATGAACTTTAAAACTTCTTCCTTTCTACACACACACTTCCCATTGCCCCCTTAAAATACGCAACAGCCTTTCATTTTTCTTTATGTTTTACCATTAAGGTTAACTGTTGTAGGTGATTTTTTCTCTGGTTCTGATTCACTCGGAAGAAACAAATTATTGTAATTGGTTTGAACTCCCAATATTGCTTTGATAATGAGGAAGCCATGTGCTGGCTTATAAGCTTACCACATGGCACTTTCCTAAGCAATATAATAAATATTTCAGTCAAGCTGGAATGAGAGACCTTCCATTTTTATTTTTCTTTATTCTACATTCAGTGCTCTGCAAATTCCCATGACATTCATCTAACAAAAACCATGTTTTAAGCTAACATCTTCAGATTAATGATATTCAATGCACCAGTAGAGAGAGAGTAAAGAGTTTTTTAGCATTCAAACAAAAGAAGGGAGATAAGGCTGAAGAGCCTGCAAAATTTTATTGAGACAGTCTGTGTAAAGTTTTTTCTTTTTTTTTTGGACATTTAGGTCAATTAAGACAAACTCACACACACATCGCATACACAAAAACTCGAATCCAAGACCTCTTAGTCGGAACCTAAGCTCTCAACCAACAGGCCAAGTTGAGCTGTGTTCTGTGTAAAGATCAAAAAGAAGAATTTCTTCTGCCTTTTTTAGGTTGTCAGATACCACAAAAGCCCAGTCTTGCTGTTCTCTCTGCATATAATAAGAATTCATCAAACTTTCTTTGCATCTACGAGATTTTATTATTGTTATGTCAGAATGTGTGGTGACCAAAAAGCAGACATTGGAGAGACAGAACTTCAAAGATTATTTCATCTCTACTACTTTTCATATAAGTGTCAGAATAGAATTTTTGGTTAAAAGAGAAGTTTTTTAATAAAAAAATTCTGAAGGATTTGTATCACAGCGATTTAAAAGAAAATTTAAAATTTTATCATTTAATATATAAAATAAATTATAAAAAGTGAACTAATTAAGACAATTAGAAATCAGCCACATTATTTCATATGAAATTTGAGAATCAAACCAGATTTTGTACAGATTATCAAAATGAAAAAGAAAAAATCACAAGACTGCTAACCACTTTGTGATTGTTAAATTGGTTGATGTACCTTAGTGGTCTGAATCTGGCCCCCTAGAAATGATTGTAGGCAGGTTTTGAGGCTTTTCTCACTGGTTTGGTTCATGAACTGTGAATTTAGAAATAATTTTTAGTGCAGGGCATGATGAGTTGTTCTTCAAACTACTTGATTCAGCATCCACATACTCAAGTGGTGGATCTATCTCATCTAATCAGATTTTTATATGATATGCTGTTGATTGTGATGATCTTCCAGTGTGGAATAAAAGCCTTCAAGAATATCAGAAGGAGCTTTTAGTTTTCTGACATGATTAATGGAATATACTGTTTGTTCCACAGAACAGTTAAAGCTTTCTCTGGTAAGCAGTTGAGGAGAATTCATAAAAAAGCTCAACCCTGATTTCACTCACCCTGTTGAAGGAAGACGACATTGTTCAGCCACTAGGGTTCCAAGATGTGCTCCCCAGACTATTTTTGAGCTTGAAATAATCCTTTTTGAGAATTTTTGCACTTATTATGATTATATTTTGATGTTCCAGACTCATTTTTTTGCATTTTTAAAATCCAACAAGGCCTTTAAATGCACTTTCGAGCAATTTTGGGAAGTTTTGAAAAAAATATAGCTCCAAACAATATGCCAAATTGCAGAAAATAGTATAATTACAATTAAGAAAATTATACTTAATTAATTATCCCGATGGGAGTCCACATTGCTGTCCACTTAAAAGCCTTACACTATAATTTTTTTTATAATGAAGCTTTTTAAGACCCAATTTATTTTGGAATGTGTGTGTGTTAGTAAAAAAAATTCGAAAAATCGCCTAGCTAGCATTTAAGTAAAGTGGATAAAAAAAATTATCTAATCAAATACAAATATTTATGCAAGTATTAAGTAAAAAAACTTTTAAAATTTACTTTTGGATTATTAGAACTGTATTTTAGCAAATTTTAGTCAAAATAAATATTTTAATGAGATGAAACTATTGATATCCAAAGTGCATTGATTTGAGTGCAAATGGACCTAAATCAAGCACTCAAATATATTTTTAAGAAATTCACAACTCATTTGAAAGACCAAACAATCTTCAAATCTTGCATGATGATACTCAAAACAAGTATCTCAATGAGAAAAAACAAACGAGCCTAAGTTCATTCAAATTTGATATCATTCAAGTATCGAAGTATTTACATAATATTGTATAATCGAGATGATCAATATGAATCGCCCAATGAAGTTTTAACTTCTAGTCAAAATAATGAGAATATCCCTCTCAGAATTTATAAATAGACTCACCCTTTTACACATTTAAGGAGCCTAAGAAGAGGCCACAAGTAGGATTCCCGAGGGGAGATTCAAGAGCTCAATCAAGAAGCACTCAACCCTTGCCACCACTGTCTACCATTGACATCAACTTCAACTCTCTTCGTCACCATTAAACCTGACACCTTTGACATCAACCCTAACACCTATCACCACCAACATGATTGATGCACACTGTTGACATCAATTCTAATGTATACTTTGCTAACAACACCAATGCATGTTATCTCTATGAAGCTTAATGCACACCTTTTTGGTTATTAATCTTTTCACACTACAGGATTTATATTGGAAGAATTACATCAGACTTTTCAGGATCTATATTGAAAGAATTACATCAGTCTTTCATTTTAACTATTTAACTAGAGCTTACCAATGAACAACAGAAAGAAACATGATTTCATTTTTGTCTTGTTCGAAGCATTATATCATAAGATCTTTACCCTTTTCTAAAAAAATGTAAAACCACATAATGAATATATAGCCCAACAGGCAGCAAGGAACTAAAGTCTAACAACTAAAATCAATGCAAGATAAAAGAGAATAATATGCTATAAATCATACAAAGAAATATATACATCAATGTCTATACTGATTATCTGAATCAATTTATCATTCTATAGTTCATCACATCTAAATCCATTACATCATCAAACATAGTATTAATATCAGTAATAATATTAGTATCATGATCAATAACGTTAAATAGTATTCATGACAGTAAATAGTATTAGTGTCAGTCACGATATTATAGGATGTGTCAAAAGTTGACACGACCTGAAACCCGACCCGAAAAACACCAAAAAAAATTCGAGTTCAAGTCAACTCATTTGTAAAACAAGTCAGGTCCGGGTTAAAATTTTCGCCCCGTATGAAAATCAAGTTGGGTTTTGCTTGACCTGAAAACCCAACTTCACCTCGGGTGACTCGCGGATCCGGACCACTCATCCTCTAGCGGCGATGCCTTCGAACCTTAACGTTGATGCCTGACTAGCTGGCCTCGAGCCTTTGAAGTTTCGAGTTTGAACCAGTGTAGGTTGCACATACCCAGAGCCTTTGACGGGCCGGTCGACCCCCATATTCCACATCCTGCAGTCCGGCCTTCTCCGGTTTGCCCTCCCTCGACCAATTGACCCCACGTCCAGACGGTCCGGCCAACAGCCAGCCTCGCTCACCCGCCGATGAACCTCAGTCCTGACTCCCATGCTCACCCTTGGCCCTACCTCCGCATGGCCACGTTCAGCACCCGCACATACGCAGCTATTTCATGTTCGTGGGTCGGTACAACCCAGTAACCCGCGTAGGTCAAGTCTGGGTTAGATTTTTTGATCCGTTTGTAAAAAAGGATTGGGTTAGGGTCAACTTATTTAAACCCGGGTCAATCTGGGTTCGACTTGAACCCAACCCACAAACCTGTTTTAACACCCCTACAATATCAACATAGTGTTCGTAGTAGTGTCGCTATCAGTATTAAGATATTCAATTAGTGTATCTTAAGGGCATCTTGCTCCAGCACTTATAACTTTCAATCAGTCTCCCCTTATAACTCTCAATCAATGTACTCTTTATAACTCCCCTTGAATCACGTGAATCAGTCGCCCCGACTCCTTATATCTTCCAAATAATTTTCAGCTCATTATGACTCTCAATCAGTGAATCACGTGGATTAGTAGAATATCATGTTGAGTTATTATATCATATATGTAATATCATTTAGTACTTCGTTTAAAATACAATAAAATCATATCAATTTGTTCAAAATGATCAAATCTATAACATATCCAATTTTGCACGGTGAAAGTTTATGAAATTAGGAGATAATATCTTTTTTGACAATTTAGGAGAAATAAAAATCCATATAAATCAAAATCATTGAAAATATAAGTAAGAGATTAGTCACTTACAATGAATAAAATAAAATCTGTAACATGAATAACTGACAAATATGATTCAAAGGTTTTTCTCTCACAAGCTACTCTTAACTTATCCATCCGCATGTGTGGATTTTCATATAATGTGAAGATAATAAATTCTCTCACTTTATTACTATGAATATTTCAGCACATAATAATACTCATATATATATTCATCTCTTCTATTTCGCTATGTCTTCTATATGATTTTAAAATCTCTCATATTCCCTGTTGTGATTAAGAAGGCATTGAAGCCAATCAATCAAAAAGAGGATGGCTTCTTTTCATTAACTCTGAGAAATGATTTCATACAAGAGGCAACACAAAGAGAGATCTCAATCACCTTAGTTATGAATGATAACTTGCACAATTCAATGACTAAAATAAAGAAAAAGAACAATAACATAGATTTTTTAACATTACAAATTAAAAATATAAAACTATGGGTTTAACTCACTCGAATCCTTCCCACAAATAGGATGTGGTGTTTTTGGAGTTGCTATTTTTGCATCATTCTTAATTTCTTCAATATCTGAATTAATTTTTGGAATAGAATAAATGATTTGTTTAATATCTTTTAATTTCTATGACATTTGCATCCAAATAATGTATATATATATATATATATATATATATATATATATATATATATATATATATATATATATATATATATATATATATATATATGCTTAATGAAAATATTCTTATTATTGCGTGCTAGAAAATTTTTGGTGGTAGAGTAAGAGAGTTTTGCATAATGTTCAACACATAAACAGATAAATAAAACAAAAATTTGTAAAGGTGAAAAGCTACAGGACGTCAGGGCCATAACTAGCTGAAAATGATTATTCTATATGTGCTTATTACAAATGTTTGTCAGCTCCTTAATTTGGAGACAACAATATTACACGAGTATATGGAGTGATATAAAATATTGCAAAGTCATTGTAAGATGATAGGCATTCAAATAATTTTAGCTAAGTGATAATAGTCTGATAGTATTTGCAGGTTGTGGGAGCCTTAATAAATGTGATTGGACAGTGGCAGTTCGATAATGGTGGTATAGGGATGGCGGTTGTTGGGCAATGATGGTTTGATGACGATAAATGGGCAATGGCTCGATTACCACAGTTAGGTGGTGAAGGCCTTATGAGGGCGGAGGGGCAGTGGTTCGATGGCAGCAATCATGTGATGACAGCAGGTGGTGGAAGCCCGACGGTGTCGATTATGCGGTGATCCAAAGTGATCTGCAATGGTTTGAGGTGGCAATGCTTGGGTGAAGCTCTAGGATGTTTTTAACCTTTGAGCTATCTTGAATCTCCAACCAAAGATGTCTCATTCATGTGAAGAATGTGGGCTTATTTATATATTTTGATAATAGCACACCTTATATATATGAAGACAAGTCGGAGCACTTTATCGGACGACTCATATTATTTTTCTTGATCATAAATCATTTGTTCAGCTTTTAAGCATTTTATTGTTGTTGGAATTAAGAGATATGTGGCTCATTGAATTTTTCTCATTGAGAAGCTTGATTTGACTATAAATATATCAAATTTGGAGATCATTTGGTTCTCTAATCAATATTCTAAAAATTTAAACAAGGTTCAAGCTCTTAATTTGAGCTTATTTGGACTCATATTGGATCATATTTGATGTGGTTAGGTTTCTGTCAAGAATCAATTTGAATATAAATTTATTAAAATGGATTATCATAAATTTAATTCAAAAAATTCTAATAATGTTGTTCCGAGTTTACCTAAAGTTGAGCTGAAATTAATGTTTTTATCTTTTAATTGGGAGAGAAAGGTTCGAGATTTTGTGACTGTGAGCAGTAAAAAGCACATTAAAGCTCGGCAGTGAACTGCGCTTTTAACAGTCAAACAGCCGAATAATCTCTCCAAGCGCTCAGGCGATTGGAGGACGAAGCTCCAAGTCCGAGTGTCGGACAATGGTGGGGGGAAAAGGAAGGAACTTTGGTCGTTTGCAGAGGGTAAAAGAGCTAATTTTCCAAATTTTCATTATTTTATTCATTTTATTTTGTTAATTTAAATTTGGGGCTTTCGTCGGGTTCTTATTGCGTCATTGATGCAAAGTGAATCAGGGTTTTGTGGTTAGTTTTTCTTTTCTGCTGTGATTGAAAGGAGATTTCTTGTTTTTTACCTGAATTTTTAGACAGTGTTGCTCCTTTTCACTTTCCCCTGAGCTTCGTTCTCTCTCTCTCTCTCTCTCTCTCTCTCTCTCTTTTTTTCAGTTTTTTAGTACTTCAAGTCTATGTTAGGTGATATGTTGCATTCAAGTTGAAATTTTTTGAGTTATATAATTCTTTGTTTTGAATCGCGATTCTAGAGTTTCTTCATCTTTTTTAGGTGGTTTTATTGCTGCTTCTTCTTTTTAAGAGATTCCAGTCCTTTCTTTTTGTTCCTTTGTTTTCTTTCTTTTTTTTTTTCTTGGGATAATGGGAAATGCAAGTAGTGCGGTGGAAGGTGGAGAAGAAGAGGGAATTGATGGTGTTGATGGGCAGGATTTGATGGGGCAGAGCCCTCCACAAAGCCCTGGAAGAGCAGCTCAGGCACCTTTGTTGTTCACTCCTCAGGTAACCTGCGCTTTCTTAGCTTTCTTATTATCGTAGAAGGGAGTTCTTTTACATTATATATAGGAGGGTTTGTTCGATTCTTACAAGAATCGTTAGCTGGGATTCCTGATGGAAGTTTAATTTACCTGCAGAATCCGATGGTTCCATTACAAAGGCCTGATGATTTTCTCCCTATGGGCAATACATGGATACAAAACACCTCCCAATCTGATGACATCATCTATGAACAAGGAATTCCAACAATGATAACATGGAGTTATGGTGGCAAAGAAGTTGCTGTTGAAGGATCATGGGATAACTGGATTACAAAGTATAGGGCAATGACTAAGGAGTTATCACTATAGAATTCTATTCTTTCTTTAACCTAAATGCTTCAAGGCATATGAGTAATAACAGTAGCATTTGCATGCAGGAAAGTCTTGCAAAAATCAGGCAAGGATTTCACCATTATGAAAGTGCTTCCATCAGGTGTCTACCAGTTCAGATTTTCTGTTGACGGTGAATGCCGATATTCTCCTGACATGCCATGGGTGCGCGATGAATTTGGAAATGCCTTTAACATTTTAGACTTGCAGGTGAATATCTCTTTTACAGATATTTAACTGAAGAACTTGTCAAAGAAAATATATTGGCTTAAAATGCTGCACGTCCTTGTAATATATATTGGCTTAAAATAATCTTTTCATTTAATTAATCCTGCCTTACTCCCTTCCCATCTCTGTTCAAACTAGGGATCAATTTGCAAACCTGGTTAACAGCATTTTTATACTTACATATTCTCATCATGCTTAAGCATGTTATGTCCTACTATTTAGGTAGGATTATCTTCATCTATGGCTTAGTTTGAGGCATAAAAAGTAGATTATCTATATCTTTTTTGTTCGAAGAGTTTACCTTTTTTATTTTTTGGGTAGGATATTGTAGTTCATGGTTTACCTAATGGTTCTTTCCTCGGACAGTTACTGATTAAATATCTTTGCCAGGGAATAATAGCTGTGATTTTTAAGATACAAAGTAATGGGCAAGTGAAGTTTGTCGCAGTCAGTATGATAAACATTCAATCAATATGAAAGAAGTGCATAGCTGTAGTACATGACTTGCCTTTTTACATATTTCTTTGAAGCAATGCCCTATATTTTTCGTTTAATCTAAAAATACAAGTAAAGTTGCTTTCAGCATTCTTTGCTGTTATGTTGAGGATAATTACTAGTCATCAGATTTAGAAACTCGGACTGATTGGTTATGTTAGAACTGCCTTTGGCTTTCTCATTGGCATATGAAATAATTACTTGTCATCAGTTTTTTCTCTTCTATATTTTTTTCAACACTAACTTATGGCTCAAGCGTCTACGTACACTGTTTCCTTAATAATGAGTTGATCTACCCTTTTTCCGTACAAAATGCAAGTGAAGTCCAATTGAACTTCAAAGCTTCAGAGCATTTATTAAGAAAGTTAGGACGGATTTCAGACATCTAGAATGATGTAGGAATTTGGATGCCTTAAAGGTTCCCTGATGCAAAATCAAATGTCACCTGAGGAAGCCTAGAGTGAAAATGAAGTTAGTTTATCTCACCACAAAGTTTTTGGTTATTCATCATATGTTCATTTTTATCATAATTATTACTCCAAATGTCCCCGTGCCCATAAAATTCAAAATTTCAAAAATATAAAAATCCAGATATTTAAAAATGAAATAAACTATCAAAATACTTAAAGTAAACACCCATCCACCCTCCGCAACAGTTTGTCGAGGTGAACAAATCTAAAAATCACTTCAGCTCACAAAGAGCTAATGTCTAGTCGAAAATATCATTAGGATTCATTCTCAACCTGTCTCTTGTCAGTTAGGATGTGACATGTGTCCTTTAACCAGTGGTTTCGGTGCCAAATGGCACAACACCTATGATTTCGCCCGCTAAATAGAACCGCAGGTAAACGGTTATGACCGGGACCCTTTGAACCGGGTGGTTCGCCGTGAAATGTCACAATTATATTACGGTCATGGTCAGGGCCCATATGCTCCCCAATGGCATTAAATTCTTGAGATATGAATCAATAAGATATGCTCAATAGAGAACAAAGCCCTCTGTCAGCTAAGGTGGATTCAAATTTGTCCCCTTAGATAAACATTCACCCCGGGTCTACAAGGTTCCATTGGATGATGCAACCCATGACTGTCGATAAGGATCCTTCTGTCAGGTTGGGTAGACTACCTCCTCTGACTAAGTAGACTAGGGACCACGATGGACCGGGACGACAGAACCATGGGATCTTGACCGGGCTCATCACCATTCCCCCACCATCCGCTTTAATGAAATTTTTAAATTTAAATATCAAATTTTCAAATATCAACCTAATGCTGCTACTATATGCCAGATACCGCGTATCTACGGGTACGACGTATTCATCGATGACTAGCCTTAATCGGAAGTTCTCTCTCGTGATCGGGAGGGATAATTAACTATAGGGGCTTGTGCCTATAGGAAATCAGAACTCAGATCATAAAGTCCTCACAAAATGAGAGCGAAATCTCTGGGTAGTGTCTTATCTACAATCACAATCTGCATTATGAAAATTTACCCTGGAACTTACTCCGTTAAAACTCCCCGAAGGCTAAAGCAAAAGATAGGGGAGGCCTGGGCGCGAATTTTTGGAGCCCACAATATTACATATGAAAAAAAGGTAATTTCTATTTACGAAAAATAAATAGATATTTTAAAAAGGGAGATAACAGTTAGGTGAAGGGAGAGATGCACATGAATTGCAAGCTAAGGGTTAAAAAGAAAGATATTTAATAACTAATCTCCTCTAGTCGTGTGCTCAATAGATCATACTATAATTTGCTATATAGTGAGACCCACGACTTCTCTACCTGGGGAGGAGACTTGGAGTGGGTGAATGCAGGAAGGAGGTGGAGGAGTAGGTCCCACGTATATGATTTACAAGTCTTTTAGCTTAATGTTTTTTGTTTGTACACTATTATATTACTATTATCTATTTCACTAAAGTTATTAAGTGAAGAGTTAGGATGAACTAAGCTACAATTTAATAAAGATGTTGTATAAGGCTTTATACATAACTTTATATATGGAAGAATATCCAATTATGATTAATATCCCTAAAGAAAAAAATCAATATCATCTCCTTTAAAGCCCATAAAATGTAAATCACCATAGGCATCATGTACAATTTAAGTTGATCTTATTAAAAAAAATTGTAAATCAAGAATATTCTTTTGAGGATGCCTAGGTTTAGAAGATGATTTTACACCTGATATTGAATCTAAATTTGCACCTACATTAAGAAATGTCCATGAACCTAAAACCCATAGTTGAATGAGTGTCATAATTGGAGTTTGAAAGAAAGATTGAGCATATCTTAACTTGAACTTTTAATAAAGATTGAATTTATTTGTGATTGCGAATCTGAACTTCTAATAAAGATTGGACCTATGGACATATGTGGAATTGATTGAATTATATCTATTATAGTTGATGAATTGATCGAGCAACTTGATAAACATAACTCTTGATGACATATTAATAGAAATCAAACTTATAATGGATGATCAAATTGTTGTTGATTTTGTTTTCAGTGTTTGATTTTTTGATTTGCCAATTAATAAAAAGAATGAAGTTAAATTGCATTAATATTTCAAATATTTTTATAATAAATATTACTTTAAAAAAACCCGAAGTTTAAACTCCAGCCATCTAGTAAATTGTGAAGGTGCATATATAGTTCATTACAATTAGTTTCAAGCCATAAAGAATACTTACTGTTTTCTACAACAGCTTTTTAGTATAAAAATTTCTAGTTCATAAAATTTTTGTATTAGAAAATTATTTTAAAAAATAATAAAAAAACTGTCTGAAATGAAGCCTAAGTTTGTAAGTTTGAATGAAATATTTTACCATTTATCATTCATCATTTCAAAAATACAAACATGTAAAATATCTTTTGATTTACACATAATTTATACATGGAAAAATATTATGCAAAATTATTCTATGATATAAATACATTATGCTTCTGCCATAATTCTATCTTTGTATACCATATAGGATCCATTTCTGTAACCATAGTTTAATGAGTGTAACTAAAAAAAGTTTCACAGGACAAGGTTCCTGAGGAGATAGGAAGTGTCGCCGGCTTCGAGCCACCTCTGTCTCCAGAATCAAGCTACAACAATCGGCCACTAGATTCTGAAGATTTAGCGAAGGAGCCACCAAGTGTTCCTCCTCAGCTAGGATGTACCTTGCTCAACTCAAGTAACAGTGATGAGAACTCCTTGCTTTCAAGGCCACAACATGTAGTTCTGAATCATCTTTTCATCCAGAAGGGGAGAAGCGGTGAGCCGGCCGTTGCTCTCGGTGCCACCCATAGGTTCCGGGCTAAGTATGTGACCATGGTGTTCTATAAATCCTTGTAGAGATAAACATATTTGCAGCAAATGTAATTTGGTTCAGTAGAATGATGTTGCATGGGATATATAGTTCTTGTAAAACTTTCTTGTATGGCATGTAGATTTCACAAATAGGCAGAAAAAGCAAAAGATGATTCAAGCAGAAAATCATTCACTGAAGTAGAATGTGCTTGAAACTCAGCATATATGTTTATCTGATTAGGAATATGTTAGGGAAGCTTGATATATGAAGAGATTGTAGATTAGTATTGCATCTTCTTATAATTTACATCATAGAGTTTTTGTTGAAATTGTGTTGGTGTAATGAACATTTATATGTTCTTCATGATATTGGCTAAAATGATGTTGGCCAAAATTTCTCAAGAAAATATGGCAATTCTTGCCAATTTCTCCATTCATAATTAATAAAATATTAGAGTAATTTTAGTTGATGATGGATTGATGTGGTATATGAAGATAGATTTTGTTTTTTGTTGGGGTTAAATTTAAAAATAGCCATCCGACTATTCCTATATGATCATTTTAATTTCAGAGTATAATATTACTCTAATTTAATCCAACTTAGTGCATCAGCTATATAAAATTAATTCAAAATGATTCTTTTGAGATAAAATTGAGATCAATTTTATAAATTTGAGGGATTAATTTGAGATCAGTTTGTAACGCAATTACAATTAGGAATTATTTTGAATAAATTTTGTATAGTTGATGGATTAAATTAGAACAAAATGATATTCTGAGACTAATTTGATTATACATGAATATTTTGAGAATTATTTTGAAAATTTTCAGTTTTTTTATTGATATGTGAACTTTAACTTGAGGTGTTTGTCTTATTACCTCAATTTGAAATTGGTGGCTGACATTCAGAATTTATTAGGTATAGTTGATTATTTGGCATAAAAAATTAAGATAGCAACATAATATCCAAATTAAGGGAGCAACACTTTCACTATTATAGACTTCTTATCATTTTTATCATAATAATTACTTATACATTGTTGGTGACCTTACTAGACATACATCCCTTGATCAAATGACTAACTGATCAAAATGTTTCAAAGTGTTTGATGAAATAATCAAGTTGATTGAATTAAGAGATGATATTTCATTAGGTTAGGCATCTGATATGCCATTAGTCATTTTAACTTCTAACATTTGAACAAAATATATTTTCTAGACATTTGAGTCATATTGTGTTTCAATAATAATTTATTTGATGATACAACAACATCAAGTCTTTATCTCACTGTGTCGGATTGACTACATGAATCCTTTTTTCTCCATCATGTCCTATTAAGGAGAGATTATTCTGTGCGAACACCAGACACAACTTACCGTTTAGAGGCGAATCAGGTGCAGCCACGTCACCCAGTACCGAGCAGTACTGAGCCGCGATATCGAGCAGGAGGTGACGTGGCGCATTTTGATTGAGCTTTAGACGGCGTTCAACATCCGCACAGATTAATTTCACCATATTAAGAGTGAAATTCTCATCAAAATCTAAATAATAATTTATTTGATGATGCAGCAAATTATCTTATTGTCAAAACATGATCCTCATTCATCTACTGTTACTCAAAAGCTCTCAATGAACTCAACCCCATCCACCTCAATCTCTCAAGTTTAAGCCAAAAGAGAGAGAAGATAATCCTCTGATAAAGAAAAAAAATGCTTTAACCTTACTGTTTAAAAATAAAATGAATGAATATTTCTTTGTTATAATTACATTTCTATGATACATCACATAACATGCAATTGAAGCCGCTGTATGTCACAAAATTAGAAGCCTCAAACATACTCCTCCCAAAACAATTAGAGCTACCCATTCTAAATTTTCCTACTCCAAAGGTACATCTGCAGAGACACTGAAAAGTACTTGCAGCATAGTTCGAGGAAAAATTAGGCAACACACCTCAATAGAATGAAGTGTGAGGATTTGCTTGGTGCTAATCGATGGAGGGGTTTCCAGAAGACTCTCTGCTACTAAATTGAGAATTTTCTGCTTCGATCACACCCTGCAAATGGGAAACTCACGGGAATCATCCATTGGATGACTTTGAGACAAATGGAGAAAAAGATGTGAGACTTACATCAAGAATTATTATGGCAGCCTTCTTGTCAAGAACTTCATTGTATTCGCTACATGTTAATACCTGATAGTACAAACCTCCATTTAGCTTGTAGACTTATTATTAAAGGATGGAAGAAAGAATTAGCTCACCTGCACACAGTTAGGACAGCCAGCACTGTGCAAGCAACTGCAGGTTGAGACAAGCTCCAAGGCTGCAATTAGGAGCTCCCGGAAGAGTCGCTGGATCTATAGAGAACTCCAAAAAAAAAAGGCATCCTTCATAAATTGCATGCAACTTTCATGTGATGATAGTAAATAAAAAATATTTTGTGGAACTAATCATTCAAATTTTCTATTCTTCTTAAACTTGGCACGAATCAAAATATAGTTTTTTATTCTGAGGAAAACTGAATATCACCTCCTACTGTGAGTGTGAGCATACCGTGGTTTCTAGTGGATTCAAATCCATTTCGAAGTTCTGTCACAATGAACTCTATTAATCAAGTCACCATGAAAAGTATTTATTCTTTCCTGACCATCATTCCCGGGCTGTCCTCTGTTTATATAAAACCTGAAGTTGAAATATCTACAGAACATCTTGGCATCATTAAACCTCCTCATATTTTTACCTGTTAACCTCAATTTCTTTTTTTTCTTCCAATAGGTTAGCCCTCAGTAGTAATTAATTTATGTCCAAGATGACACTCATAAAAATTTTCAGATTCTATCCGCAGGATGTCTACAAAACTGTACTTGGTAAATGAATATATAGACACACAATATTAAACTGTGTCAAGGCTTAGGAGAACTAAACAATTGCAAAGAAGGCATGCGAAATACCTGTAAAGAAAGACCAATACCACCAGAATGTTGATCATACAGCAATAATCTTTCAGGAATATCACGGGTTTCATGAGGATTTGCACACTCTGTCCCTAGGTCAGAAGTATTGCACATCATATAACTGCATCAAATAAAACTAGTGTCACCTTATCACCGAATATTCAACCTATGGAACTGATGAAATTAAACCGAAGAAGTTAACTCATTGATAACAGTGATAAGGAAGACCTTAATTGTTTTTCCATGCGAAGCAAGAAAAAAACTAGCAAAGAATAACTCCAAAATAACGGGGAAAAAAAAAGATGGGAAATATAGGTAGTGTGATAAAGTAGTAACACAAGAAAATTAGAGCTGCAACACCTCTGGAAGTTACAACCAAGCAAAAAGTGAAGTAAAAAACAACTTTGCAGTAAGTTTGTTGTGGGAATTTGAAATTAAAAAGGAAAAAAAATGAGGATATCCAACAAATTTTTTTATCCAATAGGGTTTTAAATCCATTAAGTTTACTTCGAGATAAGTGCAATGCAAATTTCAATTAATTAATTGCATATTTGAGACCCGTCCTCACCCAACTTTTTCCAAAAAAAAGGATAAATGAGATGGCCTATAGATGGGCAACAACCAATTTTGAAGAATGGGGTGGGTTTCATAATTTTCCAAAAGATAAAATTATTTTTCAAGAACAGATCAATGAAAAGGTCATCTGACTGACACCACAGCAATTTCCGGAAATGGGGTTCTAAAAATGACTAAAGAATCGAACTAATACTGGAAACTTACAGAGGAACAACGTTGAGAAGAGCATGGGAAGCAGCATGCAGGCCAGCTCGGAATGCCAGACTGTTTTTCTGCACAGCCACTTTTATTGATTGAGGAACTCTAATCCAAGATGCCTATTCCAGCCAACCACAACAGTATCAACCACAGTACATCAGGCAAAAAAGTGATAATTCTCAAAAAAATGGTATCCAATAACTAACCTGGCTATTGTAAGAGTATGAAGGAAGAGAAAGGTCAACTCTATCAAATATCTGATTACTTGTTCTCCAGATCCGATAAAAACCAAACCAATTTGTTGTCACAGTGCAAGCATTCACTTGGGCACTTGTCCTTCTAGATGCAAATTCAGTAGTCATGGGTGGGAGAAATGCCTAAGCAACAAAAATATATAACAAAAGAAATGTCAATTAAAGTATATCAAGTATTAACAATATGACTTGTAAGTTCAATGTATCACTAATGAGTAAATTTCACGAGCAAGGACTTAAAATCGCATGGAAAAAAAAAACATGCTGAAGAATTGCAGATATAGGTTCAATTTAACCATATGCACCTAAATATTATTCAACGTTAAAAAGATCATTGGAAAAAAAAAGAGCCATTGCTAGAAAATTAGGAGTTCATTGATATATCAAGCATCCAAACATACAAGGTCACCTCCAACAACATGAATATCTGTATAATCCCGTGTCTTGGTATAGTATTTTAAGTCAGCTTTCTGGCAAAAAGCAATCTTTTCTGATAACAACAAGGATTTGATTAGGTAAGTGCAACCTTGATGCATGTAAACAGCACCTTCATAAACCTGAGAAAAATGGCAATGCCAGCAGAAATATAACTATTAGTTTGTGCCGCTGCATGGATACGAAAACAAGAAAAGAATAGATGCATCTAGAACTGGTTCAAACAAAATTAACCATACCACATGAAAAATTACGTGCAAAGCAGATTATGAATGAACTTTTTTCACACATCTGATAATTGAATTCATAATACCAGATTTATTACTGAAAATATACTCAGCTAAAGCAGAACCCTGTATACTCCAAACCTGAAAGAAAGCTTTGCTTTCCTCAATTTCCTCCAAGACCTCGTTGCTTGACTTATCAATCACTTTGTATCTATTAGCATCTATTGCCCGTATACTAACTGCAGCTGAAGGCTTATCCTGACAAGCTCAAAGCATAAATATAAGTTAAAACATCACGTCCAATCATTCTTGCTAAGAAATAAAATTCATGCAGATTATAATGATGTACCTCAGGCCCAACATAATTCCAAATTTTGGAGGCAGAAACTTCAGGGTCAGTAACCAGATGACCTTTGTTTTTGAGGGAGAGTATAGCTCGCTCCAGACTAGGACCGAAATATTTTTCATCATATTCAGAAGAAACTGGAATCTCAAGAGCAGCACAAGCTATGTGCTGTTCCAGCACCTAGGCATTCGCATTGAAAAATATCATAAACTAGAACAGAGTTACTAAAAATTGTAATAAAGAAAAATGCACTTTCTCTTTGGCACATTTCCGATGGATATGATATAACCCTTAATTCCATTTTTCTGGAATTTGAATTTCCTAATTCATTTATCATTCCCTTATAAGAGTTGCTGCTAGACTATAAAATAACAAATGCTTTAAACCTAAATACAAGCCATACGCTGAGCAAGCTAATTCAATTAATTACACAAATATTGAAATGCTAAGTTAAATTTGATTATTAATATTAAAAATAAACAACCCAGTTAAAAAAAGAAGTCGTACACAACTGACCTTCTCATTGTGACTGTCAACTTGGCAATATTCAACAGATCTCCTAAAGAGCTTATCCGGGAATTTCATAAAATACTGATCCAATGGTCCTTCAAATGCAATGTAAATCGCCAAGGATGGCCTTGATCTTCTTCCAGACCTACCAGCTTGCTGCCACAAGCTACAAATTCAAGTAAACTAAAATTGAATAGGCATACAGGAAAATCAATATTCATGCCCACACATCATCACATAACTGTGCTTGCAAATGCTGTGCACTAACAAACATGCATATGCATATGCATATGCCAGGCACTAATCTATGCTTCATGTACGCATGCTTGCATAGCTGTACAAATGCACATATGCATCAGAAGATAGGAATTGCATACATACCTTGCAACACTACCTGGAAAACCAAGATGCAAAGTAGCATCAATATACCCTACATCAATCCCTAGCTCAAGCGCATTTGTAGCAGCAACACCTTGAAGCTTACCCTCAAACAAATCAGTTTCAATCCTCCTCCTATCCTACACTATCGTGCGAAGCATAAATAAGAAAAATATTATCAATAAATTAAGAATGAATTAGGATTCAGTTCAAAAGTACAGCTAAAGACCTGAGGAGTGTAGCCGCCACGATAAACACGTATAGAATTAACCAGACTAGATGCAGTTTCCTGCAGAATTTCCCGCCTGGAAAGAAAAGGGTCAACAAAAGGACCAAAAAAATCATCTAACAGCAACGGAAAGGTAGATTTCCAGCAAAAGGGTGTGGGTTAGTTAGGAAGGTGTCATGTTTCTTGGTGATCCAAGAAGCTTTGGGATCTTCCGAGTAGGTGTAGACTCCCAAGAGAAATAGAAGATAAAGACAAAGAGAGGAAACCAGAAATTCTATTCATTCCACAACTTTTTCTTATAATAGGAGATGTATTTATACTACTTGGATAGACCAAGTTTACAATATAGAACCGATCTACCTGAAACAAACTAAAAATAGAATAAAAAAATAAACTAGTACTTATTACACACGTATGGACCATTTAGTTTGTACTATTTTAGGATCCCATAATATTTGTTGATATCTAATACTCCCATCGCCATTGAAAACAATCTTGTCTTCAAGGTTGAGAGAAGGAAAAGACAAAAAGAGGGTTGCAATTTTTTTCCATGTGGCATCATCCGGAAATTTAATTTCCATTGCTGAGAGGCTGAGCAAAAATGAAGTTTACCTAAAAAGGCTCTACGTAATTCATCTAATATTCATGTACTAATGGAATAGGAAATCTATCAATAATGGTGAGTATATTAAAAGCTCTAGAGTTAATGCCAAGTACCATTAGCATCCTTTTGAAAATGTGGAGAATGATAAGACGGGTGTTCACTGGTTGAGACAAGGACGGAAGATTAATAAGATGGTCAATGATAGGAGGTTGAGGTAAGCCTTGTGGTGGTTGAAACAAATGTTGAGATTGTTTGAATAAGGTAAAATTGGATAATGGTAGATGATGTGTAAGAAAAGAAAAATCTATCCGAGATGTTGATAGTTGAGAAGGGATTCAGCCGGTGGAACTAAGGATGCCGGCAGAAGAGCAAGAATCTAGATGGAGTGGAGTATGTGGACGATCAATATACAAAACATCAAGTTTCTTGTCTATAGAATCCATGAAAGCATGGATTTGTTGAAGGAATGAACCAATGGAAATACATTGAACATTGGCTTGTTGTAGAGATTTTTATATTTCGGAGAATTGTAATTCTTGATTGATTTGCATTGTCCGGATGTATTCCAAATCACGGCTTCTCATGTTGAGAGTTCTTTGGTCGCTGTTGAATATATATAAAAGATGTGGTTTTTGGTAATAAGAACCGGTACTTGATGCAGTATCGAGTTGTTGTAATGTTCTTGAATGAGACAACTGCATGTCTTAAAAAAAAAACTGCGATGTTTGGACTTGAAACTGTAGGTCTTGGAAGGTTAAAACTGCAGTTCTTAAGACAAACAACGCCTGAAACAAAGTGGAATTGCGAAGGAAGACAGCAGTCTGAACGACCGCTGGAAGGCTGGGAGGGAAGGAAATCTTGAAGGCTTGCACCGTGTGAATGAAGGAAAGAACCGCAGGGAAGAATATTCTTGCGGATGATTTTTGTAGAAGAACAACAGGTAGCTGCTGTTGTTGTTGGAGAGGGATGAGGGCTGCGGCTGATTCTGGACTGCAGACAGCTGATGGAGTGCAGGAAAACTGATGGAAGACTGCTGTGAATCCAATGTTGTGCAGAGGAACTGCCGTTTGCGGTGATATGGAAGGAATCCAACGTTGAAGACTGCTGGTTGGTGGAGATTAGATCAACAAGAGCACCATTTATTCTTGAAATTCTTGCAATTCCTGCAGTTGTTTGGAGAGTCTAGCATGCAGAATTTGGAAACTGCAGAATTCAGGTTGTGAAACTTGAAAACTGCAGAATTCTGGGTGGAATGCAAGGCTGAAAGCAGATTTAATTCAAGATTATGACTTGTAGAGATTCTTGCAGTAGAATTGTTGGTTCGTGTGAAGAAGATTGATTACTGGAGAGATCTTGCGGCAAGAAGGTTAAAGGAAGATTGGGAACAGCTGCTTGCGGTTTGATGAAAGGAATCCAAGTTGGAAGAATTGAAGGCGGGTGTAAGATTAGTGCATCGAGAGCACCATTTATTATGCTTCTTGGTGATCAAAGAAGCTTTGGTACATTTTGAGTAGGTGTAGACTCCCAAGAGAAATAGAAGACAGAGAGAAAGAGAGGAAACCAAAAAATTTATTCATTCCATAACATTTTCTTACAATAGAAAATGTATTTATACTACTTGGGTAGACCAAGTTTACAATATAGAACCAGTCTACCTAAAACAAACTAAAAATAGAATAAAAGAAATAAACTAATACTTATTACACATGTATAGATCATTTAGTTTGTACTATTTTAGGATCCCATAATATTTGTTGATATCTAATAGAATGCCAAACTTTTCTAAATCAAGAAATGTAGCTATGTCCGGATCATCATCATCAACGTCATTAACCTTGTCCTAACCAGTTGGGATCAACTTAATGAATCCTCAATATTTATATCTTGCTGAGTATTACATGAGGTGTAAAGCCTATTTTGAACAAATCTTTTTGCGCAAGTTTTTCCATTATATCTACAAGCTACCCTTTTTGCAAAGGAAAAACAATTTATGTTAATACTGACAAGGTTATTGTCTCAAGTAATGAACCTGCTCCACATATTCCAATAGTTATGAATTAATGTTGGAAGAAAATTACTAGTATGCATCAAAAGTTCCGGTCCTATAGGTCAAAGTACAAGAAAAAGGAGCAAACTCAAGCAGACTGCGCAAGTAAATTTGCAAGAAACTTGCAATTATGAAGAAAATCTAGAATGCATTTATAAGTTTAGAAAGACGCACGTGTAACAAAGAACTAGTTCACTGAGCTTCCGTGTCTTACAGAAGGCAATACATCGAAGACCATGTTGGACCATTTCTGCAAAAAGACGTGCAGTCTCCAGAATTGGGCTGTAAGTAAAAGCAGTTTATTAGAAATAACAGAGGTTGGCCAAGCAGAAAATTAAGCTAAAGGTCATACAACAGAAAATTGTTTTCATGATACCTGCCATTGTTCTATAAATGCTGAAATGGCACTATAAAGGAGGAAAGCACAAAATTTCTCAAAACTAGTAAAGCTAAATCATTAAAACGTAAACATGGGGTCAATTTGGGACAACCATTTTCCTGTTTTGCATTACAAAATGCTGCCACATTACTGATTGCCTCAGAACTTTGTCCCTGATTAGAAATTGCTGCTGTGTGAGAAATTTTTGAAACCTTGCTAGCTTTTCGGCGTGCAGCATTTCAAATTCGTGGTCTGCGGTTTCAATGTTTCAAGCAAACAAAAATACCCACAAGCTTTAACATGATTAGACAACCACCCGTGGATACATAGACTTCTCATCACCATCAGGGTATCGTGTGTAGTTCCATAGCGGAGGGAAGAGAGTAGTGCCTACATGCAGTGCAATAGACCACGGGGTAGCAATTTCATTACATTTTTAATTATTAATTTGATTGCACAAAATTTTATGCTCAGTGAAATTGCTATATGGATAATGAATTAAACGTAAGTAGAAAATATCATTTTCTGGCAATTTTATGCTCAGTGAAATTGCTATATATAGGCAAATGCAATTTATACAAAATAAAATAAATGAAATCTAAAAAGAAGGGGGGGGGGGGGGCGCTGGGTGAAGGGAGACGAGCACATGGATCAAAATATACAATGAGAATTGACGTGTGATCATCAATAGCGTTTTATGAAACAAATATGATCCCTTTGGCTTTGCTTGTATCCACCTTCAATCAAAGCTTTTGTAAATCTATTAACCATGCACTCAGGGACTATTCAAATTTGTGCAAAATTTGATCTTGAAATTTTAAAAGAGCATCTTCCACCTTTTGTTTGCTTACAAGTACGTGTTGCGAGTCTAGTGGCATAAAAAGTGAATTAGAATCCTTTAGGTATATCATGAAATAATATTTTATCATGTTATGTTTGTATTTCAACAAGGTGAACTCCGCAAAGAAACACCCCTCTTTACAAATATGGGAAGGATTGTAGCTCATTTTTCATTCACTTAGGTCCCCTCGCTTATGAGCGTTCAAGGGTATTATGAGTGTTCCAATGCAAAGGGGAGGTCTTGTTCGAGCCCACATGTGAGAGCTATTGCGTTTTCAATTTTGTATTTAATATTGTTCTCAAATTCAATATTATTTTCATTTTATGATTTTATAAATTTTGTATTTTACTTATTTTTTTATGTTTGTGTCGCATGCATGTTCATGAGTCCCTCTATCATTCTTTTCAAATTTGTTCGGTCCAAATTTTGGCATCTTCCTGCCCATCATACCAAGAAATGTGCATATGCTTGGCATCTAAAGACACCGCAAGCAAAATTTTCAATATTCACCATACAAAGAAATGCGTTCATGGGCTAGCTACATGAGAAAATTTTGCAATACATGTAAATTTTCCAGCCACACTAAAAAAACAATTCAACTTGTCGCATCGAACTCACCGCAAATAGGATTTTGGGAGTTTACCAATAGCATCTCAAGCTTCGTCGTGGAGTTCCTCCCGCCATGCTAAGAAAAGAATGCACAGTCCCACTTGTTGTTCCACATGCGTCACAAATAGGATTTGAAGAGATTTTTAAGTGTTGCATTTTACACTTGCATGCGAAGTTGAAGTTGATGCCGATAAGACAAGTTTGTGACAAGGGGAACATAGAATTTTTATGGCCTATCTCTTCATATATATATATATATATATATATAGAGAGAGAGAGAGAGAGAGAGAGAGAGACTTGGAGGTAGAAAGAGAAAGGTAGAGAAAGCAATGAACGTTAATGAGATTTATACTATTTTTTAAAAGGAGAAAAAGATGGAGAGAGGTGGAAAGAGGGACAGAGGTGAGTGAGTTGGAGAAAGAGGAAGAGGGAGAGCTGAGGAGGGGTGCAAAGAAGGGGCCTGCGTATGTTGACCTCTACTATAACAGCCAAATCAAAACGGACAAAAGAAATAAAAAAAATGCTCAAAATCATTACCTGCCGCTGCCCACGCCGTTGCTACAGGACCCATCCCGATCCTCTATGGAAAATCCTATCGCAGCTCTGCAACGGCGTCGAAACGTCACTTCTCCCGCGTGCGTAGCCCGCCTCGATCGAACCTCAAAAGCGTCGTTAAATACCCGCTCGAACGAAGCATTCGGGACGAGTTCGCTCTCTACAATCTCTTCCTCTCGCAAGCCTTACACGACTTCTCCGCACTCCTCTTCCCATGACACTTCCCTACACATAGAACCCCGAAGTTGTTGACCTATACTATACAGCCAAAAAAAAAATAAAAAAAAGTGGCATACCTGACTCTGCCAGATCCCACAAATCTGGCGGAAATCCCGCTCAGATACCTCGGCACAATCGAAATTCCTGCAAATCCCATAAATCCAGCCGAAACTTTGCACACCTCAGACTGTCGAACCTGAATATCCTGCTGAATTCGGCGCTGAAGCGATCGCTTCCCGGATTTCTCGCAAAGCAGCTCGTCGATCGTGCCATTCGCGTCTTTAAATACCGAGCCAAACGAAGACTTCGGCTCTCATCTTCGACACTCCCAGCAAACCTCTTCCTCCTACCCTGTCGCTACTTCCGAACTCCAAGCCGCAGCAGCGACCCGACGCCCTCTCTCCGTCTTGCTCTTCCACTCGACGCCCCTAAATGAGCCGCAATCCCCCACGCGAGATCTGCCCTAGTCGAACCCGTCAGCCTCCTCTACTGGATCAAACCCGATTCCGCCTCCCAGCTCTGTCCGATGCCCCCTGCCCTAGCTCTCGTCGGTCCACAGAGAGAGAGAGAGAGAGAGAGAGAGAGAGAGAGAAAGAGAGAAGGAGAGGAAGAGAGCACCTTACCTTGCCGACCCCCTCGCCTGTAGCCTCCTCTTCCCTCCGCCTCTCTCGACGACGTTCCTTTCCTGTCGGATAGGAAGCTACGACATTTCGATCAGAGGCAAAGAAGGGAGCTCGCTTGCTGTAAAGGTAACTTTCTCCCTATCGTGTCCTTCGACTAAATCCCATGAATCCACCGAGCTCTAAAGCAAAAGAAGGAAACGAAGGATTTATTCTGCAGTGAGATTGACAGTCTCCTAAATCCTGTTCAAATGTCGCATAAATTTTTGTAGTCCGATAATCATAATCCTAATTGCGAGTAATTATCAATTTATTGTAATTAATTAGTAATTAATTTTAACTAATTTTAATTAATTAGTATTAATTTTAAATTGATTATTATTAATTGAAATTAAATACGATTAATCTTAATTAATCGTAATTGATTAATCATTAATAATAATTAATTATCATTAATTTTAATTAATCATTATTAGTTATAATTAATTGTATTAATTATTATGATTGAGTATAATTAATAAAAAAGAGGAAGAAATGCAAAGAGAGCTCTTTTCTTACCTCAGTCCACGAACCTCTACCCCGACGCTTGCAAAGGTATAACCCTCCAACCCTAAAACTCCGAGAGCCTACTTCGTTGTCTGCGGCGGACCGGAAAACCGCCTATACACGCTTTCTTAAGCGTGGTGGGATGGGACCCCGGTGCGGCGCCTACGACGGGGCGAGTAATCACCTAAAAATCCTATCCTCGGCGTTCGTGTCGAGCCGGCAAACCACTCATACACGCTTTCTTAAGCGTGGTGGGAAGGGAACCCGGTGCGACACCTACGGCGAGGCGGGTGGGCCCTATACACGCTTTTCTTAGTGTGGTGGGGACAATTTTAAGTACCCGTACGCGGCTCTATACCTGCGGGGAAACAACTGCTCGTCTTTTTCAGGTACATTTGAAGACCCATACACGCTTTCTTAAGCGTGGTGGGGGATTGAAGACTTTACACGGCCACGGTGTCCTCGAAAGAGGGCATCTACCATACACGCTTTCTTAAGCGTGGTGGGAAAGGCCCAATTTTCCGTTATTTCCCCTAAACAGGGGAGATGCCGGAATGCTGCCGAAATTTCGGGTGAATATAAGACTGCTTTTGGACCTGATTTGGACAAACTTTGGACAACTTTAAACTCAAAAGAACAAATGACAAGATTCAAAATTTGATTTTTTATTGAATATTAAATGGCTTGAACTTGAAGTAAATCTTGATTCAAATTTGAGTAAAATTAACTTGAATTGAGCTTGGAATTCAAAGTTGATATTGAAACTTGGATTTGAACAAAAAGAGAACCTTGAACAAGATTGTAGGGGACCAATTTGAACATTCACAGAGGACTTGGATTCTATTTGAACATTGAATTTGAATTCAGACAAGAAAAATGGAATATGAACTCAAACAAGAACTCAAATTTGAACTCAAAGCAAGAATTTATGGACATTGAGTTTGGGTTGAGCAACATCAAATAGAACTTGAATGTAAAAGACCAAGACTGGAACCTGTATTTTGAACTCGAGCTGTATAACATCAAGTGGAATTGGGACTTAAATTTGCAAGTGTTTGACTCAAATCCGAATGAACTCAATGTAACAACAGGGACCTGAATAACAAGAGGTTTGAACTTGCATTTGATTTGAAAGCTAAGTGATATGAGCAAAGATTTGAGCAAAAGCAAAGACTCGCAATCACTATCTACTTACAAATAGTGATGACTTGTAAGCAACATAATTAGACCTCTGTCTATGATGCCTTTAATGATAACAAATAAATGAGACATGCAACAAGTGTTCAAAATTGAAATACAACCTTCCCACAAGCAATACAAGTCAACGTACAAGCATATGCAGAAGCATGTAACAAATACTAGGATATCCTTACAGTCTACAATAGTTTTGTGATGAATGCATAGGAACAATATGCAACAAATATGAGAACTTCTCTACTTCAATAGTTTATAAGCATTACTAAGGAGAAATCTTTAACGAATGCTTTAATTCATTAAAGAAATATCAAGCTCAAATTGATGTGTGGTTTTCTCACAGTCAACATGTAAGCAAACATGGACAGATGATGAATGCAATGGTAGCTTTATAATCATTGTCATTATGCAAGCGAGCAAGTGGAAGATAACATCCCAATGCATGTGAAGATGATTTGGAATATTCAACCAAGTTAAACTTCTTGCAAGCAAACACAGAGCAAAGTGAATGCAAGGACTGGTGATAAAAGGAGTTGTTTGATTGAACAAATTTGCAAAAATAAGTAAGCATGAATAAATGTGATGGCATCCCTATCACCAACAACAATTCAACTCCAAGAAAATACATCAAAGAAAAAGGCCAAATGCAAATCAATATGCAAGAATCCCCAGTATACATTCAGTGAGTTTAGAGTGAATAAAGTATATATATACGACCAGTGATGTTCAATTCCAAGCAAGTATGTTATCTTGACTACAAATGATAATACTTCACGAGGCAAGCTTACTAGCACATGTGGGAGTTCCTACGAGTCGCCGTAGAGGATTCCCCGTTTATACAACAGTCCACCAACAGTAGTGAACTGTTCATGAATGTTAATAAGAGCCACTACACGTATTAGGTGTTGCCTACGAGCTGTCGTAGAAGATCTGCAATATATACGAGTTCTCTACAAATACAGAAGTACGCACTACATGCCACCTATGAGTAGGTACAGAAAGACTTCAGTAAATGCAGTATCCTGAAGTCAATTCCAATCTATGAATGAAAACATCTACCTGTCTACCAGCAACAGTTGTGGAGATCGTACGACGCCACGCCACCGGATCCGCAACTTTCATGCAAGCGGACAGAAGGCGTTTATAAATATTCCAAGAATGCCCCCGCACGTGCACTATAACATGTATACACTTAGGTACACATAAGGGGATGTATTATAAACCCGCATGGGCCCCGGCGAGCGTGTTATTGGTACACACATGATGCCTAGGGATGCTGCGCGGGTCATTAAGTGAATTCAAGTTCGAGCCCGATCCTTCTATTCAGGTAAATAGGAGTTGACACGGCTCGAACTATTAAATAAATATGCGGTCGCGAGATCGACCGGGATATTTATTTTACGTTCATATTAGGCCTTCAAAGCCTATAATCAAGTGAATTCACTTACAAATGACACAAAGCCTACGAAACCCGATCCTCTACTAGACAGAGTCGATAAGGTTCAAAATACAGAAATATGAATGACCTCATACTTTGATGATGGCCGCGTTGAATGCAGATCTCAACCGGAGGGGTTAATTTCAAATATTTCAAAATGCCCTCAATTCTCAAATATTTTCAAGTGACCTTAAGGTCACCCCGATGATGGCCGTGTTGAATGCATATCTCAACCGGAGGGGCCCATTCCAAATAATCAAAACACTATCCCAAATTTCACAAAATCCAAAACTCCACAAAACTCCCAAAATCCCAAATTCCCTACAAAATCCATTCTTCTGAAAAAATCCCAAAATCCAAAAATCTGCCCAATTCCAGATATTTAAAAATTGAAATCCAACTATCAAACACTCAAAGCAAAATCCATCCACCCTCCGCAACAGTTTGCCAGGGTGGACAAGTTAAAAGTTACCTCAGCTTGCAAAGAGCTAATGTCTGGTCAAAAATATCACTAGGATCCATTCTCAAACAATCTCCTGCCAGCAAGGACGTGGTACGAGTCCTCTAACCGGCAGTTTCGCCGCCAAATGGCACTGCAGGATAAACAGTTATGACTCGGGGCCCTCTGAACCAGGTGGTCACCGCCAAATGGCACCATTATATTATGGTTATGGCCAGAGCCCGTATGCTCCCCAATGGCATCAAATCCTTGAGATATGAATCAATAGGATATGATCGATAGGGCACAAAGCCCTCTGTTAGCTAAGGTGGATTCAAATTTGTCCCCTTAGACAAATACTCACCCCAGGTCTACAAGGTACCCTTGGACGAAGCAACCCATGGCTGCCGACAAGGATCCTTCTGTCAGGTTGGGTCGACTACCTCCTCTGACTAAGTAGACCAGGGACCACGATGGCCTGGGACGACGGAACCATGGGATCTTAATCGGGTCCATCATCCATTCCCCCACCATCCGTTTTAAGTGCAAGATGGTGGAAATTTCTATTTTAAATACCAAATCTTCAAATCCCCAAATCTTCCAATCTTCTAAATTCTCAAATTTCTCAAACTTTCAAACCTTCAACCCATTGCTGCTACTATATGCCAGATCTACGTACTTCTACGTATCTGATTGACGACTAGCCTTAATCGAAAGTTCTCTCTCGTTATCGAGAGGGGTAATTAACTATAGGGGCTTGCGCCTATAGGAAACCAGAACTCAGATCATAAAGTCCTCAAAAAATGAGGACAAAATCTCTGGGTAGTGTCTTATCTACTATCTCATCTGCCTTCCAAAATTTACCTCGGAACTTAAATCGTTAAAGCTCCCCCCGAGCGAAAGCAAAAGTCGGGCGGAGGCCGGGGCCGAATTTTCGGAGCCCACAGAAGTCTTCTCGCGATCCTTCGCTGCGACCGAACTCCTACCGCTGCTTCCGAACCTCACTCGATCCCTGCTCCCGATCTTCCTCAAGCCGACGACGAATCCAGGACCGAACTCCACTCAAACTAGTGACCGCCTCCCATCCTCCTGATCTCTGACCTCCTCCGATCTCAAACTCCACGCGACCCCTGCGCAGCCTCTGGTTTCGTTCGGTCCACACAGAGAGAGAGAGAGAGAGAGAGGGAGAGAGAGAGAGAGAAAGAGAGGAAAAAGACCAACCTCCTCTTCTAAAGCCCTAGCCGACCTCCCCCCCCCCCCCTCCATTGCAAGGCAACTTCACCCCTCCAGAGACATTCCTTCCTGTTCGATCGGAAGTTTCGACATTTTGATGGAAGCAACGACGGGAGACTCATTGGCTGTGAAGGTAACTTTCTCCCTACCCGCACGCTTCTTCGGCCAAATCCAGTAAACTGGCTAGAGATTCACAGCTAACAGAGGGAATCGGGGATTTTATTTGCTAATCCCACCTAAATCCGGTAATAATTAGTATTAGTTGTAATTAATTATAACTAATTATACTTAATTATGATTATTTATTATTAAATATAGTTAATTGTAATTAGTTATGATTATTACAATTAATTATTATTAATAATGATTAATTATAATTATTTATCATTAATTATATTTAATTATAATTAAATTAGTTATTTAATATTAATTATGCTTAATTATTATTAATGAGAATTATATACGATTAATTTAAATTAATTATAGTTAATTATTTTAATCATGGCTAATTATTAATAATAATTAGTAATAATTAATCAGAATTAATTATAATTAACCTTTTTTTTATTATAGCTAGTTATTATGATTGATAATTAGCTATAATTAATTAAGTTAATTGTAATTAATTATCTTTAATTATAATTAATTATTATTTTATATAATTAATTATGATTAAATTTTTTTAATTATAATTATTTATTTTAATATAATTAATTTTTATTAATTATAATTAATTATAATTAATTAAGTTTTTAAAAAAAAAAGAGAAAAGAAATGCTCCTCTTGCTTGCCTCGATCCACGAGCCACCGCCAGTCCAACCATAGCAAAGGTATAACCCCTTAGCCCTGAACTCCGAGAGCCTACTTCGTTGTTTGCAGCGGACCGGAAAATCACCTATACACGCGTTTGTTCGCGTGGTGGGAAGGGACCCCGATGCGGCACCTACAACGAGGTGGGTAATCACCTAAAATCCTATCATCGGCGTTCGTGTTGAGCCGGCAAACCGCCTATACACGCTTTTCTTAGCGTGGTGGGAAGGGAACCCGGTGCGACACCTACGACGAGGTGGGTAAGCCTGGTGCACTCTTTTCTTAGCATGGCCGGGATAACTTTTAAGTACCCGTACGCGGCTCTGTACCTGCGGGGAAACAACTGTGCTCTTAATACAGGTACTTGTAGAAGACCCATACACGCTTTTCTTAGCGTGGTGGGGACAAAGACTTTACATGGCCGCGGTGTCCTCGAAAGAGGGCACCTACCATACACGCTTTTCTTAGCGTGGTGGGAAAGGCCCAATTTTCCGTAGTTTCCCCTGAACGGGGGAGACGCCAGAAGGCTGCCGAAATTTCGGGTGATCATATGACTATACTCGAACCCTTTTGAACTCAAAAGAACAAGAACTCGGGCTCGAATGAGAATAAACAGTGGACTTGTATCTAAATGATTAATCAAGACATGAACTCAAATGAATTAAATCCAAGCTTGAACAAAATGCATTAAGAACTCAAAATTCAAATGAGTTTGAGCTTGAGCAAAAATAAAGCGACTTAAGTGATCATGACTTGAACAATTTGAATATGAAATTGAACTTGCAAGAACACGAACCTAATTGAACAAGACTACAATGGATATGAACTCGAATTGGACACAGATTTGAACATTGGATGAACGACAATAATTCAAATGTAGTGATGATTGTCAACGACTAATAAGGATGTGTAACCTAAATTGTAAATAGATACACAAGGATACTCTAATGAAGATTGCAATCCATATGTGAGATAATTCACTCACGGATGACAATGAAAGATCAAGCAATTGATTGATTTGGGACAATTGCATCGACTGCAAAAACAAATGAGGAATGCAATGATAGTCAATATCATCATACAAACAAGTAAATGAAAATTCACACGTAATGGAGATTGAAAAGGTTGCTCATAAGTGACAATAAAGAACATGCAATGAACTTGGCGGTCTACCAACGACCATGTACAAGGAGCATGCAGTGATAGTGACAATTCAACATGCAAGTAAATACACTATGACTCATAAGCGATGAGATTGAAGTTAATGGTGGTCTTCATATCAGTCATGTGAGGGAACTTCTTATATATACGACTCCTTGCAATAAAGACCAACATACAAGCAAGCGAATATAGTGGGTCTATCTACAGTTGATGATGCCCTCCCTGTGATCATATATACAGAAGCATGCAACGAGCGACAGGGTATTCATACAGTCCATTACAACACAAGGGAGAACAAATGCTTCTACCACCTACAAGAGCTTACAACTTGTCGAAGTGGATGTAATAATGACATGCAGTTCAGATGTAAGTGAGAACTATGAATCCACTACAAACATGAGTACCTACGAGCAACTATAAGAGTACCCACAACCAATGATAGAAGATGTTGTATGAAGCACAAGTCATCGGCATTCAACATCAAGGCAAATATTCAAAGATCCCCAACAAATGTTTCATCGATGAATAGTGACACATACAACCTATTGCCTACAAGTGATACAATTCCTTGCAAAAACAAACATCATGTAACAAATGATATAGTATATTCGTGAGCAAGGTGTGAAGGGTATTTAGCAGATGAAAGAACTGCTTTACAACACTCTGGTAATCAACATCAAGAAATAAATAAACACAAAGATCTGCAGTACATATAATCTATTTACAAATACAGATGTATGTACAATGCCCACCTTTAGGCAGATGCAGAAAGACTTCAGTAAATGCAGTATCCTATAGTCAACTTCAGTCTGCGAATGAATACATCTACCTATAGCAGTGGCGGATGTACTCTGTGGGCCAAAGATCGCAGCAAAATATATAAAGAATGTAGTGAATGCAAGCTCTTACAAGCTACTGCGGAAGATTCTTATACATCTAACATAACGCCACCGGATCTGCAACACTCGTACAAGCAGACAGAAGGCGTCTATGAGCTTCCAAATTGAATGCTGCATTCAAACGAGGGTCTTCCTACACAACTGAGCAGCGTCAAATGTCTAAAATGTCCCCCACATGTGCACCTTAGTTTGTATACACATAGGAACACAAAAGGGGTAAATGTAATCAAACCCGCATGGGCCCCGGCGAGCGTGTTATTGGTACACAGGTGACGTCTAGGGATGCTGCGCGGGTCAATAAGTGAATTCAAGTTCGAGGCCGATCCTTCTATCCAGGTAGATAAGAGTCGACACGGCTTGAACTATTAAACGAATATACAGCCGTGGGGTCGACTGGGATATTTGTTTTATACGTTCATATTAGGCCTTCAAGGCCTATAATCAAGAGAATTCACCAATAAATGTAGAAAGCCTACGAAACCCGATCCTCTATCGACAGCCCGATAGAGTTGACAAGGTTCAACTCATAAATACAAAGGACCCCAAACACCCCGATGATGGTCGTGTTGAATAAAAATATCAACCGGAGGGGTCCATTTCAAATATTTCAAAATACCACCAAAACTCCCACAAAATCCAAAACTCCAAACTCCAGACAATCCCAAAATCCAAAAATATTTAAAATTGAAATAAATCCATTAACCACTCAAAGCAAAATTCATCCACCCTCCGCAATAGTTTGCCGAGGTGGACAAATTTGAAAATAACTGCAGCTCACAAAGAGCTAACGCCTGGTCGAAAATATCACTAGGATCCATTCTCAAACAATCTCCTGCCAGCAAGGATGTGGTACGAGTCCTCTAACCGACAGTTTCGCCGCCAAATGGCACTGCAGGATAAAACGGTTATGACTCGGGGCCCTCTGAACCAGGTGGTTGCCGCCAAATGGCACCATTATATTATGGTTATGGCCAGATCCCGTATGCTCCCCAATGACATCAAATCCTTGAGATATGAATCAATAGGATATGATCGATAGGGCACAAAGCCCTCTGTTAGCTAAGGTAGATTCAAATTTGTCCCCTTAGACAAATACTCATCCCAGGTCTACAAGGTACCCTTTGACGAAGCAACCCATGGCTGCCGACAAGGATCCTTCTGTCAGGTTGGGTCGACTACCTCCTCTGACTAAGTAGACTAGGGACCACGATGGCCCGGGATGACGGAACCATGGGATCTTGATCGGGTCCATCATCCATTCCCCCACCATCCGCTTTAGGTGCGAGATGGTGAAAATTTCTAATTTTAAATATTAACCCTTTTCAATCTCCAACCACTCAATACCCAAACCCATTGCTGCTACTATATGCCAGACCCGCATATCTCTATGCGTATCTGATTGACGACTAGCCTTAATCGAAAGTTCTCTCTCGTGATCGGGAGGGGTAATTAACTATAGGGGCTTGCGCCTATAGGAAACCAGAACTCAGATCATAAAGTCCTCGCAAAATGAGGGCGAAATCTCTGGGTAGTGTCTTATCTACAAACCCATCTGCCTTCCAAAATTTACCCTGGAACTTAATCCGTTAAAACTCCCCCGAAAAGAAAACTAAATACGGGCGGAGGCCGTGGCCGAATTTTCGGAGCCCACAGTATAAAATGGCTAAGACGACTAGGGTGGTCGTCACAGGTGATAATGTTGGCACAGTAGCGACTTTTGACAGGCTTCTCGCCCGTTATTTCTCTTTTTTTTCATCATGCAACTATTTGGCGATAAGAATGATTATTTTTGAGTAAATTCGACATCCCAGGCATGTTGGCATGGTCCATTTTACAAACAAGCACATTTGGATGATTTTTACTAGACGTCGCACCCATAAACTATCATGTTCGCTGCATTTGATGGAGTTGAGAAAAGAATGTGTTTTTATGATATTTTTTATGTTTTGAATGTGTTACATCTATCCATTTTGTGAACGCACAACATTCGAATGGTTTCAAGTGTGGTCAAGTGTTTTGAGGTTGCTTTGTACGATGCCACATCTGTTGCCTACCATCTTCGCCATACTCACTTGAATTGGTTGCATAACACATATAGAGGTCAACAAGAAATAAGTTACAAACTTGTAAAATTAAAATAAATAAATAAATACTCCAAAAGGAATTGAGGAATATATGAGCTTCGAAAATTTGCGCCCTGACCTCTTGATGCCTTTTTATCGATGGGAGAGTTTTAACGTGTTAGGTTCTGGGATAAATTTTTAGAAGACAAATTAGATTTATGATAACACACGACCTAGAGATTTCGCTCATTTTGCGAATTTGAGGTCTAGAATCCTATAGGCGCTAGCAAGCCCCTAAGTTAATTACCTCACCTGGTATTGAGAAAAAAACTTTCGATTAAGGCTAGTCATTAGACAGGTACTAAGTATCCCGCAAATAGTAGCAGCAATTTAAGGGTTTGGATTTGGATTTTTAGGGTTATAGGATTTGAAATTTATCATCTTATGCTAAAAGAGGATTGTGGGAGAATGATGACGAGCCTGATCAAGATCTTATGGTTTCGTCGTCCCCAACCATCATGGTCTCTAATCTACTTAGTCAAAAGAGGTAGTCGACCAAACTTGACCAAACAGTCCTTATCGACAGCCATTGGTTACTTCGTTCAAGGGTATCTTATAGATTTGGAATGAGTGTTTGTCTAAAGGGATATATTCGAGTCAACCTTAACTAACAGAGAGTTGTGTTCTATTAAGTATATCCTATGATTCATTACTCGAAGGATTTCGGCTATTCGAGAACACACAAGCTCCAGCTGTGATCGTAATTTAATGGTATTATTTGACGACAAAATCGTTTGGTCAGAGAGTACCGATTATAATCATTTACCCATGGTGTCATTTGGTGATAAAATGAGTGCACATATGATATTCATTTTGCAAGAGAACATCATTTTTAGTGATTTTGGGCATCATCATGGCATGTCATACCCACCTCACGTAGCGTCGTGTCAATCGATTGTTGATTTAGTAGGATGTGCTCATCTTGATTACTGATTAAATTTTGGAAGCCAACAAAATAAGAAAGGGTACTCAAGAACCTTACCACCAATCATATGATCATCCTCCTTAAAGAAACCCTCCAACCACTAAAATGCATACATTTCCCTTATCTCAATAGGCCAGCACCATCTCCCCTCCCTTCACACCCTCATTAAAGCCTTGTCGACGTTGTCGTTAAGAACCACACCAGTGATGAGTTGATCACCCTCTTTGAGAACACACTCCATTGACACCTCAAACATCTTTAAAAACCGTAGCTACAACTTTAGCCAATCTAGCTAGGTGGATCCCATATTAAGCTAGACAAGTGAAAAGAAAAAACGGAAGAAGAAAAGATGTCACGGAGAAAGTAGACCCAAAGGGAGATAAAAAAAACCACTTGATTCACAATCCTATGGCATCTCAGCGTATAAACAAGTTAGCATGAACTACGACAGTTGGATTAAAAAAAATGATCAAGTAGTTAGGCACTAAATTATAATTATTATGATAGGAAACACTTGGGTTCAAGTCAACCTATCGAACCGGGAGGGGAAAATAGTGGGGAAACTGCTGTTCACAGCAGGAAAACAGCCCAAATATGCTATTTACAGCAGGAAAACAGTAAAAAATTGGTGAAAACTCAAAGCAAACACTTGTATTTCACTAGTAGAAGCATAAAACAAAAGGAAGATACAAGGTTCTTCAATTCGAGAGGAAGAACAACTGTCCAGCCGGCCCCTCCTGGGCCGGCGTCTGCGTAACATTACTCCCCTCCCAAAAACTCACCTTGTCCTCAAGGTGAAAAGAGGGGAATTGCTCTCACTCTTTCAAACGGCTCCCAAGTAGCATCGAAATCAAGGAGGCCTCTCCATTTGATCAGCACTTCTTTGTTGCCCATTTTATCTGGTCGGACTCCTGCAAGCTCTAGTGGTTCTAAAACCACCTCTAAATCTTCTGTCATAGTGGCTGGTAGTTCTGCACTCGCTGCATGCTCCCCTATTGCTCTTCTTAGCAGAGACACATGGAATACTGGATGTATAGTGGCTGAGGGGGGTAACTTTAATCTGTATGCCACTGCTCCAATTCTATCCAACACTTCATAGGGGCCAAAGTACCTCGGTGCCAATTTCTCATTCCTCCTTCTAGCCACTGTCCTCTGCCTGTAGGGTCGTAGTTTCAGGAACACCTTCTCCCCCACTTCAAACTGCATGTCTCTCCAGTGTGAGTCTGTCTGCCTCTTCATGATCTGTTGTGCCCTCATCAGATGTTTCTTCAGTTCTTCCAGCATCTTGTCCCTTTCCTCTAAGTACTGCTCTACTGACGATACTGGTGTACTACCTCTCCCGTAGTGCACTAGGTGTGGAGGGTCTCTTCCATATAGTACTTTGAACGGGGTCATCTATGAAGCGGAATGGTACGAGGTATTATACCAATACTCAGCCCAAGGCGGAATGGTACGAGGTATTATACCAATCTTTGCACTAGGTGGGGTTTCAGAAACAAAACACCTCAAATAGGTCTCCAAACTTCAGTTTACCACCTCCGTTTGTCCGTCTGTCTGTGGGTGATAGGCGGTACTTCTCTTTAGAACCGTGCCCTGCATCCTGAACAGCTCCCTCCAGAACTGGTTGAGGAACACTTTGTCTCTATCAGACACAATCACTTCAGGAACCCCATATAGTCTCACCACCTCCCTGATAAAAGCTGCAGCTACTGACACTACGGTGTATGGATGTCTTAAGAGGATGAAATATGCATACTTACTAAGTCTGTCAACCACCACCATGATGACTGTGAACCCCTCCGATCTTGGTAAGCCATCAATGAAGTCCATGGACACTTCCTCCCAAACTCTGTTTGGAAGTGTCAATGGTTGTAGTAGTCCTCCCGGAGCCATGGCCATGTACTTATTTCTCTGGCACACTTCACACCTTGCCACCATCTCCTCCACATCTTTATGCATCCCCTTCCAGTAGAGCTCGGATGTTAGCCTCCTGTATGTCTTCTGAACTCCTGAATGACCTCCAACTGCGCTGCCATGAAACTCCTGCAACAAGTGGGGAATGTGTATGGAAGTCCGTGGCATCACAAACCTCCCCTGATACAATAGTCTCTCCCCCTCAATGCAGTAGCCCGGATGACTACTCTTGTCCTTCCCCAGATCCTCCCTGATCTTCCTCAACTCTTCGCTCAGCTTACTTTCTTCCTTGATGGCCCCCCAATCTACCATCAATGGAATTGACACAACTAATTCCTGAAGCTCCCCAACACGTCTGGATAAGGCGTCGGCTGCTTTATTCTCTAAACCAGGCTTGTATTGGATCTCAAAATCATAGCCTAGGAATTTGGATAACCACCTCTGATGCTCCTCGGTCACCATTCTTTGCTCTAGTAGATATTTTAAACTTCTCTGATCAGTCCTTACAATAAAATGCCTTCCCAACAGATAAGGCCGCCACTTCTGAATAGCCAAGCAAATGGCCATTAGCTCCCTCTCATATACTGACTTCAATCTAGCCCTGGCTGACAGCACTTGACTAAAGTATGCAATTGACCTGTGGTTCTGCATCAACACTGCCCCCAGCCCATATCCCGACGCATCAGTTTCCATTACAAAGACCTGGCTAAAATCTGAAAGTGCTAATACTGGAACTGTAGTCATAGCTTCCTTGAGTTTCTCAAAAGCCTGGGTTGCTGCATCTTCCCATAAAAACCCATCCTTCTTCAGTTGCTCAGTCAAAGGCCAAGCGATAGCACTGTATCCCTTCACAAATCTCCTGCAGTATCCAGTCAACCCCAAGAACCCCCTTAACTCCTTTAAGTTTCTAGGCATTGGCCACTTCTGCATTGCTTCTATTTTATCTGATCTGCCGCCACTCCTTGGGATACCACGTGTCCCAAGTACTCCACACTGGCCTGGGCAAAGCTGCACTTCTTCAGGTTGGCTTGTAACTGATGTTCCTGTAACACTCCCAAAACCACCTTCAAGTGCTCAAAATGCTCCCCCTCAGTTTTGCTATACACCAAAATGTCATCAAAGAATACCAGTACGAACTTCCTGAGGTACTGCTTGAAGACCCTGTTCATCAAAGATTGAAAACTAGCAAGTGCGTTAGTCAAACCAAAGGACATTACCATAAACTCATAATGCCCCTCATGTGTTCTGAATGCTATCTTGGGAACATCTGCCTCCTTCATTCTGATCTGGTGGTATCCGGACTTTAAGTCCAGCTTAGAAAACACCACTGCCCCAAATAGCTCATCCAATAGTTCATCAATCACTGGAATTGGGAACTTATCTGGTACAGTGCCCTTATTCAGAGCCCTGTAATCCACACAGAATCTCCAACTCCCATCCTTCTTCTTGACCAGGAGGACTGGATTAGAGAAAGGGCTTACACTTGGTCTTATGATCCCAGCCTCCAGCATCTCCCAGATCAGTCTTTCAATCTCATCTTTTTGGATCTGAGGGTATCGGTAAGGGCGGACGCTGATCGGTGTCTCCCCTTCCTTCAAAGTAATGACATGCTCTAGCTCCCTCTGCGGTGGCAACCCCTGGGGAGGTTGAAAAACCTCGCTGAACTGGTGTATGAGCGGTTGCACTGAAGAAGGAACATTGCCTTCTTCCTCTAGTTGGACCCCTTGCAGACGGTGCAACTCCACTAAGTAGCCTCCTCCCTCCTCCTGAATGGTCATGATTAAAGATTTGAGAGAAACCCCTGCCTTGGTCAGCCCGACATCACCCTGAATAACCCTCTTCTTCCCCTCCACCATCAATTCCATCTTCAATGTGCCCCAATTGATCTTGGTCTCTCCCAAGGTCTGCAACCACTTCATCCCTAGGATGACGTCAGTACTTCCCAATTCCAAGGGAAGGAAATCCTCCCTCACCTAGATCCCCTGAATCTTCAGAACTACTCCTCTACAAACTCCTCTCCTCATCTCCACCTTTCATATGCCCATCATCACCCTATAGCCTCCTGTATCCACTAATTTCATCCCAAGCAGCTCAACAATCTGGGTGGAGATGAAGTTGTGGGTTGCCCCACTATCTATCAACACCACCACTTCATGGCCAGATATCACCCCTTTCACTTTCATGGTGTGACTCGAAGTGAATCCCACCACAGAGTTCAGAGAGACTTCTGCCACATCCAGGTGCAACTTCTCCTCCTCTTCTGACCTGCTCCCACCTCCCTCTTCGTCTTCCTCGTCTTCACAAACGAGGAGAACCTAAAAAGTCCAGTCTTTGCACCTATGTCCCGGCATGTACTTCTCATCACATCGGAAGCACACCCCCTTTGCCCCCTTTTCCTGTAACTCTTTTTCAGTCAGCTTTTTGAACTGTCCTCCATTTCCTCCTCCTCCTATTTTCTCCTTCTGCACTTCCTTCAAACTCCCTGAGGTTGGCCCCTTGGATGGTAAGAAAGTGGTCATCATTCTGTACGATCCCCCTGAGTAATTTCCCCGGGCTCCCCTTTCTGACTTCTTCTGATCTTCCACCAGCTGTGCCAGTTCCATAGCTTTCCCTAAATTCCTCGGCTCCAACACTCTGACTGCTGATCGTATCTCCAGTTTCAGCCCTTTCATGAAGTTCCCTTCCAAAGCTGACTCCGAGATATGATCCAACTTACTGGCCAAAAACTCGAACATGTCGCGGTAATCCGCCACGGTCCCCTCCTGAGTCAGGGCAAAGAATTGCTCATAGAAGTCTCCTCCCCCATCGGCTCGGAAACGCTCTAGTAAGCATTCTTTGAACTCTCTCCAGTTCCGGATAGGCTCCCTCCTGTCCCGCCATTGATACCATGCCAGCGCCTTTCCCTCCAAACACAAACCTGCCGCCGTCAACTTCTCCTCCTCCGTCAGCCCGTTGACGGCAAAGTACCGTTCCACCTTGTATATCCATCCATGGCCATTCTCTCCCTCAAAGATGGGCATCTTCAATTTTCTCACCTTGGGATCTCCCCCATATCCTCGGTATCCCCCGTATCCTCCCATTCCTCGAGAAGGAGGTGCCAAGTATCCCGATCATCCCTCTGGCGATTATACCCGAACCCATCATCGTAGTCCTCTCTTCTACCTTCAAAATCAGCGCCTCGACGATGGAATTCCTCCCTTCTCCCTTCAAAATCAGCACCTCGACGATGAAATTCCTCCCTTCTCCCACCAAAATCAGCACCCCTTCTGTCATATCCCATGCTCATCTCTTCTCTAGAAAGTGGTTCTAGAGGAGGCATGTCGTTCTCCCCCTCAAGGATCTCCACCTCCGGCATCCTCCTCCCCCGGGACGGGTTCGGATTTCCTCCTATGCCATGGCCGTCGGTGGTCTCTCTTACTTCCGATGTCGCCGGATTGGTCTTCATTTCAAGTAGTTTCTTCATCATCTCCTCCATAGCAGAAAACCACCCTTCCAACCTTTCGTTGTTGGTAGAGATTTCAAGGAACTTTCCCTCCAAATCCGATTTCAGTTGTCCGAACTCGCCTTCCAAAACTTCCACCTTCTTTCCGGCCATCTTTTCCTCCTCGAAAAACCAGAAAACTTCCTTCGAAAGCCCAAAAAAACCCGCTGAAATTTCTGTTTTTCAGCCACCAAAGGTCCCACGACGATGCTCTGATACCAATTTGATAGGAAATACTTGGGTTCAAGTCAACCTATCAAACCGGGAGGGGAAAACAGTGGGGAAACTGATGTTCACAGCAGGAAAACAGCCCAAATCTGCTGTTTACAGCAGGAAAAAAGTAGAAAATTGATGAAAACTCAAAGCAAACACTTGTATTTCACTAGTAGAAGCATAAAACAAAAAGAAGATACAAGGTTCTTCAATTCGAGAGGAAGAACAACTCTCCTAATCTCGGGCAAAGCCAAGAGCCCAAGCAAGAAACCTTAGATTTCCAAAATACATTCAAATTCAAGATAATCCCTAATTCCCTCCCAATCCCCCTAATTAACAATAAAGGATTCCTACAAAATACCTAAACAGCCCTTTGCATTCAAAAAATTTCATCCCATACAATCAAATCAGCCCCAAGAGGGGCCCACCTTGTCCGCCCCCCCTTGCTGTGTTTTGGCGCCTGGAGTAGACCAGGACCGGTCCAGCCTGGACCGGTCCAGCCGGCCCCTCCTGGGCCGGCGTCTGCGTAACACATTATCATCATTAGTCTCATCCGAACTATTTGGAGTCATTTTTTTGAATTCTTATTTTCATTCGATCTTATTGAGTGCCCCTCAAAAAGGTGGGAAATATATTCTACACAAATTATTTTGAACAACTTGCATCGATGATATCTTAGGTTCTTTCTCTAGTATAATTCTATGATATTAAATGCTTTAGCAAAAATAATGTAGAAGTTTGTCAAAGCATGTAATTGAACCACCACCATTCCATTTCACACACATTTTTGAGGGCTTAAGAACCATTAAGCCAAAATATAAATACTAAGTATAGCAATATCTATCTGTAATATAATATATATTCAAGTTCAATCTAAATAAACTTTGAGTGAGCCAAGGCTAATTGTAAATTGACTCAAAAACATAAACTGATCTTCCTCGAGCCCTTTTAACGAAAAGTCAACCAAGAAAAAATTGCTCAGTCTATCTAGTTGACTTGTGCATTAATCCTGCCTGTTTTAACTTTACGAGGGGATGCCTAAACGCATTACTATCATATCCTGCTGGTTGGATTCTCAATCCACCTCGTGCAAGCCATAAAATATTGTCTCTACTCCTTTGAAATATTAGTTTTGAAAGGAAAATGAAATCCATGAAATCTTGAACCAAAAACTTCACTGCAGCCAATCAAAACTTATATCAAGCTATGGAAAGCTAACAAGAACATTTCAAGGCCCACTCATAAAGGCATTGAACTGTTTCGTTGCACAATGTTGAAGTGCCTGATTCTTACAAGGTATCTACAATTTTCTTCTTTTTCTAATTATCCTATAGATCTGCTACAACCAAAATATAGGTGAGTTAAAACGAACATAAGATTAAATTTTTCAAGCTTGCAGGCACGTGTAAAATCATAGCTCCAAGATTAATATCATTTTATGCATCATCATTAGCCTTTTCTCACTCCTCGTCCCACCAATTTGGGGATCTTTGATATAAATGGAATAGTTTTTAACTAATGTTTGTTGTACTTCTAACTTGATATATATGAGTCAGTTCTTTAATGGCAACATCTCTTGACAATTAATTTATCCATGCCGTGTATAACTTTCTTTTGAAGCATAACTTACAAAGTACTCGATTAAAGTAACACAAACTAGGTAGCCATAAATTATACTAAAGGACAACTACATAAGAAACATAATAACTAATTCTGCTATAAAAGAAACTGACAGTCAGGGAAATTTGTAAATGAATTTGCTAAATTAACAACTAACTGCAGCATATACAATGAGCAAAAAGAAACCTTTACCTTGTGCGCCGAGGAGCAGACTCCCAATGCCAAAACTTCCCTGTGCTCTTACCGGTCTTAACTTCCTGATAGGAATTCAAATTGACAACGCATTTATCAACACTCAATGAAAAAATCCATAACTTCAAAATTTATCATCAGGATGAAAAATAGTCATAATACTAAAAGTAGTATAATCTGGCAGAGAAACTATGTATCCCACTTTAATGAGTATTAATAGATAATGAGCCGTCCTACCAACTGCAATGGTGGATTCCAAAGCATAAAATATTTAGCTCCAGAGGGACTTCCATCATTCTGAATCAGCTCTACACTCCGCAAACCGGCAAGCTCCTACCAAGATCAAGAGTTTATAAGGACCTTTACATTGAAACAGTTAAGTCACAAACATAAAAAACCCAAGCATTTGAATAGTAACTTATAGTAAAGTTACAAGCGTTACATGTGAATCATCATTATCATCCCAAGCCATCAGTTTTACAATGATCAAATTATCAAAAATACCATATGTCAATGTGTCATTTTTATTTTTATTGCATGTCAAACTAGCTTGAAGGAGGGGGCGGTTACACTCCAAAGCTCATGGCTATGAACTTATGCATAGGGGAATGTCTTCCACCGTTTATTAGTTAAGAAACAAAACAAAGTGCTGTGAATCATGCTTGTGATGATTGATGCATGCAAATGGTGTATGCTTGTAAATTTATACATGTATGCGTGGAAATTTTATGTACTTATAAAGACATGTGCAGGTTGCAAGTGAAACTAACGTGCAGAGCCGAATCCACAAGTACATACAGCAAATACAAATAGCATGGTACATGTGCAAGAATTCTGCATCAGCAGAAACAATTAAATTGTAGTTGATCCAATCAGGATGTGTGCGACCTATTGCAGAGATGTGTGCAAGCATGCATGTAGTTGCAGAGACAAGCACAGGTAGCATACGTGTAGTTGTAAAGACAAGCAGGTGGTGCGCATGCAGTTGCAGGAGATGTGCACAAATGGTGTTGTGTGTGTGTGGTAGGAGGTTACGGCTGCAAGTTTCGAGCAGTTGGTGGGAACAGTTGCCGGTAATTGCTTGGTAGGTTGTTGCCTACTTCAGTGAGTCCTACGGGACACCCATAGGACATGCGCATACAAAGAGAGCGACAGAGTGCTAGCCAATTGCATAAAACTCTAGGTTAGGTGCTTTTGGTTTGCTGCAATTCGAGAGAACATATAGTGGCAGAAGATCCGTTTAGCTGCAATGGAGTGTGAAGGCAGTGAATTATCAGGGTTTTTATATGCTAAGTGCAATCTACAAATTATTCAGGTGTGTTTGTGATTTATAGACACTTTATTGGGGATGTATTATGAGCTGAATTTCATTATAATTATTGATGAGTAAATGATTGGGAGTACTAATTCTTGTATAGCTTGGGCATTCTCTTTTGGCTTTAATGTGCAGTATGTTGGGTGTAAATTAGGAGAAAGTTGAAATCTAAATTGATTTATAGATTATGAAACCCCTTGAGTAAAAAGAAGCTAAACTCTTAAACATCGAGGCGGTCTTTTGGTGTAATGGTTAGAATTTCATTTAAGAAACTTCGCGGTCAAGCGTGCTCATCCCGAAGAAATCTTCGGATGGGAGACCTCTTGAGAAGTTACACTAACAGGACAAAACCGTGAGACCCTTAGGCCACGAGGATTTTCAGCAGCAGCAAGTCGTTGTGCCGGCAGGTGCACACGACGAGTGGTAGTTCCAGCAGAGTGTGGCCTCCTAGCAGGCCCTTCAGTATTTCTGCCATTCGTAGGAATGGCGGTGGCCCTTTCAACAACAGCAGGAAAGTCAATGCTACCAAACTGGATGGTAGCTCCGGATCTTCCAGTGTTGATCAGAGTATTTGCTAGCTGGATGCTAGCACCACGTCCCAGCTGGACAGTAACAGAAGCATTCTGTAGATCCATCTGCATGAATGAAAGGTAAGGGTTAGTAATCAGAATCTGATACATCACCCCACACTTTCAAAATGCAGAGACTTGCACAGAACAGAAGATAAAAATAAAGCAGATAACGTTAGCAAGCAAATAAAATAAATATATAAATCCTGCTAAACATGTTATCTCGATGAATTTGTTAAATGATCATTTTGAGAGATTCAAAATTTTAAATCTGCGTTGATTTGACTGCTACGATAGTACTGAGATGACTAGCCAAAGATGGAAAGAGAAACCAATCCCCAGCGGAGTCGCCAGAAATCTGTGGGCTCCGAAAATTCGGCCCCGGCCTCCGCCCGACTTTTGCTTTTCTTTTAGGGGGGAGTTTTAACGAACTAAGTTCCGGGGTAAATTTTGGAAGGCAGATGAGATAGTAGATAAGACACTACCCAGAGATTTCGCCCTCATTTTGCGAGGACTTTATGATCTGAGTTCTGGTTTCCTATAGGCGCAAGCCCCTATAGTTAATTACCCCTCCCGGTAACGAGAGAGAACTTTCGATTAAGGCTAGTCGTCAATCAGATACGTATAGATACGTGAGTCTGGCATATAGTAGCAGCATGGGTTGAAGGTTTGAATGTTTGAGGATTTTGATATTTAAAACAGAAATTTTCACCATCTTGCACTTAAAGCTGATGGTGGGGGAATGGATGATAGACCCGATCAAGATCCCATGGTTCCGTCGTCCCGGGCCATCGTGGTCCCTGGTCTACTTAGTCAGAGGAGGTAGTCGACCCAACCTGACAGAAGGATCCTTGTCGGCAGCCATGGGTTGCTTCGTCCAAGGGTACCTTGTAGACCTGGGGTGAATATTTGCCTAAGGGGACAAATTTGAATCCACCTTAGCTAACAGAGGGCTTTGTGCCCTATCGATCATATCCTATTGATTCATGTCTCAAGGATTTGATGCCATTGGGGAGCATACGGGCTCTGGCCATAACCATAATATAATGGTGCCATTTGGCGGCGACCACCTGGTTCAGAGGGCCCCGAGTCATAACCGTTTATCCTGCAGTGCCATTTGGCGGCGAAACTGCCGGTTAGAGGACTCGTACCACGTCCTTGCTGGCAGGAGATTGTTTGAGAATGGATCCTAGTGATATTTTCGACCAGGCATTAGCTCTTTGCGAGCTGAAGTAAATTTTAACTTGTCCACCTCGGCAAACTGTTGCGGAGGATGGATGGATTTTGCTTTAAGCGATTTGATAGTTGGATTTCAATTTTTAAATATCTGGAGTTTGAAAGATTTTTGGATTTTGGGATTTTTCAGAAGATTGGATTTTGTAGGGAATTTGGGATTTTGGAAGTTTTGTGGAGTTTTGGATTTTGTGGAAGTTTGGGTGGTACTTTGAGATATTTGAAATGGACCCCTCCGGTTGATATTTTCATTCAACACGGCCATCATCGGGGTGACTTTGAGGTCACTTAAAAATATTTGAGGTTTGAGGGCATTTTGAAATATTTGAAATTAACCCCTCCGGTTGAAATCTGCAATCAACGCGGCCATCATCGGGGTATTTGGGGGCATTTATATTTTGTTGGTTGGACCCCGTCGACTCTATCTACTGGTCGATAGAGGATTGGGTTTCATAGGCTTTGAGCCTTTGTTAGTGAATTCTCTTGATTATAAGCCTTGAAGGCCTAATATGAACTATAAAATAAATATTCCGGTCGATCTCGCGATCGCATATTTATTTAATGGTTCGAGTCGTGTTAACCCCTTTCTACTCGTACAGGAAGATCGGGCTCGAACTGGAATTCACTTATTGACCTGCGCAGCATCCCTAGACGTCACGTGTGTACCAATAACACGCTCGCCGGGGCCCATGCGGGTATTTGGGGGCATTTTGTAATTATTTGTTGAACCTTGTCAACTCCTATTTATCTACTTAGGAGGATCGGGTTCAAACTACATTCATTTATTGACCCGCGCAGCATCTCTAGACGTCACGTGTGTATCAATAACACGTTCGCCGGGGCCTATGCGGGTATTCAGTACATCCCCTTATGTGTACCTATGTGTATACATATTATGGTGCATGTGCGGGGGACTATCATTTGAATGCAGCATTCTGTTTTAGAAGCTCGTAGACGCCTTCTGTCTGCTTGTACGAGTGTTGCAGATCCGGTGGCGTGGCGTTATACGATCTCCACTACTGTTGCTGGTAGGTAGATAGATATCTTCATTCATGGATTGGAATTGACTTCAGGATACTGTATTTACTGAAGTCTTTCTGCATCTACCCACGAGTGGTATGTTTCATATACATCTGTACCCGTAGAGAGATTGTATGTATTGCAATCCTTATCCTTGATAGTGTGCAGATCAATACGCTCATTTGTAACTTGATGTTGGTTGAGGGTTGAACCACATTCACTGACGATCTCTCCATATGTTTTAGTTTGCAAGTCATTACATGTTGACTATCGCCACTTGTAATCAGAATACACTTGGTGCCTGTTGCAAGGAGATTGTTGTTTGTCGGATGAACTCTACCCACCATTGATCTCTTCAGACATTTTAATCCTCATTATTTGTAGGGTCCAATGCATTTGACTGCATCTTGGTCTTGTGTTTGTAGTAGATAGGCATGATCACTTGTGCGTTGCTCAGTGTTAACTCTAGAGTACTACAACGATCGCTCCCTTTATGCTCGTAGTGGTTAGGAATGCATGCTTGCCATGATAATATCACAGATAGTTCGGGTAATCATTGTAGGCTCTAATATTCACCATGCCTATCATGGGGAGATTGTTAGATCTCCAAATCTTGTTCAGGAGCATTTGTTTGAATGCACTGAAGGCTTGTTCATCATACTTTTCATTCTAAACCTTGCTTGCAAGTGGATTATCTCTGGGGTCTCTTGTCTACTAAGGATTCTTACACTTTCACTTGCATATTAATCCTTGAATTGTTAATTGATGCATGACAGAGTGTATGGCATTTGTAATTCTTTAGCTCATCATAAGTCTTCACACCTTCTTGTATATTTAGTTTGTGCATTCCAACATCCTAGTTTTAGCTCATTGGAGCCCAATAGTTTGCAAGAACAACCCCCTTTATATTCACTTGAGTTCATTGTGTTCAATCAAGTTCATGTCATTTCAAATCCGAGTCTAGTTTGAGTCTTTATTGTTGCACTCAAGCCCTTGCTTAGCTTGAATTTAGTGGCTTGTTCAAATGATTGAAGTTCAAATATGGTTCAAAACTTGAGTACAAGTCTTGTTGTCCAAATCAAATTCAGGTCCACATTTTGTAAGTTCTCTGTAGCCAAACTGGAAATCTTTGTTGGTCTTCATATCAAATTTGAATCTCATATAATGTTGTTCATTCTTGTTTGTTCAATACCACTTTCCTCGAATCAAGCTCAGGTCCACAAGTCCAACTTGAGTCCTTTTGAATTCATTTAAGTTTGAGTCTCTTGTTTGTCCAAAGTTCAAAGTCTTTTGAGGTCCCACTCAAGTTCTTATTTGAGTTCAAATGTTCAACTCGCATAGTCAACTTGTATATTCAATTCAAGTTCATATTTACTGTGTTTAGTTCAAATCAAAGTTCTTGGTTCTTCACTTGAGTTCGAGCTCAATGTGATGTTGTCCAAATCACATTTGAATATTCAAAAGTCCACTGTAGTCCGAAGTCGATTCAAGTTTGATTTCAGTTAAAGTTCATTTATGTTCAAGTCTTCTGCACTTTAGTTCGTTCGAGTTCACTTGAGTCCAAATCAAGTCCAAGTATGGTTTCAGATTCACCCGAAATTTCGGCAGCATTCCGGCATCTCCCCCGTTTAGGGGAAATAACGGAAAACTGGGCCTTTCCCACCACGCTTAAGAAAGCGTGTATGGTAGATGCCCTCTTTCGAGGACACCGCGGCCGTGTAAAGTCTTCAATCCCCCACCACGCTTAAGAAAACGTGTATGGGTCTTCGACGTACCTGAAAAAGAAAAGCATTTTGTTTCCCCGCAGGTACGGGTACTTAAGATCGTCCCCACCACGCTTAAGAAAGCGTGCATAGGGCCTACCTGCCTCGTCGTAGGTGTCGCACCGGGTTCCCTTCCCACCACGCTTATGAAAGCGTGTATAGGCGGTTTGCCGGCTCGACACGAACGCCGAGGATAGGATTTTGAGGTGATTACCCGCCTCGTTGTAGGCGCCGCACCGGGGTCCCATCCCACCATGCTTATGAAAGCGTGTATAGGCGGTTTTCCGGTCCGCCGTGAACGACGAAAACGAGTTCTCGGAGTTTTTTTAAGTTCAGAAGGGTTATACCTTGGCGACCGGCGGTGTAGAGGTTCGTGGCACGAGAGTCAAGGCAAGGGAAGAGCAAAGAGGCATTCTCTCTCTTTTTTTATAATTATTTTTAATTAATTACAATTAATTATAATTAATTAAAGCAATTAATCATAATTAGTATAATTAATTAAAATAATTAATTATATTTAAATTTAATTAATTATAACTGATTAATATTAATTAATCTTTAATAAATTAATTAATAATAATTAATTATAATTAAATAAAAAAAACTATAATTAATTAAGATTAATCTTTGATTAAAATTAATTATAATTAATTAGGATTAATTATAATAATTTAATCAAAGTTAACTATAATTAATTATCAAATAATAATATATTAAAATAAGAATAATGATATTTACAATTAATTAATCATTAATTAAAATTAATTAGCATTAATTTTAATTAATATTAATTAACCTCTCTCCCTCCTTTCTCTGGTTCGGCAAAGTTGCGGGATTTGGCCGAAGAGGCGCAGGAAAGGGAGAAATTACCTACACAGCGAGCGAACTCTAGTTGTTTTCCGATCAAAAATGTCGTAGACTCCGATCCACCGAAGGGAAAGTCGTTGGAGACGTGAAGTCAAATAGCAACAGGGGAGCCGAAGAAGCCCTAGCAAGCTCCCGTTGTTTCGTTCGATCAAAATGTCGCAACTTCCGAACCTACAGGAAGGGGAAAGTCGTGGAAGGAGGCGGAGAAGAGGGGAAGAAGGCTTCGGCTAGGTAGAGTAGATGTCCTCTCTCTCTCTCTCTCTCTCTCTCTTTCTCTCCGTGTATACGTGGACTGACGGCTTGCGGGCAGGAGGTCGGTGGGATCAGAGGTTCAGGCCGGTGTTGAGATCGGGATCGGTCTGGGAGTCGAAGGGAAGATGAGGTCGAATGGAGGTAGGGGTCCAGGCGACGGGAGGCTCGTGTGGTCGAGTCCTGGCTCCGGCTACCAGCAGAGAATGGGAAGGCTAGTCGATTCGCAGCTACAGCTTGGAGGTCTCGGCTGGAGCAGAAGATGGATCGGAGGTAGGAGGTCGATTGGGGACGAGGGAAGCGGGAGTAGCCAGGAAGTGAGAGCCCTTGTTCTCATTTTAAAGGCGTGAGAGGAAGACTTGTCGAGACGAATCGTGCGTAGGATGGACTGTAGCATTCGGCGCCGCTGCAGAGGTATGGGGAATACTGTAGAAGCGGCTTGGACAGCGATTTGGGTGAGATTTGGCTACAGGTAATCATTTTTAGCTCTTTTTTTTTATTTTCTTTGTCTTGTTTCCTCTTGGCTGTAGCGGGAAGGTCAACAAATGCCCCCCAACAAATGTGGTATGCGTCTAGAGCAAATCACATTTGTTGCAAGCTGATTGACCCTGTGGATCTCTAGATATTTACTGTAGATGTCACATAAGAATTTTCATTTAGCGGATCTCCAAGAATTTGCTTGGATGTCACACTAAGATTTTCAATCTGTAGCTCTCCAAGAGTCTGTCTCAGTGTCTTCATAGCTCTTTGGATGCACTTGTAATCAGTAAGAGGATTGTCATGCTGGTTTTAGTTAGGTAGAGATCCAAAAGATACTGGTAGAGTACTTTATACCCAAATCCCTAAAGTAGCACTTTGTAGGTCGATGATAGTATATAGTAATGCCACTTTCTGTTCTTCTTTTGATGCTACTATTTTCTTAGTTTTCAATTCTGATTTTATAACTGTACTGACAATTCTTTTGTTTCTTGCGCAGGTCACTACAGAGATAGGATCCAGTTAGTCAGCTGCCACTGGAGGTTTGGTTCTGGTACGTTTTTAGTTTGTTTGTTCTGTTCTTTTTTGTTTTTACTGCTTACTGACCCTTGTCGCCCTGTGCAGGTTCCAGCAGTGCAAAGTACTTGGTCTTTGAAAGGAGCAGAACAAAGCTGTTGACTTCCTCTTCAGGCGTAGTTTAGGAGATGAATTTGTAGTCCTCTGCGAAGGACATGTACTTTTCTCCTTTTTTGTTGTTGATGTAAACTTGCAAAAGAGAACTGAGAATTTGTACATGGATTCTGAATTAATAAAATGAAGCATTTTTTGTGAATTCTACTGCTGACGAGCTCTCTTTTTACTGCTCCTGTGATTTCTGTGATTGTACTCCATGTTGTAGATGATTTTAAATATTTATTTGGAGATCTCGGCACGCAGCGCGATGTCGACCCAAATAAATATTTAAAATGCCCCCAGTCTCTAGGGACATTTGTAGATGTCATTCAGGATGCCTCTTTTTATAGCTTTGGCTTGAGCTATGAAATCTTGATTTCTCCTGCCCTGTGCTTTGTGCTGCGGACATTTGATGGAGAATTACCTGTTTTGTCTTTACTGACTTGTCAGGTGATTTTTTTGTACCTTCGGCCCTATGCTTCTAGCACTGGCGGGCTTGATGAAGGAGTAGATGCCGGTGACCTAAACCCTTAAGTTTGTAATAGGTCGTAGGCGAAAAGTCATCAGTCCAGAGCTTTGTGCATAGCGGACTTGTTGATGACGGAATCCTCTTAGTTCAGCCTTAAGCTTTTCATGAACTTTGGGATAATTTCTTCGGTCCTTTGCTTTGTGCTTTGGTGGGCTTGTTGAAGAAACATTCCTTCAATCCTAGCTTTGTGCTTTGCGGATTTGTTGAAGGATTTGCAGGTTTTGGATTCAGTTGATAGTACCGAATGAGTAGTATCTTGATCCTTAACCACTTGAGGAGACTTTAATCTGAGTCACTTGAGTTCATCAGATCGGGAGAGCTGGGATTTGACAGCTCTTCGTCCTCTGGTTGCTGAGATGGGGGTTCCTCTACTACGGCCTTTCTTATGGCGTGTTGAGTAGATGGAGCTGCCAGCGATCCGGCCATATTTGGGCGTGTTGGATCCGACCTCTTACACCCATTCAGGCTTCAGACTTGAGCTAGGGGAAATGTGCTCCCCAATGCTGATTTTGCTGAAGTTGATAGATTTGGAGTCTTCCTTCGTGGTTGAAGATTTAGAGCCTACGCGAATTTGATAGTTGCTCGAGATTTCTCCTTCCCACTGGAACTTTGATTCTCCGGTCAATTAGGAGAATTTTGTAGACTACGATCACTTGAACTTATCGAGTCAAATTTGCCTTCGTACTTCCTACGGTCCCTACTGACGGGTTGACGAAGTGGGGGTTCCGCTACTACGGCCTTTCTTATGGCGTGTTGAGTAGACGGAGCTGCCAGCGATCCGGCCATATTTGGGCGTGTTGGATCCGACCTTTTACACCCACTCGAACCTTAAGCTTCAGGCTGCTGAAAGACTTCAGGTTGTTCCGACTCGATTTGTTGAAATGTGAAGTCATAAAAGTCTCTTTCTGACCTTTGAAATCTTGATTTGTTTGAGAAAGTGATGTCTCGGTCTTTTGAAAGATCACCTGCATATACTTTGAAAAGAATTCATTGTATTCTTCAGTATAAAAGGATATTTGTGTTGGTGATTTTAAATATTTATTCGGGGATCTCGGCATGCAGCGCGATGTCGACCCGAATAAATATTTAAAATGCCCCCTGTCTCGCAGGGACATTTCATAATGGAGTAAATTTGAAATTTTGTGATTTTAAATATTTATTTGGGGATCTCGGCGCGTAGCACGATGTCGACCCGAATAAATATTTAAAATGCCCCCTGTCTCGTAGGGTGATTTTGAAATGCATTCTTGCGATCACAAGAGAATTTCAAGAATATAGAGTGTATATGTTAATAAATATGCATGGAATACACAGTACGTTAAGCATAACATTTCTTCGGGCAATCTTATGCATGGTACTTCTTTAGATGTCGACCGTTGATCGGCGGCATAGGCCTCTGACCGTGCAGATCGATAAGCTGGTAGGCTCCTCCTTGGTACACCTTCTCGATGACGAATGGGCCTTCCCAGTTGGACACAAACTTGCCACCAATTCTTCGGTGTGGGATGATTGGTCTTCTCAGCACCAGGACCAATTCCCCTTCTTGAAAGGATCGAGGGCGCACCATCCGATCAAATGATTTTGCCATCCTTCCTCGGTAGATTTCTAAGTTTTGTTGGGCTTGCAACCTGACTTCGTCGAGTGCATCGAGCTCCTCAATTCTTAGGCGAGCATTCTGCTCTTGAGTAAGCTCATTCTGGATAGCGACCCGAAGAGACGGTAATTCAACTTCTAGTGGCAAAATGGCTTCAGCTCCGAACACTAGTGAGTAGGGGGTGGCTTTGGTTGGTGTTTTGTAGGTCGTGCGATACGCCCACAATGCTTCTGCCATCTTTGTATGCCATTCTCTTTTATTCTTGGTGAGGATCTTCTTCAACAATTTCACTAACGTCTTATTGAAGGCCTCAGCCAAACCATTGGCTCTTGGGTTATATATAGACGAGTACCGCCAGTCAATCTTGTGACGATCTACAAACTTGTAGATTTTTGTACTCTTGAATGCTGTGCCGTTATCCGAGATCACCCGGCGTGGTACACCGAATCTGTAGACGACATTGTGGGTGAAGAAATTGATCACGTGCTCGGACGTGACTTCCCTGAATGGAGCTGCTTCTGCCCACTTTGAAAAATAGTCTGTTGCTGCCAGAATGAAGCGATGTCCGGCTGAAGACGGCGGATCTATCGGCCCAATTATATCTGTGCCCCAACATTCAAATGGCCAGGACGCTATTGTTGGGTGGAGTGGATTTGGCGGTTGATGAATAACATCACCGTGAATTTGACATTCGTGGCACTTCTTAGCGTGGTTGATACAATCTCTCACCATCGTAGGCCAGTAATAACCCATTCTTTTGATTTTAGTAGCCATCTTGGGACCTGACTGATGTGCTCCGCAGAGTCCTTCATGTACTTCTGTTACTACTTTATCAGCTTCCTCGGTCCCTAGGCACCTTAGCCACATTTGATCAAAAGCTCGTCGGTACAGCGTATTATTGACAAACGCGTATCGCAATGCTCTTTTTCTAATTTGTGCAGCCAGAGATTTATCTGTTGGGAGCTTGTTTTCTTTGAAATAGTCAACAAATGGTCGCCTCCAATCATCTTCGACTTCAACATCTAAGCAATGCCACCAGGATTCTGAAGCTAGACTGATCTTACGTCTTCTTTTAGGAGCTTGATTTTCTTCATGTTGATATTCAAGACCGACTGGTTGGGGAGGTTGAGGATTAACCGGGGTTACATCCTGCTGGCTTGAATTTGGTATTCCCTCTGCCTGCGGGAATTGTAGGGTTGCCGGCTCTAAGACTCGGCGATTTTCAACCGCAATGAATATAGGTGGCCTCTTATCTTCATATGCAAGCTCCTTGGCCAGTTTAGCTAGACAATCTGCTTTTGCATTCTGTCCTCGAGGGACTTGAGTTATCTTGACATTCGGTATTTGTTTTAGAAGCTCGAGAGCTCGTCGGTGGTAGTGGGCCAATTCAAGTTTGCAAATCTTGTAAATGCCCAGAACTTGATTTATCACAAGTTGAGAATCACCGAAAATTTGGAGATCTGTGATTTGGATATCAATTGCAATCTCCAGTCCTGCTATTAGAGCTTCGTATTCGGCTTCATTATTGGTCCGAGGTTCAGTTAGACTGAACGAGAATCTCATGATACCTCCCTCAGGTTCTATGAAGACAAGACCGATGCCAGCTTGGGCCTTTGCAAGATTTGGAGGTTTGGGAGACTTGATAGACGATGCCCCATCAAAGTACATCTCCCAAAACGGTACCTTTTCTTCTTCATCAACTTGCATGATTTGTTCATCTGGCAAATCATCATTGAGCGGAGAGTCAGCTGGGATTGGATGTGCGGCGAGGAAATCTGCCAAAGCTTGTCCCTTTACTGCTTTCTGTGGCATGTACACTATATCAAATTGCAGTAATAGCACTGCCCACCTTGCCAAACGACCTGTCAACGCTGGTCTTGTCATCAAGAACTTCAACGGATCGATCTTTGATATCAAGGTGATTTTGTGAGACAACATGTAGTGGCGAAGTTTCTGAACTGCGAAAATCAATGCCAGGCAATGCTTTTCAATTGGAGAATATCGCACTTCTGCTCCGATTAATCTCCGACTGATATAGTAGAGTGCATTTTCTTTTCCTTCCTCATTGTGTTGGGCCAATAATGCTCCGAGGGACTCTTCTAGTGCTGCCGTATACAGTATAAGAGGCTTCCCCGGAATTGGCGCTGCGAGAATGGGTGGATTTAACAAGTATCTCTTGATACTGTCAAATGCTTCCTGACATTCTTCATCCCACTTGAAGCGAACGTCCTTCTTCATCAGCTTTGAAAATGGTTGGCACCTACCCGACAGATTCGATATGAATCGTCGAATGAAAGCCAGTTGCCCTTGCAAGGAACGGAGTTGACGGAGACTTCTTGGCGGTGGCATCTCAATGATCGCCTTGATTTTGTTGGGATCGACTTCTATGCCTCGATGACGAACGACATAGCCAAGAAATTTACCGGAGGAGACCCCGAAAGCGCACTTAAGGGGATTCATCTTTAGATCGAACTTCCTGATTCTTTCAAATACGATCCTCAGGTCGTTTAAATGATCTTTTCGGTCCATGCTCTTAACGACCAAGTCGTCTACATAGCATTCGACCTTCTGATGTATTAATTCATCAAAGATATGGGTCATTGCCCGTTGGTAGGTGGCACCAGCATTCTTCAAGCCGAAGGGCATGACCGTGTAGCAGAAAATACCGATGGGCGTTCTGAATGACGTATGCCTTTCATCCTCAGGAGCCATCTTGATCTGGTTGTATCCTGACGATCCATCCATAAACGAGAACATGTCATAATTTGACGTGTTGTCTACTAGGAGTTCGGATACAGGCAGCGGAAAATCATCTTTTGGACACGCTTTGTTGAGGTCCCTGAAATCAATACAGATACGAATCTGTCCACTCTTCTTCTTGACAGGGACAATATTGGTGATCCAATCAGCGTATTTCTCTTCACGGATGAAGCCCGCTTCTATGAGCTTTTTGGTTTCAGCAATCACCTGTTCTTCAATCTCCAATCTCATTCTCCTTGGAGCTTGTTTGACGGGTGCGACATCCGGTTTGATTGCCAACCTGTGAACTGCTACGTCAGGGGATAAGCCGGGCATCTCAGCATATGTCCAAGCAAAGCAATCCCTGAATTCACATAGGAGTTCTTTTATCTCTTCCACTTGATCTTCCGGCAGAAGGGAACTAATGAAGGTTGGGCGAGGGTCATCCTCGGTTCCCAAGTTGACTTCTTTTAGTTCGTCCATAGTGGTTGCCTGTCCACCATCTTCAAGCTCTTCTGGTGCAGGCTTGGCCTCTAGAGGCTGATCATCATAATCATCAACTTCATAGACCTCTTCATCAGACTCGTCATTGGGTTCAACTTCCCTGCAAGTGATGGCTCGGCAAGTCTCCTTCCGGATGCATTTTCGCCTGACGAATCCAATACCTTTATATGCATTCATCTCCTTCCGCCGCATTGGACGTGGATTCCTTCCGTACCAGAGACTTAAACACATACGAAGTTGTCGTTTGGGGGTGGGAACATTGATCCACTTTCGCAACATTCTTTGAATACCTTTGGTATTAAACCTAGGTATCCTCGTAGGTAGTAATTCTTCAGAATCGATGAAGACATGGTCCCAATCACGATTCACTTCTTCATCCTTTCCTACGGAGTAGAATATATTCCCTGACTCGATCCCCTTTCTGATTGGAGGCAGATAAAGGGTTACAAGTTCTTCAACTTTATGTACATCTCGTTGAATTATTTCTTTAAAATACTGTAGGGGAATACGAGTGACTACGAGCACGCTATCTGAGATTGACAGGCTATCTATTCTTCTAGAGAATACCTCTTGCACCGTGTTCATGTAGATAGAGTCGTAGTCATAATCATCATTTGAATATGCGACCTCCCTACTCCATTCGTCCATCGAATGGCATACCTTCTGGGATTTTGTAGAGGTGACATCCTCTTCATCTGTGTCGCTCCCAAGGTGAGGTACACGTTTCCTTTCTTTAGAAGTGGAAGTGGTAGCTTCTTTGGGAAGAGTCGGCGTTGTCTTCTTTCTCCCCACCTGCTTCCTCTCACCTTTCTGTTCAGGTTGCTTTGCACTCTTTGGGTTAGATGCTTGAGCCTTTAGAGAGTTTGACAGCCTCGATTTTTTAGGCATGAAATACTGCGCATCTTCATAGACTGTCGCTTCATGGACTGCAAAGGGTTGAATATCACCAGAGATCCTGAATTCTTCCCCATCCCTAAGGTACTTCATGCACTGGTGTAGTGTTGATGGGACGATGCCATACTCATGCAACCAGGGGCGACCCAGAAGCGCCTTGAATGAAGTGTCCGCATCAATCACATGAAATTTAGCTTCTGTATGGAATTCTCCAAATACAAGAGGGAGCATAAACGATCCAAGGGTTTTCTGCCCTTTTTCGTTAAAGCCATGTACCATAAGCTTATCTGGCCCGAGGTGCTCTACGTTGAGGCACAATGAACTTAGTGCTTTTAAGCTCATGAGGTTGATGGAGGATCCAGGGTCGATCAGAATTCGACTGATTACCAAATCGTCACTCTCTGCAGTAACATACAGAGGTCGATTGTGGTCTGCCGTCCCAAGCATCATGTCGTCCTCAGTAAAAGTGATGAACGGTTCATTTCGAGCTTGCAGGACCTCAGTCAGGTTGCGCTCAGCGAAGTACGCCTCATATCTTTCGGGGTCTTTGAGAGCCTGAATCAAAGTCTCGCGAAGATCCTTGGACATCACCAGAGCGTCGTATATGCTGAGCTGGGCAGGGATCTTCCTCAGATGGGATAAGATATTATAATCTATTCCCTTGACTGGAGTATGTTTCTTCTTGGGATCCTCGGAGATAATGTCTTCATTGACGACTATCTCTTTTCCCTTATCCTTATTGGATATTCCTTTCTTTGGCGGAGGTGGTAGTATCTTGCCACTTCTCAACTGCACTTGAGCGATCTCTTCTGGATCAGACTCATTTGACGGTGTATTTTCTTCAGAGTCTGCCATCGTCGCGTCTAGGGATTCATTCGTTGACTCAGAATCACCTCCCAGATTTACATGTCCTATCTGCGACGCTATATCGGGATCAGATTCATCTGTCTTTGGAAAATACAGATCCTCCTCTGAGCTGTAGTCCATTGACGATGTTGCCAGACAGGTTTCAACGATCATCTCTCTGACATATTTTTCTTTTGTCAGTGTTATTGGCATTGCTGAAATGACCCGACAGACTTCTGTGGGAAGAGGATCCTCATCAGCCTCTTCTGCTTCGTCAATCTTGAGCTCTGACATAAAGTCAGCAAGCTTAATAGGACACCTTGCGGTCTGGTAGTATTCATCCAGACTATCTATAACCCTTTGGGTCGCTGTTTTCTTCTCCTTGGGCTTTTTCAGTTTTGTCTTCTTCTTGGAGGATTTTTTCTTTCCAGACTTTGAAGGGCCCGCTTGGTTAGGAAACTGTTTAGAAGCAGACGCTTGTGCCACAGGTAGTGCCTTCAGATTTAACACTGGCTCCGTAGGAGATTTCCATTTTACACCCGGAACTCCTTCAAGCTGTTTCAGCATTTTCACAGTTTTCTTAGAGACCGCAGTCTCCCACTGTTCTTCTGGAATCGGCTTCTTCCCTTTTCTTCTTTCTTCAATCGGGGGTACGGAAGAAGTCGTAACTACCCGAGTTGACTCTTTTCTGGGGTGAGTCAGCACATTGTCGGACAATGTGAGCTCTCCGTTTCGGTATTTTCTTTCGAGCCAATCTTTGAAGACATAGCAATCTTCGATTGGATGACTCATCACCCGATGATATGGGCAGTAGTTTGGGTCGCCACTATGTTTTGACTCCTCAGGTCTCTTACACTCTGGCAGTTCTAAACCCGCTTTCAACGCCTGTCGAAAAAGCTTGGCAACACTTTCCCTTTTAAATGAATATTCTTTATTCATTTTGTCTTTGAGAGAGGGGAACGTTCGATCACCAGTTCCTGTTGTTTGCCTCGGGCGTTCTCCACCGCCCTGATAATTTCGTGGTTTATCATTACCCCCGAGTATCAGCTTCGGCTGGGGGTTAGGGTTGTAGACTTGCTTAGGCTTTTCTTGATATAGCATCGGCTGCTTGCCTTTGTCTACGTTATACGTCATCTGCTTCTCCTTATCGGCTCTGGAGAAAAATATGGAATCAGCCTCACCTCTTCTAGCACCTGAAGCTTTAGTCTTCTTAGGCTTATCAGAATAATTTTCTGATTTTGACAAGTTCAATTTCTCAAACTTGGCCACTCTGTCCAGCAGGTCCTGAAATGTGGTGATAGTAGCCATGCACAGGAATGGTTGCATTTTGTCATCAATGTTTCCCATTAACAACTGTACGGCATGCTCCTCCTCAAGCTGTTGTTCACATTTCATACTCAAATTACGCCAGCGAGTGATGTATTTGGTCACTGATTCTTCCTTCTTTCTCTTATTCAGAGCAAGATCAGCGATCGTTATCTTCTCGGTCGCACTGGCAAATCTCTTCACGAACATATTCTCTAACTCTGCAAATGTCTTTACAGAGTCATTTGGTAGTTCGGCGTACCATTCGAAAGCAGCTGCTGTCAAACTGCTAACGAATTGTCGGAAGAGTAGAGCATCATTCCCTCCAGTATTCCCGCAGGTGGCTTTGAACTGCGCCAGGTGCTGTCTGGGATTTTTGTTGCCATCAAAAGTATTGAATTTTGGCACAGAATATCCCTTCGGGTATGGCACTTGATCATACTCTGCCGGGTACGGGCGACCTTTACTCACTAGCTTCTCTGCCTGATCAATAGCTATAATAGCCCTGATCCTTTCTGTAATGATCCCTTCGAGCTGTGCAGCAGTCACAGGCTCGGAGGTACTTGCGATATTCTGCGGAGTAGGCTGACGAGTGGTATTCTGAGCCTCGTGGCCACCTTCAGGAGTGTCCCGTACTCCTGAGACTTGCGGCACTTGGAAGTTTGGAGGATCAGGGGGAGGATTGGGCATAGAACCAACTGCAGCATTTCTCTGCATGATCTGCATCATTGCCGTCATTTGGGTCATCATCTCTGTCATTTTCTCATGCAACTGAGAGATTTCCCTATCCTTGGCCCTCATTTGACGTTTCATTTGTCTCTGCATTTCTGCGAGCGTGACGTTCTCGTCAGCAAAGGGATTATCCTCAGCCTCTTCTCGCTCTTCTTGGGAATGGACGCCTCTGCCAGTGGTGGACCCGGCTTCATGGCGGCGCCGATATACTTGTCTAGGCGGTGGTTGCCAACGATCATCATCTTCATCATCGTCGTAGTAGGCCTCCTCTTCGACATTGATGTGTCTCACCATGTAGACCACTTCCATGTCCAAGGTGTTATTTACCTCTTCCAAGTCTTCTTCTATGTATTCCATATTTTCTTCTAGATTTTCTTCCATGTATTCTTCAATATTTTCTTCTCCCGTATCTTCTTCTCCTTCTTCTAGTACTCGAATCTCCGAGCGGCGGCGCCACTGGATCTCCGGTTCTTGGTTAGGCAGGAAGATCTCTTCGACCCGTGGGCTGCGGTCGAAGTTAGACTCTTCCTTGGGAGGAGTTGGTGAGCGACGGGATCCCCTGGAGGATTCTCCAAGGTGTCTACCGTTGGGAGGAGCGTCACCGTGGGCCTCCTTTGGAACCCATTTCTGACGTTGTTTGTAACTGGGGGCGGATCTCCGGGAAGCAGTACCGGATGTCACGCCCAAATCAGTTCTTTTTCTTTCGTTCTTTTCTTCTCTGCGAGGCCTTGGCCTCCAGATTTCCTTTCCTTTCCGCCGAGACCTTTCAGCGGCGGATCCCTGAACTCGAGGTTCAGGTGTCACGCCCCGATGTTCACCGTGCGGGGTGTATTTTCTTTCCTTTCTCTCCACAGCAAGAGACAGACGCTCTCTTGGTGGAGTTCTTCTTGTTTCGACCGTCAGTGGCCGCTGGTACCTCCTCTTTTTCAGTCCTCTCTCCTTCACGGTCTTCAGGACTCTGTAGACTCGAGCTGAGAGAGTTTCAGGCTCCTTCTTTTGAGGAGGTGGGACTTCAGGCTGTCGGTCCCAGAATGACTTCTTTAGCTCCCCAGTTGAGCTGTTCCTCTTAACCCACTTCAAATTTGTGAATCCATTCCGGGTAGGAATGTTCGCTTCTAGCTCTTGGGCCGACAGATTTGAGGGATGAGTTGAGAATTGTTGCTGAGCCCGGAGCTCAGCATTCAATTTCCTCCTCTGTCTCCTGGTCAATTTTCCTCCAGATGAGGAAGCCTCAGAAGTGTTCTTCACGGGTGCAGGTAACCCGGTTGGCAGATGTGTGGTGTTCGTCGTCACCACGGAGATCCTTCCTCCGGCTACAACCCTTTTGGTGGCCGGGATTTCTGGCTGCGACAGCCGTTCAAACACAGAGATCCTTCCACGAGGATTTTCAGCAGCAGCAAGTCGTTGTGCCGGCAGGTGCACACGACGAGTGGTAGTTCCAGCAGAGTGTGGCCTCCTAGCAGGCCCTTCAGTATTTCTGCCATTCGTAGGAATGGCGGTGGCCCTTTCAACAACAGCAGGAAAGTCAATGCTACCAAACTGGATGGTAGCTCCGGATCTTCCAGTGTTGATCAGAGTATTTGCTAGCTGGATGCTAGCACCACGTCCCAGCTGGACAGTAACAGAAGCATTCTGTAGATCCATCTGCATGAATGAAAGGTAAGGGTTAGTAATCAGAATCTGATACATCACCCCACACTTTCAAAATGCAGAGACTTGCACAGAACAGAAGATAAAAATAAAGCAGATAACGTTAGCAAGCAAATAAAATAAATATATAAATCCTGCTAAACATGTTATCTCGATGAATTTGTTAAATGATCATTTTGAGAGATTCAAAATTTTAAATCTGCGTTGATTTGACTGCTACGATAGTACTGAGATGACTAGCCAAAGATGGAAAGAGAAACCAATCCCCAGCGGAGTCGCCAGAAATCTGTGGGCTCCGAAAATTCGGCCCCGGCCTCCGCCCGACTTTTGCTTTTCTTTTAGGGGGGAGTTTTAACGAACTAAGTTCCGGGGTAAATTTTGGAAGGCAGATGAGATAGTAGATAAGACACTACCCAGAGATTTCGCCCTCATTTTGCGAGGACTTTATGATCTGAGTTCTGGTTTCCTATAGGCGCAAGCCCCTATAGTTAATTACCCCTCCCGGTAACGAGAGAGAACTTTCGATTAAGGCTAGTCGTCAATCAGATACGTATAGATACGTGAGTCTGGCATATAGTAGCAGCATGGGTTGAAGGTTTGAATGTTTGAGGATTTTGATATTTAAAACAGAAATTTTCACCATCTTGCACTTAAAGCTGATGGTGGGGGAATGGATGATAGACCCGATCAAGATCCCATGGTTCCGTCGTCCCGGGCCATCGTGGTCCCTGGTCTACTTAGTCAGAGGAGGTAGTCGACCCAACCTGACAGAAGGATCCTTGTCGGCAGCCATGGGTTGCTTCGTCCAAGGGTACCTTGTAGACCTGGGGTGAATATTTGCCTAAGGGGACAAATTTGAATCCACCTTAGCTAACAGAGGGCTTTGTGCCCTATCGATCATATCCTATTGATTCATGTCTCAAGGATTTGATGCCATTGGGGAGCATACGGGCTCTGGCCATAACCATAATATAATGGTGCCATTTGGCGGCGACCACCTGGTTCAGAGGGCCCCGAGTCATAACCGTTTATCCTGCAGTGCCATTTGGCGGCGAAACTGCCGGTTAGAGGACTCGTACCACGTCCTTGCTGGCAGGAGATTGTTTGAGAATGGATCCTAGTGATATTTTCGACCAGGCATTAGCTCTTTGCGAGCTGAAGTAAATTTTAACTTGTCCACCTCGGCAAACTGTTGCGGAGGATGGATGGATTTTGCTTTAAGCGATTTGATAGTTGGATTTCAATTTTTAAATATCTGGAGTTTGAAAGATTTTTGGATTTTGGGATTTTTCAGAAGATTGGATTTTGTAGGGAATTTGGGATTTTGGAAGTTTTGTGGAGTTTTGGATTTTGTGGAAGTTTGGGTGGTACTTTGAGATATTTGAAATGGACCCCTCCGGTTGATATTTTCATTCAACACGGCCATCATCGGGGTGACTTTGAGGTCACTTAAAAATATTTGAGGTTTGAGGGCATTTTGAAATATTTGAAATTAACCCCTCCGGTTGAAATCTGCAATCAACGCGGCCATCATCGGGGTATTTGGGGGCATTTATATTTTGTTGGTTGGACCCCGTCGACTCTATCTACTGGTCGATAGAGGATTGGGTTTCATAGGCTTTGAGCCTTTGTTAGTGAATTCTCTTGATTATAAGCCTTGAAGGCCTAATATGAACTATAAAATAAATATTCCGGTCGATCTCGCGATCGCATATTTATTTAATGGTTCGAGTCGTGTTAACCCCTTTCTACTCGTACAGGAAGATCGGGCTCGAACTGGAATTCACTTATTGACCTGCGCAGCATCCCTAGACGTCACGTGTGTACCAATAACACGCTCGCCGGGGCCCATGCGGGTATTTGGGGGCATTTTGTAATTATTTGTTGAACCTTGTCAACTCCTATTTATCTACTTAGGAGGATCGGGTTCAAACTACATTCATTTATTGACCCGCGCAGCATCTCTAGACGTCACGTGTGTATCAATAACACGTTCGCCGGGGCCTATGCGGGTATTCAGTACATCCCCTTATGTGTACCTATGTGTATACATATTATGGTGCATGTGCGGGGGACTATCATTTGAATGCAGCATTCTGTTTTAGAAGCTCGTAGACGCCTTCTGTCTGCTTGTACGAGTGTTGCAGATCCGGTGGCGTGGCGTTATACGATCTCCACTACTGTTGCTGGTAGGTAGATAGATATCTTCATTCATGGATTGGAATTGACTTCAGGATACTGTATTTACTGAAGTCTTTCTGCATCTACCCACGAGTGGTATGTTTCATATACATCTGTACCCGTAGAGAGATTGTATGTATTGCAATCCTTATCCTTGATAGTGTGCAGATCAATACGCTCATTTGTAACTTGATGTTGGTTGAGGGTTGAACCACATTCACTGACGATCTCTCCATATGTTTTAGTTTGCAAGTCATTACATGTTGACTATCGCCACTTGTAATCAGAATACACTTGGTGCCTGTTGCAAGGAGATTGTTGTTTGTCGGATGAACTCTACCCACCATTGATCTCTTCAGACATTTTAATCCTCATTATTTGTAGGGTCCAATGCATTTGACTGCATCTTGGTCTTGTGTTTGTAGTAGATAGGCATGATCACTTGTGCGTTGCTCAGTGTTAACTCTAGAGTACTACAACGATCGCTCCCTTTATGCTCGTAGTGGTTAGGAATGCATGCTTGCCATGATAATATCACAGATAGTTCGGGTAATCATTGTAGGCTCTAATATTCACCATGCCTATCATGGGGAGATTGTTAGATCTCCAAATCTTGTTCAGGAGCATTTGTTTGAATGCACTGAAGGCTTGTTCATCATACTTTTCATTCTAAACCTTGCTTGCAAGTGGATTATCTCTGGGGTCTCTTGTCTACTAAGGATTCTTACACTTTCACTTGCATATTAATCCTTGAATTGTTAATTGATGCATGACAGAGTGTATGGCATTTGTAATTCTTTAGCTCATCATAAGTCTTCACACCTTCTTGTATATTTAGTTTGTGCATTCCAACATCCTAGTTTTAGCTCATTGGAGCCCAATAGTTTGCAAGAACAACCCCCTTTATATTCACTTGAGTTCATTGTGTTCAATCAAGTTCATGTCATTTCAAATCCGAGTCTAGTTTGAGTCTTTATTGTTGCACTCAAGCCCTTGCTTAGCTTGAATTTAGTGGCTTGTTCAAATGATTGAAGTTCAAATATGGTTCAAAACTTGAGTACAAGTCTTGTTGTCCAAATCAAATTCAGGTCCACATTTTGTAAGTTCTCTGTAGCCAAACTGGAAATCTTTGTTGGTCTTCATATCAAATTTGAATCTCATATAATGTTGTTCATTCTTGTTTGTTCAATACCACTTTCCTCGAATCAAGCTCAGGTCCACAAGTCCAACTTGAGTCCTTTTGAATTCATTTAAGTTTGAGTCTCTTGTTTGTCCAAAGTTCAAAGTCTTTTGAGGTCCCACTCAAGTTCTTATTTGAGTTCAAATGTTCAACTCGCATAGTCAACTTGTATATTCAATTCAAGTTCATATTTACTGTGTTTAGTTCAAATCAAAGTTCTTGGTTCTTCACTTGAGTTCGAGCTCAATGTGATGTTGTCCAAATCACATTTGAATATTCAAAAGTCCACTGTAGTCCGAAGTCGATTCAAGTTTGATTTCAGTTAAAGTTCATTTATGTTCAAGTCTTCTGCACTTTAGTTCGTTCGAGTTCACTTGAGTCCAAATCAGGTCCAAGTATGGTTTCAGATTCACCCGAAATTTCGGCAGCATTCCGGCATCTCCCCCGTTTAGGGGAAATAACGGAAAACTGGGCCTTTCCCACCACGCTTAAGAAAGCGTGTATGGTAGATGCCCTCTTTCGAGGACACCGCGGCCGTGTAAAGTCTTCAATCCCCCACCACGCTTAAGAAAACGTGTATGGGTCTTCGACGTACCTGAAAAAGAAAAGCATTTTGTTTCCCCGCAGGTACGGGTACTTAAGATCGTCCCCACCACGCTTAAGAAAGCGTGCATAGGGCCTACCTGCCTCGTCGTAGGTGTCGCACCGGGTTCCCTTCCCACCACGCTTATGAAAGCGTGTATAGGCGGTTTGCCGGCTCGACACGAACGCCGAGGATAGGATTTTGAGGTGATTACCCGCCTCGTTGTAGGCGCCGCACCGGGGTCCCATCCCACCACGCTTATGAAAGCGTGTATAGGCGGTTTTCCGGTCCGCCGTGAACGACGAAAACGAGTTCTCGGAGTTTTTTTAAGTTCAGAAGGGTTATACCTTGGCGACCGGCGGTGTAGAGGTTCGTGGCACGAGAGTCAAGGCAAGGGAAGAGCAAAGAGGCATTCTCTCTCTTTTTTTATAATTATTTTTAATTAATTACAATTAATTATAATTAATTAAAGCAATTAATCATAATTAGTATAATTAATTAAAATAATTAATTATATTTAAATTTAATTAATTATAACTGATTAATATTAATTAATCTTTAATAAATTAATTAATAATAATTAATTATAATTAAATAAAAAAAACTATAATTAATTAAGATTAATCTTTGATTAAAATTAATTATAATTAATTAGGATTAATTATAATAATTTAATCAAAGTTAACTATAATTAATTATCAAATAATAATATATTAAAATAAGAATAATGATATTTACAATTAATTAATCATTAATTAAAATTAATTAGCATTAATTTTAATTAATATTAATTAACCTCTCTCCCTCCTTTCTCTGGTTCGGCAAAGTTGCGGGATTTGGCCGAAGAGGCGCAGGAAAGGGAGAAATTACCTACACAGCGAGCGAACTCTAGTTGTTTTCCGATCAAAAATGTCGTAGACTCCGATCCACCGAAGGGAAAGTCGTTGGAGACGTGAAGTCAAATAGCAACAGGGGAGCCGAAGAAGCCCTAGCAAGCTCCCGTTGTTTCGTTCGATCAAAATGTCGCAACTTCCGAACCTACAGGAAGGGGAAAGTCGTGGAAGGAGGCGGAGAAGAGGGGAAGAAGGCTTCGGCTAGGTAGAGTAGATGTCCTCTCTCTCTCTCTCTCTCTCTCTCTCTTTCTCTCCGTGTATACGTGGACTGACGGCTTGCGGGCAGGAGGTCGGTGGGATCAGAGGTTCAGGCCGGTGTTGAGATCGGGATCGGTCTGGGAGTCGAAGGGAAGATGAGGTCGAATGGAGGTAGGGGTCCAGGCGACGGGAGGCTCGTGTGGTCGAGTCCTGGCTCCGGCTACCAGCAGAGAATGGGAAGGCTAGTCGATTCGCAGCTACAGCTTGGAGGTCTCGGCTGGAGCAGAAGATGGATCGGAGGTAGGAGGTCGATTGGGGACGAGGGAAGCGGGAGTAGCCAGGAAGTGAGAGCCCTTGTTCTCATTTTAAAGGCGTGAGAGGAAGACTTGTCGAGACGAATCGTGCGTAGGATGGACTGTAGCATTCGGCGCCGCTGCAGAGGTATGGGGAATACTGTAGAAGCGGCTTGGACAGCGATTTGGGTGAGATTTGGCTACAGGTAATCATTTTTAGCTCTTTTTTTTTATTTTCTTTGTCTTGTTTCCTCTTGGCTGTAGCGGGAAGGTCAACACACCTCTAGAATCCTATTTGCCTGGTGGATGATATGAGATAAAGATACTAACGAGGACGTTAGTTACTTAAGTAGGAGAGATTGTGAAACCCCTAAAATAAAAAGAAGTTAAACTCTTAAACATCAAAGCTCATTTTTGTGTAATGGTTGGAATTTTATTTAAAAAACTCCACAATTAAGCGTGCTCATCCCGGAGAAATCTTGGGATGGGTGATCTCCTGAAAAGTTATACCAACAGAATAAAACCGTGAGGCTCTTAAGCAGCGAACAAAATCTCGATAGTTAAGAGTTTGGGTTGTTACATAGATTGCCTAATAGGTAGTTTTCATTAAAGAAAATAAGTTTGGTGAACCTTAAGCCATGTGACAATTGACATCAAACTTAAGAGTTGTGAAATCTTGCCGGTGGGAAGGAATTCAATTCTTGATAGAATTTCATGCTCGAAGATTTTGATGAGAGCTCTTCCCACCATAAGGAATGGAGAAGTCATGAAGACTGCTTGCTGGAGTTACACCAACAACTTCAGATCCGGCATCGATTTGTTGAGAAAGAGGTGGCATCACTAGCTCACAGGTGTGATGACTTGTCAATGAAAGTTGTTGGCATGCGGAGAGCATTGACATAACCACAAATAGAGTGAGGCCCTGAAGATGATGAAAATTTTGGACGAAAATCATTCAGTTGATAGATGAAAGTAAGGGAAATCGAGAACTTCCAGAAGGACTTTGAGCAATACTCTGTTGCTGCTTATTTTACTGATGTGGATAAAGTAACAATCACAAACATGTATCTTGTGGGTGATGCAAAACTTTAATGGGGAATGATCCTTCCATGGAGAAATATTTTATTGCTACCTGGGAGGTGAGCACAATATATTTTGCTATGTGAAAGCAGTTCCTTCTTAGCAATTTGGCATTTGTTGCACATAATGCACTTAGCTTAAATAAATTAGAAAAGTGCTAAGCAACGTTAAGGAGTTCAGTTCTTTGATGTTGGAGATTCAGAATATGACAAATGAAGACAAGATTTTTAAGTCCATGTCGTGATAGAAATAGTGGGCTCAATTGGAGTTGCAAAGACAAAATGTCTGGTCATGCTAGCTGCAATTAATGTTGCAGAGTGAATTCTAACAAGACACAATTCAAGGTGACAAAAGTGAATTCTAACAAGACAATTCAAGTAGAAGGACAAGGCTAAGAAGAAGTCAAACAAATAGTTCAAGCAGCGAGATGGTGATCGACACAATTCGAATGAGCTTAAATCTCAGAACAAAACATTTAAGCAAATGCCTGACCTCACATAGCTTGCGGTTGCCCAAAATTGAAAAGTTAAAACGTGGTTGCCTTTATGGCTCAAACTTCTAAAGATGAGGCAGAATCAAAGGCGACGACATTGACAAATCCATTACAACTTTTGCTGGAGTTAAGTAATGTTGCTTCTAAATTAAAGTTGTCATCGACAATGTTAACATTACAGGTAATTTTGGACATTATTACTACCCATTTCATTGTGGAGAAGTTGTTGGACAAACTAAGCTTGTGAATGAGCAAAGACTCCCGACAAGGCATAGTGAGTGAGTGAACTTATAGGTATAATCTATTATTGGGAAGTACTATTTCTGTGAGTACTTAGACTAGGAAGATTAACTTGGTAGTGTTGCCTTTGGATGCTTTTGATGGTATTCTATACATCAAAACTTAAATGTACAACTTTGTTCTCTATCAAGTAAATCATATAATTCATTACTTAAGAATTTTTTAGTCATTTGAGAACTCACGGGTGATCATAATTTAATGACATCATGTTGTGACAAAACCATCCGGTTGGAAGGCCCCAGTCATAAATATTTATCTACGGTGTTATTTGGCGACAAAAATCACATGTTGCTACGCCCTTATTGGTGAGATTTTTTTCATAATGAATCAAAGTGATACGCTCGACAAGACATTTGCATTTTGTAAGCTAAGATTATTCTCAAATTTATCACCTTTGACAAACGATTGTTGATGATGAATGAATTTTGCTTAGACTAGGAAGATCAACTTGATAATGTTGCCTTTGGATGCTTTTGATGTTATTCTATACATCAAAACTTAAATGTACAATGTTCATGCCCTATCAAGTACACTCTATAATTCATTACTAAAGAATTTTTTAGTCATTTGAGAACTAGGGGTGTAAGTGAGCCGAGCCGGCTCGAACTCGACTCGCCAACGAGCTCATGAGTCGAGCTTATCGAGTTTTGAGTTCAAGCTCAAGCCTGTAATCGAGCTCGTTTACTAAACGAGCTCAAGTTCAAGCTCAATCCGACTCAACTTGTTAGCTCGTCGAGTTACTCAATTTTAAAATATATTTTCAAAAACTTTTTATATACCTATTTCTTAAGAATTTTTTAAGATAACAAAAATTCGAGTTCGAGCTCGAGCTTGATTTTATACAGCGAGACAAGTTCAAGCTCATTAAATGAGCTCAAGTCGAGCTCAATATGAGCTAAATAAGCTCAGCTCGATAATGTCACTACTCAACTCGACTTGTTTACACCCCTATTTAGAACTCACGGGCTTTGGTGGTAATCATAATTTAATGATATCATTTTGTGGCAAAACCATTTGGTCGAAGGGCCTCGATAATAAATAATAATTTGTGGAGTCATTTGGCGACAAAATCACATGTCAGAGGACGAGTGCTACACCCTTATTGGTGAGATATTTTTTCAAAATGAATCAAAGCGATATTTTTTCATAGGAAAGGTGAGGGTGGTTTTTCTATTTCTTTTTTTAAATTTAACTATTATTATTATTATTATAAAAAGTATTTTATTTATATTTTTTATTTTTTATTTTATAAAATTCTCATTGTTCGTGCAAATCTACATTATGTCGTCACCTCGCGAGCACACACAAATATTTCGATTTTCGTCGTGTGAAGTCCCAGACCAATATAGGTGTCAATCTTCATTGTTTATAGTATCCCAAAAGCGTCGACACAGTCCTTTTTGAGAACAAATACTGCTCGAATAATTTTGAGTATTGGTCGACGCATTTTGGACAGCATTTGCGCGAAGTCTTATCGTGGGCTTCGAAAATTCGCGCCCCGGCCTCCCCTCTTTCAGGGGAGTTTTGACGAATTAATTTCCGGGGTAAATTTTCAAAAGGCAAATTGGGTTTGTAAATAAGACACTACCCAGAGATTTTGCCTTCATTTTGCGAGGACTTTAGATCTGAGTTCTGTTTCCTACAGGAACAAACCCCTGTAGTTAATTACCCCTCCTGATAACGAAAGTGAACTTTCGATTAAGGCTAGTCGTCAATCAGATACGTATATCTGGCATATAGTAGCAACATGGGTTTGGTATTGGAAATTTTGATATTTAAAATTGGAATTTCATCATCTTACACATAAAGAAGATGGTGGGGGGGAAAATGATGATGAGCTTGATCAAGATCCCATGGTTCCGTCGTCCCGGACTATCGTGATCCCTGGTCTACTTAGTCAGAGGAGGTAGTCGACCCAACCCAACAGAAGGATCCTTGTTGGTATCCATGAGTTGCGTCATCCAAAGGAACCTTATAGACCTGAGGTAAATATTTATCAAAGGGGGCAAATTTGAATCAACCTTAGCTGACAGAGGGCTTTGTGCCCTATCGATTATATTCTATTAATTTATCTCAAGGGTTTAGTGCCATTGAAGAGCATACGGGCTCTAGCATAACCGTAATTTAGTGGTGCCATTTGGAGGCAAATCACCCGGTTCAGAGGGCCATGGTCATAACTATTTACCTGCGGTGCCATTTGGCCGCAAAATCGCTGATTAGAGGACATGTGTCATGTCCTTACTGGTAAGAGACTGTTTGAGAATGAATCGTAGTGATATTTTCAACCAGACATTAACACTTTGTGAGCTGAAGTGATATTTTCAAACTTGTCCACCTCTACAAACCGTTGCGGAGGGTGGATACATTTTGCTTTAAGCGTTTTAATGGTTAATTTTATCTTTAAATATTTTGGATTTTGATGTCCTTAGGAGTTTTGAATTTTATGGGCATTTGGGAGGTCTTTGTAAATATTTGAAATCCCCTCCAGTTGAGATCTACATTCAACACGATCATCATCGCGATATTTATAGGGAATTTCATTTATGAATTAAACCTTCTCAACTCTGTCAACTTGGCGACAGAGGATCGGGTTCGTAGTAGGCTTTATGCCATTATTTAATGATTTTTTCTTGATTATAGGCCCTGAAGATCTAATATGAACGTATAAAACAAATATCTTGGTCGATGTCATGACCGTATATTTGTTTGATAGTTCAAGCCGTGTTGACTACTATCTACTCGCATAGAAGGATAGAGCTCGAATTTGAATTTATTATTTGACCCGCACAGCATCCTCATATGTCACGTGTGTACTTATAACACGCTCGTCGGAGCCTATGCGAATATTTAGGGAGCATTTTTGTAATTATCTGTTCAACCTTGTCAACTCTGTCTAATTACTAATAGATGATCAAGTTCGTTGTAGGTTGTACACTTTTGTTAGTGAATTTTCTCGATTATACGCCTTAAAGGCCTAATATGAACGTATAAAAATAAATATCTCAGTCGACATCATGACCTTATATTTTTTTGATAGTTCAAATCATGTCGACTCCTCTCTACTTGCATAGAAGGATCGGGCTCGAACTTAAATTTATTATTTGTCCGGCACAGCATCCTCAGACGTCACCTGTGTACCTATAACACGTTCGTCGGGGCCCATGTAGATGTATATTCTTACATGTATACAGGTCAACGTACTTGCACGTGCACTTCTGTGTTTGTGTGTATACATATTGCAGTACATGTGTGGGGGCATTTTTAATATATTTATTGCTGATCAGCTGTGCGGGCAGCTGTCATTTGAATGCGAGGAGCTACAACAGATTGACCTCGACGCATTGGAGATCTATGAGAGCACCCGGGACGCTTACTCGACGGAGTCGAGCTTTTTCTCACCCCAGGAGAATGATGGGGACATCGAAGCTTGGAAAGTTTATCAGAGGCGTGGCCGCCAATCTACGGCCACGATCGTGCTGATGTATTTTTATGTTGTCATATGTATTTGTCTTTTATTTATTTATGTTTGTATTTGCTTTAGTTGTTTACCCCTTTTACCCCTTACTTCAGGGTGGTCATGTGTAAGTCCAACGGGCATCGTCGTCTTTTATTTTGAGTCCATTGTATGAGGCTATATATAGCCCTTATGTTCTTTTTTTATGGTCAATGAATGATGAAGAATTTCTGCAACTTTGTGTCCTTTGAGAGTTTGAGAGCATTGGAGGAGAATCCCTAGGAGAGGGAAAGCAGATCACCCACCAACCTTAGAAGCGTCTGAATTTGTGGTTCTTCTTACCTTGTTCTTTCTTCCCTTCCCTTCCTCTCCCTCGACCTCTCGGCCCATCCTTGGATCCCAAACCGCCGGACACCTTCAAGCTCCACCACCGCCGGCCATCCCTAAGCCCACCTCCCTTACTCTCGGCCCACTACTAAATCCCTCCACCTTTCATACATAGCCATTCCCATCACCACATCATCAAACCACAAAAACTAACCTAACCCTAGACCTAGCCGTCGGCCACCCCATCTTCCTCTTGCCTCCAAAATTCAAATTCCTCCCATTATTTCTTTCTTTTTCCATACAAATTAATTTGGGAAAGATTCCAATTCAATCACCCAATCAAAATTTGAAATTTAAATTATTTCCTTAAATAGAGTTCTATTTTAGGAAACTCCTCCAATCTAATCCAAATTAAAATTAAATTAGATTGGAATCAATTTCTCTTCTCCAAAATTTGGAATTCCTAAAAAGACAAGTACTAAAACCTTTCCCCAAACCCCTTTCCCCCTCATTGATACCGCCGGCCCTCTCTCCTATCCACCACCCCCCTCTCTCTCCAATCTCCCTCCCCACATTAATTCCTCTTCCCTTTAGCATCACAATCAAGGTTCTCCACAAGGACAATTTTCCCTCCCTTCTCCTTTGTTTGAATTCAAATTTTCTCAACCCTAATTCCCTCCAAAACAAAATCTGAACTTTCCTCTCAGATTTTGACAAGGGAACTCCCTCTCACCCTTCTCCACCATTTGAAGGCTTCAAAGAACTTCTTTCTTTCAAGGGAAATCGTTAAGAAAGACAAAGGACGTCGTCTACAACACATCAATCCTACAAAAGTGATGCATGGCCGATCCTGAACTCGACTTCGGCATTGTCTACGACGAGCAAGGTTTCGTCCATATCCTTCATTCAACTTTCTTCGACGTCAATCCGGAGATCGATAACATTGTCGAGGAATACGTGGAGCGCATCTTATTCACTCTCTCCAAAGCCATAGAAGAAAGCTTGGTTCCGTTCAATGGTGGATTACTTCCAAACCGTGACAAAGGTCTTTCAATCTTCCTACTCTTGTATCTTCATAGTTTAATTCTCTATTGTGGTTTGGACTTAATTCATGAAGGTCTTGCTAATCAATCTCTGCCAAGCTTAGTAAACGTAGGAATTGAGTTTTACTTTCTATGTTTCTAATCTCATTGTTAGCATAGGGATTTTTGTTGAATGACTACTTAATTCGTATGTTGTTGAAATTCTAAATTGTTTTGATAGTCAAGTTCTTAGCATGTGATTTGGCCTAAACATGGCTACCCCTCTACTATCGTTTAGTGGCTAACAATCTTAATTATTATTTGCTCTTATCTAAATCGTGCAAGCTCTTATCGCATTCATCTAAAGCATACTTAGTCCTGCATCAGGCACAGATATTGAAATGAAGAATGCGCCAGAAGGAAAGCTGCTATACAACTTCGTCCATCAAACATAGTTGATGTTACACAATGCAAAATTAACGGACGAGAAAAATGCATGCAAAAGACAGTCCATTTCAAAGCTATCGAGATGATCTATAAGCAACAGCAAAAGGAACTGCAAGAGTCTTAAGATCTAAAACATGCAACATGGAGGTTTCCATTATCTGGTCAAATGTGATAAAAACAACACCATAAATTCATAAGGCATCAAGATATCTTCCCCATTTTAGGGCTAATAGCATTTGAAATGCTTAAACAAGCCCTCATAAAAATCACATATCTAAAGTTTGAATTTCAGTACCAAAACATACCATGGCATGCTCACGAGGGTTTGCTGACGTTGCAGTACAGAATATGAACAAAGGATTGCTACCATGTACTGTAAATGGGATGAAAGGCAAGTGAATTTTGATTGGAAAGAAAAGCAGCAGGAGCGCGTAATATCAATCCTTCTCACTCAAGAAAACATCAATCCTTCTCACTCAAGAAAACGAGAGGAAATATTTACCATGCAAACAAATTCGGCGCAACCTCCTCAGAATAAGTGCAGTATGGCATCCAAAAGCACCTTTATAAGTGTGAGCTTCATCAATCACAATGATCCTAAACAATGTACTGATTAGAGGAAGTATTGACAGGATTAAGGATTTTCTACTACGTAATTTTGATGAGCAATATATTTTCTTCTGTTCAGTAAAAAATGTTCAAAATGTAAATTAAAAATCATACACAATTTATTTCAAAGTTTGACCTACTACTTAAAGAAAATTTATGTATATATAATAAAAAATAGAGCATTTATATATTCTGCTAAAAGAAATAAACCATTGTGAAATGTGGTCATTCTACCTGAGGTTGGATAAAATCCGTTGAAATTTTGCATGATAGGGCAATATAGACAGATGCAACATGTCTGGGTTTGTAATCAACTGTAGTGATGAACACCGGTTTTAGACCAAAAAAATTGTAAAAGAAAGTCTCATACAGTTGAAACATCAAGAACCTCCTAATATACCACTCGGGCATTATCACGTATCCAGGTGCGATGCATTTGAGAGGTATCTCCATCATAGATGCTAACATTGAAGTAAATGTCCAATCCACTTGTCATCTCCATCAAAGCTCTCATTTGATCCTGAGCTAACGCCTGCAGGTGACATATGTTTCACGAGAAAAAGAAACCAATGTATTCATTCTTTCAGGCTACTCATGAAAGCAAAAATCTAAATGTAGCAACAGGAAAATTTGCTTCAATAATTCTCACTTTGAATCATATAAAGAAAAAGCAGACAAAAGAAAGCTCATATTGGCTTATATTATAAAGAGAAGGAAAAGATAAGTTACCTTCGTAGGAAATATATAAATAGCGCATGCCTCCATATCTTTCGAGAGTGCCTCAATAACAGGAATATTGTAGCAAAGGGATTTTCCACTAGAAGTTGATGTTGCCACAACAACATTCTTTCCAGAAAGAGAAGATTTTATAACTTCAGCCTGCATAATGAGGGAAAGTAAACAGTGACAAAATGTACAGACCCACTTAAAACTAGTGCGAAAAACTACAACAATACCTGATGGCTATATAATCTGGTTATTCCTATCCTTCTGAGAGCCGCTTTCGAGACATTTGCAAGACTATTAGGGACATCCACATGGACAGCCAATTTTTCATCAATTTCTTCGATATGAATTATCTATTAAAGCAAAAACTGTCAAGTCTCAATCTAAACGCTCTTGGATAAAATTTAATGAGATTTGGACCAAAATTGTGGAAACAAACCTGCCCAAAGATACCCATGCCCTTTCTTAAGTGGTCAACCATCTCGGTAGGATTCAGATGATCGGTACCCTGCTGATTTGTTTATAATTAGGTCACAGTCCGCTGGACATAAGATATTATTTTTAAAAACAAAAAGTGAAACTCTAGTTAATTTATAGCTAAAATTAATGCTATGCATTCACAGAAACAAATATTTTAATCTTGAATTAAGGTCGGCAATATAGTAAAGATGGTCAAAATATGAGTATTGGAATGTAGAACATTGCCTCAAATAACAGCTGCAATGGAGATAAATTGCATTTTTGAAAAACTAAGAAAAAAATGGAAATGGGGAGGAATGCAATGGTTTTCTATAATTTGAAGTTTGATAGGAAAGTAGCATGAGAAGACCATCACGTAGTTTTGTGGGAAAGAAATTGCAGAAACAAAAATGTCATAAAGAATAAGAGAATGCAAACCACAGATTACAGGTTAGAAGGTAATACATTAGTTGCGATAGAGAGCAGAGCGATCATCAGTAATGAATGTCATAAAGAATAAGAGGATGCAAACCACAGGTTATGAGTTAGAAGGTAATACATTAGTTACGATAGAGAGCAGAGCGATCATTAGTAATAGATACTTGTGTCATTAAGACATAAAATGTGGTATTACTGAAAAATTTAAACAAACATACAATAATGCTCATTTCGTATCCTATCTCTAAGGGTAAAGCCACTCATCCACCTGAGCAACCTCATCTCAGCAAAACTTAACTTAGTATTATGCTTCTCTTTTAATGGCTAACATTCGGCACCATAAAGCATTACAGGTCTCACCAGCATCTTATAGAATTTTTGTCACGACCCGGCCCGGTGAGCTCGTATAGACGAGGCGGGAACGGATATCGGACGTCCAGAACATGAAACTTCTTAAAACATGCATTTAAGAATCTAACAGACTTCAAAAGGAAAAATTAAAAAGCGCCTCTAAACAGTCTCCACATATACAAAATAAACTTCATATCATTTCATATTACTTCAAGAGATGATTCACATGTACAAAGGTGGTTACAAAAATTATCAAGCATGTCAAACCACCCAAAAATAAAAACGAAACTACAACTATGAAAAGCATAAGAGGAACATGTCAGCTAGCCCTCTACAACTGTAGGTGAACCAAGCATGGTCAGCCATTCCTAGCAGCTGGTTCTCCTGAAAAGTATCCCAACACAAGGGAGTGAGCTAACGCTCAATAGGAACTCTAACCCTAACATCTTCACATGTCCTTGTATTAAAAGAAGACTTACATGAATGCTAGAAGTAAAAATTCTTGCTTGTTTTGCTACACATGCGAGTTCATGTATGTTATATGCCTTGTGTATGCCATATGTCTTATGTATGTCATATGCTATGTATGTCATATACTTACTTATGCTTATTCTTATACAACCGTACCGGAATACCAGGAGTATACTGATCAAGTACACAAATATCTTTTTTGCCATTCTTTTCCTTTCCTCTTTTGCCCCAAAGGGCCATATAGTTCCATATTGCTCATAAGAGCCATACTTGTGCTTTCGCACCATATTTGGTACTCCGCATTCAACATACACAACCATGCAACCATTCTTTTCATAAAAACATAGATAGGTAGTGTAGCATTTTCAAAATAATCATATGCATTGAATATGCAAGTTTACATGAAAGAGCCTTCGATGCATTGCTTCCTACCAAGTAGCATTTTCATAATAATCATATGCATTGAGTATGCAAGTTTACATGAAAGAGACTTTTATACACTTTCTTACCATCAAGTAAAGAAAACTTTAATATATGAGAACATGAAATATGCATTGATTCATAAAAGCATTAAATGTAAGAAAGACATTTCATATGCATTGAATATGTAACGATTTATCAATTAAAGAGACATTTTAAAACATAATAAAGGAATATGAATTTGTAGAGTAAGGTGTTCTTACCTCAATTGTTGCCCTTTGCAAGTGTCTTATCACCAACCTCTCCTTAATTCCTCCTCTTTTCAAGACCTATATCAAGACCTAAAATAACATATCGGGATTACTAACTCATGACACTTCCAAATACAATTCATAACCTAATTCATAACATAATTACCTTTCCCCAAGCTAAATTAGTTTTTAATTTTCGGATTTAATAAAAATCCAAATTTTAGGACCCCAAACTTTTCATATTTTCTTCTAGTTACATTTTAAAACATTTCCCCTAACCTATATTATACTTTAACCTAAATATTTTTCGGATTACATTAAACCCTAATTTTTGGAAACCTTCTTTTTTGTTAATTTCATACTATATGCATATAAAAACCTCCCCTTTACTTAATTATTATTAAAACTACAAAATTTTTTGGATTATTACATATATAAATTAGGAAAAAATAGGATTTTGTGAAAAATGCCTAAATTTCATCATTAGAACCCTCCTAATGCTATTTGGAAACACTTTAGGTAATCATGCATCAACATTTTTCAATTTAGAGAAAACCCTAAAATTGAATCTAAAATCCTTTTGAAGAAACCTTGTATTTTTTAAGGCTAAAAGTCATTCCTAAGCTTTTTCTAACCTCCTCTCCAAAAGATTTTAACGTTTCAACAAAACCCTAATTTCTAACTCAAAAGTTTTCACATGAAAGTTTGATTTGTAAGCATAAAAATGTTTCTAATCGTAAGGGAAGTCTTTATTGTAAAGAGATTTTGGAGGAAACAAAATTTGAAAGAAACCCTAGAAATTTTCTTCAAGGAAAATCACATAAAAAGCTTGGAAGGTCTTCAAGAAACCATACCTTAGACTTTCCCTTCAATTTCCCCTCTAAAACGCCGCCAGAAACCCACCGGCCACCGCTCGCCAAGCCCACGCCGCCCCCTCCTTCAGCTCTCTCTCCCGCGCCCTCTCTTGCTCGGCCGAAAGAAAACAAATTTCGGTCCCTTAGGCGTGGGAGGCTTTAAAGGAAAAGAGCCAAATGCAATATTACGCATGTACCCCTTCTACTTAAAATTTTCTTAAGGCTTCAAGAGGGTAAAATGGGAAAAAGGGCTAAAGTTCACTTAAACGAACTTTGACGATTTTTTAGCTTTAAAATCGTGCGGAATTAGATATAGGTTCTATATACCGATTTGATCGAAATTTCGCGTAGAATTTAATAAAATTTATTTTGTCAAATTCTGACGACTTTGAAATTTTCCCTAAATTCGTCGCGGCGCATCGAAATGCGTGCGACGCATCCGAACGACAATTTTCGAGTTTTACAATTTTCCCTTAAGTTTGAAGGGGGACTTTTCTATCACACAATAAGCCCGATGCATTCCTCCATTTCAACCATCCAACTTGAATTATGTTGATAATATACCCATCTATTTCACCATCACTCTAAACAATAATTCCAAGATATATAAAACGTGTACTCTTATTAATGACTTAATCGCCCAAAGTCACAATCCACTCACTAGGTTTATTACTACTAAAATTACACTCAATATATTCCGTTTTAGATCTACTCAAGCGAAAACCTTTAGAATCTAAGGTCGACCTCCATAATTCAAATTTACCTTCAACTCCCTCTCTAGTCTTATCAACAAGAAGAATATCATCAGAAAAAAGCATACACCAAAGTACATCCTCTCGCAAATGTCTAGTGATAATATTCATGACTAAAGCAAAAAGATATGGGGCTTAAGGCTGATCCTTGATGTAATCCAACCGAAATAGGAAAATACTTGGTCAAACCACCTTGTGTTTGAACACAAGTAATAGCTCCGGCATACATATCTTTAATGATTTGAATATAAGCGTTATTAACTCCTTTCTTTTCAAGAACTCTCCATAGCACTTCTCTTGGAACTTTATCATATGCTTTCTCTAAATCAATAAAATATCATATGAAGATCCTCCTTATTCTCTCTATATTTCTCCATCAAACCTCTCAATAAATGTATGGCTTCCATAGTAGAGCCACCCAGCATGAATCCAAATTGATTTTGAGAAACATTAGTATCATGTCGCAACCTGCGCTCCATAATTCGCTCCCATAGTTTTAAACATGATACATTAACTTGATTCCTCTATAATTCGCACAATCTTGTGCATCACCTTTATTCTTAAAAATAGGAATTAACACACTCATTCTCCACTCATCTAGCATCTTTTTAGTCTTCAAAACTGTATTAAAAAGTTTAGCAAGCCAAGAAATTCCTTCATCTCCTAAGCATTTCCACACCTCTATTAGAATATCATCAGGTCCAACAGCTTTTTCACCCTTCATTTTCTTTAAAGCCTCTCTAACTTCGATTTTACTAATACGCCGATAAAATCAAAAATCTTTATTTTCATTTAGGGTGCTAAGGTCACTAAAGTCAATCCTATTTTCACATTCTTCATTAAAAAGTTTAGCAAAATATCTCATCCACCTTTGTTGAATATCATCTTCTAAGAAAAGTACTTTTGATCTTCATCCTTAATGCACTTCACTTGAACTAAATCCTTACTACTCTTATCTCTTTGTTTGGTTAAAATACATATATCTTTCTCCATCCTTAGTATCTAATCTATAGTATAAATCATTAAAAGCTAAGATCTTTGCATCGCATATTACTTTCTTAGATTTCTTACATGCCTCTTTATATCTTTCTCAATTATCAGAATTTTTATATTTAAACAAATTTTTATAACAAATCTTTTTTTTTTTTACATTTGGATTCCACCGCCAACTATTTTTACTATTAGGAGCTTTTCTATTTTTGTTAATATTTTTTAAATGCACATAATATTTATCTTTATATGAATCATAATATCTATTAATTACATTAATTTTCCTGTAAGGGAATCTATATTCCAAGTTCCTATCCTAATTTTAATTTTATGAACTAACTTCTTTGCCCACATCCGTCCTTGATGTAGGAACTCTTGCCTATTTAACACTGCACCCAGGCATCGATGTAGCGGCCCTTGCACACTTGTCGTTGCATTCAGGCCATACAACGCGTCGCTTCCAGGGGACGCCCTAGCATTAACAATTTTTTAAAGGATTCATGTCATGATTATTCGACAAGTTTTATGCTGGCTATCGACTACCTAACGCAACCCTCCACTTTTCCCATCCAGGACTTGGGACCTGACAACGGCAGTGTTCAAAATTAGAATTTCAATTGTATAAAATTTAAATTGCACGCTTATTATTTTAGTTCAAATTTCTTGTTGTTTTTTTTGGATTTAATCTATTGTTGATTGTCATTTTTGGTCCAATTTCTTTTTTTTTTCTTTTAGTTTGCATAAAAAGAACGTGAAATTTTATGCATTTATTGGTATTTGGTCTCTAAATCTTAATTTTTTGTATTATATAAATCAACTATATCATTCTACTTGCATCAAAAACCCTAGAGCTTTAAGCGTATTGCATTAGTTTAGCGTCAAATGAGCAAAATGACTTATTAGAAGCTTATATCACCAAAATTTGAGTACCTTATGCAAATAAAAAATTGAACACCCAAGGGCAACTCCGTAAAACAACTAAAAAGCACAGAGGGGGAGGGGGAAGCGGGGTGCTTGTTGCATGCTTCATCAAACATATGGATTTATTCCCAATTATCTATGCAAAAACTAAATCGAGAGAGAAGGAAATTAAAAGTAAAATATAACATAAGTAGGGAAAAACAATCACACAATGATTTTCTTGCCAAAACAGCATGAGTATCATTGATCATTGCATTTACCTCAGTCTAGCAATTATTTTACAAGGCTATCTCAACTGTGGCCACAACTAACATGAATGTAATATTTTCAAATCCTGAAATAAACTATAAGGACAAATCTGTTGGTCAATACATCAATATAATGGAGCATAGGCTTTGCCATTAAAATGTTCAAATCTACTTAAACTAGGAATATAGCATTTTCTAAAAGTATAATGAGAACAAGAAAGATAAAATGCATTGAACTAATAAACTTATTTCTCAATAACCCCATAACATTAAAAAAGTTAGAAACTTACATGCTATTAAAATTATAATATAAATTACAATATTAAGCTAATAAACAAAGCATAATAGAAGGGCTGACTTTTTGCAAGGTAGAATAGGCACTACCAAAGCAGAGAAACTACTAAGCGATCTTGGCCCCTCAATTAGAAGGAATTCATAATAAAGGGATTGAAGATATATATAAAAACATGATCATGTACTTTGGAGGAGGGAAAAGTAGTTAAAAGAAAAAGAGGTTGGCAAGTTAATATGGATAAAGTGTTAAAGAAGCTCATAAGAGGCTAGATCTTGCTAGTTGACTTCAATTAAAAACCCTGAAACACATTTTGTTGCCCATAAACATACACAGACTACAAGCTGATCATTATCGCTATGCGATTTGAGTGACAGAAAAAATGTACCTTAGTTCAAGAATTAACTATAGTCCTAAACATGTTACTCCTTTCAATGTCACTTCTCTATTTCACTCCTGATAGCCTAACCAAAGTTGCTAGCAATGCACGAAGACTTTAGGATCCTTCCAGTCATCCACTAAGATGGACTTGAAAGACAGGAAACAGTTAGCATGTAAGAAGTTAGAAGCAGTCCAGTTTGTCAAATGCAGTTCCTTATCAATCTTCTTCTTATCGGATCTCTTGCCTTCGAAAAAATAAAATGTGTGAGCTTGAATAAAAAAACTCCTTAATAGACAATAGATTAAGATAGTTTTGGGTATTTAAAGCATAGTGGGAAAGAAGTGTGACGCAGGGAGAAAGTAGACATGTTTTACAGGGAAAAGCCAAGCAGGAAAAAAGGTTAAATACATAAACAGCATTAAACCAAACTAAGACAAACAAAAACAAAACTCAAGGGAAACTAAGGTCAAAGAAGGATAGAAAACCAACTAATGCAACTCCTGTCTGATAGTATTCACAATATAATTACAAAAGGCACTTGTTTTCAAAATACAGATTCTATATCTTATCTTGGGCATTGCAATTTCCTTTGCCCATGATGCTGCACAAAACGAAACATCTCTTGGTATGAAACAAAGAAATAAATAAACTTTGCCACAGCAACTTCAAGGTTTTCTTCCTAAATACAAGAAATCGAACAATTTTTAGAAAAAAGGTGTACCATGGAAAAAAATATCTAGAAAACCAACAAAAAAGGCATGCTCATAAAAATATAAAATGGAATATTGGAACTAGTAGGGGAAAAAAAAATTAGTGATGAAAAAGATAAAATGAAAACCTACACAGCATCTTGATGTCGAAGTTCCGGACTTTGCTTTTTTGACATTAATGCATCCTTGGACAGGCTCAGAACCCTTCAGAGTTATAATATCTTCCAAAGACGGCATACCAGGCCTGCTAGTTATTGAGTGTCTATTTTTCTGCATAACGAAAGTCTATCAGAAAATAGGAATGGGAAGACGAAGAAAAAATAATGAAAAGAGTCATCCATAATGTTAGTAGAAAAGTTGATACTTACCATGAAAATAGATTTCAGAATAATAGATTTACATTTGCTGTTCTACATATTTAAGAATAACAAAAACAAAAATGCATATACTTTGACGTAAATGGCATTGCTAAGAAAAGCACTGTTTTTACTTCTCAGAACTAGAAATATATCCAGTTGAATCCCTACACCCCCTTACAAGGTTATTGTTGGCATATGACATTGTAGGAAAACAATACTAGAAAAAGGTTATTTTAGGAGAGTACTTGATTTGAGGGAAAATTAATTTATTCCCTCATAATTGTGATGTATCACTCTATTTGTTTCCTTAATTGCATTCATCCTTCTCACCTGTATATAAGAACCTAAATTTAAACAATAACACACCAAAATCCTTCTTCTCAACATGGAATTAGAGCACATGTAAATTGAAATCCTTCTTCTCAATGTGTTATTAGAGCACTGCTAAATCCTAGCCATCCCTGCCCACACCCCATCATCACCTACTAGCACATCATCATTGTGTCCAGTCAACCTAAACCTAACAGCCCAATCCTATGACAAGCTTACTCACTCAAATTGCTCCCTCTCACACGCATTGCTAACCTATAGTTGCACTCTATAATTGTTCCACTCATTGGCTGTTTGCACGCTCACTTTGCGTTTATCGCACACAACGCCCGATCGACACATGCACTCATCTGCTCCTGACTAGCTAGCCATTGTCCACACAGGCATGCACATTGCTTTCATATGTTTGCTATAACACCCTTGCTTGGACTGTGTCCTAATTAGGCCCCACTCCCACAATTGCAGTATGCCCTCTCTGCACGAGTAGCCCTCCTCCTTAAGGACTATTCTTCAATTTTTCTTCTCCTCTCCATGACTTGAATTCTTCATAGCTTCTTCGTACCTCTCTCCTCACAATCGTTATGCTATGGGTACCAAGCCCTGCTTCCCAGACCCATCTCAACTGGACAAAACCTAGGATGTTGTGTTTTGGTAAGTATGCAGATGGTAAGTTACTCACATCAGTGCATGACATCATTTGGCATGGCTTCTCTCCAATCATCAAGCTATCCAACTAATGATGGCCATATTGGTAGTGAATATATATCGCATGTAATGATAGAAAATAATATAGAAACGGAACAATAAATTTCAAGTTTTCTACTAATAAACATAGACTTTCCACCTCAAAAACACACATCTCATCTTTCATGCATGGGGCTGGGGATGGTTGGTGGCGTGGTTTAGAGTTTTCAATAATTAACAGGCATGGATTTTGTGCAAACTTGCCCTAGCCTTATGAATCACCACGTCTATCTGATGTTCGAAGGCATGCTACAAAAATAGAAATGTGTCATTCAAAATAAACTATAACTAGAGTAATAAAGAAACCTTGTGATACTTTTCCCATTGTTTTCCATAAAAATCTTAGAGGTCTCAAATATGAACTCGTATTAGATTCTTGGTTTAGATATACCATGAAGCATTGGAGAAGCCTCCACAAATCCATTCTAAAGGCCATCATTCGTTTTTCTGCTGCATTGATAACTGTGGAAGTAGATAGCCGCCTTGCTGTGAAAAAGAAGAATTAAATTTCGTAGAGAGATTGAAACTTCACAAAATCATAGAAGAAAGGAGAAGAAACAAACATCATACCAGGTCTTGGTTCTTTTGCAAGTTTAGATTGATTGCTTGATTCAGTTGAAAAATCGTGAATGATAATAGCTGATCCTTGAGAAGTAACAACATTTTCCTCATTGTCTAACACAACTACCACCTGGACATAGAAAAGGAAATATTTCTAAAACAGTTATATCCCAAGTGGTTAATAGTGGGGTGAAACACATTAAGGAATATCAAACATATGAAAGAACACCAAAACAAGCAGTTCCATAAGATAATAAAAAAGCTACTACATCGATAGGAAATTAAATGAAAAAATGAAAGATGCCATGCACAAAAAAAGTTTTCTGCTATTTAATTTTGTTAAGATTCAGCATTCCTGACAAGATAACTGAGACTATTTGTTTCTCATGTCATATTATTTACTCCTTCAATAAGGTACAATTTCATTAGTCAGGGCACAAGGCAAGAAAGCAGACCTTGATGGTAAGCATAAGGTCCAAAAGAAAAAATCATTTGTAGCTAAAGGATTTTCCTTACAGAATCCTGCCAACTAAAAACAAAAAAGAAATGTGGTTAATAAAACTATTTCAATTCAGTTAGGATAAAAGTTACCTTTGGACAAAGAAGTGAAAGCTTATCCACATAAGAGATGCACAAGTCATCAAGCCCAAACATATTTGGTTGATTGAGCGCTCCTTTTAAAAAACCCAGTGTCATGCATTTCCTTTGTAAATGAAAAAAGGCATAAAGGACATTCATCAAAGTAAAAGTCTTAAGAACTCTCCTCAGCCACAATGGACAAGCACATAGGTCATCCTCAGGAATCCCTTTATCAAAATATTCTTGTAACAAACACATTCCTGTATTAGGATCTGATAAGCAGTTGACGGATTCCACAAGCTGGCAAATCTTATTACTTGTTTTTTGGTCAAATATATCTTCAAAGTCAGAGCATAAAAGATCATTAATAGTACAAAAACTATCTGATAACTTCCTCCGTTTCTCAGGTTTTTCAGCCACCGAAACATCCTCTTCTCCCCATGTTTGCGGTGTACTGTCAACATTATTGCTCAAATCATCTGGTGAAATGTTATTCAGAGATGAAATATCACCCAAGATGTCAAGCCATATGGAGTCAGCAGCAGATTGCGAGTTTCCCCCAGAGTTCATTGAAGGCTGAGAATCCTGCTCAATTGGATCCTGTTGCAATGGAACCGGCTGGCTTTTCTTGGTAAATGGTACGAGAACCATGAATTGACCCCCTTCAATTTGGTGGCTACCTATCCGACTATTCAAGTTCAATCTGGCGCCCTAGAAAGGCACACAAAAGAAAAGTATACACTACATAAGATAATTTGTAGAAACAACGTAAGTATCAACATCAAAGTCAATCTGACTTATACCATAAATTTGGGTTAGGCTTTTATGAAAGCCTCCCTAGCATGGAAATGACATGAAAACTATATATTAAATGAAGGGGACAGAAGAAGTGTCTCTCTGAAAGCATGAAGTTGGGAGAGAACTGCATTTTGAAAGTAAGCTTTCTCAAGATTTTATCATTTTTTTTTCAAATTTTATTAATGAGGTGGGATATAGGAGTATTCATTGGAAAAATAAAAGTACAAAAAAGACTCCTACATTCCTACATTTATTATAATAGAGAATTTATCTCCTTAATTAATATACAGAAACAAATTAAGCAATGTTTCTAACCTAATCATTAAATTAAAAGCTCATCCAAATCTTAAAACAATTTAAAATATTTCTATTTTTTCATAAAAAAGGCTCGGCTTATTATCTAATTTCAAATATTTTGAATTTTAAAATGATTATTAAATATTCTAATATTCAATAAAGGCCTTGTGAACAGCAAAGATTGGTCCTTTTGAGTTCAAAAAATATTTGAGAAAAGGCTTGGTCAAGATACTTCAAGAAAGGGAGAGCAATTCAAGCAACCCAAATGGAAAATAAACTAAATACACAAAGATTTATAGTGGGCTGACCTGTGTCCATTATAGGGAAAAAGAATTTTATTTCTATTAAAAGTGCAGTGTGGGGTAGGCAAAAAGAAGAATGGTGAGCAAGAAGAAAATTCCTAAGAGGAGGAAGATGCCTTTTGGGAAACACCCTCTCCAAGCATTGTAATTAACCATTGAAAAGAGTTGCACTTCATCAATGCTAATGATAAAAAATAGTTATGTTTTTACATCAAACGGTTGGCTTGCAATTAATTTCATTAGTTAGTCCGAACAAATTTATAGTGAGCAGTATTGATGACTGAATCCACTTTGTAGTTGATGTAGGACTTGCTCAAGATGAGTAGGTTATTTGATTATGTATAAAGAGATTTGCTCGAAAACTACCAAGCCATTGTGAGAATGGTGAACAAATATGCCCCATTCAGCCCTATCCTGACATGCTAAAGGAGGAGGAATCAAACACATGCACAACTATTGAAGCCGAAGACAATGCTGAAGGCCAAGGATGGAGTGGAGAGAGATTTGCATTGATGCAAGAGCTAACCCAACTGGATTGGATGTGAACGGTTGAGAAAGGTATGGAAGAGAGGGGAGGGGGAGGCCGAAGGCAATTGTTGGATCAAATCTAGCAAGGATAAGACGAAAAACCTTCAATCCAAGATAAATCTTAATTTAGGTGGCAGAAAAAATGAAAAAGGAATCATCATACACACAGTTATGAGATAACAAGAATGGATAATCCCATGAGAGAGAGGAAGAAGCAGAATTGGTGCGAAAATAAAGGACCCATCTAGTAATGCTCCGTCCCTACGCACAAGTTCGAAAAGGTTCGCAAGGCACATAGTGACAAGAAAAGTGTCAAGTTTTAAAGCAATAACTTGGAAACTAGTGCATGGTGCGGAAATGAAGAGGTGGAGATTGTTGTCGAGGCCAAAAAACTATATTGTGGGGTCTAGTCTGAACACCTCTAACAATGGATGAATGGAATAAACCTACCCGAGAGGTCCACGTGGGAGTCCCGCATCAAGCACTGCCTAAGGGCTATGATGGGCACGAGGCAAGCAATGAGGAATGAAAGAGGTTCTCATTGGTTTGTGAAAGGTAGTCCTCCCTCCTCATGGACTTTCGAGTTGAAGATGACTTGCAAGAAGGTCAAGGTAGGCTTAAAAAAAACACAGAGGAGACCTTATGGCATGCATGAGGTCAATGAGTTTGGACCTTCAAGGGCAGCGCTTGCAAAGCTATCTGTGGCAAGCTTCCTATGTGGAATGTAGGAAGTTCAGCAGTTAAAGGAACTCATTACATGAAAAAATTCAGCCAACAAAGAGCAAGGAGCACAAAAAAGCAGCATATGAAAATTAGATTTTACGTGGTTCAACATTTTTCTCTACATCTATGAGGTAAAGAGGGAGAGTTTGTACTATGGAGGAAGGAGAATGTATGTGTAGAGTGAAGGCTCTCCTTGATTGCCCACTAGCACCAATAAAAAAGAGAGAAGGGGATGAAGAAGATGAGGAAGGAGTCGTCCAATTCTCCTCTACTTTACATAGGATTTCACATTTAAACAAGCTCAACGATCTCTCTGTCACCTATTTCACCTTCCTAAAGTGGGAAGGGCTGTATTTATAAACCTTAGAGGGTTGAAGTAGCACTAGCATGTCAACTGAGGACTAAGGTGATGCTGACATCACCGATGAGAATGTGAATGGCAAAAGGCATTGAACCGTATGCTCTTTGGTATGTTAGTCATAAACGGCCTCCTCATCGAGGAAATGGCATAGCATGGTTTTCAAAACATGTGACGCACCAGGAGAATATCATGAGCTAAGTGATAATAAGCAATGGCTTGACCGCAGGCCCCAAAAAGGTTTGCCTAGCATGGCAGGGAAGTTGTTGGGGATGCAACAGGTCATAACGCGAATGAACATATATTGCTTTGGGAATGGTTGAATATGATGGCATGTGTCAATGGAAGCATTATACTCGCGCATGATAAGATGCTTCATGAGATTCATTGTGCTATGTAGAGATTTAAGGAGATCCGGAGCAGTTATAGTTAGTTGTTGAAGAAAATCTATGAAAAAAAATCTAGGCAAGATACTAGAGGAGCCAACTGGAACAGTCAAAGGGGTGGCCACTAATTAAGAAGAGACTTTGGCAAAATAAGATTTTTTTTTTAAGAAAATTCAGTGATTTTCACTTGAGTAACCTAGATCAAGCATCTAATACTAGATTTTAAATCTCTACAATGTAAGGCATGGATTCCATCATTTTGCATGTATTAGCATTGTTTTCTCACATAGCTATTTTCCTCTAAGTCAATTGATAACCTCCTCAAAAAAAAGTTTCAAATGTGTGGAAAATATTGATAATTCTAAGTTCAAAATATGTGATAAATAACCAAGTCAAGATTGTTCCAAAACAGAAGAGAAATGCTTGTAATCCAAACATTAAATAAATAGAATTCACACACCAAACAGACATATTTATAGTGGTTCAATAATGTGACCTAAATCCAATATAAGGTGGGATAAGTTTATTTCTATTAAAAGTTGAAGTGCATGTAATGCATAGAGAATAGTAAAAGTTGATAACATTTTCAAGAAGAGGAAGATGCCTTTAGGAAAAAAAAAACTCTTCTTAGGCTTCCCTCAATTCTGCCTTTCATAGTCTCCTAAGGACATGCTATAGGGTTAGATAGAGAAAAGAAGTGAACCATTACAAAGGGAATTGTTGCACTTAATGATGGTCAAGCGTTATGCTTCATCAATATTGTCAAGTGGAAACATTAGTGTTTGTATATTGCACGATTGGCTTATAATTAATGTTTCATCAATTATTCAGTTTGAGCATACTTATAGGTGAAAGGAATGATTTTTGAATCCACCCTATATTTGATGCAATAACTTGTTCAATCTGAACATGATATTTGAACGAGTTTGTAAAGATTCATTCAAAAATTGCTAGCCTATTCACCCATAATTTGTGCCTTCGGAATTGATTTGTGGACCCGTCATGGGACACATGGATAATTCTTACTTTGTCATCAAGATCGACATGCAAAGCATCTTAAATGATCAAACCAATAAATAATTTAATTTAACATATATTCTTTTTCTGCTTTGGCATAGTATCAAAATCATATAGCAATTTATAAATTTTTACCCTTCCAAATTAGTTTATGCGCCATCATCATATGCATTACAATAAGAAAATAACCTCAAGAGAAAATTAAAAAAATACTATATTTAAAACTATTATATAGCGCCTAATCTCTAGAGTTTTTACAAAGAAAATTTTCAACTCTCCCATGCATGGCATTACGTTTTTGCATGTTCTAATAAAAAGCAAAAATAACTAAATTTATCCATTTATGCCACCACAAACAATGTTCGGAATTTTTAAAAAATAAAAACTAAAAAAAATATAAAAAAAACGCGTATCTGCTATTGGAGCATGTATTAACCTAACCTTAACGAACCTGAAGATGATTTTCAATGCCAATTTTTATATTTCTTGAGGGGAAAACGCTAAAAGGGTAAATATAAACAGATTGAAAACGAGTAATACCTTAAGGAAAAGATAAAAGTTCGGGGATGTCATCGCCGGAGGAAACGAATCCCTCAGCAAAAGCTTCAAGTCGCCAACCCGTCGGTCCGGTGAGATTCGCACGACCGTCGATTCCCCTTCGAGAGTACGAACTTCGATCTCTCTTTCCATCTCCTCGCCGAAGCGGTCCCCAAGTATCGATCGCCAGCTCGTTGGGCATTCGAAACCCTAGAGCCGTTATAACTCCGATCGGGGCCCTGGGCAATAGTTGTCAGAAAATTTAATTACAGTACAGCCATTCAGTCATATCCCAAAAAAAAAATTTAAATGCATATCATTTTATTTCATATTATTTATATATCTAACACCTAAAATTTTAATATTACATATCTATCACTCATAAAATAAATATGAGTACATAAAATAAAATATTAAAATTTATTAATTCATATATTAATTATATTTTAATTTTTAATGGTTGAATTATTATAGTGAAATATAAAAAAATTGGTCACTTACCTACTAAACCTAGAGGAAAGTAAAACGCCCGCGATGTTACCATTCTCACATCTATTGAAGTTAGAAGAATGTGAAATGATAGGCATACCGATCATCTGCTCGAATCTGTTGCAACCGAAGGTATGTGAAATGTCGTACATGCTGAGCTCCTAAATTATTTTCAGTTCTCGCATCCGCAACCTTTCCTATACCAAAGCCGAAACACAAGAGATGCTCTCAGATTCTTCATGTTATTAGCATCCCAAATCATTCACCGACCGTAATCGTTGATGTCTGGAAGGTGAATCATTGGACATGTCAATATCCTAAATCGCAATCGATACCTTAAAACTACTTGTAAAATGGACATTAGATCATTCTAATCTTCTCTCAATAAACAATATAGAAATAATGATTAAAATGACAACCTAAACTTATATTTAGGTTTGTTTAAATGAAATTAATTGTTTGTCTAAAATAATATCCTTTTTACTGTAGCTTCTAACTACTTTGTAATAGGATAAGCGTTTATAAACCAATATAATTGCATATTGTTTGCACCTTTCGAGTGATGCTATTAGTTAAAAAATTAAAATTGATTTTAAGTTTATAATGAGATAGTTTTATCTTTATATTTCTTGAAGTTATGTATATTACAGAAGCACAATGTTTGATTAATTTGTTATCCATTTAAGAGAAATGATGGTTCAAAATATATTAAGATTGAGATATTTGACATTATATATTTGAAAAAAAATTGCATATCCTCATAAAATTATATCATGTTGAATTTAAAAATTATTGGACTTAGGTTTCATTTAGGATAGTTTTTTTGCTGCTTTTTAAAAATATATTTTAAGTACAAAAATTTTTTGAACTAGAAATTTTTGTATTAGAAAGCTGCTTTAAAAAGCAGTAAGAAAGTTGTCCCAAATGAAACATTAATTATGAGATTAATCAAACGCAATTTTCAACATCTCCCCAATTATTTATTTTCTCGTGCTATATGGGCATTGCTTATTAATGCGTCACCAAAAATTGTCTTGATCCAGCACGAATCTTGAGGCACATTCATGTTGGAAATTTCCAAAATTAAATACGGGGCCATTTAAACTTCAATTTCAACAAACCTATAGTTAAACTGAACGCCTCAAAGAGACAAACCCAACGACACCAAAATCGGTCCAATCCAAGCCCAAATGGGTCAAATCAAGGGCCCGGTGCGCATTTAGAAGGTTCAAAGCATAAATTGGATGACTAAATGATATCCAAATATAACATGCTTACAGTCAAATCGAGTGGCTCGACGAGACGAATCCAATGAGCCGAATATCGCTTGACAAACTCTCTATGATAGAGGGGATTAGCATGGGCTGTACGATGGAGCACTTCGAATTTGCCTCAGATCTTCATTATATTTACGGGGCATACCAATTTCAAAAATTTATAAATAGACCCCCACTTTTCACATGAAAGGGGGCTGGGACCTTTGGCTCGAGATAGGAGAGAGCTCTGAGAATTCAAGGATCTAGAGCTCCACCCAAGCACCACAGCAGTGCGAACTTCCGTCGACCGTCGTCAGACCACCACCCGGAGTTCGAACACCACTGTACTTCCACTCGACCATCGTCGAACCACCACCCAATTGCCATCAATCGCCCCACAGTCGACCACCTCCGGACTTCTTTTTGACCACCGTCGGACCACAACCCGCCTGCCGACTACCATATCCCCCTAACCACCGTTTCTTGCTGACTAAGATTCCTTTGACCATGATCACTCGTTGACTACGATCCCTTCGACTATGGTCCCTCCGACCACTGTCCCCTGCCAGCTACTATATGTCTGACCATCATCACCTGCCGATTACGATCCCTCCAACCTTTGTCGCCGGCCGACTATGATCCCTCCAACCACGGTTGCCCGCTGACTATGGTCCCTTCGACCATGGTCACCCCCCGATCAACTATGGTCCATCCGACCTTTGTCGCCCACTGACTACGGTCCCTCCGACCACCGCCTGTCGACTACAATCCCTATGATCTCCTTCGTCCGTCGGCTAAAGTCTCTCAGACCACCACGGCCTACTGACTACAGTCCGTCCAACCACTGTCACTTGTTGACTACAATCCCTTCGACCTCGAACGCCCGTCGACTACGGTCCCTCCAACCTCGATTGCCCACAGACTATGATCCCTCGGACCTTTGTCGCTCACAGACTACAGTCCCTTTGACCGCAGTCGCCCACTGATTATAGTCCCTCCGACTTCCGTCACCCACCGACTATGGTCCCTTCGACCTCCGTCGCCCGCCGATTACGATTCCTCTGACCTTCATCGTCCTGCCAACCAAATGAACATGCCAACGTTCTCTTGAGAATGACTCCCTTATCATTGGATTCTTCTAACCCCCAACTATATAATGTGCTATATATGATACATTGAGTCAAGGCTTTCCCTCCGAGGAAGGGCACCATTTGTAATTAACTATAAACACTAGTGTAATCATTTTAATTGGGTCAGGCTGTGGTTTTTGTTCTTTTTAGGATATTCCACGTAAAAATTTTGGTTTCTCTTATGACTCTCGCGCCCCTCTCTCTTTATCTATTATGTGTGCTGGATCTTCGTTCAAAACTAAAATGTTATGCTCCTTATTACTTTACCGCCTCAAATGTTCCAGTCCGCAACACTTATATTTTATTTATACTTTTTTATTGTACTTCTACAATCAAGAATTTCATTTTAGCACTAAATACATACAATAATTTCATTCCCATTAGATTGATTTAGCTCTTCTTAGGTCTAATGAATTATTTTAATCTTTTGTTAGAAGAGCAAACGTCTCTCATGGGGATTCTTTATTGTTGGACATTTTCAGACCAATTGATTTCACTGCTCTATTTTATCATCCCAAATCGTAAGTATGTTGCTTATTTTTATAAAGTCATATATGTAGCTAATTTTGTAACACTCACACTCTCAACAAAAATCTAAAAATAAGGGGTCGAGGGGTGAGCCCAGTTTATATAAATTTCTTTATTCATGCCCATTTCACTAAAATCTTAGAGTTTCTTATTATGTAATCATTATTTCGCTCTCTATTTCTATGTTCTATCTTTTATTCAATAATCTCAATATAAGCGAGTGTGATTCACAAATAATTCTGAATTCAACATCAAAACCCTTAAAAAAATGCCTGTAAATAAGTGAGGGTTATGACACACGCTTCGTGGTGCTTGGAGTGCAAGTCGGGGCGGCGCAAGAAAGACATTGTTTGATGCTTAAGCGATGTTAAGCGCTACTTATGCAGCAACTAATCTATAGTTTAAGCTACTAAGAAAAGGAGAATGGAAATCATAAAAATATTAAAATGAAACTATGATATTTATATACTATTAAATACAGAAAATATAATCAATATTTTAATTTAAAATATATATATATATATATATATATATATATATATATATATATATATATATATATATACTATTAAATACATATCAAACTCAATTAGAAAGAGGGAGATGTCTCTTCAAGTTCCAGCATAAATGGCCACTTTAAATATTCAACAAACTTCAATGAAAGAGAGTTAATTACGAGCTTAAGAACCTTCCAAGTCCCCCATGCATTCTATCTCGAACTAAACAATTCAGCCCCCCCTCTAATTAATTACGGAGCTCCCCTTCCTCTTCTCTTTGTCTGTATATATACTCCACTGCCACTCTTGCGAACTGCACATCACAAAAGAAAACAAATGGAGAAAAACACTGAGGAGAAGGAAGAGTTTTCCTGTTCTGATGAGATCTCTAGTCTGCTGAAGCTTGCTGCTCTTGGGGCGTTTGTATGGGGAGTTTCTCGCTGTTTTTCTTCATCATCTAATGAGAAGATGATGAGAGCTCCTGGCCGTCCAAATGAGTACATTCGCAGGGATGATTTCGTCAGTAATCCTAAGGATTATTTCAGTGAACTTCGCAAGAAGTGATTAATTAGATAATTAATCGCTTGTTATCTTGTTTAATTAGAGCATAATTAGCATTTAAACCAATGTGGTATTTCATATGCGTGTCTGTCTTTCTATATCATTAGTTTTTTTGTATGCAGTTTGCACTAATTAAGCTGGCTTACAGCTTAATTATTATATATAATGAAATGGTCAATGAGCCTTTGCTGTTCTGTGTATTGTTATGATTATGATTATTTACTTTCTTTTTCTTCATAGTGGTGATGAGTTAAAAAAGTTCATATTTATAAGAGGATGATGATTAATGTAAAAATCACAAGAGAGAGATTTTATCTAGTATATATTAAATAGTTAAATAATATTAATATAAAAAAATAATAGATGGTTGATATCTGTTTTTTAAGTTTTATTTTAAATTTGATAATTGATGTATTTGACCTAAAATTAATTAATTTTGATTTAATCATCCATACTAATATTTTCATACTCTTGCATATATCAATATTTCTTTTTTATTAAATATTTAAAATTGTTACATGCTAGAAAATTTGTAGCAGTAGAGTATGTATTTATTGTCTTAAATTTATATAAAGATATAGCACACATGAAAATTCAAGGGAAAAGTATTGTGAGGCCTAACCTGGTTGCAATAATCCAATATATATTAAAAGATATAAGAATTCTCCTTTCATTACAATTGAATAATATGAGATTATACACAATTGAGATAATTATCTAATTCTCATTGAATATAAAAAATAAATGTCCGCAACCGGATAATTAAACCCCAATGGTATAGTTATATGTAATCTAATGATGTTGGCGGTGATTATTGATGGTGATTGTTAATGATTATCGCTGGAATTTTCAATAGAACTTTTTAGTTCTTCTAACTTTTGAGCCTTTGCATCATGTAGAGAATAGAGTCCTATTTATAGCCTTTTTTAATTTGGCAAAAATCTTGAACACTTTATTGATTTTTTTATTTTAGGCTGTTTATCAAACATTGGAATCCCTTAATGATATTAGAATTAAATGATCTTGGGCTCGTTAGATTCATATCATTAAATCTATTGATTTACTTATGAGCATGTGCAAGAATTGGAAATAGTTTGATCCTTCAATTAATATTCACAAGTTTTCAAATATGCTTCACAACCTGATTTGAGATAATATAGAGTAGAATCATATCAATTGTAGTGTTAATTGGCTCGTCTCGACATGTTTAGTTCAACTATAAGTTGGTTGAAATCGAAGTTAAGATGACCCTGATTTAGTTAAAGATGTTCAACTCAAATATTATCTTGAGATTCTTGTTAATTATGTGACTTTTTGGATGTAGAAAAAACAAGTTAGTATTATTAGAGTATAAAGACTTATTTCACATTTCTTTACTTAAAAGAAAATTTTATTATTAAAAAATGTTAAACCACAATGTTATGTGTGTGTGTATATATATGTATATTAAGATTTTAAAAAAATAAACTCTCAAGTCAAAGGGGTAGCTTAGTTTGCTTAAAAATGAATGCAGAGTAAAAAGAATGTAGAGTACTCAAAATATTTAAAATTGTTTGGATGGATGTAAAATGAATGCAAGATTTATTATTATTACTATTATTATTGCTTGAAGTAAAATGACACAATGGAGAAAAATGATTCATGTAGCCGACCACACTTAGTTGGATAAATGCCGACCACACTTAGTTGGATAAATGCTTGATATTATTGTTGTTGTTGAAGGAAAATGTATGAAACGTAAAGTAAAATGATGGTGGTGGCTAGCAACGGCAGTTGCTAATGGAAGCATATGATAGTAGTTGGTAACTGCGATCTACTATTAGTAGCAACAATTGTAGCTGATTGTGGTGGCAACCGACGGTGACACACAGTTGTGGCAGTTCATGGTGGCGATGATGGGGGCTGATAGTCGGTGGTTGGCAACTGGCTATGTTGCACTAATAAAAAAATGACATTTTTGATAGCATTTAATAGCACATTTTTATAACCGTTGTTATAAAGTATTTTTAGAAGCGGTATAAATATCGCGGTTTGTAATAATATCCCGCATTCCTCAATTACTAACCTCCCGTGTTCTTTTCTTATAAGTAATCTCCCTCGCCTCCCCTCCCATGCCCTAGCTCTGAATTGATCCCGCATTCATCTCCAGGCTCACATCCCTCCCCTCCCATGCCCTAGCTCCCGAACTGATCATGCGTCTGTCTCAAGGCTCGCATCCATCTCTTGGGCTAGCCTCTTTCTCCCATGCCCTAGCTAGCACCTCAAACAACATCTGCAGCCAACTACTCTTCATCAATCGAGCAGCCGCAATCCCACATCCAGCATCAAACCAGATAGCCTCCTCCCATGCCTTAGCTCGTGAACAACAGCAGCCCATTCTTTGATCAAGCACCCACGTTCACGTGCCAGGTAAGGTTAAACAATGTGGGGAATTTAAACCCTCAACTATACACTTTGCTACTATGGAATATCTTTATGTTTCCTATGGTTTTGATGTAGTTTTGTAGGTTGTATGTTAATTCTTTTTGCTTACTTTATATATCAGTCTCACATTTGAGGTACTCATACCAATTCATGGCAGGATTTAAAAACTGTCGCCTGTTGATTTTGTGTTGCTATGTATAGCTATTCAAGTATTTTGGTTCTGTTGGATCCAAATTGTGTTCCTTTACAGTTAAGACATTCAGACACATCACGAATTTACTTCAAAATTTGATGAATGTGCAGTCCTTTTATATTCACAAGCTTCTGCTTTTGTTGTTAAAGCTTTCTACAATTCATAGGTATGTTGAGCAGAAACATTCATGCATCAGATGTCTTGATCAGGTGTTTTTTTTTTTTTCCTATTTTTCCTTTTTTCTTATAAAGCAATCAAGTGGAATGGTGAACATAAGGGAATTGCAAATCGACTTTTCTCTCTTAGAATATTGTTTGCAATGCTTAGCCTGTTGATTTATCATAGCTCTTTCCATGTTTTGAAATATCTTTCATATTTTTTCATATTCAATAGTTTGAGAATATTGAGGTGAGTTGAAATAATTAGTTTGGCATAAATAGTATGCTCTGAGATATTCTGGATGGCTTTGGTTGGTGGATTAAAACAACAGATGATTTATATCTTCAAAATCCCATGAAAGTAATATCATCGTTTATTAAAATATGCTTTATATCTTCAAGCAATTAATTGAGCCGTTAAACTTATTAAATCAAGATTTGATTAACATAAGTGATTTCTCTACGGATTATACAAAGCAATGCATAAAAACATAGATTTCGTTTGGGATGACTTTCTTACTGCTTCTTAAAGCAGTTTTTTAGTATAAAGATTTTAATTTTTAAGCTAAAAAGTTGTTTTAAAAAATAATAAAAAAGTCATCCCAAATGAAGCCATAATCTTTCTTCTTCGCCTCAACGTTAATCTTTCTTGGTTGGTATGATTCTATGTGGTGTTGTAGTCACCCTTGTCATGCTTATCATAAGCAGGTTCTATGTACTTCTGTGGGCAGTCAACCTTGTCATGTTTTATGTTCTTGCTAAGTCACCCTAATTTATACTTTATTAGTATGTTACTTAATTGACTCACATTATGAGTATTTATATTTTTTTAGAGACTTGCTTTATAAAGTATCTCAAATTTATATAGCTATATTTTTTCTTTGAATTGGTTTTGCTCACATAATATATATGACACTACTAAAAATATGAACTGAAATAGTTTCTTAATTATTATCAATGGTTAAAAGCTGCAGTTAAATTTTAAAATGAATAAGAGCTGGATAATCAAATCAAAATGGAGTCGTGAATACAACAAAGGAGTTGAAGATTTTTTAGAATTTGCAAGTCAGAGTAAGAATCTATCAGGAAAAATATTATGCCCATGCAAATCATATATCAACAAGTACTTTCATTCAGTACAAGATGTCAAGGAATACATTATCACCAATAGATTCTTTACGAGATATATTATTTGGAATCAACATGGGGAGGACCATCAAGTTGTTGTTAGAGGTGCAGAAAATGAAGGTATTATTAATATGTCTGATTTTGAATCACAAACTACTCAAATTGAGCAGCCATATATAGATGATATTGAAGGATTGTTGAGGGATACATTTACTCCAATCAATGAATCAATTAACTTTTTGTTAATTAGCATGAAAACTTTACTTAAGATTCAAATAAACAAGATGAAAAACACTTAAAGTTATTAGAAGATGCGGGAGCAGAATTATATCCGGGATGTAAGACATTCTCAAAGCTGTCATTCATATTACATTTATTTCGTTTGAAATATCTAAACTCTTGGACTACAAGAACTTTCGATATGCTATTAGAGTTATTGATTGAAGCATTTCCTAAAGGAACTTCATTGCCCAGAACTACATATGAAGTTAAAAAATTAACGAAGGCTTTTGATCTTGGTTATACCAAGATACAAGCATATCCTAATGATTACACATTGATTTGAGAAGATAAGTCAAATGGGAATGTATGTAAAGCCTATGGAGCATCAAGATGGGCTCCTAATCAAAAGAGCTATATTGCATAGGATAAAAAAGTTCAAATGAAATCCGCAAAAACTCTTCGATATTTTTCCTTGATTTCAAGACTTCAAAGATTATTTAAAACCAAAAAAATTGGCAGAAGAGATGATTTGACATGCCAAACAATTAAATATATATGGTATGTTGCGACACCCAGCTGATGGAGAAGCATGGAAATCATTTGATTCCAGATTTCTTGATTTTTTTGCAGATCCATGTAATGTTCGCCTTGGTTTAGCCACTAATGATTTTAATCCTTTCAAGATTATGAGCAGTACATATAGCATTTGATCAGTGATTCTGGTACCATATAATATGCCCCCATGGAGTGGAATAAAATAATCATCATTTATTCTTTCAATGATTATACCAGGTGAGAAAAGTCTTGGAAATGACATTGACATTTATCTCAAATCTCTGATTCATGAATTACAACAACTATGGAAAGGTGTTCCATGTTATGATGTAGCAAGTGGAGAAAATTTCATGATGCGTACAACATTATTGTGGACTATCAATGACTTTCCGGCATAGGGCATGTTGTTAGAGTGGAGCACCAAAGGCAAATTTTCTTATCCTTGTTATGCCCAAAATACAGAGTCCTTATGGTTGTATAAGAGTAAGAAGTTTGCATATATGGCCCACCGACGTTGGCTTACATCATCTTATTTATTTCGTAAGCAAAAAATAGTACTTTGATAATACAGATGAACTCAGATCGACACTTACAAGAATTTCTGGTAGTGAAACTTGTATTCAATTACAAAATCATCAATTCACTCTTGAAAAAAATTAATAAAGATAGTTTAAAAATATTGAAGAGAGGGTATGAAGCTGCAATGTCTATCAATGAAAGTGTGGCCACTAAGTGGAAGAATAAATAAATATTTTTTTATTTATCTTATTGGAAATATAACACATTACCTCATAATTTAGATGTTATGTATATAGAGAAAAATATTTTCGATAACTTCATTTCTATATTGCTAGACATTGAGGATATTATGCTTGTTACATTAAGATCATGTGCACCATCAAACGAAGTATTGACCATCATTGTTGGGATTTCACATTTCTTGATATTCATATGCACAAAGGTCATAAATCCAATTGAACTTGATATGAAATGGAAAGAAATTGCATTGACTTTATGTAACATAGAGAAGTACTTTCTCCCATCATTCTTCACTATCATGGTCCACTTGCTCATCCATTTGGTTGAAGAAGTGAAATTTGGTGGGCCTATACATTATAGATGGATGTACCCTTTTGAGAGGTAATATTTCTTTCTCATTGCTTAAATGTATTATTACTTTGTGGGGTATATTCACATACATTTTCATAAATTATAGATTTTTCTTAGTATTAAAGGATTTTATTGGCAATAAGTCACAACCTGAAGGGTTAATTGCTAAGTGATACATCACTGAAGAGGGAATTTCATTTTGCTTAAAATATCTGGATGGTGCGCAGACTTTGTCCAATTCCATATCTACTAGAATTTCATATAAGTATGATGGTGTTTCATACAAGTTCTTAACTGCCGATAAACCTTTGGGTTAAGTGTGTGTGTTATATGACCTATCATTAATGCAAGGTCATAGATATGTGCTCCGACATTGTGATCATTTAGCAAAGTATATTGATCTTTACTAGGAGGAAGAGAGACAAAAAAGAGCCAACAACTTTCCTCTAACGCCATTAGCTCTTGATAAACTTGTTAATGAAAAATTTCATGATTGGTTCAAACGAACAGTAAGATATCAAAACCTCTTCTTAGTCAAGTTCAATGCATGATATTATGTCAAAAAAAATTCATATGCTTAATTTGACTAATAATTTTTTTGTAGATTACATGTATAGATGATTCAACAGTTTCAGAAGAACTTAGAGCCTGCGTGGTTGGTCCTAGCCTTTACTGTTGTTAATAAAACTAAAGTTGGAAACTTTTATTATTATGGTCTACTGAATGATACTATTGAGCTTAATTACTCCGACTTATTTCGTGTTGTCTTGTTCAAGTGTGATTGGGCTAACAGAACTTTAGCTGGCACTAAAGTAGATCATTGTGGAAATAAATTGGCTAACTTTTCATGCTTAATACACACAGGTGATAAATAGGTAGATGATCAATTTGTTTTCTCATCACAAGTTAAGCCCATTTTTTTATTGAAGATCCTAAGAATAAAAATTGGAAGGGTCTCACCAGTAAAGGCTAGAGACGTGTTTGATTCAAGCATCTCTCAACATAACAATTATATATGAATTTATGTAAGCATGTAACATTTCAATTTATATTTTATTTCATATTAGTGTTTACAGTTCAAATAGAAATGCAAAGGATTTTGTTAAATTCAAGGATGGTTTATAGTCAACTTGAAGTTCCCAATGGGATTTAAAGCAGTTCTTACTTTTTTTTTTGACAGTTAGGGGATTTGAGCCCGGGTGAGACAGGAGAACATGTTTTGTCGACCACTCGGCCTCAGACCTGATCTCAAGCAGTTCTTACTCATTGCTTCAATTGCAGCTGGGTCATTGTCAGGAAAGAGGGCAAGTTCGTCCTTTATAACATAAATCAAAATTTAAAAGTAGAAGTAAGCATATATTTTGCCTTGAATGTACTTTTTTTTTCTTTCTTCTGTGAATTTTTTTATTTTACTATGTTAAGAATTTCAGAAAAAGTTGAGCTAAAAACGCATCTCAATAAGAAAATAATACAGTTGAAACAAATATGCATGTCCTTGAATGACTGAGTTTAAATACTTAAATTACTAATTGTTCGGGTCCTAATTGTATTTTCTTTCTTGTGCAGACGTACAGAGCATGCCACCAGGTACACGGTTTCATATTGAAGTCAATGAGAATATTGTGCCATGTAATATACCGGAGTTTATTCTGCTTGGTTCATACTTAGGGGTTGTAGCCAAAAATCCTATGTTGGCACCGATCTCATTCTCAGATTGGCGCAATAAAGGCATGAAACCTTTTAAGAATAGGATGCTGCTAAAGTAATGGTAAATATCATAGCAAATAATGAAACATTATTTATTTTTATTTGCTAACTAAAATCATTTAACATACTTTAGGCAAAATTTAGCTTTCCCGCAAACATAAGGCATTGGATACTACAATCTCTTGGTGTCAAGTGGCGCAACTATAAAACTAGTTTAAAGGTAAAGTACTAGGATAGTAAATATGTATAGGAGATCATGGAGGTTGTCCCTGTAGGAGTAGTCCCAATGCAGTGGTTAGCATATTAGTAAGTGGTCACAACCTCAGGATCAGACAAGATGAATTAGCAACACAAACCGTATTAATAATTTTTTTAAAAAATGAAATTAATATGACAATTATTTATTGTAGGAGAGGGCAACAAGAAATATAAAAAATGTAAAAAAAAAAAAGCAAATGTGTCCGCATGAGATGAGCCAGGTGAGCTCTGTAAGGAGACAGCAAGAAACAGTACGTCTTCCAATTGTTTATATTTTTTATCTCTAGGAATGAAATTAATTTTCATTTTTTCAGTCTATACGAGATCGTTTGTTATTATGGAAAATCAATTGGACGCGTAAAGATGGATCATGGTCATCTGAGGAGGCCAGACAACATGGGTAAAATTATAAGCATTTCACATGATGAGTTTAATGAAAGCTAACTATATATTTTTTTTTCAAAATATAGGCACATGCTTGTGAAATGCTGGCTGAGGAAAGGTTGATGCTAGAAGATAGAAATTTAGAGGCAAATGAGAAAGTCTTCAAGGCGATCATAAGGCTAGAACACCCATGGAGAGTACGAACACAAGGGTTTGGGGTAACTCCAAGCTGATATTTTTTCATAGCACCACGACGTACTCCAAGCAACAATAGTGGTGAAAATATTGTATTTGATCGAGTTGTAAGACCTGAGGAGGTGGTGCATATGCTTCAAAGTGACATGAGATAATTCATGCAAAATTACTAAGGAAAACATTCACCACTAGGAAGCTCGATTGTGGTATGTAAAATTAAAATTAGATATCTTTATTTATTGCTTTATTTATCATCTTCATTTTCACTGATGACTTTTATATTATTAACAGGGAGATAATGATTAATTTTCGCTTTATTAACATCCAGGGTATAAGAAAGAAAGACTAAATATAAATTGACATGATATTTTTCTTATGTATGACTGATGTTTATTTTGAAATATTATAAGGATTTTGATTTTATGTTTGGCTCTATGTAGTTAGGGGTGTCAAAAGTTGACACGACTCAAAATCTGACCCAGACCCCACCCAGAAAAATCTGGGCTCGGGTCAACCCGTTTGTGAAACGGGTTGGATCGAGGTTCGAATTTCTAACCATCTGAAAAATGGGTCTGGTTCGGGTTGACCCAACAACCCGAACTTGACCAGGCTAACCAGGATCCCCTCATCCCATGTGTGTGATGACTTGACCTCGCGCACCTGCGGCACGCGACTGCGCCCACTGGTCTCATCGCAGCACCTGCGCATACAACCACCCAACTCTTCCTGCCTCACCGCGCTCGGGTCGAGGCATCGAGCCTTGCCTCCGATGGTCCGACCTCGTGCAATTGTGGCCTGCCAGGTCGAGCGGCTCGAGCCCCTCCTCCTCCAGTCTGTCACTTCGCCCGCCAGGCCGCCTCACTCCACGAGGGTCAAGCCTTGCGGCCCTTGCCTAGTCACCGGTCACCCACAAGGCCCGACACCCAGGCCCTACGCTCGCGCGACTCAATGACTGCGCTCGCTGGTTCGTGGGTCGGGTCGGGTCAACCCGGTAACCCGTGCAATCAAGTACAGGTTGAAAATCTTCACCCGTTTAGCTAAACGGGTTTGGGTACGGGTCAACCCGTTTATGCCGGGGCCAACTCGGGTTGGACTTGAACCTGACCCGTTGACCCAAATTGACACCCTTATATGTAGTAATAGATATTTTGATGTATGACAATATGAATTTTATTATCTAAATAATTGCAACACTTATATTTTCCTTATGTATGACCAATGTTTTATTTTGAATATGCTACAATATGCAAATGATAAGTTTGTGTTAATCGAATTTCTTCTTTTCAGCTTATTCTTTTTCTCATTTGGAAGCAAATTAATATTACAAGAAGTAAACAACTAACCTTACATTTTCCTTGAAGTGCAGAAGCAAACCACTTCACTTTTTTGGATTGGAAAATAACTACCGCTGCGAAAAACAAGTGTATGCCTCATGTATTACTCTTGGAAAACAAGTTTTTGGTTATGGGATCTTGAACATTTCACAGGACAGAGAGCAATAGATTTTTCAGAAACTGCAGATGTTGTATTACTCTTGGACCATGTAAGTTCGTTTGTCCTTTTACCTTTTATTTTCTGAAACTGCACTAGCACGAAATAGGTTGGTCTACAGCTTTTGTTCTAAAGGCAAATTATTTACTCAGCCCACACGGCTTCTCTAAGTCACCAAGCCTCTGCTCAAATTTGCAGATATCAATGAACATCTTACACATGATGGCCTAATAGCATCACCGAAAGTTCCCCTTAATTGGTCATGATGTTGGAGAAATCAATAAAAGCTATTATGTAATACAAAAATATATATTGAAATAAATGTTATCATTTTCTATATTAAAAAAAAAAAGATTGTCTTGAACTTATTAAATATATCATGAACTCCATAATGCATTCTTATCCATGATACATAAGACACAAACTTGTTATTTATGGTATCTGTAAATTTCATTGAATTGAATGTATTTTGATATATTTTATTGTTGTAGATCTCTCATATGATTGTATTTTGTGATGAAGTTTGCAATTGATTACTAAGTGTTAATGTTAAATCAGATATGTGCATGTTTAAAATCAATTCTTTTTTTTTTAATATACCATAATTTCAGCGGTTTTAACCGCTACCGTTGATCCACACTGCAGCTTTGTAGCGATTATAACCGCTACTCTAGACTCATTTTTCCAGTTTGTGTGTGTTATGACCGTTGCCATAGACCCATTATCCAGCTTTGTAGGTTTTTAAACCGCAATATTGTAACATATTTGTAGAGGTTAAAACCGTTTCTAAAACTAATGCTGCGAAAAACTAGTTCTATCACAGCGGTTTGAAGAGCGCTGCGGAAGCCGTTTGCAGTGATAACAAATACGGTGGATATGCAACGGTTTTTAAACCGCCACTAAAAATATAGTAAGTGTTTTAACCGCTTCCGTAGGATAAAACTGTAAAAGCCTGTATTAATAGTAGTAGTTGTTGATGGCGACAATCGTGTCGGGAGTGACGAGTACAGACAAAGTTAGTTTACAATGAAAAAGAAATTCGAACAAAACTAAATCAGTTTATAATACATCAAAAATAAATTAAGAAGTCAAAAAAGGAAAAAAAAGAAAAAAATCACTAAAATTTTATTTTATTTTTTCATCAAATCAAATATCTAAATATTAAAATTCTTTACACTTCTTTTAATAAGCTTTCCTTCTTACATACCAAAGACCCCAAAGTCTTCTTGTTACTTTATTTGGTCAGTCAAGATATAGCTAGGCTGAGTGGAGCCTGACTATGACATCCACTGCAGAATAGCCTATAAGGTTTTTTTTTTTTTTTTGTCAATAAATCATTATATATTATTAATTAGGCTATATGTTTATAGACCTATATGTTGGTCATATTTTGTGGAAATAAAATAAAATATAAATAAATATATAGGAAGATTTAAATTTTGTTTGGGATAACTTTTTTAATATTTTCTAAAGTAATTTTTTAATAAAAAAATTTATTGAATTAAAAATTTTTATACTAAAAAATTATTTTAGAAAGCAATAAAAAAGCTGCACCAAATCAAGCCTTAGGCTTTATTTGTGACCGTTTTTTTACTATTTTATAAAACTATTTTTTATGATAAAAATTTCTTAAAAATAGAAAAAAATAGCCAAACGAAACCTTAGTTGCTAAGATTGCTTTTTTTTATTCTGCTTTTTGCTCTAAAAAGATAAAAGATCCGTTTGAAATAATTGAAGTTGTTTATATGTAAAAAGCCTGCCTTTAAAAAGCTACCGGACCCATTGTTAGGAATCAATCTAATGTGATTTGCATTATTAATAGAGTTTCTTTTTTTTATGAATAATAGGGTTACTTAGATGTTAAGAATGGATAGAGTTGTCTCTTCATTAGATGTTAAAATTTATTTTTTTAAAGTTTTTTATATTATAAAATTTCTATTCTAATTATAAACTATATTTATATTTATATTTTATCTTATAAACTATTTTAATTTTTAAAATATTTAAAATACATATATTTATAATTAAATTTAAAAATAAAATCATCAAAAATCTGACATAGAATAAGAGAGATAACTAAATTTTATAATAAAATTTAGTGAGTTTAATTTTATTATGAAGTCTCTATAATAATAATAATAAAATTTGCCCACCCTTAAAAAAAAGGTTGGTTCCCCCTGATCAGACTCCATGATTTTTTCATTTCTTGAGTTTCTACATAAAAACAATAGAATCTGATGTTATAAGTTAAGAAATCCTAATCTCTTATTTATGTGTGTGTCGGTTCATGCATAACTAGGATATTAAACTCTCTATCTCTTTACTACAGTGAATGTTCATGCATGCAATAATAATAACTAAAAGTTTATTATTCAAGCATTAATATTACAATAATTTAAGAAATAAAATTGTGAAAAAGTCTTCCCAAACCTAGGGGTAGGAGATATTTTGAGATCAAAGTTGAGCAGTTATTTCTGGAGTCAAAGGAAGAAGGGTAGGAGATATTTTGAGATTCTGAATTACTTCAGAAATACCTCAAACTATCCTAAGTGTTAGGCTTGAATTTGATTGAAAGAGAGTTAAGTTTAAATGATTAATTTTATTAGAAAGTGGGAATCAGATTCCCGGAGGTTGATGTCTTAAGATTAAAAATCTGCCTCAGCTAAAATGGGTACTAAAAATCAGTAACTCGGATCCTAGCTAATGCAATGCAATCCTGGACTTACCCCGGCCTGGATTGGGGAGCCAGCTAAACCACCTAAACGCTTTAAAATCATGTGCCCGGTCTTTTATGAAAGAGTAATTATGGATGTTTATTTAAGATTAATTTAAGGAAAGCGGGGCCAACATCTAGAGCAAATTTTTAATTGGTCCCTTAATATATGTTGGGTGAAATGCTTAAGCTAGAAATGTGATTAAGAATTAGACTTAATTTTAATTTGTATCTAATGTAATGCATGCTAGTTGACTCGATTAAATGCTTGAAATTAGAATGAAACAATTTTAAAATTAGGCTTAAAAATAAGTTTTATCAAAGAGATTGCACAACATCCCCTTGGACAGAACTGCACCTTCGGGTGGTCTGTCAAAACCCGCAGGCGGGGAGGTGCCTAACAAGGTAGAGAAAATTCAATATGATGCATGAAAAATCCCCAACGAGTCCGGGCTTACTTCTTAAAGGCGTTAGAGTTACTATCTGAGCTTAAAGTTTTTAAGTTTTGTTTAAGTAGAAATAGTTTTGACCGTTTTACGAGCCTCCGATCGGATTCCAGGCTAAAACAAAGATCGACATACAAAAGAGCAAAAAAAATACTAAAAGCATGCAATCCTAATATCGCAATCAATATCAAACAATCAACATTTAATTAAATCAATTAAATTAAAACTCAAATTGAAAGTCCATAGGCAAGTGCCTTTTAATTATACAACCCGGAGTCTATAGGAAAAGTAAAGTGGCCGGATACCACTGACTACAACCCGGATTCTACTCCTAGACTCAAGTGACTTTGAGAATGGGTCTTCTCGTTCTTCACTTCTTTGTCTTCATGTAACTCCTTGGATCGTCGAGTTCGGATATCCAAGTGAAAAGAAAACTCCCTCTTAAAAGAGGTGTCACCTTTCCTCCTTAGATACTTTGAAAGTCATCCAATTTGGATCTCCGAATGGAGAGGAACTCTCCCCTAAGGGATGTTCCTTCCTCTTTGGATTCCAAATTGGATGTTTAATATCTCAATCTCAAAGCACTTAGTACAATTTACAACTCAAATTCATATCAAATTACATTGATCAAAATTAAAAAATCTAGACTCGATCATGCAAGGTTATCCTAATAATCAATAATTTATATTTGACATCCTAGGTAGTTATAATCAATCTCAAGCAGTTAATATTTAAAATGTAAAGAAAGCTCAATCACAGCCACACTTGGCCATACTCTTTAAATATTTAAAGGGGGACTTAAGCATTCTGGAGCACCTGTGCAATTTAATATTTATGAGTTTACCCCATTTAAATTTAAATACCCTATATGAGCATGACCACCTGCATAAGATTGAATTAGTATAAATCGTCCCTAACCTAGGGATAAATCTAATATACAATCAATTATAACACAGAGTGCAAAAATTAAATAAATAATTAAATCAACATCAATTACTTAAATCTAACAACCAGCATGTAGTGAAAATCACGAAAAACCCGGCATACGTAAGTAGCAGAAAAGTAAACACCGGCCTAGCCTAAGACTAGAGTTGGTTGTCCTAGCAAATCATCTAAAGTGTGTGAGGTAGGCTGTGTGGCTTTAATATGTCCTAAATATGATATTTGATTTAAGTTGTTTGATGGTCTGGTTGGTTGAAAGGTTTAAAGGAGATTTTAATTGAAATTTAAGTTTTAATGGTTTAAATTTAATTTTAAAATTGATTTTTATTATTTGTTGGATACCACCTTTGTTGCACACCAAGGCCGTGGAGTTTATTTCACCTTCCTTGGGGCTAATTTAATAGCCTCGTAGGCCTGGGTTACCTTGTAGTACCCGATATAATTAAATGATTTAAGTTTAATTAAGGTTAAAAGTTAATTAAAATTTAATTAGAGTTGATTGGTTGCTGATTTTAAAGTTAAATTGATGTTTTCTAGAATTTTTGATGATTTATTGAATTTTGAAATTTTCTGGATTATTTTAATTATTTAATTAAGATGTCAAAAGTTGACTTTTTGATTTAAAGTGTTTTCTAAAAAGTTAATATTTTATTAAAATATTAGACCTTAATACAATCAGTTAGATAATAAGTATGCTGAAATTGGAGTTTTCTACATTTTATTATGAAGGTTTGAAGTTTCGACTTGATTTTGAACTAGGTTTTACCAAAAGTTGACTTTTTAAAATTTGTTTGATTTCTGGAAACTTAATATTTTGATAAATATTAGACCTTAAGATGATTCATATGCCTTTGAGTTTGACAGATTTGGATTTTATTTGAATTAGTTATGAATTTTCAAACTTTTTGAGTATTTATTGAATTTTTAAAAATTGTTTAATTAAAGGGCTTTTTATGATTTGAATCCAAATGACCTTCAAACTCCTTGGAATCAACTCCAAAGGTCAGGAATGACCTAAGAAGAGATTCCTAAGTGTTTGAGAGAGTTTTAAAAATTTTAATTATTTTTAATTAATTAATTTAATTAAATATTACATTTCAATTAAACTTAAATTAAGATCAAATTTGATGTCCAGTCAATGGGCTTTTATTTTTCATTGATTAAGGGTTTAATTTTGGTCAGTTTGAAGTATTATATATAATTTTTTAGTTTAAATTTGATTTATTACAATTTCTGGTTAAATTAATTAATGGGTATCTTAATTATTGGGCTTAATGATGTTAAAATTCGGTGAGATATTTTCTTAAGGCTGAGAATGTCCCTATGTTCAACTGTTCAAAGTTTCAAGTCAATTTGAAGTGTATCTTAATTATTAGAATTTTTTTACGTTCTCTAATCAAATCCTTAATTATTGTCCTTAATGATGTCATTAGGTTAAGTAGGATTGAATCAAAGTTTATCTAACCCTTTATATAACATGTACATATATACATCAAACAATCAATCCTAGGTCTAGGAGAAGCTTTAAAACTAAGTGCAAGTGTGTGTTCTCTACATATAACCAAGATACAATTTGGATATTTGAAGATAAAGCTTAACTAATGAATAATTAGTAAGCTAAATCCTCATTATATAATCCCTATTGAATCAATTCAATCAAACTTCAATCTCTGATTAAAAATTTCAAGTCAACCTTAAAATGCTCAAGATAATTTACATACTTATATAATTTTAAAATAATTTTTCTAAAATTATATAAGTAAAATATAGGTTATTTTGATAATAAAATAAAATAAAATAAAAATATTGTTCAAAATAGTTTCAAAAAGTCCTCTGAATGTTTAAAATACTTTAAAATAATTTTCTTAGAATTTTGAAAATATTTTGATTTATTTTAATTAAATAATAATCACTACAGGAAAATCTCCGATTACCGGCGGAATTTCCGGCGGACTTCTGGCGGAAAAATTTCCGGCGGATTTTCCGACGGATTACCTAGAAAATTTTTCCGACAAATTTTAAGTGGCTTTTCCGGCGGAATTGCTGACGGAAGATAAAAATTTCTGAAAAAATATCATATTTTAATTATCAATTAAATAATAAATTTAAATTATTTAATTTTAATTATAAAATTCTGTCCGTTTTAATATAAATAAATTAGTTTATCAAATTAATCACATTTGCAAAATTGGTATAGTGGTTGGCCTAGCGCGAGCGGCTGTGCGCGAAGGTGAGGTCCCAGGATCAAATCTCAGGGCGGACAGGCGCGCTGGGAGCGGGTCCACGGGCGAGCTGGCGGGAGCGGGTCGCGGGCGGGCTAGTGGGAGCGGGTCCGCGGGCGGGCTGGCAGGAGCGGGAGCGGGCTGGCGGGAGCGGGTCAGCGGCGGGAAGCAGCAGGAGCAGGCTGCTAGCGCGCACAGGGCCTGCGCACGGGAGCAGGCTGCACGCGGGACGAAATTTTTTTTTAATTCTGTATTCCGGCGGATAGGTTCCGCCGGAGAAAGTTTCCGGCGAAAAATTCCACTGGAAATAAAGTTCTGGCGGATTTAGTCCGCCGGAAACATTTTCCGACGCACGATTTACCGTCGGATTAATTTTAGCCTGAAATTCACCGGAAAATTTTGAAATTCGCCGGAACCTTCAGAAATTTTTGCCGAAAATTTGTAAGTTTCCTGTAGTGAATTAAAATAGTCAAATAATCAATATTTGAAATTTCTCAAAATACAGAGGATATTTTAAAGTAATTTTATTTTTAAATTAAAGGTTTTGAAAATCCAAGCAATTTGATATATTATATTGATTTTTTGGATTTATATTTGGTTTATAGCATTTTTTTGAAGTTTTTAAAGTTTAAAATACATTTAAATCAATTAAAATATCTTTAATTAATCTCTGGCGGCACAAATGGACACCTGGCGGCTCCTGGTTCGTTGGATTAAAAAGGCGCGGCGGTGGCCAATCATGGGCAATGATTGCGCCGCCGCGCAATCATTGCCCGCTGATTAAAGAGGCGGTGGGACCCGCACCCCTCACTAATCCACGTTGGCAAGGAATGAGGACCACTTGATCCTCCGCCTTTTCAATCCAACGACTGTGATGGCACCGGACGGAGGAAATGATCATTTGAGGCGTACACGCGGTCAAAACGACGCGCGGAACTTCTTGATCCTAGCCGTTGATCGAAGGTTCAACGGTTAAGATCACACATAGTATTACAGAACTGCGAACTAAGCCTCAGAATGATAGTTTGCCTCGTTCTCTCAAACCATGTGATAGAATTTAATGAAATTTTAAACAGAGATTGCATATATGAACAGAAGCAATGTGGATGTGTTTTAATGATTAAATAAGCACTTAGTGATGACCTAATTTAATCTAGGTGTCTTAAGCTAGGGTTGGAGAATTTACCCAATCTAACCGATCGATTTGGCTGATCTTGGGCTCTCTGAGCTTGTAGATTGTCCACGATTATTTCTTCTTCAGGAATCACGGTCCAAAACGCCACGGATTGAGCGGTAGAGATCTTGGACGGATTCAGGCTTAGTTCGCCAGGAATCCTGCCGCCGGCGAACTTTGACCGGCTGGGTTGAGCTGGGAATGAATTGGTGAAAGCCTGGAGAGCTTAAACAAATTGAGATTTTTGCTGGAGAGGCTTGAGGTGGTGAGAGAAGATAAGGATTAGAATGAGAGCTCAAATGGGCCTTTTACCCTATTCAAATGACCCCAGGTTGAATCAATGGCTAGGATCAGCTGGAGACACCCCTAGATGGCTGACATGTGTCCCCAAACGGTTAGGGAGCAGGGGGAATAAAAAGGACATGAAGGACATGCCATTTTGGTCCCCACTTGCACATGGGTTTAATCCAAACGGTTTGATCTTGATCTAAGGGCTGGGAGTAGGCTTAGGAAAGTTCTAAACCAATTTCCAGCAGATGGAAGGGTTCAAGTTGAAATAAGGATGGTTTAAAATGGGCAATTTGACCATTTAATGGTCATTTGACCAGTCATTGACTGGTTTGACCAGTCAATGGCCCATTAAGGCTGAGCTGGCAGGCAAAATGATTTGAGGAGTTGCTTGAAATGGTTTGAGAGGGATTTGAAATAATTCATTTAAAGTTTGAGTGAATTAATGCATAGAATGCAAAGTTGACCATGGGTTGACTTGGTTGAAACCCCATGATAGGTTTAGAGATGTTTAAAGTATGCATTTGAATAGGATTGAAGGGTCTTTGAGTTTTGAAAGGTTTAATTGCAATGGGTTTGAATACATACACATGCATGAAGAAAGGTTTAACAAAGTCAATGTAGGTTGACTTGATCCAATTAATCATGGCTATGACTTAACTCATATTGAGCTTAGATGTATTTGAGCCATGATATGTAATTGGGTTAAAAGCTTGAAGTAGGTTTGATAGGGTGTATGTGATGGTAGGACCAAAACATGGAAGTTTGACCAAACTTGGTGGTTTGACCAAGTTGAATCGAATATAATTTAAACTCCTCATCAGTTTGAATATATTTGAATCATGAATTGGAATGGGTTTAAGGGCTCAAATGGTTTAAAATGATTAAATGGGTTGGAATGACCCATTTAAAGTCTTAAGGGATTTTGGGTCAACCTAGGTTGACTTGGTCAACCAGGTTGGCCCAGGGTTTGAGAATAGGCTCAATAGATTTGAAATGATATTTGGAGACCAATGGAGGTGGTCCCAAGGTCTGGGGAGGTCATTTGGTCAAAATGACCTATTTTGACCCTTAAAGGCCTATCTGGTCAACTAGGTTGACCCAGGGTCTGGGTTTGGGTCCAACAGGTTGGGTTTGACATTTGAAAATTGTTGGAAGTGGTTCCAAGCAATTTGGAGGTCATTTGGTTTGAAATATGCATTTGGACCCTTGAGGGGTATTTTGGTCATTTTGATCCCTAGTCAACTAGGGGTCAAAGTGGATCCAACAAAATACAGTTTAATGTTCAATAAGTCATAATCAAGGGTCTGGAAGTGATTTAAGGGTTTGGGGAAGGCTCCAAGGTCAGGATCCACTGGGTGATAGGTTTAGTGGCATAGGCCGTAAATATTTAAAGGTTTTATAGCCTTTGTGAATCAATTCAAATTCTGGGGTTAGAGACCTCAAAATAGGTTCAAAATTGGAGGGTTGCCTCTAGAGACATGTCATATCAATATGCAACTGACATACCCTGAATCAGAGGTCATTTGATAGGGTTTTGAAGTATTCAAAAATTCATTGGAAAAGGCTTTCAGAACTTAGACCTTTGGCCTTAGATTTTAAGCTGGATTTCTGGTTTTGAGCTGGATTTTGAGTTTGAATATCTGGATTTGAATTAAGTCTGGATTGAATTGAAATCTAGATTAATCTAGAGGAATCTTAGGGTCTAAATTAGCTAAAAGGAATCCTAGGGTCTAGAGTAGATCATAGGGACTGAAGTTTAGGAAAATCCTAAAGTCTGGGTAGATCTAGGACATGGGTAGATTCTAGGACCTGGAGTCTGGAAGAATCTTGAGGTCTAGGATCTAGGAGGTCTGGATAAATCTAAGATCTAGGAGAATCCTAAGACCTAGATTAATCTAGAGTCTGGGTAGATCCTAGGGTTAGGAATCTAGGAGAATCCTAAAGTTTAAAAATCATAAGATCTGAGGCCTGGGATGATCTAAAGATTGAATAGATCTAGATTAGCTTAAGATTGAGATTGATTTAAAGTTTGAATGGGTTTGAAATCAAAATGGATTTGAATTCTGGATTGACTTAGATTTAGATTGAACAAAAGTATAGATTGATTATAAGCTGGAATTTTCTTGAGATCTGGATTGATTTAGATTTTGAATAGGTTAATTTAAAGTCTGAATTGATCTGGAGTTTGAATTCTAAGAATATCCTAAGGTTTAAAGTTTAGGAGTATGTTAGGGTCTGGGATCTAGAGTGATCTTAGGATTTAGGTAGATCTAGGATCTAGAGTTTATGGAGGATCCTAGGGTCTAGAATAGATTATAGGATCAGGAGTCTAGGGAAATCCTAGGGTCTAGAGTAGATCCTAAGGTCTGGATTCTAGGAGAATCCTAGAGTTTAGATGAAGCTGGAGTTTAATTGACTTGAGTTTAGAATTGATTTGAATCTGGATTAATATTAAAAGTCCGGATTATTCTAAGATCAGATTGATCCTAAGGTCAAGATTAATCCTAAGGATTGGAGAGATCCTAAGGTCTGGATTGGTCCTACTGACCTCATATAAAAATGAGGTCAACATTTATCTTTGATATTCATTATGTCAACTTCATTGTCAATTCTTTGTCGTTCTCTTCTTGACATCGTCTATTTCCCTCTTTGTTCTTGGTCTCTTGCTTACTTTCTTCAATAGCTATTAGTGTATAAAGACAACATCTCAGTGGAAGTTCATGGGCCCGAAAGATTACATTTATTTGTATTTTTAAACTCTTTGTCTACTTAGGATTTTCTATTGTTTTGCCATTTTGGTGTTAATGGATATGAAGGTTATTGGAATTCATGTTTTCTCACCTCATCTTCCAGTTTTCAAAGACAGTCTTTAACAATTATAGGGTTTTTGAAATTAGGGTTTTTAACATTTATTACTCTACAAGTTGTTGGAAACTTCTCTTCAAGTCTAGACTAGATTTTAGGGTGAAATGGTGAATCTGTGGTGCTGTGCTTACTGTTGCAGTGTTATTGCATTGTTGATTTATTGCTATCATGAAGTTATGCTTCTGTACTTCTGTGTAGTGTATAGTTTGTGGCAATTCTATCATTTGACATCTGTGGTATGCTACTATGCTTTTGTACTATGAGGTCCCTATGCATCTGTACTTCTGTCATCTTTGGCAGTATTAATTATTACTATGGACCTGTGGTTGTCTTAATTCTATGGTTGTGTGGTTCTCTAGTTATAGAAAATGATTGGTACTTGGAAGTTTGGAAATGGTTATGTGGTTCTCTAGTTATAGAAAATGGTTATGTGGTTCTCTAGTTTGAAAATGGTTTTTTATTTTTGAAAATGGTTGTATACTTATGTGGTTCTTTGGTTATAGTTGCTAAAGGTCCTTTGGTTGACTGATTGTCTTGAATCTTAATTCTATGGTTGTTTGGTTATCTGGTTTAATGCAATTTTATGTGGTTGGTTGTTCAATTGTGTACTAGACTACTAATACTATTCTTTGTAGCTAATAAGTAATAACTATGTTTAATTTCATTTATTAGATGGAGGACTCCAATAATGTTGTTGACAGTACTCATATTCTTGAGAATGTACATGTTGTTAATGAAGGAGATGAAGTTGAAGTAGCCACTAATTATGTTGATGATATTGATATTTATGACGATGATATTAAAGAAAATATTCTTAAGACAACAAAAAGGATAACTTCCTTTGTATGGGGTCATTATAAGCTGTTACCTCTACTTGGTGATGTTAAATAAAGATATAAATACAAAAAATGTGGTGCAACCTACCACTGTGATATTAAGAATGGGACTGGAAACTTAAAACACCATTTGCAAGTTTATAAGAAGAGAAATACCCATGATATAGGCCGATTAATTTTGCAGTCAAGTTTTAGCTCACATATTTATGTAACCAACAGTAAGTTTGGCCACCAAGAGTTCTGTAATTTATTCACAGATGCCATTGCCATGCATGATTTATCATTTCAGTGTGTTGCATGGGTTGGTATAAATGCATTACTTCATTATCTTCACCTAGACCTACAGGTAGTATCTAAAAACACAGCTAGAAGTGATTGTAAGAAGATGTAAATTAAGGAGAAAGCTAACACTCAATCAACCTTGAGTAGATGTATTAGCAGAGTTTGTTTGACTTTAGATCCTTGGACTTCTATCAATACTGATGAATTTATTTGTTTAACTGTACATTTCATTGACAATAACTGGAGATTATGGAAAAAGATTATTAATTTTGGATTTATACCTCCCCCACATGATGGAATTGCTTTGTTTGAGAAGCTTCAATCTTTTCTTAATGAATGGAACACTGAGAATAAACTTTTTATAGATAACTCTTGATAATGCGTCTACTAATAATATTTCAATGAACTTTATTAAGTAATCATTTGAATTTGAGAGGTGGTTTGTTATGCAGTGGTGAGTTCATACATGTTCGGTGTTGTGCTCATATAATAAATATTATCGTGTAGGAAGGGATCAAAGAGACACTACAGGAAAATAAAAAATTATCGGCGATAATTCCAGCGGTCAAATAACCGTCAGAATTACTAGCGGTTAAACCGGATGTGTGATCGCCAGTTATAACTAGCGGTTTACCCAGTAGTTTTTAATAATAAACCGTTGGAAATGCCAGCGGTTAAGTTACCGCCGGATTGACTGCTGGTGTTGTATTTTTGCGTCGCATTTACCGGCGATCACCGGCACTATGACCGCCAGAATTTACAGGTTGTTATGGCCGTCGGAACTGTTCGCCGTTGGAAATGGACTGCCGCAATTTGTTTCCTATGTGGTTTATATCGGCGGTTACTAAACTGCCAAAAAATCGCCGGTAGTTTTGAAAACCATCCAAAATATTATGTTAACCGCTGAAAAAAGCCGCCGATAATTGGCAATTTTCCTGTAGTGAGATAGATATTTCTATCTCTAAGATTAGGGAGAACATCAAATATTTGAAAGGCTCTCAGGCTAGGAAACATAAGTTCTTAAATTATGCAAGACATAGTTGTCTTGATTCAAAGAGGGGATTGGGGCAAGATGTTCCAACTAGGTGGAACTCAACTTTTATAATGCTTGATTATGCAATTTAATACAAATTTTCCTTTCTCTATTTAGAGTTGGTTGAGTTTGACTATAAAATATGTCCCAGTAATAATGGGTGGGATAAATTGGAGAATAAATGTGGGTTCTTAATTCCTTTATATGAGATAACTTACATATTCTCTGGGATAAAATATCCAACATCAAACCTTTATTTTCCCTTGGTCTCAACTACTTATGCTTCCCTTAAATCTAAAGTGTTTAGTGGGCATGATTACATTAAGCGGATGGATGAGGGTATGCTTATTAAATTTGAAAATTACTAGGGTGCTTTCTCTCATGTCCTGGCTATCCTGGCTATTGCAGTGATTCTGTATCCTAGATACAAACTTAGCTTCATTGAATGGTGCTATAAAAGTTTATATGGTGTTAGGTACATCGCTCATATTATGAATATTAGGGATAAGTTATTTGATTTATATGATAAATATGCTAGGAATAAAAGAACATATTCAGTGGGTCCATCCTTAGTTTCCACTCAAAGTTCTGAAAATGTGGGCTATATTAGCACTTCCATTATAATAATTAAGTCTTAGTTCTTACAAGTATAATTACATTTACCTTTTGTACGAACTTTTTTTCATTTTATCATTATTCTGTATTTATTATGTTCAAAATTATTTTGAATTTACTTTTATGCCCCACCTTTAACAATTGGATTATGATTCATTTAAGGGAGAAGTAATAATACCTTAGAAATCTGAACATGAAGTTTACCTAGAAGAACAAAATTTTGATAGAAATATAAAGTTAAATATCTTGCATTTCTAGAAGGGCAATCAATACAGATTTCTAGATGTAGCTGCCATGGCCCGTGATGTACTTTGTATTCCTATTTCAAACGTTGCATCTGAAAGTACATTCAGTAATAGTGGTAGAGTTCTTGATCAATACTTAAGTGCCTTAAAACATAATATTATTGAAGCACTGGTTTGTTTAAAAGATTTGTTATATGGAGAGCAAAGCAGACAATATTATTTCTATTACATCTTTACATGTCATTCAAGCATCTTGCTTATTTAAAGTATGTCTATTTTTATGTAGTAATCAATGATCCAGAACTTGACAATGTTATAAAGAATATTATTGGCTTAAATATTGAACAAAATACGCTTAAAGATGTTAACAATTCAATGAACATAAATAGTGGTGTTGGGCCTATTAGCCCTTAAGAAATATGGGGAGTTGTACTATTATTAGCAATACTCTAAATATTAGGCCCTTTTATGGCAGGTCAAGTTGTAGTTATAAGCTGAACTATACTTTATGGGTTGCTTCATTATGGATTGTGGTTTTTTAATTTGTTTGCTAGCTTATATGGAGTTGTGGGTTGTTGTTTGCTTAATTGTGATTGTTAATTTGTTATTTGTTGTAAGCTGGGTTTTAGTTCATGATAATTGGATTGTGGGATGTCTCAACCTAATATTTATTGTTGGTTATTGTCATGTTGGTTTCTGCCTTACTAGGGAGTGGGGACCTAGGGTGTTGTTGTATTTTGGTCTTTCTTGGGTTGCTGGGTGGTTAACTGGTTGTTGTTATATTTCTTGGGTTACTAGGGTGTTATTGTTGTATTCCTTGTGTTGCTGGATTATTGTTATTATATTTACTAGTTGTTGAGTTGTTATCATATTTGACTATTTGTTGCTGGTTTCCTAATGGATAATGTTGGGTTGTCTTTCTTCTACATGCTAGTTTGATGGTTTCTACCTTGCTGGTTTCTGCCTTGATGAGTTGTTGGGTTGTCTTTAGCTCTTTACTATTTTTTGCCTTACTAAGTTGCTGGATTGTGATAGTTGTCTTTGCTGATGCCTTACAACTTTTTAAATGCTGGTTTCTAGCTTTTCTACCTTGTCAACTTGCTGCATTCTCATTATGGTTGTCTATGTTATTTCTAAAAAGATTGAAAGTTGAGTTGTAATGATGAGTACCCTTCTAAATTGAAAGTTTTACTAGTGCAAAGTTATCCGCATTTTTTGCTAACGAAAATAAAATTTTTATCTAAAAATTCACTAAAAATTACGTATTTTTAAAAATTGAGATGGGCATAATATGACTAATCTCAAGATGAGTAAGTTTCTTAACTAGGCAGATGGACAAAAATAACTCGAAGTTGCCCAAAATCAGATTTTTCCCCTTCTCTCTACTCTTTTCCCATTTCCTTTTTCCACTTCTCTATTAGCTAAAATTGGCTTAGAGAAAATGAGAATGACATTTAAAAAAATCCATTATGATTTTAGATATTTGTTTTTATAATAAAATGTTTTTAATCTGATTAATTAATATTAATATTAACATAAAATTTATCTAAATTCTTATATCTTCAAATTCGAGAATCTAAAAATTATAAAAAAATATACATAAATTAGCTAAGCATATTTAAAACACTTTGCTAAAATTGGTTTACAAAATGGATGCTTGACGGTCCCAAAAATCACACTTGTACCGATAGGTGCCAATTTCTTAAGAAATTTCACCAGTGCCCAAATATTATGAAAAACTTATGGTAGGTAAATCACTATACTATAAATGTTCTGGCAATTAAGGTTTGTGATTTAGACTTATAATGACTCTTAAAATAATTATTTACTATTTTAGGTCAAAATTTTCTAAAAAAATTTAAAGGTTTTCACAAAGGGGTTAGTACGCTAGGCTAGGCAGTGCATTGGACCCATTGAATGGTTCAGGGTTGAACTTGTCATGATTGATTTGGTCAACCAAGTCAAATTATGAGTTGGGGTTGGTTCCAACAAAGTCAGATCAGTGATATTTTGGACTCAAAGGAGGTGGTTCCAAGTAATGGTGAGGTCTCCTTACATTAAATGCATGTTTGGGCCCTTAAGGGTATTTTTCATTAACTAGGTCAAACTAAGACTTGGGTTTTGGTTCAATACACTCCAAATAACCTTTAGAATGCATTAGAAGAGGTCTCAAGGACTGGTTTTAATAAGCCATGTTGAGGTTTAAGAGAAAGATTAATTTTCCCTTAAAAATTTTGGGATTTAGTGGGTCCATGGTCAGCTGTGGTCAACCAGGGTCCACCAAAATATAGTTTTATGTTTAATATGTCATAACAAGGGTTATAGACAAGTTCAAGGGTTTTGACGAAGGTCTTATGGTCAAATTTTATGAGGTGCAAGGTCCAATGGCATGAGCTATAAATATTTGAAGGTTTACAGCCTTTAGAAATTAATTCCATTCCAGAAATTAGAGAGCTTAGATTGACCTTAAATTTTAAGGGGTGACCCTAAAGACATGCTTAATTAATATGCAACTAACATATCATAAATCAGAGGTCATTTATTTTGGTTTTGAGGTAATTAAAAAATCACTCAAAAAGTGTTATGAGACATAGGCTTTTTGCCTTTAATTTTTTTTGTTTGAAGTATTAGATTTGGTTTTGGATTTGAATTTGATTGATGAACCTCATGAAAGAATGAGGTCAACAGTATTGCTATGTATTTCTATATATTATTGTGTATTTTTGTATATAAGCTTTTATAAAAACTTGTGTTATTATGTATTGCTGTGTATTACTGTGTATTTCTATGTATAAGCTTGTATCAAAGATTATACATAAAAATATATAATAATACATAGCAATATACAATGTTATTTTTTTTTATTTTAAAGCTTTGATATGATGTGGTTTAGTTGAATGCTTTTTCGCTACAGTTATATACTGATATGTACTATATAATATTTATAATTATGAGAAGGAAGCATACGATATGTACTATAATTATGCTTATAATATTGGTTTTAGTGTTCGCAAAGAACATAACAATTAGTGGATAAATTCCAGAATCATAAGATGTAGGGACTTTGTCTGTTCAAAAATTGATTTCAAGAAGGGTATTGACTTAAATTCTTAAACAAAATTTTAAAAATTAAATACTAGAACATGGTGTCTTGCTATGATTAGATTTACAGTAGATGAAGATGAAATTTGAAAGGGTCAAAAATATATAAAAAGCCACAAGCATGAATTGGCTAGGCTTGAAGACCAATATCTACTTAGATCATATAGGAATATTAGTGATGAGAAAGCATTAGCCCTTAAATCAATGATAGTAGTTGGGATAAAAATCGTTGATGCATTTACCTACCTTGTCGATAAAGTTGAAGGTGTTAAAAATGTTAGATTCTCTAAGAGGGATGCATGTAACTATATTCTTAAAGAGAAAAAATCAAAGATTGAATATGGGAACATTGATTCAACTATTTAAAGATAGACAATTTGATGATAATATATTTGCATGAGACATCCAAATTGATGAATTTGATAGATTATTAATTTTTTTTTGAGTTGATGGGATGGTGAGGATAGATTATGACTACTTTGGAGATGTATTAATTTTTTATACTAACTATGGGCTTAATAATTATAATTTAGTATGTGTACCATTTATCAAAGTTAATAATCATTGACAGAATATTTTGCTTGAGTGGCCTTTCTGTTAGAAAAAATAATTGAATCACTTACATAACTATTTAGAATATTTATATGAATAATGAGTGACATTACTGATCAGGACCAGACAATAACTAATTGCATTACCTCACACTTGCCATAGACTGTGCTAATGACACATCTCTAAAAAGGTTTTATTAAAAGTATGTTGCTTCAATAGCAACAATAAAATCAAAGGGTTGTTTTATAAATATTTGATAAGTATGACTTTGAGGAGGAGTTCAAGAAAATATGAGCTGAAATGATCATAGAAAGGAGCCTTCAAAGCCATGATTAGTTGAATGAGTTTTATAGGATAAGGAATAAGTGATCAATAGCATTCAATAAGGATTATTTTAGCATTGGCATTCTATTAACACAGTATAGCGAGTATACTAATAATATGTTTCATGCATTTCGAAGCTAACAAATTCTATAACTGACTATTTTCATGGCTTAGAGAGGGTGATGATGACTTGACGCCAGAATGAACAAAATGAAGAGTACAGATGTAGCCAGTCTGAATTAGTATATGTAATAAAAAGTAGCCTAATATCAAAGCAAGGTGCTTGATTTTATTCAAAAAAACTATATTCATTTTTTGAAGAAAAATTTTTATAGTGTGTGGGTGGAATGTGTATAGATTATGCCTCAAGTGATTCATCAAAGTTTTTAGTCAAGAGAGTATAGAATAAGGACCAGTCGATCCTTTGGACTATTCATTTTAATGCAAAAGAGGGTACCATTCAATACACCTATAAGAAGTTTAAGACAATGGATTTACTATGTTCTCACTGCATGAGAGTTATAAGGTAGCTAAATATTATGAATATTCTTGCAAAGTGTCTACTACTGTGATGGTCAGTAAGAGCTAGGAAAGATGTATACTCACAAATTTGGGAAAGAAAGGCATGAGATTTGAGGCATGTAGTGGTATGATATTTAGAAATCAAAACAACAGATTTGCATATTAAATTAGCACATTAGCACATGGGAATGAGGAGACTGAACAATATATGTTGTCTGTAATGAATGACATGTTGAAAACATAGACTTTATCCTTGATCGCAAGAGAGAGAACCGCAAGTTATAGGTAATACGGGTGTGATTAAAAATTGAAAGATCCATCAAAGTGTATGTCTAAAGGCATCTTTAATACAAAGTTGAAGGGACACTGGGAGAAGAAGAAAAAAATCTAAGAGTAAAAAACTAGGGTTCTATAGTTATGAAATTAATAGAATTAATTGGATAATAGAAATATGATAAATTTATTTACGACAAGGGCCAATGGAGTTGATTTTTGGAGTCTAAACATCTTATGTTTAATATCGATTGAAGTATATATTGATAGTTTCTCACATTTCATGTTGAATTTCACACCTCTATTTGGCAATTTTATAATAAAAATCACGTCATCTGCAGTGAATAGTAGCTCATGCCCCTTGATGATGAAGCATTGCTTTAGTATATCCCATAATGACAGCAACATGTATATGAGAGAAACATTCTGCTGGAATACAAGGATCTCCCGAAATTGATGTATATGTAATTTCTTTAATATGTCCTTAAAATCCTTGCCAAAAGTTTTAACCAAAGAGTTGCAAATCACTCTAAATGTTGATATTCTGCAATGAAAAGTGATATTTAGAACACACATCTACAAAATTGTATAAAGGAGTTAACAATATTTTCATTATAATTTCTCAAATAGATAGCTGTGTAAAGGCTTATATCACAACAATACACAGCAAAATACAGTAATACACTGTAAATATCAGGGAAAAAAATCAAAATTTCCCAAATAATTTCTCTAATACATATCTGTGAAATACCATAAAAATCTTTAAAATGAATAAATACAACACTTTGTATTTGTTATAAGCTTGTATCACAGCAATACACAATAATACACAGCAGATATAAAAAAAATTCTATTTTTTCACATAATTTTCCTAATACACATCTATGAATAACCACAAAAAGCTTTAAAATGAATAAAATAGCACTGTGTTATTGCTATAAGCTTGCATCACAATAATAAACAGTAGGCATAAAAAAACCAAAATTTTCACATAATTTTCTTAATACACATCTGTAAATAATCTCAAAAAGCTTTTAATTGAATAAATTGGCACACTATGTATTGCTATAAGCTTGAATCACAATAATACACAGCAATATACATCAATACACAGTAAGAATCATAAAAAAAATTCTTACATAAATTTTCTAATACACATCTGTGAAAAAGCTCAAAAAGCTTTCAATTGCATTTTTCCAGCTCTATTAAAAGCTTGTATCACAGCAATACATAGCAATACATCATAGATATAAGAAAAAATAAATAAAATTTTCACATAATTTCCCTAATACACATTTGTAAATAACCTCAAAAAGCTTTCAACTGAACAAATTGGCACACTATGTATTGCTATAAGCTTGAATCACAACAATAAATAACAATATACAGCAATACGCGGTATAAAAAAAATCAAATTTCTCACATAATTGTCCTAATACACATCTGTGAATAACCATAAAAAGCTTTAAAATGAACAAATACAGCACTGTATATTTGTTATATGCTTGTATCAAAATAATACACAACAATACACATTAGGTATAAAAAAAATTCACATAATTTCTCGAATACATATGTGAAAATGCTCAAAAAACTTTCAACTGCACATTTCCAACTGTGTAAAAGCTTGTATCACAACAATACATATTAGGTATAAAAATTTAAAAAAAAAATCAAATTTCTCACATAGTTTCCCCAATACACATATGTGAACAACCACAAAAAACTTTAAAATGAGCAAATACAACAATGTGTATTTGCTAAATATCATAGCATTACACAGTTTTTTTTAAGCAAAAAAATCATATTTTATATAAACTTTACACAATTTCTGTACAAAAACACGCAAATGTCCTAAACTCTAAACCCTAACAACTATTTTAGATAAACCATTTACATAACAAATAGTTTCGGCATTTCAAGATATTTAGTAATAAATGATCGCTCTGGAGATAAATCTGACCTTAACTTCAACGTCTGCACGTAATAATTTCTGCTGGAAGAAGAGAGCAATCCTTGTTCGAAGATGAAGAAGCTTGAACTGAGAGTTGAAAGAAAAGCGAAATGACTCCGAATGCCGGGACTTTTGGAATGTCGCGATTTTAAAATAATTTCACAGACAGGTTGAAAAATTTTCACCTCTGGTCCAGTCGACCGGGTCGGGTCATGGGGCTGCAAGTGTCAACATTTTATTGGAGTCCAGACGTAGAGCTACGTTCGAACTCCGCACCTAATAATCTCTGGTCGCTTTAGCCTCAGCCCTTTACCTCGATTCATAGCTTAATAGAGTATTAAAAAAATTAAAAATATTATTTTGATTCATTTACAATGATCTAAATATTTAAAAAACCTTAAAATTACATTATACCAAATTAAATTCTAAAATTTTTTTAAATATAATAAATTTATTTTACATTATAGTTTATATATATATATATATATATATATATATATATATATATATATATATATATATATATATATATAACCAAACAAACTTAGGCTACTTTCTTTTGAATGGGTAGAAATAAAGGGTGGGTGGAGCCCAGCAACAATGACATCCACTCCTATTGCTCAACAAAGACTTTTAAGTGAATTAGTCGTTATCTATAATTAATTAGCACGCGTTAGTTATTTGTTTATACTTCATAGGCCAACATGCTAGCCATAGCAAAAATGGGACTAATATATTTTCTTATATGTGACTAAGAAAGTGAAATAAATTAACAAATAGAATGACTTAAGTTTTGTATAGGATAGTTTTTGTACATTATTTTTTCGTTATTCTTTAAAAAAATCATTTCAAAAAAATGTTTTAGAAAGCAGTAAAAAATGGACTCAAACAATGAAACAAAGTCTTAAGCTTTATTTGGAACAACCTTTTAATTGCTTTAGTGATAAGAAAAATAAATAAAAAAAGAATGTGTGTTTAAAAGATGTTATGTGTGGAATCTGATTGTGTTGATCAATCGGGTTGTTCTCTTTCCTCGGACCTCAAGTTTGTCATTCTCGCTCGAGGGTGTGAGGGGTTTACCCCCTGCTTGGATTCGGGTAACCGAGCGCCCCACTGATATGAACCCCAGGGCCCAGGTTCTGCGTACCCGAGCTCCCCGGCACTGTGTTCCCGAGCCTACAAGAGCTTAATGACAAAGAGAGAAGCACCGCAGTGGTCTAAATATGCCGCCGCAACGGATCAAGACAATGTTTCAAGCGCCGCATCGTTCCAAACTGACGATGTAGCACTGCGAGATGAACTGGACTGTTTTCTTTCTCATTTTTCTCAAGGGTTGCGTCCCTTGGTGGATATAACATGATTTTTTGTATTTCCTGTGCGTAGAAAGTGAGAACTATGCATGTGAGGAGAAGCAAGGATAGAGCGAGAGAGGAGAGATATGTACTTATTTCTCCCAATTTTCACAATGAATTTCTTGGTGTGATGTGCATCCGTTATTTTTTCTCTAATTTCGGTTTTTTCATGTTAAGTACATATGTCATTTACTTTCCGCTACTTTTATTTTATTTTTTATTTCATCACGGTGTTTTACTCTTATTGCGTCCTGGAGTATTCGCGGCGGTAGAGAAATATAAAGCTTAACATCTTAGCATTGTACGAAGATCCAGCACATAATCAGATGGAAGAGAGAGGATGTGATACTCATAAGAGACACGAAAGTTTTTACATAGAAACCCCTGAAAGGGAGAAAAACCACGGGGCCTGGACCAGTTTGAATGAATCCACTAGTATCTGTAGTTGATTACAAACGAGGCCCTCCTTTTGGGGGAAGGACTTGGCTTGATATAGCCAATATACATCATACATAGTGCATTACATAGTAGAAATCAATATAGACATGTTTGTTGGGTCGGTTGACCATAGTTGGCAGGCGACAGACGTCGGAAGGACCGTAGTTGGCAGGAGACAGGGGTAAGAAAGATCATTATCTGACGATGGAGGTCGGAAGGATCGTAGTCTAATGACAAAGGTCGGGATGACCTTAGTTGGTCGGGCGACGGAGGTCAAAAGGACCATAGTCGTAAGGTACTGGTCTGGCAAAAGTGCGGGCCTCAGGTGGTGGTCCGGCGGAGCTCAGGGCGTCAAGCGGTGGTCCGATGGGGCTCAGGGTGTCAGGTGGTGGTCCAATGGAGCTCAGGGTGTCAGGCGGTAGTCCGGCAGATGTCCGGGCCTAAGGTGGTGGTCCAGCGAAGCTGAGGAAGTCAGGTGGTGGTCCAGTAGCACTCCGGTGTCAGGCGGTGGTATGGTAGTGGCAATTCAGCATCAAGGGGGCACTCCGGCTTTGGGTGTCACTCTGACATCCTTTGATGGTCTGGTGGTGGTTTGATAGAACTCCGACGTCCCTTGGTGGTCCGGCGGTGGTGCGGCAGAACCCGACGGTGGTGCTGTAGAACTACGGTGGTGGTCGAAGAGGAGCTAGGCGACTGGAGCTTTCTCCCTTTTCTTGCTTCTCTCTTGGCTTTGATCCCCTTTTTAAGAGGAAATGAGGTACTATTTATAGAATTCTTGAGTATCATGGCTTGTAAATAAGTAGAAGATCAAGGGTAAATTAGGAGTGGTTCAGATGGACGGCCAATATTGATTCCTGCGATCATGCATCATTCAATGGACCTTTAACTATCATAATGATATTAGAATTTGATGATCTTGAGCTCGTTGGATTCGTCTCGTCGAGCCGCTCAATTTGACTATAAGAATGTCATGATTGGAGACCGTTTAGTAACCCAAATTATGATTTGATCCTTCTAAAAGTGCTTCAAGTCTTTGATTTTGACTCATTTGGGCTCGGATTGGGTCGATTTTATTATCGTTGGGTTTGTGTTTTCGAGACGCTCAGTTCGACTATAAGTTTGCAGAAATCAGAGTTCATATGATCTTAATTTTAATTTTTGAAGCTTCAAACTTGATTTTGCCTCAAGATTCGTGCGTGATCAAGATAATATTTTGATGATGTATCAGTTGCCCCCCTATTTTCGGACATTAAGATTTTAGAAGTCCGAAAATATGTAATATAGCCTCTGAGGAATTTTTTGTGTAATCCGGATTAAAAAAATAATCCACTTAATGATACCCTTTTGAATTCTAAAAATTAATGATTTTTCATTAATTTGAAATCGCTCTTCATCTCTCCCTCATCATTATTCCACTTAATGATGCTCTTTTTAATTCTAAAAATTAATTAATTTTCATTAAGTTGAAGTAGCTCTTCATTTCTTCTCATCATTATTCCACTTAATGATGCCCTTTTGAATTCTAAAAATTAATGAATTTTTATTAATTTGAAGTGGCTATTCATCTCTCACTCATCATTATTCCACTTAATGATGCCCTTTTGAATTCTAAAAATTAATAAATTTTCATTAATTTGAAGTGGCTCTTCATCTCTCCCTCATCATTATTCCACTTAATGATGCCCTTTTGAATTCTAAAAATTAAAAATTTTTTATTAATTTGAAGTGGCTCTTCAACTCTCCCTCATCATTATTCTACTTAATGATGCCCTTTTGAATTCTAAAAATTAATGAATTTTTATTAATTTGAAGTGACTCTTCATCTCTCCCTCGTCATTATTCCACTTAATGATTCCCTTTTGAATTCTAAAAATTAATGAATTTTCATTAATTTGATGTGGCTTTTCATCTCTCCCTCATCATTATTCCACTTAATGATGCCCTTTTGAATTCTAAAAATTAATAAATTTTCATTAATTTGAAGTGGCTCTTCATCTCTCCCTTATCATTATTCCACCTAATGATGCCCTTTTGAATTCTAAAAATTAATGAATTTTTATTAATTTGAAGTAGCTCTTCATCTCTCCCTTACATAACTATAAATACCCCCTTTGGGGTATGAAAATTTGCACCTCCCCGTCTCTTCTCTTCTTTCTCAAGCTGAGGCCTTCCCCTAGCTCTGTTCAGATGGGTATCCCCTATTCAGCCCTAGGCCCCCTCACTGAGTAGAAATTCCCTCATCTTTCTTCTCCTCTTTCTCAAGCTGAGGCCTTCCCCTAGCTCTGTTCAGATGGGTATCCCCTGTTCAGCCCTAGGGCCCCTCACTGAGTAGGATTTTTCTCCTCCTTCTTCGAGAAATCTTATGAAGGTCCGACGTTAGTTGGTGGAAGTATAACAACAGATGAACGTCCGGAAGAGGTCTAGTGATGGGTAAAAATTCTACGTCGGATAGAAGCCCGACGAAAGTCCGACGACGGGTACTAGTTCGACAACGGGTGGAAATTTAGCATAGGATAGAAGTCCGATGAAAGTCCGGTGATGGGTAGAAGTCCGTTGACAAGTGAAAATTTGGCGTCGGGTAGAAGTCCAACGAGAGTCCCACGATAGGAAAAATTTCAATAAAGGGAGGAAGATTAGCGTCTGGTAGAAGTCCGATAAAAGTCTTGCGACAAGTAGAAGTCCAACAATGAAAGGAAGTTCGGCGTCGGGTAGAAGTCCGACGAAAGTCCCGTGACGGGCAGAAGTCCAGCAACGGAAGGAAGCTCAGCATCGGGTAGAGGACCGATGAAGGTCCGGCGACGAGCAAAAGTCTGGCATCCGGTAGAAGTTCATTGTCGGGTAGAAATTCGATGAAAGTCCGTTGACGGGCAAAAGTCCGACGACGGGTAGAAATTCAGCGTTGGGTAGAACTCCGACGAAGGTCCAGCGATGGGCGGAAGTTCAGCATCAGGTAGAACTCTGACGAAGGTCCGGCGACAGGGAGAAGCCCGGCGTCGGGTAGAAGTTCAGCGTTGGGTAGAAATTCGACGAAGGTCTGACGATGAAAGAAGCCCGCTGTCGGATAAAAGTTCAGTGTCGGGTAGAAATCCGATAAAGGTCCGGCGACGGACAGAAGTCTGACGATGGGTAGAAATTCAACATTGGGTAGAACTCTGACGAAGGTCCGGTGATGGGCGAAAGTTTAGCGTCGGGTAGAACTCCAACGAAGGTCCGACGAAGGGTAGAAGTCTGGCGTCGGGTAGAAGTTCAGCGTCGGGTAGAAATCCGATGAAGGTCCGATAATGGGCAGAAGTCCGGCATCGGGTAAAAGTTCAGTGTCGAGTAGAAATTCGACGAAGGTCCGGAAACGGGCAGAAGTCCGACGACGGATATAAATTCAGCGTCGGGTAGAACTCTGACGAAGGTCTGGGACGGGCGGAAGTTCAGCGCTGGGTAGCACTCCGACGAAGGTTTGACGACGGGCAAAAGTTTGGCTTCCGGTAGAAATTCAGCCTCGGGTAGAAATTTGACGAAGATCCGATGATGGGCAGAAGTTTGGCATCGGGTTAAAGTTCAGTGTCAGGTAGAAATCCAACGAAGGTCCGGCAACGGGCAGAAGTCTGACGACTGATAGAAATTCAGTGTCAAGTAGAACTCCGATGAAGGTCCGGCGACGGGCAGAAGTTCAACGTCGAAGGCTTCTTGATGACGTTAACCTGTGTGAAAGAGATTGAGAGAATCCACCAATGATGTATGACCTATCCGAGGTTGTATATCAGAGCATTACTCGATGACGTTAACCTGTGTGGAAGAGGTCGAGAGAATCTATCAAGGATGTAAGACTTATCCGAGGTCATATGTCAGAGCTTTTGCTCGATGACATTAACCTGTGTGGAAGAGGCCGAGAGAATCCACCAATGATGTAAGACCTATCCGAGATTGTATGTCAGAGCCTTTGCTTGATGACGATAACCTGTGTGGAAGAGATCGAGAGAATCCGCTAAGGATGTATGACCTATCTGAGGTTGTATGTCAGAGTATTGCTCGATGACGTTAACATATGTGGAAGAGGTCGAGAGAATCCACCAAGGATGTAAGACCTATCCGAGGTCATATGTCAGAGCTTTTGCTCGATGTCATTAACCTGTGTGGAAGAGGCCGAGAGAATCCACCAAGGATGAAAGTCCTATCTGAGGTTGTATGTCAGAGCCTTTGCTTGATGATGATAACCTGTGTGGAAGAGATCGAGAGAATCCACCAAGGATGTATGACCTATCCGAGGTTGTATATCAGAGCATTGCTCGATGACATTAACCTATGTGGAAGAGGTCGAGAAAATCCACCAAGGATGTAAGACCTATCCGAGGTCATATGTTAGAGCTTTTACTCGATGATATTAACCTGTATAGAAGAGGCTGAGAGAATCCACCAATGATGTAAGACCTATCTGAGGTTGTATGTCAGAGCCTTTGCTTGATGACGATAACCTGTGTGAAAGAGATCGAGAAAATCCACCAATGATATATGACCTATCCGAGATTGTATGTCAGAGTATTACTCGATGATGTTAACCTGTGTGGAAGAGGTCGAGAGAATCCACCAAGGATGTAAGCCTTATCCAAGGTCATATATCAGAGCTTTTACTCGATGACATTAACTTGTGTGGAAGAGGCCGAGAGAATCCACCAAGGATGTAAGACCTATCCAAGGTTGTATGTCAGAACCTTTGCTTGATGACGATAACCTGTGTGGAAGAGATTGAGAGAATCCACCAAGGATGTGTGACATATTCGAGGTTGTATGTCAGAGCCTTTGCTTGATGACGTTAACCTGTGTGAAAGAGGTTGAGAGAATCCACCAAGGATGTGTGACCTATCCGAGGTTGTATGTCAGAGCACCGTTTGATGACGTTAACCTGTGTGGAAGAGGTCAAATTGAATCCCCCTGGGATTGATTTTGCCTTGATTCGGAGGGGGCGAATGCCACATATATCCTGAATCAAGGGTAAAGAATAGTCTATCTTTAGACCGTCACTGCCTTTTTGAGGTCGAGATTAAGACCCTGCTCAAGGAGTAGAAGTCCAGCTAGGGACTATATGAAGCTTGAAATTTTTTGGAAGCATCCTTGTATTTGTTGGAAATTTTATGAAATATCATCTTGATATTGAAAGTATTGGAGGAATCTTTTTTATCATAATTGGAGTTAAGGTTGCCCCCCAGTCCGCATCTGATTATCATGAAATTGATGCAGCCATGACTAATGTCAGGATGTTGACACGAACAACCTTTTGAGATTGGAGCAAAATTGCCCCCCGGTCGGGAACCACGTTCCCACAGACGGCGCCAAACTGTTGCATCCCGGAGTATTCGCAGTGATAGAGAAATATAAAGCTTAATATCTTAGCATTGTACGAAGATCCAGCACACAATCAGATGGAAGAGAGAGGGTGTAATACTCATAAGAGACACCAGAGTTTTTACGTGGAATACCTTGAAAGGGGGAAAAACCACGGGGTCTGGCCTAGTTTGAATGAATCCACTAGTATCTGCAGTTGATTACAAATGAGGCTCTTTTTTTAGGGGAAGGACTTGGCTTGATATAGCCAATATACATCATATATAGTGCATTACATAGTGGAAATCAATATAGACATATTTGTTGGGTCGGCTGACCATAATTGGCAGGCGACTGAAGGACCGTAGTTGGCAGGAGACAGGGGTCAGAAAGATCGTTGTCTGGACTTGGAGGTCAGAAGGATTGTAGTCTGATGATAAAGTTCGGGAGAACCTTAGTTGGTCGGGCGACAGAGGTCAGAAGAACCATAATCGTAAGGTAGTGGTCTGGCAGAAGTGCGGGCCTCAGGTGGTGGTCCGGCGGAGCTCAGGGTGTCAGGCGGTGGTCCGGCAGATGTCTGGGCCTAAGGTGGTGGTCCGGCTGACCTGAGGACGTCAGGTGGTGGTCCAGCAGCACTCCGGTGTCAGGCGGTGGTCTGGTAGTGGCAATTCAGCGTCAAGGGGGCACTCCGACTTTGGGTGTCATTCCGACATCCTTTGATGGTCTGGTGGTGGTTTGACAGAACTCCGACGTCCCTTGGTGGTCCAGCGGTGGTGCGGCAGAACCCGACGGTGGTGCTGCAGAACTACGACGGTGGTCGAAGAGGAGCTAGGCGACTGGAGTTTTCTTCATTTTCTTGCTTCTCTCTTGGCTTTGATCCTCTTTTCAAGAGGAAATGAGGTTTTATTTATAGAATTTTTGAGTGGCATGGCTTGTAAATAAGTGGAAGATTAAGGGTAAATTGAGAGTGGTTCGGATGGACGGCCAATATTGATTCCTACGATCATGCACCGTTCAATGGACCTTTGACTATCTTAATGATATCAGAATTTGATGATCTTGAGCTCGTTGGATTCGTCTCGTCGAGTCGCTCAATTTGACTATAAGAATGTCACGATTGGAAACCATTTGGTAACCCAAATTGTGGTTTGATCCTTCCAAAAGTGCTTCGAGTCTTTGATTTTGACTCATTTGGGCTCGGCTTTGGTCGATTTTGTTGTCGTTGGGTTTGTGTTTCCGAGACGCTCAGTTCGACTATAAGTTTGCAGAAATCAGAGTTCGGATGATCTCAATTTTAATTTTTGAAGCTTCCAACTTTATTTTGCCTCAAGATTCGTGTCTGATCAAGATAATTTTTTGATGATGTATCAACTCTCATCCCCAACAAAAGATAATTGTTTCATCTTTTTTTTTTTTTCAAAATTTCTGCTTTAAAAATTTGTTTTGAGAATAGCATTTTTTAAAGAAAGGCTCAAATTGCACTAAACAAAGCCTTAGTTGTTGAGATTTCACATACTATTTTTTATTTTATTTTTTTACTCCAACACCTACATTTTAAAAGTTGTTGGACAGATTTTTTTTTATAAGTTGTTGGACACATTCACAATGTAAGTTAATGAGATTAGGGTTTATGAATCAAGTTCTTAGGTGTAGCAGCATTCGATTTAGTTCGGATGGCACAGGAGGAAGAAATTAAAGTTATGATTTAAGCATAATTTGAGTTGCTCACATGCCAAAGAGTCGAGTTATGTTGAGCTCGAGCTCTTATAATATATCAGCTTGAATTTGAGCTCAATCTCAAGTTGGTGGCTTAATAAGCACAACTCGTTAGCTTGCTAGCGAGCCGACTAGGCTCGCCCGCACTTCTAATACATATCTTACGAATATACCTAATGTCAAGATGGGCCCTCGTAATTAATAGTGAGGAAGTGAAATAAGAGTGACTTAGATGTTAAGAATGCATAGAGGGTTTTTCTCTAAATATAGAAAGATTTGTTTGGAATTATTGTTAATTATAAAATTATTCTATAAAAATATAGATTTTAACAGTTGTAATTTTTTAATTATTTTTTAATTTTAAATAATTAGAAACAACTTTATTATTATTATTATTATTATTATTATTATATTTTAAAATAAATCTGATTATCAAAAACTCATTCTCATCAGATAAACTTTCAAAAAAAAATTAAGAAATGGTTTTATTCAACAATAATCTATAAATAAAAATTATGAAAAATGGTACTGAATATTTTCTTTAAAAATAAAAATTTTGCCCGGAGTAGTGAAATGGCGCTTCTACCCTTTACTTGGACCCCAAGTCAACAGAAATTATTTTATACTATTCGTTCTTTTTTTAAACGCAAGCTTGCAATTAATAACCTAAGACATTTTGAGTTTTTTTAAATAAATTCTTAAGTTGTGAAGTTACGCTTCTGCCCTTGACTTGCGGACTTCCGGAATTCTTTAAGAAATAGTATTTGGGCTCATAGAGAACTTAGGTAAATAATGTTTAAATTTTTTTTATTTATATCATTATTTGTTTAACTGTTAAAATTTTATATGTACTAATATAACATTTAATTCTTTAAATAATAGAAAAAAGCGATAATTTTTATTTTTTTCTTGCTAACTCTTCACCTCGTAGGCTCCTAGCAAGATCTCATGATAATTTACTCATTAATGCCCTTTCTTATCTAAAGTTATTGTGGAGAAAGTAATATTTTTCGAGCTGTTATAAAAAGCAATTTTTTTTTCTAACACAGAAATCTTTTAAAAATAATAATCAATTAAAATTTTGATTACTGTTTGAAAAAATAAAAATAAAAAAATGTTCCAAATGAAGCCTTAATACGTTAGACGTTAAGTATTTTTTTCCTCTTAAACACAGGCTACATGACTCATCTTGGTCTGTTAGTTGAATGCTTTGACTATCAATTTAGAGATTTTGGGTTTGAGTCTTGCCTATATGATGTTAGGGGTGTCAAAAATTGACCCCGGTAACCCGGTGGGTCGGGTTTGGGTTGAAATTCTTGACACATTTGTAAAATCGGATTAGGTTAGGTCAATCCGTTTGAACCCAGGTCAATTTGGGTTGGACGCAAACCCAACCCATTGATTTATTTTGACACCCCTATGTAATATGTGTGTGAATTTATCTTAATTGATCTAAATATCTCTTTAAAAAAAAAACACAGGCTTGTAATTAATAGCCTTTTGGCCTCTATTTATACTGCCTTCTGTATGACACAATTTGAAGTGGAGAACAGAGAGAAAGAAAAAGAAGCAGAAGAAGATGGCACCGAAGGAAGAGAAGCTGAAGGAACCAAAGGAAGATCAGAAGCTGAAGACAGGCGCTGCAGTTGCTGCAGTAGCAGCTGCTGGAGCTCTCATATGGGGCGTTTCTCGTTATTTTTCTTCTTCATCTAATGATGAAGGAGAAAAACCTGAGATGATGAGAGCTCCTGGCCGTCCAAATGAGTATATTTGCAGAGACAATTTCGTGAATAATCCTCAGCAATATTTCAGTAAACTTCACGAAGAAGAACGTCAGAAGAGGTCACATAATTAACAAGCTAATCGCTTGTTATCTCGCTTAATTACATGCCTAATTAAGTTATAAACCTGCGTGTTATCTGTCATGTCATGTGGTTCTTCATCTGCCTATCTCTTTGTACTCCTTAAGATGGCTTGAGGTTTATTATAAATTTTAAGAAGTTCCCCAAATTCTTTTCTCCTTTTAATTTCATCTTCCTTTGTACTCCTTAAGAAGATGCCCTACAATGGATCAAAGCCCCTTAGCTTCGTTTGGTAGAGCTTTCTTACTATTTTATAAAGTTATTTTTTAGTATAAAAATTGTTTAAAAGCAAGGAAAACATGATGGTCTAAATTTCTCTTTTTTGCTTCTTCTTCAGTTTTTTTACAGAGTTAGGCTTTGTATTAAAACTATCATAATTTATTATCTATAATGTAATGTCTGTTTTTATTCCACAAAATAAATCATGAAATAAATTTACAGAAGATGATCTCTTTAAAACTAAATAATTTATAAATTTTTATTACATTCTGAACTATTTTACCAAACAAATCAAGGATTCATGAGAATCAAATTGATATTGTGAACTAAATAAAAAGAGTTCACACAGTCTGAAATACCAGATGGTCTGTCTAAGTCCTTAGAAAATTATTGTCAAAGACCTGACTTAAATTAGGTTTACACTAATACTTCCCTATCTTTCAAATGGGCTATATATACACGTATAACTCATTTTAAAGACATGCTATAAAAATAAGAAATCAAATTTTCATGGTGACCATCATATCAAAATTTATTGATGCATTTCATAGTTCTTTATTGGGCTTATTTTTAGTGATTTGATGATTGATATATCTAAAAAAAATAGGCAGATCAACAGGAATCTCAATGCAAAAATTTGAATTGAAAACTGCTAGAATTAAATTCAAGTTTATATGAGCGCCAATTTTAGCAAACTTATAGTTGATATGAAAGTCTCAATGAGGCGAAGTCAACGATATTAAAAGTGGTCCAACTCGAGTCTAAAGGAGCCTAAATCAAGCATTAGAAGCATAATTAGAAACTTCAAACATAAGTGGAAGACCAAATGATATCCGAATTGGACATGTTTATATATAGTCGAATCGAGAGGCTCAACGAGACAAATCCAAGGAGCCCAAGATCACTAAATTCTGATATCATTAAGACACTTAAATGCTGAATAAATATTTCATGATCAACAAATCAATATGGGCTGAATGATAGTGTTTTGGATTATGGTCCAAATTACCAAAATGCTCATCTCTAAAAATCTATAAATAGAGTCTCATTCTTCACATGAGGGGGAGGAATAATAGAGAGAATTAGAGAGAGCTCTCTTGTATTTTCCAACCATTGTCACCCATAACCACCACTAGTTATTGTTATGGACAAATACTATCGCCACCAAAGATCAATATCAGAAATTATCACTGATACATCATCAACAAATTATCTTGATCGGGCACGAATCTCGAGGCAAAATCAAGTTGGAAACTGCAGAAATTAAAATTGGGGCCATCTGAACGCCAATTTCAACGAACTTACATTTGAACTGAACTTCTCAAAAATACGAACCCAACGACACCAAATTCAACCCAATCCGAGCCCAAATGGGTCCAAATGAAGGGTCTGAAGCACTATTGGAGGGTTCAAACCACAATTTGGATTACCAAATGATTTCCAAACACGACGTGCTTATAGTCGAATCGAGCGGCTCGACGAGAAGAATCCAACAAGCCCAAGATCGCTAAATTTCGATATCACTAAGACATTGAAATGTCCAGCAAATGGTCCATGATCAAGGGATTCAATATCGGCCGTCCATTCAAACCACTCCCTAATTACCCTTGATCTTCCTCTTATTTACGGGCCATGCCACTCCCAAAAATCTATAAATAGAGCCTCCTCTCCTCTTTGAAAGGGAGCCCTACTCCGAAGGAGAAAAGAGAGAGATCGGAGATTGTCGCATTGCTCCTCCTCGACTACCGCCGGACCACCGCCTAACGTCAGAGTTCCACCGGACCACCGCTTAATGCCATGAGTTCCGCCGGACCACCACCTGATGTCCTCAGCTCTGCCAGACCACCACCAAAGCCCCGGACTTTCGTCGGACCACCACCTGAGGCCCAGAATTTTGCCGGACCACCACATGAGGCCCGAACTTCTGCCGGACCACCACATGACATCCTCAGCTCCACCGGACCACCGCTTGACGCCCTGAGCTCCGTCAGACCACCACCTATCATCCTCAGCTTTGCCAAACTACCGTCTGACGCCCTGAGCTCTGCCGGACCACCACCTGACATCCTCAACTCTATCAAACCACCGCTTAATGCCCTGAGCTCCGCCGGACCACCACCTGACATCCTCAGCTCCACCGGACCACCGCCTGATGCCCCGAGCTTCACCGAATCATCACCTGACGTCCTCAGCTCCACCAAACCATCGCTTGACACCCTGAGCTCCGCCAGACCATCACCTGATATTTTCAGCTCCACCGGACCACCGCTTGACACCCTGAGCTCCGCCGGACCATCACATAACGTCCTCAGCTCCGCCAGACCACCGCTTGATGCCTTGAGCTCCATCGGATGATCACCTGACGTCCTCAACTCTGTCGGACCACCGCTTGATGCCCTGAGCTCCTCCAGACCACCACCTGACGTCCTCAGCTCCGCCGGACCACCACTTGACTCCCTAAGCTCCGCCGACCCACCACCCGACGTCCTCAGCTCCGCCGGACCACCGCTTGACACCATGAGCTCTGCTGGACCACCACTTGACGTCCTCAGCTCCACCGGACCACCGCCTGAAGCCCTGAGCTCCGCCAGACCATCACCTGATGTCCTCAGCTCCGTCGGACCACCGCTTGACGCCCTGAGCTCCGTCGGACCTTCACCTGACGTCTTCAGCTCCGCCGGACCACCACTTGACGCCCTGAGCTCCGCCGGACCATCACCTGACGTCCTCAACTCCGTCGAACCACTGCTTGATGCCCTGAGCTTTACTAGACCACCACTGGGGTCCTCAGCTCCACCGGACCACCGCATAATACCCTGAGCTCCGCCGGACCACCACTTGTCATCTCAGCTCCGCCAGACCACCACCTAAGGCCCAGACTTCTGTCGGACCACCACCTGACACCCAGAGTTCTGCCAGACAACCACCTAAGGCTCGGAGTTCTACCGGACCACCACCTGAGGCCCAAAATTCTGCCAAATCATCGGGTGACCCCGAAGTTCCACCAGAGTGACGTCATACTTTCACATACCCCTGACTTCCACCATACAGTTGATACTTGTAATCTGATCGCCCTTGGAGATGAGTCAGCCTACTGTAACCTACTCAAGTTCTAGTGGAATCATTTTAACTAGGCCAAACCCCGTGATTTTTTTCCTTTTCTAGAGTTTTCCACGTAAAAATCTTGTATTCTCTATGTGTGAGCTGGATATCCGTGCAACGCTAAGACGTAGAATTCTAACTCTATCGCCGCGTATATTCTAGCCCGCAACAATCACCATCTCTAGAATACTAATAATATTTAACCCTGCTATTGCATATTAATTATCCGCCTATGGACACCTGCTTTATATAATCTCTATTGGGGAAATCAAGTTCAGTTGTTAGGTGTTAATTATTCCTCTATGGACACTTATTTTTTATAATCTCTCTCAAGAATAATCAAACATTTGTTTAATCTCCCTCTTCTTCAAAAGTGAATAAAGGAAAATTCTTATATCACTTCCTACACAATGAACTTTACAACTAGGCCAGACCCTGTGATTTTTCCCTTTTCGAGTTTTTCACATAAAAATTTTCGATCTTACTATTTTTACCTGTGCTTGCTGAATTTTTGATAATGTTTGGACATAAAATACATACTCTACTGACTTAAATTTTCTAGCATGTAACAATGATAAATGAGATGATCATGAAAATACAATTTTCATCTACTTAACGAACTTCAGGTTCTGGTTATAGTTCTTAGCAAACCAAGCCAACCCGAAGTCGAAACTCATTCATGTTGGGCTCGTTCAGCTCCTACTAGGTAATACTGAATACCAGCCATGTTCTTCAGAGCTTCTTCCCATTTTGGTTGCGGATCAACTTACCCATAGTGACATGAGTCGTGTGACTTTAAGTAATATCTACTATTATTATCTAATTAGGGCGTCATGAGCTCAAATCACTTGAACAATAGAAATTTAGTGAGCAGCCCGGATGTAGCTAAGACTATAAATTCCTGAATAATAGTGTAAATTTGTCCGATTGTAGTGCTTCTGGACACTCTTCTCCAAGTACAACCCCCTAATAGCCGGGAAATTATTCCGTGTGGAGTCCGAAAGAAAAGAATAATCCGGATATGTAAAAACTTAATTAAGCGAGCAAATGTTGATCATTTATTTTAAGCTATTTTCTTAAGAAACCGAACACAAACAAGAACTTGTTCAATAATATTTGATCCATTATAAGCTCAGCATAATTAATTAATTAATTCTAAATTTAATTAATAGATTAATAGAATATTTCAAACTTACTTGAGGTACTATTTCATTCATTTTCGCCTGCTCAAAATTGTCTGCTGTTCGGTTTGAATACACAATGTTTGCGAATAATTTTAAACACATTGATTTCAAATAATAAAAATTTGAATTATCTGAATATGAATAGATTGTGTTCAACTCATTGAGAAGCCCGTATTCAATTTATTCTTTAAGTATGTGAATTAATATTTTTTTTTTGGACATTCAGGACAATTAAGTCAGACTCACATATGGGTGTCAAAAACGGGTTGCGAGTTGGGTTCGGGTAGAACCCAACAGTGACCCGCTACTGTTTGACACAACCCAAATCCGGCCCATTTTCGAGTGAAAATAGGTCATTCTCGAGTTTCTAGGTCAAAACGTGTTTTCGGGTTAAAAGCGGGTCAAAACGTGTCAATCTCAGGTTTCCGAGTCAACCTGAACCCAACCCGATTTTTGAAACGGGTTAATTTGTTGAACACGAACCCGACCCGTTTCACTTCTAGGTTGACCCTAATCAAAAATTTTTGGGTCATGTCAAATATTGACATCCCTAAACTCACACACACAATGCATACATAAAACTCGAACCCAAAAACTCTTAGTTGATAGCCTAAACTCCCAATCAATAAATGAAAGTGAGTTGTGTATATGAATTAATATTGAGCATTTATTTTGAGCTCATTTTCTTAACAAACTGAACAGAAAGAGAGCCTTGTTCAATTGTGCACCAACCATGATAAGATATATGCATATGATTTAGGGTTAGGGTTTAGGGTTTATGGTTTAGAGACAAAAGCCAATTTCAAATAAATAAACATTTGAATGATTTGAGCACATAACACAAATTCAATATCCTTTGCACCTTTATAGACATGACAAAAATAGTATTACATATCTACTTACCTATGATTTGTTAGGTGCAAATTATTATTATTATTTTTAGATATTTGAGCTATTAAGGTAAATTCACACGCATCATCTACACAAGTTCCAAAATTAAAATCTCTTTATTAGTAATCAAAGTTCCAAACAAATAGAACAATGTGAACTGCATGCAAATTTCATATCTAATAGTTTCTCGATGTAAAAGCGCTACATAGAAGAGGCAACCCATAAAGTTGTATAGTTATAAATGCACAATAATTATAATTTATTTACATAAATAATAGTCGTAATATATATTGTTCTTGGTACTTCAAAGCCTATAATTAGCCCACATACCACAGTTATGCATTACAATGAAAATTTAACGTATGCATGAGGGACTGAAATGTAATTTAAGAAAAAGATCAGAAAAAAGCAGACATAAACGCCCAAAATAAATCTTTTTGGAAACAAAGGGGCTGTTTACTGTTTAGTAGCCGGATTTGATTAGCTCGCATTCAAGAAATCTACAGTGCCGGGCGCTGGAAACGGGTACATCATGCAGCATAACTCTCATTGTCTTCCAGGGTTAGGTTGAAGAACGAAGCATCCATGGTGGAAGGCTGTTGCTGTTCATCCGTGTAAGAGGAGGCTCTGCAACCCCTCCGCCATGGCTCACCGGGTATGTCCTGTATTTCAACAAAAAAGAAGTATCTCTCATATGATGCTCAATTGCACTGATGGCATGCAGATCTCAAATTCTTGATGTATTGTTAAGGCAGTTGGATCGACTCCGCAGTTTTTGTTTTTTCACACGGCTCTGCTTTAGTGACAAGTTTTGGCGTAAGATCAAATCGCTTTCATATTTCTTAGGTGAGAAGTATGTTACCCTAAATTCAAGGTCGGAATATCGTTTATGAAGGGAGGTGGCGAGGAGCTTTCTTGTGCCTGTCTTTGTTGTTTCCGCTGTGTATCCTGTGTCATGGCTGTGGTTGATTCAGTCTCACTGATCTGCGTGTCAATATCACAATAGTGACCCTGTATTTCACGCTTAAGAGTTATTTCATTGGTATCACAAGAGCGTACCTTCTTCTCTAAAAGACTGTTATGTTCCAGTAGAGATTTCTCCTGAATGGTTCACAAAAATATTAGACAAGAGATCATTGTTAGGAAAGCAAGCAAATGACATGGAAAATTAAACCCAAGTAGAATCCACTTCTTCAAGTAAATTCCGCAATGGGCATCAGTTAAAGGCAGGCTCGTGATGTCTGGCAAAAAAATTCTACAGAAATGTAAACAATTTCATCATGGAATAGTGATTTGAATTAATACTGAGGATAAAACTCGAACTTCCGTAGTTTTGTTAGAGTTAATGGACTCTGGAAGGACTGCCTGTATCGATTCCACAGCACAGAAGCAAGGAAAACAGTACAATCACAACTGTGTATTTCTAGTAATTAAAATGTAGCTGATTTTCTTGATTTGTGAGGAGTAGGCCTTAAAAGAGTTCTTTTTATTGTCAATAGTCTCACCTATATATCTTTATATTCTTTAAGGTCAATGACTTGGAAAAATGGCTGAAGGACAAGCTGAGAAGACTAGAAAGCTTAGAAGATGACTCTTAGGAAAATTATAAAGTTACCGGGAGGAACCATGTTATGTGTGGAATTTGGGTATGTTGATCAATCTGGTTATTTTGTTTTTTTGGACCTCATAGCTTGTTGTATACACTGGGGGTGTGGGGGGTTTACCCCATGTGAAAATTTTTTTTCCGTACAACGTCCGGCGCTGCGTACCTAAGCGCCTCGATGCTGTGTTCCCGAGCTCCCCAGTGCTGAATGACATAGGCAGAGCACCGTAGCGGTATAAATATAGCGTCGCAGCATATTAAGACAGAGGTTTGAGCGCCGCAGCACCCAAATTGGCGCCGCAGCGCTGCGAGACCGATTGGATGGTTTTCTTCCTCGTTTTCTGAAGGGTTGCGTCCCGTGGAGTTATTTTACTTGACTTTCTCTTGTATCTTTAGTTAGGACAAGATTGAGAATGGTGCATGTGAGAGGAGAAGCAAGGAGAGAGTAAGAGCGAAGAGAGATCTGCACTTATTTCTCCCAATTTCATAGTGAATTTCTTGGTGTGGTGTAGCTCCATAATTTTTTTCCTATTTTGGGTTTTTTCATGTTAAATCCTGGTGTCCTTTACTTTTCTGCTGCTTTTACTTTCTTGCTTTCTTGCTTTTATCGTTATTATGATGTTTACTCCTCATCTCCCCAACAAATCAAAGTAGGCTGGTATGTTACCAAGATAAATCTGTGAAGGCCAAGAGAAATTTTAAGGCCAAAAGGAACTTAAAAAAGTTACCGGGAAGAAGCCCAAGACTTGAGTGACTCCTGCACCAAGAAGATTGTTTTAAAAAAATAATGGTGTTAACCTAACTCCACCAGTCCATGAAGTTAGCTCTGAAGTCAACACCATCACCTACAAACTTATCCAATTCAAGTCATGAATTTTTGTAATTGTTATTTTCTCATTCCTCAGTTGTAATTGATATTCCTCGTTTATATAAAAGGGGTTCATAAGAGGTTTTGGGGATCTGCCACATTTGGAGAGATTGAGATGAAAAAAGTTTCTGCCTAGGGAGTAGAGTTTTTGATCTAGAGAGATACTCATGAAGTCAAAGATCTAGAGAAAGAAGAGATTCAAGGAAGCTTCCTCTTCCACCTTAGATTGTGACTTGGTTCCTCAATTAATAAAACTTGTGAATTTCATGCTCAAGAATTAAAAGTCCATATTGATAACCTCACTATGTGCTCATCTGATTGACAAGTTGGTTGGATCCTATTTTGGCGTCTTGTGATAGTATGCTTGTAATCATTCAATCGCTATCAGCATGAATATATAACTGTTAAAATGTATAACAATCAATAAAACAGTAACATGTCATATGGTCAATAAACATAAGTACAATTGTATATTTTAAGAGAAATGATATTTAACCAAATGAACAATGATCAGTAAGTTCTGTCAATTCTATACCAAACAATTACAAAATAGTTTATATAACATCTCATTAGATCAGTACACATGTCATTCTCATATACATGTTGTACAATATTTATGCTAAGCATATATGAAATCATATAATTCATATATATATATATATATATAAAATTCATATATATCAAATGTTTTTATATCAATTTTATCAAATATTTTAAGAGAAATGATCATTAACCAAGTAAACAATGATCAGTAAATTCTGTTAATTTTATACCCATCAGTTACAAAATAGTTTCTATAACATCTCATTATATCAGTACACCTGTCATTCTCAAATGCATGTAGTACAATATCTATGCTATGTATATATATCATATAAATTATTTGATTCATATATATCAAATATCTTTGTATCAATTTTATTAAATATTTTTATCAATCATAGCATGTATCTTATATAAATCATGTCATGTCAATTATATAATTATAATTATAATTATATATATATATATATATAATCATATGCATATGCAAGCACTGTAAGCAAGAAAAGTCATCCAATTATCTGTAGTGTTTTTTCTGTATCCAATTTTATAAGCTAACCCTACATGAATCAATTATATCAAAAGTCATTTAGGTTAGACTGCTTTTATATTAGAAGTTGTCACTTCTTGCTCATCGACCTATCATATCAATCTGTCTCCATATGCATCTTTTTCATATCATTTAGGATTACACCACAGATCTTATTTTAAACAAAAGCTCAGTCCACCCTCCTGTACAAGATAATATGTCTCCAGTCAATTTGAGCCAGTCAATTATTTCTAGCCAATTTTTATTACATACAAATATTTCACAGTATGTATAACATAATAAAGATCTGATACTACACTCAATATTCAGTTTACTATATCATCTTAATGCATGTAAAATTTATATATGAACCAAAATTAGTGAAATTTATAAGAAAATATAGCTTGTTCTTTTTCACATGTGTGTATCCATAATAGATATATTATAACAATTATGCATATTGTATATGCATATTAAAAGATTTTAACAATTATTCTTCAAATTTCTAAATTTATAAATTGCCCAAATTAGAATATATCCTACAAAATATAAAAATACATGGTAAAAATTTAATATGTTTCAGTCAAAATGCTCATATTGACATCTAGAACATACCAAAAGTTATACGGTGAAAGTTTGTTAAAAATCAAAATATCGCAACTTTTGTACATTCTGATCAAATTAAAATTAATAAAATATACAAAATCATTGAAATCATAGGTAGGGTAACAATAGCCTTCCTCGAGACGAGTAAATTTCACAATAGGGCCGATTGGCAAAAATTGCTTTACGACTTTCAAACCCTAAGTTTTCTTTTCTCTCTCATCTTTTTTTTTTCCTTTATTTCTCTTCTCTGTTAATGAAATGTGGAAGATGAAATGGCTTTGGACAAGTTATGGTAAGTGAAATAGGATATTATAATATAATAAGCTAAGGGTATAGAGTTAATTAAGCCAATTTTTAAAATTTAGCGTAAAATTTATATAAATTCTTTTATATTTTCAAATATAGAGCTCTAAAAATTATAGAAAAATATTTATGAAATAACACATGTATAAAAACTCTTGTGAAATCGGTTTGTAAAATTGTTACCTAACGGTCTCAGAAAACTCACATCGATATGTGTCAATTTTTTACATTGCCCCTAAAATTAAGAGAAAAATATTATAATTAAAATACAATAATATGTATATTATGATGAAGATAGTTTGCAAATTTGATTTATAATGACTCCAAAAAAATTTATTTGACTGGATTAAAATATGATTTATTGCACCTATAATGTTATAGGGCTTGTTGTTTCTCAGATACATTTTGCTCAGATCACTTTCTGTATAGTTCTTGAACACATCTTTATTAGGACTTACATGAAATGAAGCACCTAAATCTATAACTTAAAATTTAGAATTATCCAGAGACAAAATCAAATAATCTGACTGAAACTCTTTCGTAGATACATTTGTAGAGTGACTTTTGTCTTGACATCCACTACTAGCCTTATTTGGAATACTGCGATCATTCTTTAAGTGAAATTTCTTTCCACAATTCCAGTACACAACTTTCACTCCATATGAAATAGACTTTTCTCTCCTTGATTTAGATCTCCTTCTACTTAGATTTATATTTAAACCCCTTCTCTAGCTTTAACGTTCAGAGCATAATTTAAAGATTCACCGTTCTCCTTCCTGCGAACCTCTTCATTAAGCACTAATCTCATAATGTCCTTAAAGTTCAACTTTGGACTTCTTGAAGAATTACTCACTATAGTGACCCGCCCATCCCAACTATCTGATAATGAAGATAACAACAATGCTCTCACCTCATCATCAAACTTGATTCCAACTGAACACAACTGACTCATCACAGTGCTCAGATTATTCAGGTGCTCTACTGTTGAAGTGTTGTCTAATATTTTCATATTGGATAATTTCTTCATCAAGAATACCTTGTTTAAGGCCGACGACTCATATATTTTAGTCAGTACAGCCATGAGATTGACTATAATCTTCTCAGTTACAATGTTGAATGCAACATATGAGAAAAATAAAAGTCAAATCAAACATAGGGTTGTCTGGTCAAGAACCTCACACTCCTTCATAATCATTGAATCCGACTTCTTAGTGATTTCTTTCACTATAAATATTTTTTCTGATATAGCAAATCTTCAATTTGCATCCTCTAGAATACAAAGTTTAAACGTTGAACTTCTCAATCTTATATTTTGCTTCATCAGCCATCACTCCCACTCAAACTAAAGAATGTGACTCAGATACCAATTGTTGGGGAAGTAAAACCACACAACGAACACAAACAAGAAAGAGAAAATGTAGCAAAAATAAAGTACACTAAGATTTAACATGCAAAAACTCGAATCCAAGAAATTCATTATGAAAATTTGAGAGAAATAGTATAGATCTCTCTTCTATCTCACTCTTTTCTTGTCTCTCTTCAACCTTGCACTATTCTCTTTCAAGAACAAATAAAGAAAAACTTACATAAACTGTCAAGGGATGTAACCCTTATGAAAACAAAAAAGAAAACTGTTAGCCTATCACGCAACAGCATGGCGCTAAATTTGGAGTGTTGCAAGTTGCAACGCTCAACTCTCTTTCTCTTGTTTGCCTGACAGCGCTGCAGCGCTGCGGTCTGGAGTGCCGCTCTCTATCTATCTCCAAGAAAACTATGCAATACCATAGTGCTCAGGTACACATTGTTGGTGCCACAACATGTACGATTGTATGAAAAAAATTTGTTTGCAAAGTGTGAAACCCCTTAAGTAAAAAGAAACTAAACTCTTAAACATCGAAACGCCTTTTGTGTAATGGTTTGAATTTTATTTAAGAAACTTTGTAGTTAGGCGTCCTCATCTCGGAGAAATCCTGGGATAGGTGACCTCTTGGGAAGTTACACCAACATGACAAAATCGTGAGGCTCTTAGGTCAAAGCGGACAATATCTCAATAGTTAAGAGTTTGAGCTATTACAAATGGTATCAGATCAATACACCAACTGAAAGATGAAAATTAAGTGTCATATAAGACAAAGTGCTACGCCATTGGAGCCACTTCTTGAACCTTATATCGGACAAAGTGCTATGTGGTGGGAGTCATCACCTAAACTTATAAGGGCCACCTCTAGAATCCTATCTGTCTGGTGGGTGAGATACTGAAAATGAGTCAGTTACTTAAGTAGGGCAGATTGTGAAACTCTTTAAGTAAAAAGAAGTTAAACTCTTAAACATCAAGACGTCTTTTGATGTAATAGTTGAAATTTTATTTAAGAAACTCCACAATTAAGGGTGCTCATCCCGTAGAAATCCTGGGATGGGTGACTTTCTGGAAAGGTACACCAACAGGATAAAATCGTTAGACCCTTAAGCTAAAGCGGACAATATCTCAATAGTTAAGATGTTGGGTTGTTACACAAAGTGCCCAAAACCCAAGCAGGATGAGGACACCCTGTAACCCCTGGCGAGCTTAACCAATGAAATTGAGATCCAATGCAGCAGTACAATATGATTAATCAACACAATCAGATTTCACATAGAACTAACACCAATTTAGTTTCAATTCACAAATATACATAGAATTTGAATTGTAAGGTAACTTTCTCTTTTGCACTTTTTAAATTGTTAGACCAAAGAGCATGGATGATGATTACATTTATTGAGAAGAGGAATGAGCTCTGCTTTCTAGAGGATCCCAAAGGTAAATTAATATTAAGGATCCTATCCAAGTATTTTAAAATTGGACTGGACCGGCCGATCTGACTTATTCAACCATGAACCGATTACAAGGCCGGCCTAGTCCACAATGAAAACTGCTTTTGCATCAAATCGAATTGAACCAGTCAGAATCGTTAGTTCAACCAGCGAACCGGCCCCAATTCTTTTGAACCGACCGGTTCCATTACCACATTTTTTAAATAATTAAATAATTAAATTTATTATAATAAATATTAAATATTAAAAAATCTTAAATAAAAAATAATTTATATTTAAAACCAAAGTTTTAAAAATTGGACCTGACCGGCCGATTCAACCGCGAACCCGTCCGGCGGCCGGTCCGGGCTGATGAAATAATCGGGTAAACAACGAACCGGCAAAAAACTGATTAAGAATCCGGTTGAGCCGGAGAACCGACAAAAAATCGATTAAGAATCCGATTGAACCGGAGAACCGACAAACCGGGTGGTTTTAGAAGAACCGTCCGGTTCTTAAAATCGCATATCTCAGCCGCGTGGCTAAGATCAAATGGCGGAGATATATTAGGGAATTTATATTACCTCAAATGTTTGCCCTAAGGTCGCGTATTTCGTCTCCCAGAATGCGTGTATTTCAGCGTGTCTCTGTCTCGAAACCGTCTCGAAGCTGAAGGTGTTCTAGCGCTCTACGTCCCGCTCGAACGGCTGCCAGCATCGCTTATCGTACTCGACTGCTCGTGCATTTGGTTCCCTGAACTCGTAAGTTTTTCTGGTCGTGATCGTGCATCTCTCTGCCCTAAGATACACGCTCGTGTACATTCTATAGTTTTGTCACTTTTGAAGAGATTAGTAAGAACAAAGTATATAAACAGAGATAGAAGAAAGAACAGGTTAGAACATTTGAATAAATTCTTCATTGATCCTTGAGTAGTTACCGTAAGTTGTTATAGAAACTTATTAAAATTGTTAATTTAATACTTGATTTAGAAGTAATTTTGATGGCATATTTTATTACTTTTGTTGAATTTGTATTTTATTACTTTTGTATGCTATGAAATTGCATTTCTGTTTTGCTAAAATCAATCAAATGTTTAGAAATTAATTCTAATATTTGCTAAAATCAATATTAGATTCTTAAATTGTCATATTATTATGTAAATTTTATTAATTTTTTATAATATTATTATTTATTATGTCATCCGGTTTGACCCCGGTTCCACCGGTCGAACCGTGAACCTCTCCTTCATCCGGTTCGTTATCCGGTCTGGTTTTCACAACCTTGTTTAAAACATTTAATTTTAAATTTGCATGAATTTTTTATGATATTTATTTGTCTCAAACTACTATGAAGCATCTTCACATGACCCCATCACTTTATGTGAGCTCTTGTTGGTATTGAAAGCAGGTTTTGAAAAGGATCAGTTTTCTTTGGAGAATTTAAAATTGACGTTAAATTTTAATTCTAAAATCGAACATCCCATCAGAAAAGACATGACCCCATCTAAAATCGAATATCTAGCTACGATAGTCCAGGAGGATGATCGTTAGGTTCATATCCGAAGTTTTATCAAGAAAGAATATATCTCCCCAAAGGGAGAAAATATCATTTGCTGTCAATTCTTCGAATATGACAATAACGATCGTCAATGATTTAATTTTCCCAAATAAGACTAATTGAGTTTTGAAAATAGGTTTTGAAGATTAATATACGTTCTAAATCTCCTACGAGCGCAAGCCCTCATAGTTAATTACATCGTAGAAAATCGAAGTTTACTATGAAAACTCTCGATTAAAATAACGACAAAAATTTTGTTTAGAGATTTTCTAGGAGTGATGTATAGGAGGTGAAAATGAAATTTCAAATAGGTTTGGAGCAAGATTGAGCAGTTATTTTCGGGATCAAAGGAAGAAGGGTAGGAGACACTTTAGGATTCTAAAAATGATTCAGAAGTGTCCCAATCTAAGCTAAGTGTTGGACTTTAAATTTTAGATTGAGGAGAATTTTAGTTTGAGTTGAATACTTCATTAAAGATTTGGGATTATATTCCTGGAGATTGGGGTCTTATAATTTTAAAATAAATCTGCCCCGGATCCTAAATCTAAATTTGGACACTGGAATACTGTAGCCCGAACCTAACTAATGCAGTGCAAAACTTGAACTTATCTCGGCCTAGATTGGGGAGCCAGCTAACCACCTAGGTGATTAAAATTCATGAGTCCGGTCATTATTATGAAAGAGTGGTAGGATGTTATTATTAAAGTTTTTGAGAGTTGGAGCCGACATCTAGAAATTGTCTTAAGTGGCCCCTTGACTTATATTGGATGAAAATGCTAAAAGAGAAATGCAATTAAAATTTAGACTCTTTTTAATTGGTTTATAATGTAATGCATGCTGATTGACTCGATTGAACATATAAAATAGAATGAAGCAGTTTTAAAAATGCTTAAAAATAATTGTTATCCTGGAGATTGCACAGATTTCCCTTGACAGATCTGCACCCTCATTAGCTAAGTGGTCTGTCAGAACCCGCAAGCGGGAAAGTGCCTAACGAAGGAAAGAAGATGCATCAAAATGCTATGAGAACTCCCGGCGATCCCGGGCTTATTTCTTAGATCATTAGAGTTTCTATGTTATCTTAACATTTTTATTAAAGTTTTAAGTAAAAAAAGTTATTGTACCCACACAAGCCTCCGCGTATTCAGGCTAAAATAAAAGACGGCACACAAACGCCAAAAAATTAAAAAAAAAAGGCAATTCTATAGACAATCAAAATAAATCAAACATATCAATAAATTAAATCAATTAAATAAATGTCCATAGGTAAATTGTCTTTTTATTACAACCCAAGGTCTACAGAAATTAATAGTGGTCGGTACCACTAACAATAACCCGGATTCTAATCCTAATACAGACACAAGTGACTTTGAGTGGGATACTCATTGTCTTCAACTCCTCGGACTCCTCGGGTTCTTCATAGCTGGATATTTAAATGGAAAAGAAAACTCTTCCCTCAAAGGGGAGGTTATCTTTCTACTTTGCGTATGAAAATAATCTAAATTTAGATTTTCAAATGAAAAAGGACTATCTCCCAAAGGGATATCCTTTCCTCTTTGGTATCCAAGCTTTGGATCTGTGTATCCCAACTCAAATATGCACTTTCACAACTCAACATTTCAAATGAATTACATTAATATAAATATAAAAACTCTAGACTCTCCTGCAAAGTTATCCTAAGCATTTGATAATCAAATTAATTTTCAAGCAGTTATTTATATATATATATATATATATATATATATAAATAGAAAAGTAAACACACTTGGCTACGCTCTTTTTTATTTAGGGGCTAAACAACTAAAGCATCTGCAGTATTTATATTGATTATTATTTAATCCCCTTTATTGTCCTACATGAGCGTGGCCACCTATAAAAAATTCAATGAGCATCCAGATCGTTCCTAACCTAAAAGTAATCTAATCGCCCATCACATCAATCCACAGAGCACAAAAAGGTAAGCAAACACAGCAAGCAATTTTTAATCATAACATCCAATGAAATCCCAAAAAATACGGCACACAGTAGTAAAATAAACACCGGTCTAGCCTAGACTAGAGTTGATTGTCCTAGCAAACCATGTAAAGTGTGTGTAAAAGGTCGTGTGGCTGGGGTAGATCCTAAGCTGGATAATTAATTTAAGATATCTAGTGTTCAAATTTGTTGAAGGCTTAAATGGAGATTTAATTAAAGTTTAAATATTAATATATTAGAGTTTAAATTAAATCTATTTTAATGGTTAAATGACTACTACACTTGTTGCTCACTGAGGCTGTGAAGTTTATTTCACCTTCCTTGGCGTAGGCCTGGATTACCCAGTAGTAATCGGTGTTGATTAAGTTGATTTAATTTGTTGGAAATTAAAGGTTGATTAATATTAATTCAATTAATTATTGATTTTAAGAGTTAAATTAGTTTATGTTTTTCATCAACAGGTTCGTGGCGTTGTGCCACCAGGCTTGAGGAATCAGGCCTTCTTAGGACACGTAGCCCAGCAGCCCGAATTAGTCCATCCTAAAAATCTTATTGATGTAATTGAATTAAGAATTTTAATTTGGTTAAATAATTAAAAGTAATTTAATTTTGATGTTTAACACTTCATTGAATCCATTCGTGGTGTTGTGCCATCATGCTCGAGGAACCAGACCTTCTTATGACACGTAGCCCCTCAGCCCAGAGTAGTTTATCCTAAAAATCTTGTTGATGTAATTGAATTAAAAATTTTAATTTGGTTAAATAATTAAAAGTGATTTAATTTTAATGTTTAACACTACATTGAATTTATTCGTAGCGTTGTGCCACTAGGCTTAAGGAACCAGGCCTCCTTATGACATTTAGCCTCGCAGCCCGGAGTAGTCCATCCAATAAACTTCATCTTTGGAGTAGTTGTTAAGTATTTGAGTGTTGGTTGAGTGTTTTATTAATTAAATTAAAATTTTCTGGAATTTTAATGAATTATTGGATTTTTTGAATTATTGAAATTATTTAAAAACATTAATTAAGGGTTCAAAAATTAACCTTTTAAACTAAAGTTAATTTTGACAGTTTTAGATTTTTAAAAAATATTAGATCTTATGATGAGTAGTTAGACTATTAGTACACTCAATTTGAAATTTTCTATGAAAAGTTATGATTTTTTAAAGTTTGAGCCTAAATTTGAACTAAGGTTGACCAAAAAGTTGACTTTTTTATTTTGACTTAATTTTGGAGGTTTGACATTTTTAGAAAATAATAAACCTTAAATGGACTTGAATGACACTAAGTTTGTTCAATTTGATTTTTCTTAATTAGTTATGAATTTTCAAAATTTTCTCAATTATTTGAATTTTAAAATTGCTCAATTAAGAAGATTTTGATCATTATGATCCAAACTCATCCCAAACTGCATGGAATCACTCCCAAAGGTCAGGGATGACCAATGGGATTGTTTCCAAGTGTTTGAAAATTATTTGAAATTTTTAATATTTTTAATTAAATAAATTAATTAATTGTTAATTTTTGTTAAAAGTCAAATTAAAGTTCAATTAGAGATCTAATGATCGAGCTTTTATTTTTCCTAGGTAGAGGACTAGATTTTGGTCAGTTTGAGATATTGTTTGAATTTTTTGGACTAAAATTTGATTTATTATGATTTTTTTGATTTTTTGGGTCTATAAAAAAGGCTAAATTTTGGTATGGTTAATTTTTTATCCTAATGAGCTCTAAATCCAGTCAAATTTAAACTTAAGGCACATGATGTCACTAAGTTTGCTGTGTTCAAGTTTCGCCCTTATTGGGTGTGTGTACAATCCCCTAGAAATTTTTTAAATTTTCTAGACATTTTTTTAATTATTCTCCCTAGGTGTCACTAAGGTTCAATTGGGCTTGAAATTTTGTGTAGCTAATCCTGGGACATATGCAATCACACCACAGAAAATATGCAGCCTAATTCTAAAGATTGAAAGAGTTATGAATTTTTAAAGTTTTGGGTCCATAATAGACCCATTGCTTTGAAAATTCACATCACAGCAATTCAATAGGTATCTGACCCTAAGAAAATTATAGTGTGCCTAAGATACCCAAATACCTTCCACCAAAATTTGGGGCCCAATTGACCATTGGATTGTAAGAAAATCATAAAAAATTGATTTCAAACAAACTGGAATATCTCACCATTCAGTAATCAAATCAACTCAAATTTAATTTTAATAAATACTAAACTAAATTAGCTTTCCAACGAGCCCAAAAATACTTAATTTGGTGGACAAATGAATTTACCGTGAATTTTGAAAGTTTTAGCTTTTTTTTGAATTTTTTTAAGTTCATTAATAGTCGGCGCCAATCATTGGCGTCAAAACGACGGCGACGCGTGACATTTCAACACGCAACGCGCTGTTTATCAGCCACTTATCCGCGTTATCACTAATCTTGGGCCGTCTGATCAAGAAAGAAGGAAAATCGGACGGCCGAGATCGATCCAGGCCGTTTTAGTTCAAAATGAACTAGAAAATTAAAATGCTCGTAACTTTCAAAATACTCGTCGAAATTTAACGAAATTTGAAACATAAGCTTATGATAATCTAATCTTCCAATGCCTAGAGTTTGTAGGCTCCATGCATTGTAGATTATGAGCAGTTTCAAATTTAAGATTTAACTAAAAGTTGCGATATCTCACCAACCAATAAACGGATTTTGACGACCTTGGGCTCGTTGGAAAGCTGCAGTGATCCTCTACAACTTTGATGAAGACACCAAGAGCTGGATCTAGTTGGATCGAAAGTTGTGTTGAAAAATTCTCTTTCTCTCTCTAGAATGCCCTCTCCTCACTAAAATAGTGATTTGAGGCTTGGAAAAGGTGGGGAGAAGCTTGGGAAGGCCTTAGAAATGGTTGGAGAAGATGGGGAAGGATTTTGGAAGGTTGGAGGCTGGAGGAGAGTTGGGAGAGAGTTGGGGGTGAGTGAATAATGAAGAATGAATCCCTTAGGTCAAGTTTTCCCCCACTTTATCCTTGACTTTTGGATTGGATGGTTGAGATTTGATTTGGGGTGGTTTGGATGGGTGACAAGTGTCTCCTAAGCTATCCAAAGCTAGGGAATAGGGTTGATATTTGAGTGTGACTTCCCTTGGTCTATCGGGAGAGGGACCACACATTTTCCCTCATTTGGCTAAACCCAAGCCAAGCCTTGTTTAAGGGGCTAGTTTAAGCTCAATTAGAGGAGAAAATGGGTCACTTTTCATCAAGTTTGAGCAGGTTTTAGACTAAGCCATGAATTGTCAAGGTGACTTGGTGATGTGGTCATAATTTGGCCTCTTTTCATAGGCTTGAAATGAGTTTGTTGACTCGTTGACCTATTGACTAGCCAATGATGACTGGGATAGGCTTGGAGAGGGTCAAGAGAGCTGTAAGAATTAATCCTAAGAGGTTTGGAGTCAAGGGATTGGAGCTTTGAGCAAATACATGCATTAGAGAGGGTTTTGACCTCTCCAAATGGGTTGACCAAGTCAAACCTAGGGATTTTTGACTTGAAAATCTTTGGACATAAATGGAATGTCAAATTGAGTGATTTTGGAGGGTTGATTTGACTTGAAATGGATTTAAGTATTAAAATCAACATTTGTGTAAGTTAATGGTTGATTTGGTCAACCATGGTTGACTTGGTCAACCTGGTCAAACCACGGGTTGAGTTTGGGTCAAAAGGTTCAAATGAGTATTTTGAGATCAATGGAGGTGGTGCCATGTATTGGTAATGTCATGTGGTTGGAAATGAGTGTTTAAATCCCTTAAGGGCATTTTGGTCAACCAGGTCAAACCAAAAAGTAGGATTGGGTCCAATGTGTTTCTAAACTCATTTAGGATCAATTGGAATGAATTTTGGAGTTTGATATGGTTAGGTCGTATTGGATTTTGGGGAAAAGACCAAAAATCCCCTTAAAGGGTATTTTGGTCATTTTGTACCCTGACCAATTTTGGATCAAAATTGAATTAGAAAAAGTGTAGACTATTGGTCAGTAGGTCTTAATGGAGGTCATGGGTGTGATTAGAAGGTTTGGGAGTCCCAAGGTCAAAATATATTGGATGGCAAGTCCAGTGGCATAGACTGTAAATAATTGAAAGTTTTGTAGCCTTTGGGAAAAGATTTAGTTTCAGGGGCTAGAAGTGTTGGATTAAGCTTAAATTTGAAGGGTTGCCTCTAGAGACATGTCTTATCAATATGCAATTGATAGACTTTGAATCAAAGGTCATTAGATTGGGCTCCAAGGGATCCTGGAAAGGGTTTCAGGACCTTAGTCCTTAGCCCTTGGATTTGATTTGGAATTTTGTAATTGGAATGGATTTTAGATTTGGATGGTTGGAAATGACTTATCCATTTCATTAACAATCAAAGAGATGATTGCTGATGATTGGATGTAATTAGGTGTGATTGAAGGTTGATCAAGGGGTTGACTGGGATTGTAGTGAAATTTGAACTTGGAGGGTGGAGTTTGGATTTGAGTAGGATTGGATTGGGTCCTAAATGGGACCTATATGATTGAGTGGTGGACATCCCTCAATCATTAGGTCACCATAGGAAGACCCAAGTAGGTCCCAGTGATCTTATACAAAAATGAGGTCACCAGCTCTTAACACAAGAAAATTCAAAAAGCTAAATAAACAATAACAAGAAAGAGTTCTCAAGTGATGTGGGACTAAAGATATGAGTTGAGGTTTATGAGTTCATAACATATATACTATCCATAAAATTCATTTTTAAATAGATTTCTTAATTAATTATTTATAATGTGAATAATATTTATTTATTTATACACTATCAAAAATAATTTTATCTATTTATTAATGATAAATTATTTTTACATAAATAATTTTTAGATATAAATTTGTAAAATAAATTTGGTATATAACATATAGATGTAAAATATAATTAAACATATAACATAAACCAAGAACTTTAATTTGAGTGAGTTTCATTGTAATGTTTGTAAACTTACAAAATAGAAGAGACTTTATTTCCAATAAGTAAACCAAGAACTTTAATGCCTTCTACAATTATTCACGATGATGCTTGGGAACCATCTACTATGTTTCTACTAATAATATCTCTAAGGCTCACTAGTTTATCTTTTTTAGTGATGATTGTACTCTTACGACATTGGTCATTATTTTAAAACAAAATTTTAAATGTTAGTTCCACCTTTTTAAAAATTTTCCACAAGTAACAAAATCAAATTAAGCTTGAGATGTGCTAAGGATTATCTTAATCAATTGTTGGCCTTATTTTTCTAAGGAAAGAAATAAAAATAAAAATGATTATCTTCTTACCATTATCCTAAGTTCCTAACCTTTATATTCCAAAACAATATTCCAAAATACTTCTGAATAGAAGTTGCTTAACTCCTATATATTTGATTAATAGATTGCCCACATCAGGTTCAGACTTAAAACAGCTCTTGGTAATAACCCCGTGTAATTGTTCTAAAAATTTTTACGAACTTCAAAGCAAAAACTCATCTAATTCGAATGGTCCTTGGCTGTATATCTTTTGTTCATATACATTCAAATAATCATGGGAAACATAATCCAATGGCTCTTAACTGTCTGTTTGTGGTTCCACATAAAAAGGATGTAAGTGTTATTTTTTTCCAACAAAATGTTTCCTTGTCTCAGTTGATGTATCATTTCTTTAAAATAAGAATTATTTGCTTAATCCTTCATCTTCGAGGGGAGACATCAATAAAAAAGATACGGATAGCGATTTGCTACTGCTTGAGCTTTCCATCATCACAAAATCAAAATCTTTCATCATCATTTGTTCAAATTTCCTTACCGTGTGAGTCAATCCATGTATTTTTAATCATGCTCCCAATCAATTGGCAAAGGACAAACAAAGTACTACAAGACAATTGCAGATATAGTCTAGAAGGAAAAAACTCCCTGTTCAACCATTGTAGATTATTGATTTAGAGCCAAAGTCTGACATTGATAAGGTTAAGACAACATTGAATCATGCAAAGCTAACTGATTGCCAATAAGAATTTTCTTTCCGACCTCAACCTTAATACTATCCCAAATATTGTCGCTGAAGCATTGGGACTTAAAGAGTGGAAAAGGGCTACGACGATTGAAATGAAGATATTTGAGAAAAACTACACTAGAAACTTAGTGGAACTACATCAAGGAAAAATTAGTGAGATGTAAATAGATATAGTTAATGTGAAATACGAGGTAGACGATCACTTGAACAATAGAAGACAAGGTTAATAACTAAGGATTATACACAAAGCTACAAATAGAGTAGCTAGAGATATTTGCTCCTGTTGCAAAAATAAATATAGTAAACATCCTATTATCCTTAGCAGCAAATCAGATTTGGAGTTTGCAGCAATCCGAGGAAAAAATGTTTATCTTGATAAAGAGACCTGTATCCAAGTCCATCTAGGGGTTGAGCCAGGGGTTATACTCAAACCCATAGGATAGACTATCTTACGACATTTGCAAAATATAAAAATCCTATTATCTTTAGTAGCAAATCATATATGGAATTTGTTGTAGTTTGATGTAAAAAATGTCTGGTGTGGTGATTTTGATGAAGAAATCTATATTAAGGTCTATCCAATTAGTTGAGTCAGAAAAGAACAAAACGTGTAAGATAAAAAAAAGGTACTTTATGGCTTAAAATTGTGCTGCAAGGCTTGGTTTGGCGGGTTTTCGAGAATAACGAAAATAATGAGTACAAACAAAGTTAGGGTGCTCACATATGTTTATCAAAAAAATTTACCTCAGGGGTATTTACTGCTCAACCAGTCTACATGGATGATATAGTGGTACTTGGGGATGACTTTCCAGGAATGGAGGCATGAGAAGATGTTTATTACATAGTTTAAGATAAAAGAATTGGGCACATTTAAATATATCCCTGACATTGAAGTAGCTCGCTCTCGATATAGGATATTTATATGCCAAAAAGAATACGTGCTTGGCTTAGACACTCATTGAACATAATCACAAACATTGTGAAGCTCCGGAAGATGCAATGGTAGATATAGAATTCTATGAGATTAGTGCACAAACCAATCTACCTTTCTCATAACAGAACGGACATTGCCAATGTCGTTGGAATGGTGAGTCAATTTATGTAGTGGTGGATAGAGAATTCCTTAAAGAATATATACTTGCAAGTTCATGTATAAAAATCAGAGTTTTTAGCTACACTCGGAGTTTGTGAGCTTCCATAGTTAAAAACGATTCAAGAAGATCCCACATGCATGGAAAAATCATATGAAGTTGTATTGTAATAACAAGTTGGCAGCTGCATTGTATAAAACCTTATTCAACATGACTAAATTAAACATGTGAAAGTAGATGGATATTTTTATTAAGGAGAAGTTGTATAGTGGATTGATTTGTACTCAATTTATATCAAATGAGAATCAACTTGCAAATATGCTAACAAAAGGATTGGATAGTCAACATTTAAGCTCATCATTGACAAGTTGGGAATGAAAATATGCACACATCAACTTGAGAAGTTAGAATTAGCAAATACAAAGGACTGGTTGTACCAATTCCATAGCCTAGCGATAAAGGAAAATAGTGCAATAAAAATTGTGTCTTTGTTGACATTAAATACAATTAATATTCTTAATTTATGGGGACTAGCTCTTAAAAGTGTTTCCGTCTATTGTAAATAGTCTTTTCTCTATATCTTTATAGATTCTATGCTCATAGATAGAAGAATTATTTTTCCTCAAATTTTATCCTAAGCCCAAATACTTGGGAAACAATATGATTGTTCAAGTACTTCATAAATTTAATTTTTTTTCTACTTGTTGCATTCAATGAAATATCATTCATTTCAGATCATGCATGATGCTTGCACCTATGAAGCATACATGCAGCTTAATACCAGCCAGAATGCCAGATTCAGCACCTACTTTAACCTCACTTTCGTCGACTAGTCTGACAAAATTTTAATCCAAATGCAAGAACGAAGGGTATATTTGAGGGGAAACAGAAACTTGCCTTTCTCTGAAGCTCTGCTATGGAATTAAGGAGTAGCTGAGTCTGCATGAGAAGGATAGGTGCACATAGCCTGGAGATTCAACTTCATGCAAAAATTGTATATTCAAAATTCAAGTATTGGAGCGAATGATTTACCCTTTGGGATCTTATATGCTTCAAAGCAGTTTCAAGTTGCTGCTCCAAGTGTTGAAGCTCTTTCAAACTTAGAGTGTCCAGCTTCTCACCCATGAGATGGCTTAAATAATAATATAATATTATCAGAGCCATTAAGTTAGCAAAACAACGTCTTCATAACTGCAATGCTATCCAATACAAAAAGCCAGTGTACCTTCGGCTTTTCTGCAAGGCTTCAATCTTATTCTTAAGTTTTCCGTATTCCTGACACATGTCTCCCTTCGAGAAAGAAACAAAGTAGACGTAAGCTATAAATGTACTTGTTTTTTAGTGGTTTCTGTAAAAAAGAATAGGTAGAGAGATCTTCCAAAACTGGTTATCACGAAGCAAACTGGCAAAAAGTCTAGAAATGTTGAAGATGATGATAACACGATGGATGCTGATCCAGACCTGTGATTCAGGTTCTGTATTCTGGAGTGCTTTTTCAGCATAGCAGTACCGCTCATAACGTTCAAGAATCCTATCCATGCTGGTAACAAGGCAAACACAGATCAGCATCATAGTAGCCTTATCATCATATGATTATAGAATATTTGTTAAATGTGTGTGTGTGTGTATAATCTTTTCCTATCTGCAATTGATGTCACTGGAACCTTATTGGAATTGGCTAGTTGATTCGATGAGTCCACATAATTATGACTCTTTTGGGAATCATTGAATTTGTATGGTTAGTAAAAATCTTTTTGGTTCAAGCTATCTTGGTAGACTGGCTCTGAATATGTACAATTATAAAAGTATTGTGATAAATGATCATGGGTCATTTTAAAATATTTAATAATTTTCATTCATACAATGCGATATTATTCTAAATTGCTACTATAATGACATTCATTATACTGATATTATATTATAAATTGTTCTCTTTAAATTTTCATACTGCATGCCCCATATCTTATGGTTTTTACTTAATAAATAATAATTATCAAGTTGATTCGCATGCCACTCATTTGTGGTATTTTTTTAACAGATTCTACCAAGTTGCTTTATAAACTATCATTGTAGGAGCTGACCTCTCGACATTAGTTATTTCATTAATTTGGTATTTAAGTTAAGTTGTGATTCTTTTTCAGACTTCTATTTGGCTTTGGGTTGGCTATTACTTTGTAGTTGTTTTTGGCTATTAATTTGGTTTCTTTTATTTTCTTTCATTTGTTGATTTTTTATTTCCTTGTTGAGTTATTGTTGAAGTCTATGTTGATGAAATGAAAAATTATTTATTTCCTTATACGTATGTTTACATCGTTTTTGCTTACAATTATTCATATATGAACCTTTTTTTCTTGAATACAAAACAACTTTATTTGTAGTGGGACAAAGATTTGATGTTGTTGTTGTTGTACAAAACAACTTTATTTGATCTTGACTATTCAAGTAATTACATTAATTTAGATTAAGACATTCATAATTTTTTGTATTGCAATGTTATCGCCTTTTGAACTCGAGATGTAATTTAGTAATCAAAGAGATTTATTTTGTATTCAATATACATTATTTCTTAGTATAGCATTTGGAGGCAGAGTCTTTTAGGTTCCTTTTTATTATTATTATATTTATGGCCTCCTACATTTTTTGCCTATTTATTTTATTTTGTTTATTTGGCTTTGTTTTATTTGTGCAGAATGGCACCCAGGAGAAGGTGTTGCTGTCGCTGGCACTAGTAGTGGCCCAAGAGCTATTGGTGAAGTTGTATGTATTCTTAGCGTTCCTTGTTTAGTAAGTTGCCATGGCATTACCGCTCAAATCGTTGGGAGCATTAAAGGTTTAACTACTAACGCTATTGCCCTCATCATAATCATAGCACCAAAATAATGGTGGTCGTCGCTATATAATTCCATTTCACCAATACATATACTTATATGATTTTAGGTATGCATCTTTATATCACATAAATCTAAAATTTAGTATTCTGATCAAATTAACCTTGATTTTATTTATTTAAATCTCATATTTTAAAGAAAATCATAAAATCATGGTCTCTTCAAGAAGCATCATGCCTATGAAGCTAAGGAAATATAAACATTACGATTCCCCCCAAGCAATTATCAATGTTGGTCCTACTAGAGTTGCCCTCCATTTTTGCACGATCTCAAGGTGAATAAGTTTGTTCCCATAAATCAGGTCACTAAGGCTGTGCTAGCCAAGAAAGCCCTTACTAAACAAGCTATTGTGCCAAAAACATGTGCTCATCTCCTAACCAAGGGGAGGAGACCAAATCTAATCATCCCCAAATAGCCAAGGTGTCAACTTGCGAAGGCTTCTCCAAAATGTGTAGATTTGCTGGCATCACTCCCAAAAGAAGGGCCTGTGGGCCTCAAAATCAAATCAACAATAGTTAGCTCAACTATTAGTCCGCTTGTTAATGCCACAAAAGTTCTAAAGCAACCTTTTACGATAAGAAGGCACAACATTGAAGTTTCCTCCTATGCACTAAAATACCAAGCGGGACTAGAAGAAAGGTTAATTCTTGCCTCCAAGTTGAGCATCCTAATCTTACCTAATAGCACAAAACCAAGTGCCATAGGTTAAGGCCAATGTCCCAATGACCAACAACCAATTATGTTGAGTAAAAAGAACCAGTTTAGGGGGCCATAATTCAAGAAGTCATTTTGGGAGGCACTAGGCCAATCTACCTTAAAGGAACCTCTAAAGAGGGAAAAATATAATTCCTCTTGCATCTATAAATCCTCAAAGCTATCAAAGATCGAAGACTTCAAAGAACACTTATGAAGGAGATGTCTAAGAGGCCGCTACTTAAACAATTGTAAACTCTTGGTGAAATAAATAAATGCAAGAACCCCTACTGCTAAAATAAATTACATGCACCCCAAAAACTCCTGACTAACAAAAAGATATTGATCATTCTTGAAATGAGAAAAAGAGATGTGACCATCACTAAATATGTTATAAGTGGCTATATTTCAGCATGGGGTTTCATCAACTCACCAAAAAGCTATGTCGTGGTGCACCTTATAGGGAATATTGATGATTAACTTGCCCCCTATCTCTGCATGGCTTCAATAAACACCTTCTAGGAGCTATGATCCCAGTTGATGAAATTTGAGAGATTGCCTGATGAGGACATCCGACAGTGGAGAGTATATCAGAGAAGAGTCCGGAGATCTACAGCCATGATTACACCACTTTATTTCTGAGCTATTATTTGTATTTGATTTTTATTGTATCTTTTCCAATGTTACCCTCACTTGAGGGAGCAAGTTCATGTGATCCTATGGGGCACTTTTGTCTTTTGGATTTACTATTATATTTTGGCTATTTATAGCCCCCTCCTCTCCTTTGGAGGGGATGATGAATATTATTATGAAAATTTCCTGCACTTGTGTCTGGGATAGTTGAGAGAGCTTTTGTGAGAGTTGAAGTTCCTAGGTGAGGATAACGTACTACCCATCAGTCGCAGGAAGCATCCGAGCTCGTGGTCCTCCCCCTCCACCAATTTCTTCTCCCTCCTCATAGTCGCCGCCCCCATCTTCCCCTTACACCTTTGGCCGAAACCCCCTCCCCACACCCAAACCCTAGCTGACCATAAATGCCCCTCTTCCCCTCCTAGCCGCCGACCCAAGCCCCCAAACCCCTGCTAGCCGCCAGCCCTAAACCCTACCCCCTCCTCCAAGCCGTCGGCCACATCACCCCCCCCCCCCCCCCCCCCTCTCTTGCCTCCAAATTTCAAATCCCAAATTGATGCTTTTCATTTATAACGCATTTTAAATTAGGAAGGTTTTTTAAAATTCAGATTCCAATCTATTGGAATTTAAATTTCCTTTCCTAAAATAATACGAGTTATATTAGGAAAGATCCTCCAATTAATCCAATTTGAATTTGAATTTAAATTAGGAAGATATTTGCATTAAATTTCTTTCCTAATTAAATTTGCTAAGATTGGAAACCCCTCCATATATTTGGCACTTTTCCAAGTTGGGCCCCAATCAAATCCACCCATCAAGCCATCTTTCCCTTTCCCCTTTTATTCCTTTTCTTGATTGATTCTCTTCATCAATTTCTCCAAATAAATCTCAGATTTGGAGATTTGATATAAATCTTATTTTCTCATTTAAGAATCTATGATTGGCAACTCTATTAAAGCACCAACCCATCTCCCCAATCAATGCTAGTCGCCCCCCCCCCCCTCTTTCACCCCTCTTCTGAAATTACTAACTGTTGCCTCAAATCTCCCATGATAAGAGGCCTACTCCCCTTCTCCTAACATCAATTTCTACAGGATTTCAACCTCACAAGACTGCTATCCCGCATCCACAACCAGCCAACTTGCTGTCCAAAAAAGTTCTACTTGTTGTCCAGAAATTTCAGCAAGGTCGTCCTGCTGTCCTGCTATCAGAAAGACCTCCCTTTGTTGTCCAGAAGCTCCAGCACCCCATAGTTTGTTGTCCACTCATTAATGGCCGATCCGGAGCTTGATCACGGCTTCGCATTTGACGATCAAGGATTAATTGACATTCACCGATCTCCGTCCATTGACATAGATTTTGAGAACGACCACTCCGTCGAAGAATACGTGGAACGAATCCTCTTCTCCCTTGCAACCGCTATTGGTCAATGACAACCTCCCGTTCAGTGGCAACTCTTTTCCGAATCCTGATGAAGGTGAACTCTCTCCCGAATCTTATTTCTTCTAAGTCTTTCTCAATTGTGGCATCATGAAGATTATGCAAGCTTTTTCCATCTAACCAATGATTAAGAGTGTGAGGGAGGGATTTTAATAGTGACTAGTCTAACTGTTAATCTAGAGATTTCCTTTGAAAACCCTCACGTGATGCAAAGCTTGATTTGAATTGGTTATTTTGTGCTCCTAACAATTATCATGTAATCAATTGCCTAAGCTAATCATCTCTTTATTGTTTTCAATCTTTCGTTTAAATCGTTAGAAGTTGAATAATTGTTCTTACTCTTCATCAAGTGTGTAATTTCATAATTAAACATCAACCTATGCATATAGTTCTACATCATTGCCTAAGCTCTAGGGCTTCAACAACAACAACAATAAGAATTCACTAAGAAAGGGGAAGCATATTAAGGTCTAGGACCCAAGGAAGAGTGAGGTAAAAGTCACATTCACCTTTTTGGTTGATGAAATGACAAAATGAGATGCAAACACTCTAAGGAGGTTCCTTATTGAAAATCCCTTGCAAATTGAGGCAAATTTTATAACTCCAAAAATTTGGGAGAGGTTGTGTGCCTCAAGTTCATGAAACCAAACTAAAATTCAAAAGTATCATCTCCCTTGTTGAATATGAATAGCCACTATGAAGACCAATCAATTTAGAGGAATATATGTTCAATCTTTTACTCGACCCAAATTCATATGAAACAAAGGACATTCCTAAAGAGAGTGCTCCAATGCCCTAACATTCCCCATTAATCTAATCCAAAATGAATCTTAAAAGATGCACTATTTTTTTTAAAGAATCATGTTATATGTCATTGTCATTCATTGGCTCAGAGGAGGAACTTCATTTCCCTAATGAAAAATGATTTATAAAAAATATTACGCCATAATTGCTTCAAGGTAGTTATTTAAAAAAAACCCCAAAATAGGTAGCCATTTTAGTCCCAGAGAGTATCATGTTACTCCAATTCAATCCATCAACAACAACAACATTAGGCCTTTATCTTACTATGTGGGGTCAGCTACATCAATCATTTTTCCCCATTGTGTCCTATTAAGAGCTCAATTCTCATTTAAATCTAATAAAAAAAGGTCATTTCTAATATTTTCTAACCAAGTCTTTTTAGGTCTATCTCTACCTTTCTTAACACAAGTCAAATCTAATACATCTACTTTCCTAAACGGGTCATCGGATGGCCGCCGTTTTATGTGACCAAATCAAGGCAACTCTCTAATCTTATCTTCCACTATAGTTACTCCAATTTTTTTGCGTATATACTCATTTCATATCCTATTCTAAGAGTAAAGTCACTCATCCACCTGGGCATCCTCATCTTTGCAACACTTAACTTAATATTCTGCTTCTCTTTTAATGGCCAACATTTTGTACCATAAAGCATTGCAGGTCTTACCACCATCTTATAGATTTTTCCCTTACATTTGAGGGAGACTTTTCTATCATATAACAAGCTCGATGCATTCCTCCACTTCAACCATCCAACTTGAATTATACTAATAATATCCCCATTTATTTCACCATCACTTTGAACAAAAGACCCAAGATATCGAAAACGTGTACTCTTATTAATCACCCAAAGTCACAATCCCCCCACTAGATCTATTGTTACTAAAATTACACTCCATATATTCAGTTTTAGATCTTCTCAAATGAAAGCCTTTAGACTCTAAGGTTGACCTCCATAATTCAAGTTTACCTTCAACTCCCTCTCTAGTCTTATCAACAAGAATAATATCATCAGCAAAAAGTATACACCAGGGTACAACCTCTTGTAAATGTCTAGTGAGAACCTCCATGACTAAAGCAAAAAGACATGGGCATAAGACTGATCCTTGATTAATCCAATTCAATCCATGGACAATGATCCAAAATAGATCCTTGTATTGTAATTGTGATATAAAAATGATCCCAATATGGTCCTACAATTATATAAAATTGATTCCAATTAGTCCCAAAGGGGCCATTTTGGATCAAATTTGTATAATCGAGAAACTAAATTCGGTTACATGATAATCATGGACTAAATTCGCCATATATGTAGTTGGGGGATTATTTTGAAGTTTACTTGTTTAAAAATAAATAAAGATCATAGGGTCGATATGGAAAATAAGTTGAAGACCCAAATTTGACTTTATTTGCTTTCAATTGATCTCAAGGTCCTGGATAGTCATCTTAATGTGCACATAAACATGTGTGTTGCATCAAAATGAAAGTCAACCTAATAAAACTTAATTTATGAGGACACTTTGCTTGTAGAGTGAGGTTTTAAGACCCACTATTATGTAGATTTTAATATGTGTTGTGTTCTACATGAAGGCATGTCAAAATCCAAGGTTGTTCAACCCAACCTTCTATTTTTTCCACAAATTAAAAAAGCCCCACATTCTAAATCAAAATTAAAGGCTTCTATAGGATGTAAGCCCATCTATATATTTATTTGGATCTTTCAATGGATATAACCCTCAAACCAACCTAGATCTGGTCTATTGGTATCAAATACAATAATATTATGAGTTCCTATGTTCATAAGCCCATTAATCCAAACCAAATACATCAACAACAACAACAACAACAACAACATCAAGCCTTTATCGCACTACGTGGGGTCGGCTACATAATCTTTTTTCTCCATTGTGTTTTGTTAAGAGTCAAATTCTCATTTAAATCTAATAAATAAATGTCATTTCTAATATTTTCTAACCAAGTCTTTTTAGGTCTACCTCTAACATACATCAAATCTAATACATCTACGTTCCTAACCGGGTCATCGGAATGCTACCGTTTTATGCGACCAAACCATCTAAGGCGACTCTCTCTAATCTTATCTTCCACTGGAGCCACTCCAACCTTTTCACGTATATGCTCATTTCGTATCCTGCCTCTAAGAGTAAAGCCACTCATCCACCTGAGCATCCTCATATTTGCAACACTTAACTTAATATTATGCTTTTCTTTTAATGACCAACATTCTGCACCATAAAGTATTGCAGGTCTTACCACCATCTTATAGAATTTTCCCTTAAGTTTGAGGGGGACTTTTCTATCACACAACAAGACCGATGCATTCCTCCACTTCAACCATCCAACTTGAATTCTACTAATAATATCCTCATCTATTTCACCATCACTCTGAACAATATACCCAAGATATCTAAAACATGTACTCTTATTAATGATTTGGATCACCCAAAGTCATAATCCCTCCACTAGATCTATTACTGCTAAAATTACACAGCATATATTCAATTTTAGATCTACTCAAACGAAAACCTTTAGACTCTAAGGTTGACCTCCATAATTCAAATTTACCTTCAACTCTCTCTAGTCTTATCAACAAGAAGAATATCATCAGCAAAAAGCATACACCAGGGTGCAACCTCTTGCAAATGTCTAGTGAGAACATCCATGACAAAAGCAAAAAGATATGGACTTAAGGCTGATCCTTGATGTAATCTAACTGAAATAGGGAACACAAGTAACAGCTCCAAACAAAATACATCAATCAATAAAAATTAAAATCAACCAAAGCCCACATACATCCGTTCCAGTTTGCTCCTGATACATGAGAGGTGACAACTCATTGTGTCTCGTTAGATTTCCTGAAAGTTAGACATTAGTAGGCTTGGCCCTTTGGTATGCTCAAGATAACAAAATCATGGATCTTGATAAAATCTTATCTCCATTCTCTAGCAGTTCTCCATCAATTCAATTAAACCTAAATATTAAGCCTAAGCCTTAGTAAAAATTGAGCCTAAGTAACCATCTTAATTGAGAGTATTTTCTTATTAGTGAGAGGTGTAATTAACTATGGGGGCTTGTACCTATAGGAACTCTTAACGCCATATCTAAATAAACTTTGATCTAAATAATAGGGAATATCTTGCTAAAATAAACCTAATCTATCTTATAGAAAATGAACTGATGAGTTGAAAGAATGGATTTTGTTTTTTATAAGCTATCAATCTGCAGTAGTCTTGTTGGCACAGATTTTTCATATTTACAAGAGGATGGTAGACCTTCGCTTCTCTTGTCATGACTATTTTAACATTTGATTTAGTTGGTTAAGCTTCTTTTACAGATAAACAAACATTTTTAAGGGTTATTGCACGAACCATGTAACGAAGTAGCTTGGCTGCTCATGATTAAGAATGGAGAGATTGTTGATGATTGGTGAGGTTTCATACCATCATTTGGTTGGTTCAATGAGACTACAAGTTCACTTTCATGTGCTTTAATAGCATGAGAGTATTTGTTTTGATTGGATATGGGTTCTTCCTTCTACATGGCTCCTATAAATAGAACCATCATAATTGGGTACTTGAGACTCGTCTCTGTAAACAATGCCATGCCTTATTTTTAGAGCATGTCACCATAAAGTAAAGAGATGTGTGTTGTTGGTCTTGCCATTCTACTTTCACATCATTCAATTAGAGCTCACTATGCTATTGAGGGTGGAGGTCATTCTTTCTATTATTGTCCCTTTTACTTTGTTTTTTTAGATGTTTTAGGTCTAATGGTGGAAGATATAAGTTCTTGTTGTATTCAGGAGCATAGTGAAGAGCCTCAAAGAACTTTAGTTGATGGAGCTTCCTTTTTCCATCCATGCTTGTCTGCAACAAATGGCTTTGAGCCTCATTTAACTCACTATTCTTTATCCAAGGAAAAGAATTTCGGGAGTACGTATTTCTATTGTACCAACTGTGCATCTTTAATTGCAAGCTGTCTGAGCTTGTGCAGTTCCTTTCTTCTGACTCTTCAGGGGCTATCTCGACACAATTATCGTTTGGACAGATTAAGGAGTTGGTCCCCAAGGGCACACTTGCTTATGTTGCTACAAGTGTATTGACTGTATACTTTGTTTATGATTACAGTTGACTTGTATATAAGACATGTCCATTTTATCGTTTGCGATTAAAAAACTATCCTCTTTTAGCTCTCACATCCAAGTTTATCTACCTTTAACATAGGAGATGAATGCAAATTTTCTTATTAGCCTGCATTGGTCTCTCAGAGCCTATTTAGGGACTACGCCTCTACCTCTTGGCCTTGTTGGCAAACTTCGATGCTCGTGTAGAGATTATTTCGGGCTTTGCATGATTTTTTAGGATGCCTAGGGAGAGTACCAATACAGATCGATCAATTGAAGGGATCTTGTGCTTGAGGTTACGAGCCTCTTGCATTTATTTCTACCAAGTATTTGATGGTAGTTTTATGGTGTCTATCTTTTTAGCACTTATGATGCCTCCTAACATTGTTGATGCAATCTCAAATCTTACTTGGCAATAATAGCCATTTTAATTTTGGCAGCCATTTTGGGGAAATACTTGCGAAACTCATAAGGACCTTATGAATCTTGTTTTCCATGTGATGGAATATTTAACTAAAGGCTTTAAGATCTTTTTATCACCCAACTTTTTGAGCTTCAAATCTCTTATTTTATAATCCTGCTTCAAACTAATTCTTGCTTTCAAATTATCTTTTTTTTATGTGCATTACAGTGTTAAATATATTATAAAAAATATATTCTTAAGATGTATCACATTTTAATTAAATCGTATTAAGTTTATCATTTAGTAAGGTATATCCTAAAAAAATATTTTTGCTAGTCCATTTGTGATTGACACCATAATGTGGGAGCCGCTTCTCCTATTCAATTTGTAATAGAATATCAAGCTATAAGATGTTTTCATTACTTCTTTTTTTTTATGTTTTCATTACTTGATTTTTTGTTACATTCTGAAAACTGGACCTCGCATTTAACTGAAAGGAGAGATTCAAGATTCAAAGGTTCAATTAAAATTGGATTATTGGATTGAATTGGATGATATAATAAATAATAAAACTATTTAATATAATTTAAATGATAAAATATTTATATAATAATAATAATTTCACCAATCCAACATACAATATTCTAAATTAAAATACTCACTATTTAATATTTGGAGTATGATTTTAAATCAAAATTTTGTGATAGGATATTTTTATTATTTTCTCTATATATAGATTTACTTATGCAATAAATTATATGGAGTATTACCTCTAGATTTGAACTTCAATGACAGGCAAAATCAGAAGAAATTTTTTGTGCAATCACTAGTACAATAATTTTAGTTTTTGTGCATTTAGACATGACCTGGATATTAATTTTTTAGTTATGTATAAATCAGTTGGCATTAAGTTATTTGTTGGATTAATCTTTTAATAATCCAACAAACTGATTAAACTATTTATATGACATGCTAAAATGTATTTTGATACTAAGTAATATTATTGCAAAATATAATCATATTAAGTGGTCTTGTCATGTCACAATGATTGTTGAGCCACACATAATGAATCATAAAAATTTTTTGCCTCAATGTTAGCAGCCTCTTCGCTAACTCATTCAAATTGTGGGCCAACAACTTTTAATGCCATTTCTTTGTTAAGTCTTCATTTGTTCCTAGTTTGATGGTGTATGACTAGTTCAAACACCACAATGCGTGTAGACATATGGCTAAAACTCTCCATGTGAAGACCAAAATCAACAATTAGGTTGAAATCCCCTCGAATACATATCAATTCTAACTCCCTCTACATTTACCAAAATAAAATTAATTTTACATATACTTACTACCATCTAAATAAATTGTGTGCATTCACACATACATATTAAAAATATTTTTGGAGTTAAACATAGATGCAATCATCTAAAAAATTATATGCATATATCAAAAATATTTTTTTGAACACTACTGTTGTTAGGTCTTAAGCCCTGGATGAGAAAAATGAATGATTGCATTAGGTAGTCGATAACCAATGTAAAACTTATTGCATAATCATGACATGCATTGTTTAATACATTGTGTTAATGCTTGGACATTCTCTGGAAGTGACGCATTGTATGGCTTGAATATAGCGAGAAGTGTGCAAGGGTCGTTACACCAGTGCCCGAGTGTAGTGTTAAATAGGCAAGGGTTCCCACATCATGGATGGATATGGACAAAAAAGCTAATTCGTGAAACTAAAATTAGGATAGAAACTTAGAATATAGGTTCCCTTACAAGCAAATTAATAGAATTAATATATATGATGATTCATAGAAAGATAAATATTCTATGTATTCAAGAAACTAAGCGGGTTTGAGAGAAGGCTAAGGAGATTGATAGTTTAAAATTTAAACTATGATATTTTAATATGAGTCGTACTAAACATAGTGTAAGTGTGATTATAAATAAGAGTTTGACGGATAATGTTGTAAAAATTAATAAAATCAGAGATAGAATTATACCTTTAAAGATTATTGTTGGTGCTAAGATTATTAATATTGTAAGTGTTTATATTCCTCAAGTAAGTTTGAATGTATGTTCAAAATTAAAAATTTTGAATGACTTAGAAGAATTAATACAAAAGATATCTCTTAAATAAAGAATTTTTATTAGAGGAGATTTAAATGAACATGTTGGTGGAGAGTAGATGATTTTAAAAACATTCATGGTGGTATGAGTTTGAAGCGACTAATGAAGGTGGTAAGATCATATTAGATTTTTTTATAGTTTATGATTTTATAATTGTTAATACCTTATTTAAGAAAAGATATGATATATATTCTCATCATTTATGAGAATAGATATAATAAAACTTAGATTTCTTGAAAGAAAAACAAATCGTTTAGATTATAAAGATTGTAAAGTTATTTCGAGTGAAAGTTTATACACCCAACATCGTTTATTAGTTTTGAACTTTAAGATGAATTGGCAGAATATAAAAAATAAAATAAAATATTGTTCTAGGATTATATGGGGCATTTAAAAAATATTTAAAAAAATTAAGAGTAAGATTCTTAATCTTAAGATTTTGCCTGTGCATGAATAAGCTAAATATTATGTGGAAAAAAGTAACTAGTGATATTAAAAATATTGTAAAAGATGTGCATAGAGCGTCAAAAGGAAAAGCTCATAGTAATAAAAATAGTTTGTAGTGGAATCAAAATGTGCAAGAAAAGATAAAAATAAGAAGATTTGTTATAAAAATTTGTTTAAATATAAAAACTCTGATAATTATGAAAGATATAAAGAGACCCATAAAGAGTCTAAAAAGCAATATGCAATGCAAAGATTTTAACTTTTAATGATTTATATAATATATTAGATATTAACGAGGGCAAACAATATATGTATAAGTTAGTCAAACAAAAAGATAAGAGTAATAAGGATTTAAATTGCATTAAGGATAAAAATCAGAAGATGCTTTTATTAGAACAGGATATTCAATAAAGGTGAATGATATATTTTGCTAAACTTTTCAATAAAGATTGTGAGAATACGGTTGAGTTTAGTAACCTTAACATCCTAAATGAAAATAAATATTTTTATTTTTATCGGCGTATTAGTAAAATTGAAGTTAGAGATGCTTTAAAGAAAATGAAGTGTAAAAAATTTATTGGACCTAATGATATTCCAATAGAGGTATGAAAATGCTTAGGATATGAAGGAATTTCTTGGCTTGCTAAACTTTCACATATTATTTGAAGATTAAAAAGATGTCAGATGAGTGGAGAATGAGTGTGTTGATTCCCATTTTAAAGAATAAAGGTGATGCACAAGATTGTGCGAATTATAGAGAAATTAAGTTAAGGTTTCATACTTTAAAACTATGGGAGAGGGTTATGGAGCATAGGTTCCGACGTGAGACTAATGTTTCTCAAATTCAATTTGGATTCATGCCGGGTAGGTCTACTATGGAAGCTATACATTTATTGATAGGTTTGATGGAGAATTGTAGAGAGAATAAGGAGGATCTACATATGATATTTATTGATTAAGATAAAGCATATGATAAAGTTTCAAGAGAAGTGCTATGGAGAGTTCTAGAAAAGAAGGAGGTTAATAATGCTTATGTTTGAGTTATTAAGGATAAGTATACAGAAGTTATTAATTGTGTTCAAACACAAGGTGGTTTGAGCAAGTATTTTCCTATTTCTGCTATATCACATCAAGGATCGGCCTTAAGCTCATATCATTTTGCCTTAGTCATGGATGTTCTCACTAGACATTTGTAAGAGGTTATACCCTCATGTATTGCTTATGATATTCTTCTTGTTGATAAGACTAGAGAGGGAGTTGAAGGTAAACTTAATTATGGAGGTCAACCTTAGAGTTTAAAGGCTTTCGATTGAGTAGATCTAAAATCAAATATATATATATTGTAATTTTAGTAATAATAGAACTAATGCGAGGATTGTGACTTTGGGCGATCAAGTCATTAATAAGAGTACACGCTTTAGATATCTTGGGTCTACTGTTTAGAGTGATGGTGATAGATGGGGATATTATTAGTAGAATTCAAGTTGGATGGTTGAAGAGAAGGAATGCATCGAGCTTATTGTGTGATCGAAAAGTCCCCCTCAAATTTAAGGAAAAATTCTATAAGTTGGTGGTGAGACTTGTAATATTTTATGATGCAGAATGTTGGTCATTAAAAGAGAAGCATCATATTAATTTAAGTGTTGCAAAGATGAGGTTACTCAGATGGATGAGTAGCTTTACTCTTAGAGACAGGATACGAAATGAGCTTATACATAAAAAGGCTGGAGTAGCTCCAATGGAAGATAAGATTAGAGAGTTGCCTTGGATGGTTGATCACATAAAACGGCAGCCTTCTGATGACCCGGTTAAAAGAGTAGATGTATTAGATTTGGCTTATGTTAAGAAAGATTGAGGTAGACCTAAAAGGACTTGGTTAGAAAATATTAGAAATGACATTTCTTTATTAGATTTAAATGAGAATTTGACTCTTAACATGACATAATGGAGAAAAATGATTCATTTAGCCGACCCCACGTAGTGGGATAAAAGCTTGATGATGATGTTGTTGTTATATCAATATAATTGTAATTTAAAATATAAATGCTAAATAAACTGCGTGCATATAGAAAAATAAATAAATTAAATTTAAAATGCATACCAGTGATAAAATTAATTAACATAAGAATATTCAAACAATTATAAATTAAAACTTTTATTCAACTAATTTGATAATTTAAATAAAATTTTCAAAATATTTTTAATTTGAAACCTACATAAAATTAACCATATAAATTATATATAAATATAAACATAATTTTACTAACATAAATCTTATATGGTTTTAAGAATTAAAAAGTTAGATCTAGTAATAAAAATATAGATTTAATTATAAAAGTTTGGATTAAAAAAATTACAAATAAACATAATTAATAATATAGAAATAATAAGTCTAACATAGTTCTAAGAATAAAATTGTAGATCAACTCATTCTCTCTCCTGCCTCCCCTCATCCCTCTGGAGATTCTAGGGTTCCCTTTTTTCCCCTGCTCCCAATAACATCTTCTACTGTTTCTCTGAGATCCTCGGATCCTTGTGCGTGGATTTGTGATTTGTGAGAGCCTTGGTGGTTAGGGCCTTCTTTGGCATGTGGATCCATGGCGGCGCCTCCTGCGTCGAACCCTTGGGGTACTTCATTAGCGACTGTCTCTAGTAAGAATCAAGATTTTTTTTTGGTTTGAATGGGGAAGGTAAAAAACACCATCCCAATCCTTTAAAGATGTGGTTTCTGGTAGTTCTTCATCTGATGCTCCTACTTTTTCATTTACTCCTTCGACTTTTAAAGGTGTGCTGGTTGTTTTGATCTCTGATGAAGATGTTATTAAACTTGCCTACCCTTTCAAATTTACTTTAGTAGGAAAGGTTTCCATGAGTAGGCCGAATATGGATATCATTCATATTTTTTTCGGAAATCTTAAAATCTCTGGTTTGTTTTTTGTTGGTATGTTGGATGTGCGTCAGGTGGCTATTCAACTAGCCACTGATTTGGGCTATAGTCCGGTTTTTGCTAGGCAGTCTTACTACATTAATAATTGCCAAATGTGTCTCCTTAAATGGATGCCACTTTTTGACATTAAGGAAGAATCTCCTATCGTCCCGATCTGAATTTCCTTCCCTAATTTATGTTTACATTTGTTTCAACTATCAGGTTTTACATGCTATGGGTTCCATTTTTGATAGTTCACTTCAAACGGACCAAGTGATAGCCTCAAGGACAAGTCCTTCCATGGCTCGAATTCTTGTTGAAGTGGATATCACAAAAAAGCATCCTAAGGAAATATGGTTAAGGTCAGAATCACTAAGGTATATGCTGAAAGTTGATTTTGAAAAAGTTCTGAATTTCTATAATCATTGTAAGATTCATGGGCATACTTTGAGCAATTATTTTGTGCTACACCCCCATCTTAAAAAACCGCCTCCCTCTTTTGTTGTGGATTATGGAACCAAACCTAGAGAGCCGCTGATTCTTGCCAATGATACTGCCAAATCCCATTCAGATCCCATGGTTCCCTCTTCCAATAATAAGCCTAGGGGGAGAAGGAGCCTAATGTTTTATTACATGCTAGAATCAGTGATCCTAATGAGTTGGATAATGTTAGACCTCAAAAGGAAGTTTCGAATGATGAGAAACTTGATGACATTATTGATGATGTGAAAGAACTAGTTCTTAGTTTCCGTTAACTCTATGATGCAAAATCATCCCATAGAGAAGCAACGCACATTAACTAGTCCCTCCCTTAATTACTTAATAAAGAATTTGAGAAAGATTCAAATGGTTTTGCTTTGGATGCCTCATGTTTTATTAGAAATGATGCTTGCAAGGAGGGGGAAATTATCCCCAACTCCAGTAATGTCTTTGTTGTGAAACCCCTCAAGTAAAAGAAGTTAAACTATTAAATATCGAGATGCCTTTTGGTGTAATAGTCGGAATTTCATAAAGAAACTCTACAGTTAAGCGTGCTCATCCCAGAGAAATTTTGGGAAGGGTGATCTCCTGGAAAATTATCCAATAGGGCAAAACCATGAGGCTCTTAGGTCAAAGCGAACAATATCTCGATAGTTAAGAATTTGGGCTGTCACAAATAGTATTAGAGCAATACACCAGCTATAAGAGAGGAACTAAGTGTCATACAAGACAAAGTGCTATGTCATGGGAGCCATCTCTTGAATCATGTTTGGGACAAAGTGCTACATAGCGGGAGTCACCGGTTGAACTTGTAAGGGTTAACTCTAGAATCTTATTTTCCTGGTGGATGATTCTGAGATAAGAATACCGATGATGATGTCAGTTAATTAAGTGGGGAAGATTGTGAAATCCCTTAAATAAAAGAAGCTAAACTCTTAAAGATTGTGGCGCCTTTTGGTGTAATGGTTGGAATTTTATTAAGAGAGTTTGGACTGTCACAAATGGTATTAGAGTAATATACCAGCAGGAAGATATGAACTAAGTGTCATAAAGACAAAGTGCTATGTCATGAGAGCCACCTCTTGAACCCTGTAAGGAACAAAGTGCTACGTGACGGGAGTCACTACTTGAACTTATAAGGGCCACCTCTAAAATCCTATCATCCTGGTGGATGATCCTGGGATAAGAATATTGACAATGACGTCAGTTATTTAAGTATGGGAGATTATGAAATTCCTTAAGTAAAAGAAGCTAAACTTTTAAAGATTGAGGCACCTTTTAGTGTAATGGTAGGAATTTCATTAAGAAACTCTACAGTTAAGCATGCTCATCCTGAAAAAATCTTGGGATAGGTGACCTCCTAGGAAATTAACCAACAGGACAAAACTGTGAGGCCCTTAGGCTAAAGCGGACAATATCTCGATAGTTAAGAGTTTGGGCTGTCACATCTGTTGCTCTAGAACCTAAGGATTCTTATGTTAACATATTACTTCTTCATCGTCTTCACCTGAATGCAATGATGTTAATATGAAGGATGATGATAGTTTTACTAAAGTGGGCGAGAAGAAACATAAAATACTAAGAATATTCTTTTACCCACTCCTCATTCTACTAGAGCATAAACTTCATTAAAAGATACTAATGGTTAATGCTCTTATTTGGAATGAGAGGGGTGTGAGGGATTCTGATTCTAGAGATAGAGTTAGAAACTTGTGTATGATGCATAATATTATTGTTTTGATTTTAATTGAGTCTCTATTTCTTCTTGTGAATTAGTTTATCCAGCAAATTGTCTTGGTTTTAACATAAGCTTTGCTAATTGCACGAATAAAATCTGAATTTTTTGGAATAGTCCTCTCAGTGTTAACATTAGTTTTGATTACCCTCAGGTGGTTCATAGTCAAATTGAATTTTATTATTTTAAATGTTGAGCTTCCATTATTTATGCTTCTTGTTCTCACTTAGGTAGGTTGTGCCTTTGGGAGAAATTATATGATTTTTCTCTAAGTCCTAATGTCCCTTGGCTTGTTGGTAGTGATTTTAATACGATTCTAATATTGTTAAGAGGATTGGGGACAACTCCCCTAATCCTCAAGCAAGGGATGGCTTTAATATTATGATTATGGATTTGAATTTGCATGACATTGGTTACTCTAGGGGTACCTTTATTGGGAACAGAGCCACCATGTGGAAAAAACTTAATCGTATCCTTTTTAACAACAGTTGGATTGCTGATTACCTCTTGACTCATGTGGAGCACTTGAGTAGAACTCTGTCGAACCACTCTCCTCTTTTACTTGGTATTACTTTACACAAGGTTGTTGTGTCGTCTGCTTTCAAATTTCAGAATATATAGCTTTTAGATGATTTCTTTTTTAAGTTGTTGAAAATAATTGGCACGCCCCAGTTTTTTCTAACAATAACATCTATGGTATGAATAAATTATGGTCTAAACTGCAAAAGTTGAAACAGAAATTAAGATGGTGGAACAAATGTATCTTCAAAAATATCTTTTCGAATATAAGGGAGGCTAAGAAAAATGTTAATGATTTGGATATTCTTTATTTGAATGAATCTTCTACTGAGAATTTGCATCTTCTTAATAAAGCTAACATGGAATTGTATCAATTGTAGGAGAAGGAAGAAGCTTTTTGGAGATAAAAAGCGGCCTCTAAACTTTTATTGGAAGGTGATATGAACACTAAGTTCTTTCATGCTACCGCTAACAAAAAAAGGGTTATGAATCACATTCACAAAATTACTAGTTCTGATGATATTTTTTATGATAGTGAAGATTCGATTGCTACTTTCAGGGTTGAGTTAAAAGCATTTTTAATAATAATTTTAGTTATGATCCCATTCAAAATGCTCGTATCATTCTTGAATTAGTTAATGCTGATGATAACAACTTTCCCATTCAGTGCCCTTCTAAAAAAGAGATTTTGGATACCATTGGAGGAATGAATTTGTAGTCGGTTGCTAGTCCTGATGGACTACTAAGTTTTTTTCAAAAAGCATGGGAAATCATCAAAATGAATGTGGTGGATGCTATTAGAGATTTTTTTGATGGGTCTCCTTATCCCAAGTTTTTTTCTCTTCCTCTAGCATTGTTTTAATTCCTAAAAAAGAGTTCACTAACTTTTGGGTAGATTTCAGACCTCTAAGTCTTTGTTCTTTCTTAAATAAATTAAACTCTAAGATAATTATGGGAAGATTGATTTTGTTGCCTCCTAAAATTATCTCCCCAGGTCAAATTGGGTTTGTTAAAGGTCGTGGCATTTTTGGTAATGTGCTTTTTGCTCAAGAAATTATACATGATGTTAATGCTAAAGTAAATGGGGGTAATATTATCTTTAAGCTTGACATTACTAAAGCTATGATAACCTTAACTGGAATTTTCTTTATAAGATAATATTTATCATTGATTTCAATTCTTCTTTCATTATGCTTATCAAGAATAGCATTGAAAATTGTTATTTTTCTGTGATCATCAATGGTAAAAGTCATGATTTTTTCAAATCATCTCAAGGTTTAAGACAAGGTGACCCTATTTTTTCTGCTTTATTTATTATTGCGGTTGAATATTTATTTAAGGCTTTCGAGGATCTTTGTAGTCGTATCCCAAGCTTTATTATCGTACTGTTGGTGGTTTTCCCATTACTCATCTTAGTTTTGCTGATGAATTTATTATTTTCTCTAATGGTTCTTTAAATAATCTCAAGTTTCTCTTTAAATTTTTGTTACAGTTCCAAAAAAATCAGTGGTTTGAACATTAATGTTTCTAAATATCTTTTTATTAAGTATTTGGGGACCCCACTTTTAAAAGGTAAGAAAAGGTCATTTGTTTGAGGACATTTTTGTTTCCATTCAAAGAAAATTATCCGCATGTGCTTTTAATTTTCTCTCTTTTGGTGGTATGATAGTTTTAATTAAAAGCGTTCTTTGTTCGTTACCTATTTACATTTTTCATACTATCCAGCCTACTTTGACTATTTGCTTGCGTAAGGAGAGACTTTTTAACAAGTTCTTTTGGGAATCTATGATCTATGAATAACAGTTCTTGTATTATTTGGTCCTCTTGGACGAAAAGCTGTGGTGTCCTTGATGAAGGGGGGCTTTGGTGTAAAAGTATTGTTGACATGACTCATACTTTATCTCATAAACTATAATTTTCCTTTAGAACAAATGAAAGCTTATGGGCTAAATTCATGATGAATAAGTTTTGTCATGGTAATCACCCTCTTTAATGTCATTATAAGGGGACTGATTCTCTGATTTGGAAAATCTTTATTCTATCAAGTGGGAAGTCGAGGAGCACATTCAATGGGGTATTGGTAATGGTAATGTTATCTTTTGGCAAGATAATTGGAAGGGACCATATTCTATTGATAATTTTTTACACTCTCATTCTACTGCTTCTATGAAGATGAATAAGTTCATTGAAGATGATAAATAGAATGCTAATAAATTGTTGGATTTTGTTCCAAATTTTTTATTGATAAGATTAAGTAGAATCCCTTACAAATGAACATTAAGGATCATATTTTGTTTAAGCTATCCATTTCGAGTAACTTTGATCTCACGAATGTATGGAATTCTATTAGAACTACTCATTGTAAATATTCTCTTTTTGCTGCTATTTGGCATAAAAACATCCCTATGTCCTATTCTATTTTAGCTTGAAGAATTTTATATAAAAAGCTTCCTATTGTTGCTCTCTTGATGAAAAAAGATTTTTATATTCCTTTGAAAAGTCAATGTTTTTACATGATTGAATCCTTGGATCATGTTTTTTGCGAATGGTATTATTGTTGTTAAAGTGTGGAGATATTTTCATGATATGTTTAACAATTATAACTTCAACTGTAATAATGATATATCCTCTATCTTGCATTCTTGGTTCTATCCTATTAAAGGTAACATCACGAATTTGATTCCTATTCAAATTATGTGATTTTTTTGGATGGAAAGGAATGATTCTAAGCATGGAAACATTAGGATGGATTTCAGGCTCATTATTTTTAAAATGAATGATAAAGTTTTGCATTTGTTTTATGTTAACCTTATCATTGCTACTAATTTTAAGAATTCTAAATTTGTTGCTCAAAATTTTGGCATTTCTACTGACAACAATGATAATGATAGGAGGGAGAGTATTGTGCGGTGGATTAAACCCACCTTACCTTTTGTTAAGATGAACACTGATGGTTCTGTTAATAATATGTATGTTGGGTGTGGTGGGATTATTAGGGAATATATAGGTAATGTTATTTGTGCTTTTGTTGGTCCTTTAAATCCTTGTACTGTCATTGTTGCGGAACTTACGACTCTTTTCTATAGGCTCTAGTTGTGTTATTCTTTGGAGATTAAAGACATTGGGGTGGAAGCCGATGTTATGCTTTTACTTCATTTTATTAATGGTATTGCTGCTGGGAATCCTAATAATTTCTACCTCATGAGAGTGATTAAAAAGAGTCTTGGTAATTTCAAATTTTTACTAATATTTACCGTGAAGCTAATTCCTGTGCTGATTGGCTTGCCAAACTTGGTTGTCAGTTAGACTCATTCTAGGACTTTTCTAGTTTGGCTTTACCTCAACTATTGAGAGGGATGATTAATTTGGACAAAGTTGGTTTGGCCTATATGAGAATTTGATGCCTTTTTTTGGTAATACTGGTGTTCTATTGATTTTTCCTGCTTTTGTTTCTCCCTCTTCGTGGCCAGTGTTGTGGGGTTTTCCTCCGTGTAGTGAGTTCTATTGTATAGTGGTTGGTTTTAGTGTCTTGTGTTGGTTGTTGGATGGTCCTTTATGTTTCTGTAGAGTGTTGTTGCGGATTTCTGTCTTTTTTTATTTTGCTTGATGTTCGTGACTTCAAAAGTCTAATCCCTTTCTATTTTTCCCCATTGTGAGTTTATTGCCTACCCTTCCTTCCGCTCTCTTTGTTGATTATGTTGAGTGGGTTGATTTTTGCTATGATTGCAAGTGTTTCAACTATGTCTGGAAATTTGCCTAATAGCTAGCAACCTACCTCTACATTGTCTATGGGTTGGGCGATTATAGGGGTTGGATGGTGGATCGGCTTTATTTGTGGAATTTTGGGTATGGCTCCAACGTGTTGTCTAGTTTTATTGCAGCAAGTTCTGTTTTGATTACTCTTTTGATTCTGTGGCTGACTGTCTGTTGTCTGGATTGGCTGGTTCGTTGGGAATTACCTTCTCTGTTGATTTGTCTCCTTTTGGTATTGGATAGCTGCTATCAACAAATTTTTGAGGACTGGTTCCTGATTCTTCACTCCTACCTTTGTGAGGTTCTTGATTATGTAGGTGTCTCCTCTAGGTTTTTCCATTTTTGTGGGCTTTTCGGGGTCTATTTGGTGGTTGGTTGTGTCCTTTCTGTTTTCTCTCCTTATGCTACATTTGGTTCTGGTTGTTCCTCTTCTCATGTTGTGTTCATTTTTTTTGGTCTTCCTTGGTTTACCAGGGCCCATTCTATGTAGTTTTTTTTTTCTATTCTTCTATTCCTTTCGGTGGGTCTCCTGGCTTCTTTCCCTGTATCAAGTGGATGACTGGGTGTGATTTTTGTTGTGCTCCTTAGTTGTATACTTTTGGCTATATCCTTGTATGTGTTCAATCATTTTGATTTCATATTATTGCCTATGCCCTACATTTTGTGATTTTTGTTTGCAGGTGTGCATCTTTTTTGCAGGCATTTGATTCGTACTTGGTTCTTAAAGATTATCCAGCTTCTTTGGTTATGGCTACTTGCCTATTTTCTTTTTGTTCTTTTTTATGTACTGTAGTTAGGATCTTTTGTTCGTAGGGTTTATTTTTACTTTTTGAGTGTAGCTCGATGAACGATTAGTGAGCATTAGATCCCTATAAGTATTTGTAATATTTTTTTATATTAACGCGTCAGCCCTTTTTTGGGTTAAAAAAAAGAATAAAATTGTAAATCTAAAAAGGAAATATAATAAAAATCATAATCTAAGGAAAAAAAACATAAATATAAAAATAATATTCTACGACTAAAGAAAAAACATAAATCTAACAATAATATAAAACTAAACTTACATTGCAAAAATTGGAAAGTTACAAACAAAAATTGAATGGAAGCTTGTCATAAGTTGAAGTCGTGCTCTTCCTTTAGATTTATAGAGAAATTGAGCAAAACATGCCTAACCAAAGTAAGTGGACACCATAGAATAGGGGAATTGAAGTAGTTGCTAAGACCAAATAGGGGAAATCGTAGGTACAAAAATATTCATAAATACTGGCAAATTTTTTACATAAAAATCTGCTGCTATGCCCTGTAGGTTTTTCTCTAAATTTTTCATTGAAAAATCCTGCAGGTTTGCCGATGGATTTATTGTTAATAAATCAATCAACAATGGTGAAAAATCCACCAACAATCCCATCCAATTTTCTTGGATGATGATGCCACTGGGACTACTCTGTATTCCTGTAGTGTTTCCAAGAAAACCACTATAATTCGATATTTTTTTGTGTGGTAAAAGAGAGCATCACTATAATTTAAAGTGATGTGCCACTAAAAAAAAAGTTATAAAAGAGAACTAGGAAAACACAACACAGACCATCAAGATTTGCTTAATTTGATTTCAACTAAGTCTATATTGATAATAGATGAGAGAGAATATGATCCACTGAAAATATAGAAGCTACAAACATGATGAATAAAAGAAGAACACTCATCAACCCTTCTTAAATCTCATCTACAACTAAGCTTGGCAAAACAAATCTCTCACATACAAGTTGATTACCACTCATCAAGGTACCTACCACCAAGATGAAAGTCGGCCAAAACCTTCGATGATACCACTTGTCAATATTGTATCCTACAATTTCTATCGATATATCGAAATCAAACGTCTGGGGTCTGTCTTTTTTCTCCTTTAAGTCACAAAAATCTCCTAGCATATATTACAAACCCCAACTAAGAGATGCTCTCATAATCAATGTAACCCAAGCAATCTTAAAGGGTATCACACGGATCCATGATGTGGTGCATAAATTTATGTCATCCAAGAAGGTATTTTTTCCTAATATGTTGAGTTAATAAGCATCAAAATGCAAACATTTTCCTCTTCCTATTCATTTCTTTTAATCTTGAACTACCTACTCTTGTAAGTACTAATTCCCATATGACTTCCTAAAGATAGCCGCAAAAATAAATAATCAGTTGGGATGTGCCGAGTTAAACTCATATGAAGATATTATTTTTATTGGATGTGCATTAGGATTGGTGCTATATTTTTAAAATCCATCCCGAACTAAAATATTCAATGGAAAAATAAAAGGGATTTTTATATAAATAATATCTAAAATTATTGTTATTACATATCTAACATCTAAACTATAATATTTATTTATATACCACCTAAAACCTCTATTTTTCATCTAACACTCCGGAGTGATATTTCAGATGTTAGGAAAATTATTTAGGTAGTATATAAGTAAATATGATAGTTTAGATATTAGATATGTAATAATAATAATTTTAATTGGTATATATATATATATATATATATATATATATATATATATATGTAAAAATCCCAAAATAAAATCCCTCACATGAGTTTCAATATCCCGAGGAAATTATTTTTCCTAATAGAGCTATAGTACAGATGCAAGCCGCTATGCCTTGGGATATTCAACGGAAATTTATTAATAGCATATAATACCCAACCTGGTAATCCGTATAGATCAAATGGCAAATTGCTAAAATAACTTAAAGAGACCATTGCATCCAAAAAGGCGATCAATTTGATCGGAAGCAATAGCCCTGAGGTGGGGCCGAGGAGGACGATAGTCCATCGGGCACGTGAGCCCCTATTCCATCTTCGCATTTTTACCAAATTTTTTATTCAAATCACATCATTTTTTATGGTGCCCCCGAAATATAGTATTTCTAGCAAACCATCTCGAAAAAGTTGCCTGGCCTGCTCTGACTAAACCCTGAAATTTAATTTCATGAGCACGCTAAACACTATATCCCATTTTTTTAACCAAGCGATGTACATTGGCACTGTTCTTGACATCTTCGAAAAGACAACCTCGCATGAAACTGTTAAGACTTCTCCCGTAAACATAATCCTTCCCAAATCACACCTAAAACACGTGACCATGAACCATGTAAACTAAATAAAAAAATAAAGCCCACTAACTCAATCCAATGAGTACGATCTACAAAGGCAATGCTTCTCTATCGACCATAAGACATCCCAGATGACCAGACGCGGAACGAATAGAAACCTAGAAAACGATTAAAAAAGCGTCATCAACCTAGCTTTGACCCGAAGACTCGTGGAATAAATCTGTACGCGCAACACCACCACCACCTCGATTACATATACATATAACGTATAATTCGTAATTTCACGAAGTAGTTCAATATCAGGAATAGCAATCGATCCACAGTATCACAACTCAAAAATAGTAATTAAACTAAACAATTAAAAAGCGAAAGCCCACAAGCTCCAGCTTAAAAATAGCAACAAATAAATAGAAAAATCGAAGCACTTATCTCACGGTCAATTCCATTGCAATGAACGACATCGATCGATCCTTCTTCCTTTAATTACTTACTTTTCTCCGCCAATCAAAGTCGCGCAAATCAAAAACACCATACCAAAAGCTCATCAATCAAAAGCAACGCAATATAAAATTAACACCAAATCACGAGTATATATATATATTACCCAAATCAAACAGCAGAAGTAGGAATTATTCCATATATATATATAGCGACTAGCGAGAGTGAGAGAGAGAGAGAGAGAGATGTATCGGCGAGGTACCAGGAATCAGTGGAGTACTCATAGAGCTTTCCCTTCGTGGAGAAGATGATAAGCGCCACCTCGGCGTCGCAGAGGATAGAGATCTCGTGCGCCTTCTTAAGCAACCCCGACCGCCTCTTCGAGAACGTTACCTGCCTATTTATCTTGTTCTCGATCCGTTTCAGCTGAACTCTCCCCCTCCCCATCTCCTCCGCCCTCCCAAAACCCTAATCCCAGCTCATATAACGAAGAGGAGGATCACAGGCGAGCTGCGATGGAAATGTGGTTGGGATGGTAGACACGAAGAGGAATATATATGAATATATAAAGCCGAGATCGAGTTGGTGGGTGGTTTCGTAAAACCAGAGTGGTTTAATGCTATGCGTTGTTGATTTTTCGTTGGCTCCCACAGTATGGCCCACCCTCTGTCTAATCGTTATTGGGCTTCGGCTTCATCCGTACAAAGCACGGGAAATAGCCGGACATTTCATCAGTAACCACGACCATCTCCTAATTTATTATCCTCATACCATGGTACGTTTTACGGATTTTGCCACTTATCCGCTGTTTATTGCTGCTGACCCACGGGCATAATTGTCAATTCGAAAAAGGGTAAGTTGGTAAAGTGTCCACCCCACCGGCTTTAGCCGGTCTCAAAACGGGCACGTGCCAGTCTCCCTCAAACAGGAACTCGGTATGTTTCCTAATTTGGCGATACGAGGCCGAAATTTTTTGACGAAAAAATGAGAAAAAAAATAAAACCGAATAAAGTAAAGCAGCAAGTGGATGTCGAACGTGGCTGGCAGTGCTTTTCCTAAAATGTACATACTTGAGATGCGAAACTTTCCGGAAATAATGAAATATCAGGGCGATGAATAAATAAATGAGGATAGTTTTGTCATTTTCTTAATAAGCTCACTCGCCTGGACCAGGAATCTACATGGCTTGATTTTTATGGCGATTTTGCTTATTCATCCCTAGCATTTCTTTTATTTCAAAGAAAGCTAAGTGTTAATATGTTTTAAATTCAATATTCAAACATTCAACTATAAAACATTTTTTTTATTTTAATTAGCTGATATAATATTTCAATTTGAACCTTATTTTCTAATTTCATTTTATGCAAAATATATTTCTTGGATTTTTACAATATAATTTTCAATTCATTAATCATATTTGTATCCATTTTTTAAAATATAATAATACAAAATATTTTTTGTTGTGGGTCGAAACATTTGCGTTGGTAGAGAGATAGAGATTTCATTTGGGACTACTTTCTTATTATTTTTTAAGACAGTTTTTTAGTACAAAAATTTCTTGAAAACAACAAAAAATAGTGGACAAAAGTTGTCTCAAATGAAGATCAAAATATTCTTATATTTAACACCATTAACTCTAACATTAGATGTTATGACCAAAAAGATCTCATTTTAAAGAATTGAGAAATCAAATTAGTCCCTCAAAAAAGTTTGGGATCATTTTAGCCCCACACAAAAAATTGAGAGATCATTTTAATCATTTTCTCTCTTTTACAATAAGTTTTGCATTAATATATCTCTTTTATGATTTATTATCTATTACTCATTTCAGAAAATTTAACATCCTAATTTTGTATAAAGTTCAACACAAATATAAATAAGAAAAGATATATAAAAATCATAAAAGACATCAAAATATTTATATATATAAATTTAAATCAAAATATTTAAATCCAAAATTTCTCTATACACAAAAATATTGGATCAGCTAAATTTTCAATATATATATATATATTTTAGTACAGCACTATTTTTACATTTGTGCCACTAGAGTCAAAGGAGCTGTAATCGATGCAATTGTATTGTGATTAGGCGAAAAAGGAGATCCCCATTCCCCCACTCCCCACTCCCCACTCCCCACTCGGCATTATTCGATTTTTTTTTTAGAAAATAATTATGCAGCATATTCTTTCAAACTTTCTTTGTTTCCCATATGATTATTATTTTTTAATAAATTATAGTCACATCACCTTCCTCTATTCAATCATTTAAATCAAATTGCTTACCATTTCTCTTCTTTCAATCTCTTGGATCCATGAAGAGTTATATGGGACCCATTATCACTAATTCTCATGACTTGCATGTTAGAATTGTCAATATACAAAATTTTATCATATTAATTTTAAATGATGATACACTCATTAAAAAATAATTAAGGAATATAAAAAATATGAAAAGAAAAAAATAATGAGACTCAGCCTATTTAAAAATATTACATTAATTATAGTTATAATTGATTGTCCTTTATTGATATTAAAAAAATTATTATAATATGAAGATCTAAATTATGGATGAAGTATTGTATTATAGTAGGATAAGGAAATTGAATGTGAGCTCAAAATTGATGGGTGGTTAGGTCGAGATAATCAAGATTGGATTACTTGAAATCAACGACAAATTGAGATTTATAAATAAGATTTATGATAATCCAGATATTTCAGCTGATGTCAAGCCATCATATTTGTGAGTGTATTGAACCACACCATCAACAAATATTAGAGAAGTATCCTTCTCATTGACTTCTTCGTGTGAAACAGTCATTTCTTTAGTATCTACTTCTCGACGATCTTAATAAAGGAAGTTAATTCATTATCGACTAATAACATTACAAATTTGATAAAGAATAATGCGGAGTTGTTGAAAAATTTTGTCATATTTGAGGAGATAAGTTTAGCTCTAAAAAGAATAAGGAAGCAAAAGGTAAAAATGCACGTGTTCTTTTTAAAATACAAAAATAGTGAAATCAACATTGGTGATGAAGACATTGAAAGGTAGAAGTTGCCATGAAACATTCAAATCCATGAAAATTCTTTGTTGACTAGGAAATATTGTATATTGTTAGAGAAAAATCCAAAGAAGTGCATACAAGCTCCAAACTAGTCAAGGTGACCAAACTTCAATGACCTAAATTACATAGGAAAATTATTCCATTCATAAATATTAAAAAACATTTGGTTATGTGCATGTGAATTTAGCCAATTAAGGAGCTCAAAAAGCTTGGTTGTTCAAGGCCAAGTGAGTTGAGGACGAGAAGAGTTTAATAGATAAAATTGTTATTTAATATGTTATGTTATGAGTTAATTTTCATTAGTTTAATTAAGCTTAAGTAAATAAAGTGCTTAATAGGACTTCAAATCTAGAAGTTATACTATTTTAACATCCTATGTTGTTCTTGTAGATTATTTGTCTCTTTGAATGTTATAAGCTCGACTATCTTTAGCATCCAATAAGTTGAGCTATTAAATGTTATTGTTGAAAACCAATATACAATCTCTCAATAATTGTGGATAACCATGGCGAAAGTTATTAAAAATATGACGTATGTCAAAATGATTGTAAGTTTCTTATGAATTTAAGAGTGAACGTGATGTTTGTAATAAGTCAAGATGGATTATAGAAGATAACATTTCAAAAGATTTGTCAAAAAAAAAAAAAGAACCTAAAAAGGTTGCAGCAAAAGTCATGTAGCACTTTCTATTAACCTCAAAATTGCAAAGATTATTCGTATCATCAAAGACTGCATCATATATGAGTAAAACTCATGGAGTGAGATCGGAAGTTGCAATTAGAGGTACATTTTTTTCTTACTGTTATTGATGAATTATTTTGTAATCATGGATTTAAATGTCTTTTGATGAAATTATTGAAGGTTATGATTATTGCGTATAATCTTTTGCCTCTATGTTACATCCAAATATTTGTTCTACAACTACTTCCATGCGAATAGAAGTTAAGAGTTTTTTTTTAAGTTTTTGCTACATGTTTATGACGGATTTTCCATCGATAATCTTCAATGCAAAAAAAGATGATGAAAAAATCGGTGAAAAAATCCACTAGAAATTCTGACAAATTTTTCACTAGGAAGCCATTGGAAATTCCAACAAAAAATTTCTTCAGAGTTTCCATCGCACTTGTTAAATGGTTTACAAAATAAACTCTAAATTAGTCTAATAAATCTAGTTATGCAAACATATAATAAGTTCTTTTGAAAGATAAGTTAAAGAAAAATCTCATTTTTTTATACATACAATACCCATAAAAAGTAGAAAAAAGTACATATAAGATAAATTATTAAACACTTTACAATGTGGTGAAGATGTTTTGTAAATTAGACATGAAATAAATTAAAACAATTTAATTGAATGCACAAAAGCCAATTTCATCATATTGTAATTAAATAGAACGTACTTAAATTCTCTCCAAACCAAAGCTATGAAAACCAAGAAATAAACCAATTAAAAAACAAATCTAATGTAATAACCTGAAAATATGAAATGTGGCTGTTGTTGGAAGAATTGAATTTTAACCAGAGCTATAGGAATTGATTATGAGTGAGATAAAAGTTGGGTAGTATAGATTTTCATCTCTACATTTGATTGATTGATCTGAATATGTATGTATGTTGAATTTGTGTCTTAATTGATGAGGATAGTGAATTTTATCAGTGGATAAGATGGAACATACCTATCAAGATATACATAATGGACAAAATGCTGCAGCAGTTCTAGTAAGTTCTAACAATATTATGCAGTTTTCTAGTATGCTTACACAAGTCATGAGTGATGCATAGAATAGGTAGACTTGAAGCAAGGAGATTAAAGAGGACAGACCTTTGCAAATGTTCCATAAGTTGAAGCCTCTGTTGATCAAGGGAGCTGTAGAATCATAGGCTGCAGAATATTGGCTGCTAAGGATAAAAATCTTTAATAGTATGCAGTGTCTAAAGAATAAGAAAGTGCTATTTGTGGTATTTCTATTTGAAGGAGAAGCTGAAAGATAGTGAATAGGACTTAACAATGGGAGAAATTCCAAGGAAAGATGAACGTAGAGATTTCTTGGGTAGAGTTTGGTATTATTTTTAGAGATTGATTTGTAGCTACGTCAGCCCAATAACAGATGCATGGGGAATTTCATGAGATTGGAGCAGGGTGATAGACCAGTGATGCAGAACAAAGTTGAATTTACTGCACTAGCAATGTACGCTCCATAGTTGATCAATATATATGAAAAAATGCCATAGATTCTTGAGAGGATTGAAGGATGAGTTAAGGCTTCCGGAAAGAGGGAGATTGGTGGAGAATGATTTGGTTATTCCACAATTCAAATAGGATATAAGAAGGAAGCGATTGGGAGATGATACAGCTAGGAGAGAAAGCAGTGAAAAGAGGAGTAAGTTTTAAGACAGTGGTAGAGGATCTGAGATGAGTGTGGGAAGCATATCAGAGTACACCCGATGTGGGAGGATACATATGAGACCATATTTTTTGATGATGAGACAATGTTTCAGATGTGGAAGACGAGAACACTAGATGGTCGATTGTCTACTACAGTGATAAAGAATAGGATTTGGATTTGGAGGAGAACAATCTAGGCAGGGTTATATACTAAGGACTATTGGATCTGGAGGATATAGTGAAGGGTCTGGAATTGTTGAAGGTTAACGAGAACCTGAATGGTTTGCTACACCAGCACTGGCGCCAGTACAGCCGAGAGTTTACAGTTTGATCGAGCAGCATGATAATGATGCACTTGTAGAATCCACTAATAGAATTTTAATCATGTGCATTTAATTTTAATTGAATAGTATTGGATAGCATGCTGATTGATTAATATGCGTAGGTGTGTGATTGATTGCATATAATGAATGATGAGTCAACGATCAGTGATTAGTACTATTTTGGCAATTTTTGAATGGATTTATGTTGATTTGGTTTTGAATAGTATTGATTTGTTTTGACAGATTTACGAATTGAATTTGTTTTCATCAGTTTGTTTTTATTCATGGAAATGTCGAGGGAGACATCTAAAAATCACAAAAAATTAACAAACATAAAATATATTTATAAATGTTGCTAGATCCAAATAAAATTATTATATATGGATTCAAATACTATAAAAGCACTTATTATATCTCTAATAATTGACAATCAACTTCTCAAGTCAATAATAATATAATACAATTGGTGAGAGCCACTCGAGCCTGACTTTAGAGGATCGTCTTCTCATGATGGGGGCGAAACAAATTTGAATCCTTCGGTTCTTACAAGAATCTACCCAATAAATAATGCAATCACATCACAATATAATTCACTTACCATAAAGTCAATAATATAACATGGCTTATCAATTTGATGGCACCTGTACGACCAACTCACCATCACATTAAAGTTCCTCCTCCACCATAGCCTCACCAAAATCTCCTCAACACTACTATTTCAACCCAATCTTCTTTTGTTGATTATCCAGTCCATAATCCCCCTTGTAGCCATAGTGGAATTGACCCAAACTTTCCTTATTGTCATCCATAATGATGTCATAAGAGAAGAACTCCAACATATTGTTTAAGAGAAATTCCCTTTAAGGGATAGGAATTCATGTACTCCTTCTCATAATTTTGGATAGTATTTGCCTCTAACTGATGTAATTATGCAATATCTCATTTTTCGTTGTGTTCAAGCTATCTACTATTGATTCTTATAATGGGTCCTTTGATCCTTACAAATATATCATCCACTAAGGACAATCATGTGTATTCAAGAGGCTTGTGATGCACTATTTTATCAGGTCTCCCCTACCACACTCAAGGGTAAGGCCCACACTTAGTTTTATTCTCTCTCCGATCAGACTATCCATACCTTTACCAAATTCTTTAGGCTTTTCGTCATATTATCTATTATAAATTAGAGGATTGTCAATGTCTCTTCTCGTCTCTCCGAGATTCTCTAAAATGAGATAAGACTTTTAAGAAGCACTTTTAAATATTATCTTTAGAGTCTATTCAAATTGTAAGAGTAAATTATGAATTATGATGTATTTTCTTGTAAGCGTTCACTCTGGAACTTTTTATTCTTCATTGTTGTTAGAGACAGTTAGCTTATATGATGATCTATTTCATCAAGTAAAAGAAAAAAAATTGCGAATGAGATCATTATTACTCTTTAAAAGCAATTCAAATAATATTTAAATAAATGTAAGGACTCATAACAAGAAATTGCCCAGTCTCCCAAACAAAGAAAGTTGAAGTAGTAAAAAAACTAGAGGGATCATTCTCACCAAATTTAAAAATATAAAAAATAGTACAAGTTACCTAACTACCCCATTAAATACATTATGTGTTAATATTATTGCACATCTCAAGCGGTCAAAGTCAATTAAAAACTCAAATGATGGTGATCACCCAAATATTATTTATTTCATCATTTAAGAGGACATTCAATGAAAATATATCTTTATCTAAAGGAAGAGATTGAATGTTTTATTTATCAATGATACATGAGTTATTATTTATAAGAGCAAATTGTAGGTTTTTAGCTTCTTGATAAAGAATATTACAAGATTCAAAATTTGTTTATCCATTTATAAAATTATAGGAATGCCATGACAACATATCTATCCTTATATATATAACCATATTACTTTTAACAACCATAAGTTTGAAGAAATATATTATTCAAATTATAATTTTATTATTATCTCAGCTATAATTGGGATATATACATAAATATCCAAAATTTTTTGATAAATGTAGTTTGGTGGATATTCTCATGACACATATTGAACTCCAACTTTATTCTCATGATATTTATGATTTTAGAAAACACACCGCAAAGAATTTTGGTAGACACGGGCTCAATATATGATGAAATATTTAATCAAACTCTACCATCAAATTTCATGGCTATTGCAACTATTCTCCACTTAAAGATCAAATTTTATACACTAAGGAATATCAAAGAAATAATAGAAAACCAATTATTAACTTGCTCATGTCACCTTCAGTATATAGCAGGAGAATCACATCATTGAAGTAACTTTGGCAAGGCTAAGAGATCTCCTTTGGTTAGTTCTTAGATATTAAAATGTAGTTCTTAATGTATGTGATTTATCAACTATTGTAGCGGTTTTTTTTTTTCATGAGGAGAGTGGGAGTTTGATAGAAAGTGGTGGAAGGGTGGATGAAAATTTGCTATAAAATATAGAAAACACAAGAAAAAACTTTTAAACTAAGCATAATTAAAAAATGTATTAAGCGTATAAGCACATTTAAAATATTTTAAACCTAAGCAAAGCGCCCATTAAACGTGCAATTTATACCTGAGTCATTTTGTCAAACTGTTGACGTGGCTTGATGACCTGGCAGGGCATAAGTCGTCCGATAAATGGGGGACTTTGACCTTCCTAAAATACCCCATGATCCTTCCAACTTCTCTCCCTCAATCGAGTTTCTTCATTGCTCCGTGCCCTACATCATCGATCTCCATTTCCCGGCTGCTTGGAGGGATTAGGTGAGTAAACATTTGATTTGATTTTATTTTTGTTATTTCTACTTAGTTATTTGTTGTAAACACCTTATTTTTCTTAGATGAGTTGAAGTTTAAGAGAGAAATGAAGGAGATCTAGTGATTGTAGGGTAGTTTGTTTAATTTTTTTGCAAATTTTGTGTGTTCTAGTTAGGCAAAATGAAATGTAGTCGTTTTTGTGTTAGAAATTATTTTGTTCATTTCTTCTATTGACCTAGAAAAGATGTTGGAAGTTATTTTGTAAGTATTGGCATTTTTGTTAGAAGTATTTTGGCAAAACAAAATTATGCTAGAAGTAATTTTGTTAGAATTAATTTTGTATGAAGTATTTTTGTTCTAATGATATAGAATTTCTTGTAAAAATTTTGTGATGGAGAATTTCTTGCAAAAAAAATTTACTAAAAAAAATGAAGAAATTTTGTAACATTTTTTCTAAAAATTTTTTGTTCAAGTGATATTGATTTGTTATAGTAATGGACAATTTGTTATAAAAAAATCATCAAAAATAAATATATTTTTGTTTTAATTGTTTTTTCATGTCATTTTGATATTTTTAGAAGCAGTAAACCTTGATACATCCTTGAAAAATTATCTTGATCGGGCACGAATCTCGAGGCAAAATCAAGTTGGAAACTTCCAAAATCAAAATTGGGACCATCCGAACTCCGATTTTGGCAAACTTATAGTCAAACTGAACGTCTCAGAAATACGAACCCAACGACACCAAATTCAACCCAATCCGAGCCCAAATGGGCCCAAATCAAGGGTTTGAAGCACTATTGGAAGGTTCAAACCATAACTTGGACTACCAAACGATCTCCAAATATGACGTGCTTATAGTTGAATCGAGCGTCTCAACGAGACAAATCCAACGAGCCCAAGATTACTGAAATCTGATCTCTCTAAGACCTTCAAATGTCCAACCAACGGTCCATAATCAAGGGATTCAACATCGGCCGTCCATTCAAACCACTCCCTAACTACCCTTGATCTTCCTTCTATTTACGGGCCATGCCACTCCCACAAATCTATAAATAGAGCCCCCTCTCCTCTTGAAAAAGGACCCCTAATCCTAAGGAGAAAAGAGAGAGCTCTTGCCTCCTTGCTCCTCCTCGACCACCGACGGAGTTTCGCCGGACCACTACCTCAGGCCCTGCACTCTGTCGGATCACCACCTGAGGCCCTGCACTTCGTCAGACCACCACCTGAGGCCCTGCACTCTGCCGAACCACCACCTGAGGCCCTGCACTTCGCCGGACCACCACCTGAGGCCCTGCACTCTGCTGAACCACCACCTTAGGCCCTACACTTCGCTGGACCACCATCTGAGGCTCTGCACTCTGCCGGACCACCACTTGAGGCCCTGCACTTTGCCGGACCACCACCTGACGTCCTCAACTCTGCCAGACCACTGCCTGAAGCCTTGAGCTCCGTCGGACTAGTACCTGACATCCTCAACTCCTCCGGACCCTCACCTATGGCCCGGAGTTCTACCTAACCACCATTTAGGGCCCGAAGTTTTGCCAGATCACCGGGAGACCCCGAAGTTCTGTTAGTATGACATCGGACTTTCACATACCCCTGACGTCAACCCTATGGTTGATACTTGTAATCTGATCGCCCTTGGAGGCGAGTCAGCCCACTGTAACCTACTAAGTTCTAGTGGAATCATTTCAGCTGGGCCAAGCCCCGTGGTTTTTCCCTTTTTCAGGGTTTTTCACGTAAAAATCTTATGTTCTCTGTGTGTGAGCTGGATATTCGTGCAACGCTAAGACGTAAAATTCTAACTTTATCGCCGCGTATATTCTAGCCCGCAACAAACCAAAATTTAATTTAATTTTTTAGGAGTGAGCACGATGTGTACGATTTGACCAATTTGTAGTATCGAAATTATGTTTTTTCTGGAAATTTTTTTGTAGTGGCGGAATGATGTTTAAATTAATTTTTTTTGTAGTAGCGGAATGATGTGTATTTTGAAATTATATATTACATTAAATGCTTAATTGACATAACCTATATAATGTATTAAGAAATAAGTTTGGCGATTTGTAAATTATATGAAAGATATTTTTTGTAGTAATAGTTAGTCTTGTAATTTTAAGTTTTGTATAACGAATAGAAATATAAATGTGTAAATTAATAATTACGTATATTAGTTATGTGCAATTTCTTGATCTTTCTTAGCGAAACATACGAGTTCAATAATAAGCGCACGAGGAGCAACTTTCATGCTAATGTATGGAGGTGAATTATAATTGGATGTGAATTTCGTGTCAATGTGTTATGGGGGTGGAAATCGTCCTCTGCAAGTGTCAAGAAACATCAACTTAGAGCAATTTAAGTTAAGAATTCTTAAATCACTCAAGTACAATGCATCTAAGTTTTCTGTGAACTTAATTTGTTGAGTGCCAGTGGGCAATGAGTTCGTCGGCTCGTTGCTTCACATGTTGAAGATGACAAGGTGTACGAAGTTCTATTATGCTAGATTGTTGTGGAGTTTCTCATCATGTACGTTGAAGTTGAAGAGATAAGTTTGACGGAAGGTAATACTGAGCCTCAAAATTTCCAAATATATGATTCTTCGAGCCAAGGTGAAAGGGTTGAAGTGCTTAATAGTGCTTCAAGGCTCCAAGCAGAAGAAAAGCCTATTGACCAGTAAGCTCCCTATAACGCATATTATTAATTGTCAAATATATTAAATTTTTATTGATTAATAAATAAAGAAGAATGGTTTGTATGTAGTAATACGAAAAACTAACAGAGGCAGGTAGATCCTGACCCTTCAACACAATCAATCCCTTATGCTGATTATGGTTACGAGATTGTGATAATGGATCTAGCGAGCAAGGTTCTGATGATGAAAATGATCTTTTATTATATTTGAATGATGAAAATGCAGTAGTTAATGAAGATATATGTAATGTCCTCCAAAATTACTGCTCGAGATCAAATGTCATCCAAAACGATGCAAATGATCTTTTGCTAGATTTGATACATCACCAAAAATAAAAAGTCTCAGTGCAAATATGAACCATATACTTTCAAAATTAAATCTAGTATCATTTAAACTCCAATTTCAACAAACTTATAGTCAAACTGAATGTCTCGAAGAGGTCCAACAACACCAAAATCGGTCCAATTCGAACCCAAACGGGTTCAAATTGAGGGCCCAAAGCCTATTTGGAAGATTTAGGACATTAATTGGATGATCAAATGATATCCAAGTGTGACATGCTTATAGTTGAATCGAGCGACTCGACGAGATGAATCCAATGAGCTTAAGATCGCCAAATTCTGACATCATTAAGACACTCAAATACTCGATAAATAATCTATGATCGAGGAGTTGATGTTGGACATTAATTGGAATCTCTCTTGCTTTCTCAAGCTTGCACCACTAGCCAGATCTCTTCCTGACCACCATTGCATGCCGATTATGGTCCACTCCGACTGATATTGCAAGCCTACTACGGTCCACTCCGATCACTGTCGCACGCCGACTACGATCCTTATGACCACTGTCGCCCGCCGACTGCAATCATTCTAACCTGTGTCACCTAATTACAGTCTTACTAACCAAATAAAATATGTCAGCACTCTTTTAAGAATAACTAACATGTAACGAGCTCTATATAATGTGTATTTGCTACATAAAGCCTTCCCCCTAAGGAAGGGCCTCATTTATAATTAACCATCAATACTAGTGGATTCATTTAAAATGAGTTAAGCCTATGGTTTTTCTACTTTTTAAGGGTTTTTCATGTAAAAATCTTAATTTCTCTTGTGAAGACTACACCCCTATCTTTTATCTATTTGTGTGATGGATCTTCATAGAAAATTAAAACGCTAAACTTTATCTCTCTCTACCGCCACGAATGTTCTAGGACGCAACACTGACATAAGGCGGTTAACTCATATGACATTTGTATTTTAAATATGAGTTAGTTATTAATTTTAATTTTAATTTTAATTAATACAAATAAATTATAATTATGAATAATATATTTAGAATATATTTTAAAAAGTATTTTATTAATAACTTTTTTGAGGTGTTATTTTAATAAGTATATCAATGATAATTATAATGATATCAATCTAATTAATAATTTAAATTTAAAATAATTAATCATTTAATTACTATTTATACTAATTATTTCATTTATTTTTATATATTATTTAATAAAATTTAATTACTAATTAAACTTATAATTATATAATTAATCAATTAAATATTCTATTACTAAAAAATTATTTAATTAATATTTAAACTACTAATCATCTAATTAAGTATTTACATTTTAAATTATATTAATTAAGTTAATTTAATTAAAGCTTAATTAAGAAATTAAGAATTAATCTAATCCTCGTAGGATGCTAGCTTTTCCTCTTTGGTTTGACGGTTGTCGTTCGCGTGAGGTTGAGCTTCCCTCTTCGGATGGTTCGCGTGGGGTAGAGCTTCGAACGAGTCGCTTGCCTGTCTGGGGCTTGCTTTTCCTCTTCATTTATTCGTTCCTGTTATGCTTCTCTTGAAGTAGACTTCTGGAAGAGTCGAAGCTTCTCTGCCTACTCCGACGACGTTGTTCCTGTCAGTTCGAAAGTCGCATCGGGAGCTCGCTGTTAAGGTAACGATATTTCTCCCCTTTCGCGTGCTTCTTCGGTCGGATTTACGAAATCTGGGATTTAGGGGAAAAATGGCGAAAACTCCTTGAAGTAGATATTAGACTTACCGTGAGATTTAACTTTGTATTTTTTCAACGTTTGGCAGGATTTGGCTGAAATCTTGCCTAAATCCTGCATCCAAACAGGCGCTTCGTTCTCTTCTCCGGTTGCCAAAATCTGTTATGCAACTCATTGAGCTGGTTAGCATCCCAGTCTTTCAGTATTGGATTCAAGTGTGGTCGAATTGCTGCAGCAAGAACATTTGCAGCTATAAACGCCAGTGGTGACACTGAACCTCCATGCTTAGCTTCATTTCTAGTTCTCTAAGGGGAAAATTGGTGTGGAACCGCAAACTTCCTGCATAAAAACAAGAAAATAAGAGCAGCGAAAACAGAGAGAACAAAGGAACAAGAAGAAGGACTGGGAGAAGAGCAGGGAACCGAGTTTCTATTTGTTTTTAATTCATCATAATATACCCTGAGGCAAATCCTTATCAGACTATATATGTGAGTAGTGCTGAAAAGAAATTCTAGAAAGGGAAATAACGATCTAAAAGGTTGCCACTATACGGCACATGAATAAAGTAGAAATATAAAGTAGTGGATGTTAAGCTAGCTGTTGTATTAGTCCACTGGAGTAGGATAATCCGCATCAAGTCGCCCCGGCTGTAGAAATTTCCTCACCTGAGGAAATGGATTCGGTAGTACCTATGTCTTGTGGATTGTAGGCGAAGATGTCGGAAACATTGAAAGTTGAGGGAGTGAGAAAATTCGGTGGCAGCTCTACAATGTATGCGTTGTCATTGACACGCCTCAGGATTGGGACGGGTCCAATCTTGCGGGGACTGAGTTTTGTATATGTACTAGGTTGGAAACGCTCCTTACGGAGTCGGACCATAACAAGGTCGCCGGGCTTGAAAATTTTCTCTCTGCGGTGGGAGTCCGCTGCTTGCTTGTAGCTTGCATTCGTTTGTTGTAGTTTGGTCTTCACATCTTCCAGCATCTTCACATAAGTTTCAGAGGTGTCTGCTGCCACCTTACTTTTGCATTTGAGAAGAATGGTTATATCAACTAAGTGATTTGGTACCTTAGTGTACACAATGCTAAATGGACATTTTCCCATTGACCGGTTGGCCATTGAATTGTAAGCAAATTCAACTTGTCCCAAGTAATCGTCCCATTATTTTGGGTGCTCATGTGCTAGACAACGCAACATATTACCCAATTTGCAGTTGACTACTTCGGTCTGACCGTCAGTTTGAGGATGATAGGTTGAACTGAGCTTGATCTCAGTTCGCAGGCGCTTCCAAAGCTCTCGCCAAAAATGGCTAACGAACTTTACGTCACGGTCAGATGTAATGCTTCGAGGCAAACCATGTAGGCAGACAATTTCCTTGAAGAAGAGAATGGCAACATTGAGGGCATCAAATGTTTTCTTGTAGACTAGAAAATGTGCCATCTTGGAGAATCGGTCTACGACAACCATAATGGAATGAGCACCACGCTTTGTTCGCGGTAGTCCTAACACAAAATCCATACTTAAATCTTCCCATATAGAATCAGGCACATGTAACGACATGTAAAGTCCGATATTTTGAGCAGTTCCTTTATAAAGCTGGCAAATCGGACATCGGTCAACAAACCGGATGACATCTCGTCGTAAGTGTGGCCAGTAAAATCGGCTTTACAATTGTGTCAATGTCTTTTCTCTACCAGCATGTGCAGCAAGTCCTCCGCCGTGCAATTCTTTTATCAAATGTTCTCTCCAAGACGACTTTGGCACACAGAGCAGGTTCCCACGAAATAAAAAAATTGTGCCTTATAGAAAAGTCATGAAATGGAGTTGCGAGGTACTGTGAATGGGCTCCAAGGCTTAGAGAAATCTTTGTCTGTTGCATATAATTCCTGTATAGTATTTATCCCTTGAATGTCCACTTGAAGCTTTGTGATTAAAGCAGTACGCCTGCTAAGGGCGTCAGCGACACGATTTTGAGCCCTGGACTTGTGTCTTAACACAAAGCTGAATCTTTGCAAAAAAGTGAGCCATCTAGCATGCATTTTGTTTATTGTTTTCTGAGTATTAATGAATTGAAGCGCATGATTATCGCTGTTTTGGAGGAAGTCTTGATGGAGGAGGTAATGCTCCCATTGCTTAAGTGCTCGGATGACTGCGTACAACTTCTGCTCATATACAGACCAATTTTGGCGACCAGGACTCAACTTCTCACTGTAGAACTCAATCGGTATGTCTTGTTGCGATAAAACAGGTCCAATACCAACTGCAGAAGCATCCGTGTCCACGTGAAAAGGCTTGTTGAAGTCCGGTATCACCAACACAGGGGCGGAGCTGATTGCTGTTTTTATGGTATCAAAACTATGCTGCTATGCTTGCGACCATTGGAAGGATTTCTCTTTAAGGCAGTCTGTGATGGGGGCGATGATAATGCTGAATCCCCTTATAAATCAGCGGTAAAAATTCGCCAACCCAATGAATCGGGGGACGTCAGAGACAGACTGTGGTGTTGGCCACTCTGTTATAGCAGACACCTTTTGGGGATCCATATGAACACATGTGTTGGAGACAATAAAACCAAGAAAATACACAGAATTTGTTGCAAATTCACACTTGGGCAGGTTAAGATAGAGCTTGTGTGCTCTTAGGATTTCAAAAATAGAAGTCAGATGCATCAGATGATTTCGTTGTGTGGAGCTATAGATGAGTATATCATCGAAATATACAACACAATACTTCCCCAAAGCAGATTTTAGGACTTCATTCATAAGTCGCATAAACGTCGCAGGTGCATTGCAGAGACCGAATGGCATAACTCGCCATTCATACAACCCATCGTGGGTCTTGAATGCCATCTTCCACTCGTCTCCGGGCTGAATGCGTATCTGATGGTACCCGCTCCTATGGTCGAGCTTTGAGAAGATGGCGGCACCCGCAAGCTTATCCAACATGTCTTCGAGGTGAGGTACAGGAAAGTGGTATTTTGTTATGATCTTGTTGATAGCCTGGCTATCAACGCACATGCGCCAGTTGCCATCTTTTTTTTTGTGCTAGTAATGCAGGAACCGCGCAAGGACTTAGGCTCGGTTGGATTAAGTTCTTTTGCAATAGTTCGTCTACTATTTTTTGTAGTGCTTCATGTTCTTGCAGACTCATTTTGTAATGAGGCAGGTTCGACAATGTGGCTCCCGGCTGAAAGTCTATCTGATGCTGCAATGTACGCATGGGCGGTAAACAACTGGGAAGCTCGTTAGGCCAGACATCTATGAAATTCTGAAGTATGGCATGAACCTCTATGGGTACATTAAGTGGAGCATTGCTTCCGTTCACAGCTGAAGCAATCAATGCAAGCATTGTTGAAGACTCCTGCCATAAGTGGAGAATGCTCGGACCCGAAACAATATACATTGCAACCTTGTCTGGTTCCTCTTTGTTAATCACATTGGAAGAGTGAGGTAGACGTTTGATCTTACGAGCCTTCCATTCAAAAGCATAAGTATTTGTTCGGCCATCATGTATAGCTCCAACGTCGTATTGCCAAGGCCTCCCAAGGATGATGTGGCAGATGTCCATTTCGAGGACGTCACACAGGACTTCGCAAACATAATTCTTTCCAATAGAGAAAGTCACCCTGCACATTTCAGATACCAGAATTTCTATCCCTTTTCCACCCAACTTATCTTGTAAGGATTTGAGTTCTTAGTTGTAATTTTTGTACTACTGATTTGGAGATGATGTTCTCTGTGCACCCACTATCGATAAGCATTTCACACACCTTTTTGTTGATAGTGTAGAGAGTGCGAAAAATGGAATGGCACTGAGAGTTACCGGGCTGGCGTGGGGCCAACAAAAGTTTTTCCATTACACAAATTATAGGTTCTCCATCGTCCGCTTGAAGTTCTTCAAAATCATGTTCATTTACATCTTCGACGGCATGATAATCTCCTTCCAGATCTCCTTCTATCAGTTGGAGTTGTTGTCTGTTGGGACAATCGTTTGATTTATGACTCGGCTAGAAGCAACGATATCATTTAAGTGTAGTAGGCTTGGCATACGGGTTGTCCTTTATTGGAAACTTTGGACGAAGTGTTGTTTTCAGTTCAACACCCAAAATTCCCCCAGAATTCCTGGCGCTCCGGGAGACGGTGTCGCCAGCTTGTTGGTACTAGTTACAGGTTGTTTGTTGGTGTCCCCGGGCACTTCAACAACACATCGGCGTGTCGGATGGCCTCTAGGATGGCGGTTGATTTGAATTTCAATCTTGAGAGCATAGTTCATTGCTTGAGACAAGGTCCAAACCTAGTTTAATTTTAATTTGTCCTAAATGGATTCTTTCAATCCTCCAATGTAACGTGCCACCAGTTGTGATTCTGATTCGTTCAGATCATTCCGGGCGCTCAGTCTGTAAAATTCTTCGGTGTATTCATTCACTGTCCGATTGCCTTGGTTACAATGTTGGTATTGGAGGTATAGCATTTGTTCAAAATTAGTAGGCATAAAATGCCCACGCAGTAGCCGCTTCACTCGATACCAACTTGATACGCTACCCTTTCCTTCAGGCCGTTGAGACTGTAGGAGTTGTACCGACCAAGCACCTGCGCCACCCTTAAGTCGACAGGCCACATACTTGACCTGTTTTTCAGGAGCTATTTCCATGTAGTCGAAGAAAGTTTCAACTGCTCTCTCTTAATCTAAGTAATCTTCTATATGCAATCGACCGTCAAAGAAAGGGATGTCTAGTTTGACACGAAATTCTCCCTGTTGATGTCGCTGAATGGGTCGTCGTCGTGGATAATCATAATAGTTCGAATGCTCTGCCTCTGTCAAGTCCGACACATTCGGCTGGTGATGTAACTCAGCTTCATTCTCAGAGTTAGAGATAGTTGGGATTGCCATTTGGGGACGCCGAGCTTGGTGCTGTCGCGGGCCTGATATGGTTGCTGTCGCGGGGCTGGTATGGTTGCCGGCGCCAATGGCCGATCTCCTGTTGTGTGTGGTCGAGTCGTCCTCAGGGATCAAATCTCGGTTTGCATTTCTGCAGAAAATCGAAAGAACTCAGCAGTGAGGACCTCCATTTGCCGCGCAATGCTTGACTGACCAGCCCACAAGGCTTTCAAACTCTGATCATCGTCGAGAGTGGAACGTTTGCTTCCCTCCGCCATTGCCGCTCGTAACCGAGCTCTGATACCAACTTGGTGTGGAACCGCAAACTTCCTGCAGGAAAAATAAGAAAACAAGAGCAGCGAGAACAAAGAGAATAGAGGAACATGAAGAATAATAGGGAGAAGAGCAGGGAACCGGGTTTCTATTTGTTTTTAATTCATCATAATATGCCTTGAGGCAAATTCATATCAGACTATATATGTGAGTAGTGCTGAAAAGAAATTCTAGAAAGAGAAATAAAGGTCTAAAAGGTTGCCACTATACGGCACATGCATAAAGTAGAATATAAAGTGGTGGATGTTAAGCTAGCTGTTGTAGTAGTCCACTGGAGTAGAATAATCTGCATCAAAAATTATTCTGTGCATAAGTTGAATGCTATCTGGATGTCTAAGCCCGCGGCTCGGTACTGTTCTGTACCGAGTATCTAGGCTCAGTACCGCTGCTCGGTATTGCTGACGTCAAGGGCGGAACCACGCCCAATCCAGGGGGGGCAATTGCCCCCCCTAAAAAAATGTAAAAACATTATTAAAAGAGGGTTATTTTAGTAAATTGCCCCTTCAGCAGTTAAAAATTTGCCCTAGACGCTGCTTTTACATTTTCGCTCGGTTCTTTTTTCTCGACACGCCGCCCGTGCGCTCTTCTCTCCGCTTGACGTCGTGCAGACGTGCAGTCGTGAGCTCGTCATCCGTCAATCGCTCCTCCGGCGAACTCAGGCAAATCCACGCCCACCTCCTGGTCCTCCTCATCTCCGGCGGAGCCTTGTGACTGTCTACCTACACTACACCCTCCTTCTCTTCCGCAGTTCCGCTCATTCGCTCAACACGGCAACACCTCAACTGGTATGTCCAGTCCGACCTCCGGCTGCTCTCTTCTTCTTCTTTTTTTATCATATCAGTTTCATTCCAATTTCCAAACGTGCAAGCACAAAATATCCATCAAAATTCAACTTATGCATTTGATAGTAAGATATGATGACTGTTTTTAGGATGTCTGCCCATTTGGTTAGGTAATCAGAATATGTTGGTCTGGTTATTAGTAATTTTAACGGATTGATTAATGAGAAATTATATAGAGGGAAGTTTTTAGACAATGAAAGCTAATTGTAGTTGGGTATCTTCTACAGCCTTCATTGCTCTTAATTAGAATAAATTGAGATCAATACAATTCTCTAATATTTTCTCACATGCTACTAGAGCAATTGGATGTGTATTTTTGGGTATCTTCTACATCCTTCATTGCTTCAAGCTTCTCTCTAACTGCAACCTTCATCACTGTTAGCTCTTCCATTATTCGATTCTAGCTTCCGCAACCATGATTGTTGTGTTTCTCCAGCAATTGCAACCCCCTTATATTCTCCTTTTCTTCAACTGTGATCTTTCTAGCAGATGCTTGTTTCCTTTGCCTCTATTTGCGTTTTAAGTAGTCGATGATGTTAGATTTGTATTGTAAAATTAGTTAATACTCATAGTAAACAATATATTTTTGCTTGAGTAATGTCACTGAGTTGACTTGTGCACAATCTTATGCATTTGATAGTAAGTTATCTGATTTACCTTAGTGGTTCTTTGACCTTTTTCTTTCAATATGAGATTTATGTTTTTTTATCTTTCATTGATGGATTGCCAATATAACTAAGAAATAAGAATTTTTTAAAACATAACTTATATCATTTGATTTGTTTCTTTTAATTTAAATTTCATTCTCAGGATAAATAAATGGAGCGTTATTTAAAGAGGAAAGAGCGAATAGAAGTTGATATTAACAATCTCCCAGCAGATCAAGGACTCCGACTTCCTATTTGGAGTTATGATGTAAATGATAGAGATAAGATTCAGAGATCATATCTATTGAAGGGACCCCATCACCGAGAAGTCATCAATTTCCCCAAACTTTATATGGAAATATTGCACGTAGGTTCAATCCGAAATGGTTTGATGAATACTCTGATTGGTTAGAATCAAGAGACAAATTTGCAGAAATCTAATGATACTCGTTGGAGTTCACATTTTCACTCTTTGATTAGTCTTATGCGTATGTATGTTTCTGTGATCGAGGTGCTAGAGATTATTAAAGAAGAAGGGGTTCATGATCAGCAATCGGTTGAAGCGGGTGTTCTGATTGATATAATAGAGTCTTTTGATTTTAGTTTTACAATGCATCTGATGATTGATATATTGGGCATTACGAATGAGTTATCACAATCATTGCAAAGGAAAGATCAAGACATTGAAAATGTGATGAAATTGGTTCAAATTTCTAAACAACGACTGCAACTACTAATGGATAATGGATGGAATGCTTTACTAGATGAAGTGTCACATTTTTGTGGTGTTTTTGAAGTTGTTGTTCCAAACATGAATGAAACATACAAAACTCGTCGTCGATCAGTGCAAAGAGGTGAAGATAAAACAAATCTACATCATTATCGTGTTGATCTATTTTATACTATAGTTGACATGCAACTTCAAGAGCAAAATAATCGCTTTTCTGAATCAAGTACTGAGTTACTTCTTTATGTGTCATGTTTAAACCCAAGTGATTCTTTTCGTGCTTATAATGAGAGGAAATTGATATGTCTAGCAGAGTTATATCCAAGTGATTTTTCTATAATTGAGGTTGTTGCTCTTAAAAGTCAATTATCAACGTACATTATTGATATGCAGACCAGTGAAGAGTTCTCTTCTTTAAGAAGCATTGCTGATCTTGCAAAGCAGATTGTTAAGTTCAAGAAGAATGACGTGTATCCTTAGTTTACAGACTTATTACCTTAGTATTAACCTTACCAGTTGCTACTGCTACAGTGGAGAGAGCCTTTTCAGCCATGAAAATTATCAAACATCGATTGCGTAGTAGGATGGGTGATGATTGGCTCAACGATTGCCTTGTGCCTTACATTGAAAAAGATGTGTTTGATTTTATTCCCAATGAAGATGTTATCCAATATTATAAAAAAATGCAAAATAGATTAATAAAATTGTAATGATTTTCAATTTTCCTATTATAATGAAATACAAGATTTCACTTTGAATTATGTCCTTATTTTATTTTTTTTATATTAGTCTATTGCTAAGAAAAATTTGCCCCCCCTAAGTTGAAAGGCTGGTTCCGCCCCTGGCTGACGTGGCTTATTTTGGTTGGTATCCGGACGTAGAGCTGCATTCGGCGTCCGCACAAAATAATCTCTCCTCTAAAAGGGTGTTTGGTATTGGATTCGATTCAACTTTAGTGGGATTTAATAAATCCTATAAATTCAGATTTAGAAAATTCTAAGGCTTATAAATCCTAAAAAGTATTTGGTATGATAAATGTTAGATCCTGTTAAATCCTTAGAAGATATTTGACAATACATTTCATGATTTATGACAGTTAGATATTTAAATTGTATGATTATCGAGATTATTAAGTTCAAATTACTCATTAATTATTATTTACACTATTAATTATATATTTATTGATATATATTTTAAGTTATATAAATTTAGCTAATTATATTATTTTTAATTACTAATATATTATTAATTATTCAATTAATTTAAATTAGATAATTATTTTATGCACTAATTATACTATTAATTTACTCTATTATTATTATTATTTTTTTAAATTATATTAATTAAGTTAGCAGTGATAACTTAAGAGGCCCGTAGGGTTTGCTGTTCATCTTCTCTTTTCGTCGTTGCTGTTCGGCTTCGTTGCTTCGCAGGAGGTGTATAGATTGCACGCGTCGCTTCTTCGGCTCCTTCGTGGCTGTTCGACTTCGCTCCTTCGAAGTTAGGACATTTTTGATCGGATGCAACAACGGGAGCTCGCTGGCTTTGAAGGTAACTTTCTCCCTTTCGCGCTCTTCTCCGGCCAAAATCTCGTTAAATCCGGGAAAGGATGGGATTAGGATTTACCCGGATTTACCGGGATTTGTGCTGTAAATGCGTAAATCCGGGATTTACGGAATCGCCGGATTTAGAACTGCTCGGAATTGCGTTTGGCTGGATTTACGGTAAATCCTACTTAAAATTGCAGGTAAATCCGATACCAAACACCCCCAAAGAATAATAAATTGCTGTACAATAAATCCTAGCAGTGTTAGGACTCCTCCTTCATAACTTCTCCAGCTCTATGATATATTCATTTAACGACTGGAATACATGAATTTGGAATCCCCAGCTATTGAACTTAGTAAGCACTTCATGCAATTTCTTACAGTTAAAAAAAATATGTTGAATAGTTTCAATCGCCTGGTAGCCTCTAGGACATAAATTTCGTTCCTGTAACCTCCTGCACACAAGCCAGTCGTTCATGGGTATAGCATTGCTACCCATTCTCCACCAAAACAAATCTACCCTTGGCTTCAACTTCAGTCCCCTCAACCACTTCATATTTCCACAGACACCTCAGTATTGGTCTATATAGAATCTTCATAAGCAAAAAGATGTAATTGTTCTCCCAGATTTCTAATACATTAGCTCTATTTGATCTTCTGGCAAATCAGGATACACTTGAATTTGCTGAATAAGCTTAACCAAATGGTCTCCAAAGTACTGATGCAGCTCTGCCACATTCCATTGCCCGTCCTTCTTCAAAAGCTGCTCCACCTTCAATCCTTGTAATATCTAGAAATTAGCACACGATGGCCATCTTTCCAGATATCTGTCCAATATCCATACATCACTCAAAACATTCACCTTCTCCTCATTTGACAGTATCCGCCTAATCAGAGGGTGAACAAATTTTGCTCCTTCCACAAGAATTTGCTAAGCTGATGAAGCTCCCCTCTTCACTTCTCCATTCCACACATCCTTCCCATATTTGGCTATCAAGTTTCTATTCAGCAATGTAGATGGATTTAAATGTGCTACTTGATCTTCAAGTTGATTATATTGTATCAAATTTAGTGTGAAGGTGCTCTGCACAATTGATCTTAAAATACAAATTATGATTGGAAAAGCTAGAGTATATAGTTATATATTGGGTAAAGAGTAGATGACATCATATTGCATCTGTCTGAAATTTATTGTAACTCAACTTGTTCTCTTAAAAAACATGTCTCGAGTTTGATTAGAAAAATAGCGATTAAGCCACACAAGATTTTGTACTTTAAATTTTATCTATTTTGTTGCATATATTGTTTATATGTGTGGAAGCTTGTTGGGATAGGGCTAATGATGATGATGATGATGATATGTGTGGAGGCTTACAAATTTCTTTTCCTTATTGAATCTAGCTAATTTTGATTTCACTTTAGCCATTCTTTTTTGTTTGTGGGTTTGAAGATGACAGTGATGCTGAAGAAGCTTCAGCAAAAGTATGCAAGGGTTAAAGATGAGATGGTGCGATGGGATGAACTTCAATCTCAATTGCTTTCACAATTTGGGAATGCGGCTTCCATTATTACTAGGTTACAGGTAGCTTTCTGCTTTAAGCATGGCATTCTATTGTCTTTTTAGCCTTACCGAAGTGCACTATTTCTTTCATTTCTGAGCTCTAATCTCTTTTTTCGCTATTATTTTCTTAAGAAAAGCTAATTAGATTAGCTTTTTGCTATTTTTTAATTTTTTCTTTATAATTACATTTTATTGGTTTAATTACTTTTTAATCTTGCTTCTTTTTAAAATTTTGCCTCATAGTTTCTTCATACCAAGAAGATAAAATTTGTTTGATGGGAAATTTGTTTAATTTTCCTTTGAATGTATGTCTTTCTTTCTGTTATTATTTATTCTCTATTAGATAGGTTGTTGCTTAGCAGTGAGAGACAACTAAGTTACATGGCAGTAAGAGACAACATAGTTTAGAATTGCTTAGACTGGCATTTATGCTTTTATTTTTTATTTTTAGGACTATTCTTTGACATTATTATTGTAACATATTGATAATATGACCTTTTGGTAAAGGATATGAAAAGCTTAGGGTGCTTTGAACATTATGATTTTTATTAGAATGAAGCCAATACCGCATTTAAATAAATTAAAAAAAAAACTTATGTTTTCATTTAAACACTACTGTGACCATACTACTATGTTCTTAGCAATCAAAGATTGACACATTGTTTTCATGTGGATTTTATTTCATTATGGATTTTCTTTCCTCATGTCCTGTTGATTAGAATTGTTGGTGAAACTACAATTTGTTATGGTTTTAGTGTATATATTTTGTTCATCGCATAGTTAATTTTTCTCGTACATGGAGGAATTCAGATGTTATCATATATATTTTATTGATAGGTGCTTAACATGGATAAGAATTATGATGCCCTAGAAGTTCTGCCTGGAATTAAAGAGTCTCTTCTTGGTAAACAGATTGAAACATTGGAAATGATATTTATATCCATGACAGAGCTGATGTGAGTTTTTTTCTGTTGTATCAACATTTGGTTTTGTATTATTCCTTATAGGAAGAAAGAGAAATAACATGATAGTTTTCCTAAGTAAATTGAAATGAATACCTAACTTTTTTTGCATTTTATCTGGAATACAGGAAGGAGTTTCATAGGATTGTTCAATCCTTAGATAAAATTGCAAGAGATGCTAATCAATTATTAAGAGAAGCAACTCCATACCAGATGCAACTATGTGTTGGCATTCAACCAAGTCTTCAACAATGCTTGGATGGTCTTAATACTTTTCATAAGATGCATAAATCAGAGTAAGGATGAGTTTATCCTTCTACTGAAAGATTGAAACTTCTAATATTGATGTGTTTCACATCTTCTGGTTTTGTTTATTTGCTCAAACTAAAGTATTGGTGTTTATTTTTAATTCAATAGTTTTTCGTGTTCTCCAATATCAAACTGTTTTAGACTCTTGTGGTTGATGATATGGAATCTTATTTTTTCCTTCCTTGTTGGCCTACTTGGTAAAGTAGTATGCATCCTAGCCAACTGCAACTGTGACATCATCTAAATATGAAAGTACTCATCAATCATTTGCTGTCTGAAGTAATCTGCAGATGTAGAGCTTATTGCTTTACCAGCCTTTATATTAATTAATCCATTTATTTATTTTTTGATATTAAGCAGACTAAGTTAATAAATGTTTATGACTACAAAAGAGAGGATCTAATCACCTTTCTCTATCATACTAGCTAAGAACATATGCAATGCTGTAGGTATTTAACTACAATTAATTATTCACTTCTTTTACTGTGCAAAATGACATTTTTTTCCTCTACTGATGGCTAGAGATTCAGACCAGTTGGTCATGGATTCTCAACAATATTAGCATCATATAAGTAGCTCTGGAAGTTTGTTTAGAGTTATCCTCTTCCAAGTAGTGAGCCCGGGGCATTGAGAGAGTTAGCATTTGGCATACAAGCCAGAACAGAGCTGCAACAATGGTTAAGAAGGTAGGAAACCAAAGAGTCCAGTCTTAGCAGTTGGGCATTTACATTCATGTGATAATCTCGATTTTGGGTGTGATGAAGTATTTCAATGATTGTTACCCACATCAACATAATTTTTGCAAACAGAGTTATCAACTTGGTCTCACCATACCGGTGTGTCATAATTTCAGCAAATCACAGTCTTTTCATACAGAAATTGTAGAACAAACAAGATGAGTGGAGCAGAGCACTGCTCAATAGTAACAAATATTGCACCTTGAGTTATTACCCTCAACTATTTTTGTCGAACCATTGAAATTTTTCTGAAACAACAACCAATATTATGCATAATACTGGAAAAAAAAGGAAAAGTATAGCAGTCCTATTTGATAGAATTAAGTTGCTGATGTCAAGTATTACCTTAATTTTCAAAAGACCAATGAGCTGCCATTAGACAAAAGGTATTTGAAAGTTAAAAACCACATATTCCTTGTGTCATGTTAAATATTTTATTGTCACATTGTTGGTTTCATGTTGCATCTCTATCACGCATCCGTTTTTCTTGAAGATTTCTTCAAGTCTATTGTATGGAGCACAATAAAATTTTAGAATTCTTTTGCATTTTGAACGAAGAGTTACTATATGGAGTTTTGAAGGTGAAATATGCAAAGTCTTTATTCTATAGTTATTGCTGTAATACAAACTTTCAAATTTTTTTGCTCTTCTGTTTTTTATTTAGGCCAGTTAGCATTAATGAGCAGTTTTTTTTTTTTTTTGATATTTTTCAGATTCCTCCTTAAATCTTCAATTCTTTCCTCATTGATGTTGAAATACTTCAAATGCAGGTCAGTCAGCAATGAAATTTTTTATTCATTACGATGTTATTGAATATGTTCATGCATCAAATCGATACATAAAGATCATTGAATATTGATTGTCACTTGATTCTTTCAGTGGGAAAACAAGTATATTTTGTATTAAAAAGAGAGCTAGTACGATTACATTGATCTTTATTGAATTGTTGTGAATTCCAATCATATGTGTACCGAAGGAAGGGAGCAAGAAAATAATACAAATATTCTTAATAATGTGGAAATATAATGGCAATAAATTATATATCTATTTTTTTAATAAATTATATATCTATATTGTATTAAAACACAGGTTTTAGGGCCTTTGATAATGTCATAATGAATCATAAGCTCATCAAAAAGAGTCATATAGTTTGTTTGACATTCATTCTTGCATAAAAGTGGTAATTCATTCTTAAGTTGATTCTAACAGGTGCGGGTATAGGTTTTTTGCTTGAGGGTCTCCTTCATCTCATCCCAAGAATTGATAGTAGTTAGTCACTCATGGTTTATTTTTTCTGTGGCCAATGAATTTCGTATGAGCAAATATGAGTTTGCTTTCTTCTGACATGTTCATATAGTCAAAACATTGGTCTATGTTAGTCAGCAAGTCAAGGAAGACTTTTTGGTCAAGCCGATTGTCAAAAGGGGGTTGATCGATCGTCGCTATTTTGGTAATGTTCTATTCTTAGTCTTGATTTTTTGGATGGCATATTAATGATCCACTTGAAATGTTGGCTCCTCATCATGGTAATTGATCTAGAGCAAAGATGCAAGTTTGTCAACCCCTCCAAAAACAACCTTAAGAGAATTTTACCATTTTCTCTCTCCATAAATGGCAGCGTCTCCTTCAAGTTTAGGATGGGGTGCTTCTATCCATGCAAAATTTTGGCCACAATCCTCTCTCTTGGAGTAAGGCTTAAATGAAAGAGTTATATAAATAAAGTATTAATGGAAGAAATTTTAAATTTTAAATTAAAAAATATTTGAATTTATCCACTCTTCTCGTTCTTGCATGAAGAAAATTTTTAAATTAAAGAATATTTGAAGGAATGCATTGGGCATGTTGTGTAATAGAAAAGTACCCCTCGAATTTAAGGGAAAATTCTATAAGATGGTGGTGAGATTTGTAATGCTTCATGGTGCAGAATGTTGGCCATTAAAAGAGAAGCATAAAATTAAGTTAAGTGTTGTAGATATGAGGATGCTTAGGTGGATGAGTTGCTTTACTCTTAGAGACAAAATACGAAATAAGTATGTACGTGAAAAGGTTGTAGTAGCTCTAGCGGCAATTAAGATTAGAGAGAGCTGCCTTAGATGGTTTGGTCATATAAAACGTCGACTTTCCGATAACCCGGTTAGGAGAGTAAATGTATTAGATCTAACCTATGTTAAGAAAGGTAGAGGTAGACTTAAAAAGATTTGATTAGAAAGTATTAGAAATAACATTTTTTTAATTAGATTTAAATGAGAATTTGACTCTTAATAGGACACAATGGACAAAATATTAATGTAGCGGACCCCACATAGTGGGATAAAGGCTTGAGATTGTTGTTGTTGTTGTATTCCATTTTCTTTTCCATTATTATTGGTTTGTATCCTCTATCCCCACCACTTAACTCCCCACATGTTTAGGCTTGGATTTCACTCTTTAGTCCACATGACAAGGATGCATTACTAGCATGTCTTCATTCACCACCATTTTTCATCCCTTATCAATAACATTTACTACATGTCGTGGAATTCCACCTACATTTTTTCCTAAAGATCAATCCATGTGACTTAGTCGATGATATGGTACTTCATTCATTTCGTGGTTATCATAATAGTTGTCTGAACACGATGATGACAAGGCTTTGAAGGAGGCAGCCAAGGGTTATGCCAATAGGGTGGCCTTCACCTAAGGTGGATGTTTAGGTGGGAGATTAGGTTTATGATTTGTATGTTTTCATATCTAACACTAAACTCATGAGAAGTTAGTTGGACTATAAGAGGGTTAGATCCTCTAATTTCTCTTGCAAACGAGTGAAATCATCCTTCCAAGTACAATTTCAAGCTTGATATGGATATATACTTTCAGTAGCCAACTTGAAAATATCAAGACAACTAGATTCAAAGAAGAATTTTTGTGAGTGCTATCAAATTTAAAAAGTCTAAATGACAGAATTATGAAAATTGGTAAGCTAAAAAGTTGTATAACACGTCGAGTTTATCAAAGTTACTAATATGTAAAAAATAGATAAAAATATTAAAGATGTGCCCAAAATACAAAGAACTTTCATAAAAAAATGTATAAATTTAATGCGAACATTTTTCTTTTGAATGATATGCAAATATAATAAAATTGAAAGCACATATATATGAGTAATGATCCATTAAAGCAGTGATCTAGAGTTTCTTACTTGGTTTTATAATGGGACGGTAAGTTAATGACAATGGACCGGACGATAGAATCTAGTGCAAAAAAATACAAACATATAACAAGTTCACAAAAAGTTTTTTTTTTTTTTTTTGCGTTGGTGTCAAATATGCTGGTGGATGAAAATTGTTTGATTAATACGTAATGGAATTTATTGTAGGGCGGATGAGATTCTAACTAATATTAGTTGCAAAGAGATCTAAAATCTTCACTTTAGTTCCTTGGGAAAGTTACTTGAGCTGAAAAAAATATTCTATCAGTGGATTTACATCGTAACTATTGATTCAACTAAGGATAAATTATGATAATGATTGAGATTATGTTAACAAAACTAAGACCTCTAACAATGCAATAGTAAGAAAGATAACAATTGGTCACTAGTAGAAGAAAATTGGTAGAAGTTGATGATTATGGTGGTTAGAGTGAGAATAATTGATGTTGACCTTTACAAATGATACTTCATCATGTGATACACCTTGGTATAAAAAACAGCCAACGAACTCCAATAAATCTAGCAAACAGTAGATTTTTATTGATAACAAGAAAATAAGAACAAGCAAGATACAACAATCCTCTTTCGAGAGGAGGATCTTCTCTCCCAAATCCTAGATGCCGCTAGGATATCTCACAAAACAGTAGACAACACGACTCCAAACAAAATTCTGCATGCAAAACATAACATAAACCCTATTACTTATAGCAAACAATAAACAACAAATACCAAAATAGCCCTCAAATCAGCCCTCAAATATGCCCTCTTTAATTAGAAAATATTTCATAATTAATCATCTCCAAATCAGCCCTCAAATCAGCCCCCAAATCTGTCCTCTTTAATTATGAAATATCTCCTAATTAACCCTCTCCAAATTTGCCCCCAAAATCTGCCCCTAAATCTATCCTCTTTAATTATGAAATATTTCCTAATTAATCCTCACCAAATCAGCCCACTTTCCTAATATATTTTCCTCTCCAATTTGAATTTTAATTAGGAAAGATTTCCTAATTGATCTCTTCCTTAATTCCTCTTCTCACATAATGAATTAATGTTTTACTAGGTACCTCAATAGGAGTCGAAATCTGTCCAGGTTCAATCCCCCCAAGGGTTGCCAAAGCATCAATACTCCCCCCCCCCCCAACAAAAAGTACCACCTTGTCCTCAAGGAGAAATGAAGATAACTGCTGTTGAATAATCTGGTAAGACTCCCACGAGGACTCATGCTCTGGTAGGTTCTTCCACCTAATCAACACTTCCTTGTACTCCCTGTCGCACTTCTTTGACCTCTAAGTGTTCCAATAACAACTCCATGTCGTCCGTCAAGGTCGGGGGAAGTGAAGAAGACGGAATATTCTCTCCTATCACTCGTCACAATTGGGACATATGAAACACTGGGTGGATGGCTGATGACGGTGGTAACTGTAGGTGATATGCCACTATAATACCCAAAATTTTGATGAATTTAAGCATGAATTTTTTTTCAAACATCAACCCATTTCAAAGTCATTTTCATTAAATCTTAATTTAAATTTGAAGCATGTTGATATATAGAGAAATACACCTAAAGTACAAAACATCTATATGCATTTAATAGTATAAACTGTTTAGTATTTAATAAACAGCAAACAATAATTGAAAAGAAACTTTATACTGTAGCATTCCATTTACATGAGCATAATTTAATACAATGCATTACTGTAGCATTCCACTTACATGAACATGCATTGTCGGATGGTTTTGAATGGCTGGGATGAGCTGAACCAGTGTAGTGGGTAAAGCATTTAAGTTATTAAAATTTTAGTTTATATAATTAAGGAAAGCACTAGCCAGTTTCTTCATTCATCCCATTCGAATGGCTGCTGCTTGCAGAGAACTGCAAACCGTAAGCAGAGAGGGAGCGGATGCTGCTGGCTGGAGTTGATGTGGGCTGCTATGGGAGAAAATTTCAGCAAACTAAGGTAAGGGAAATCAGGTAGGTGCTGTAGTTATTTGATAAATTATTATTTAGCTGAAATTAGGTGCTGTTTGCTTAAATTGGGTAGGGCTACTGCTGCTTTTTGCTAAAAACAATAAGGAAATGAAGTAAAGAACTGCTGCTATATGAAGAAATCAGTGAAAAACTTAAATATACAGAAATCCTTGTATGCATAAATCAATCAGGAAGGAAAATAAAAGAAAGGAAGGAAAGTGAGGGAAAGAGAAGTTTGGGTTGAATGAAGAAAGTGTAATTGAAATAATTTTGTAAGATGCTTAATGCCTGTTTTATTTTATTTGAAAGCATGTATAAATGGCAAAAATTTATGTTTTAGGTGGTATGCAAAAGGAAAAGAAATCGAGGTACTTTAGGTGAACCAGTTTACCTGACTGTCCTAAAACACGAGGTGAGATGCAAAAAGTATGATATAGGAATTTGCAACATCACATGGTATATAATTATGATGGCCTCAATTCCAGTTTCATTATGTCTTTACTTGCTGGTTCCTCAAGTATTATTGAAATGACATATTTTATGTTATGAAATGTGAAATGTATTATGAAAATAAAATGTATTAGAAAGGTGAGAGAAGTCATATATGGAGGATATATCCGCACAAGTAAAGGCAAAAGACCTGACAAGGTAAGCCTACACTCTCGAAATTCTAAAAGTTAGGAATTCGGACCCAACCTTGAATGAGAGACCAACTTCAATTCTAAAAGTTGGGAATGCGGATCCAACATTGAGTTAGAAAGGTGTAAGATTGCAAAAACCTATAGTCAGCATATGACTTTTATAAAAGTGTCGAATAGTAAACATAACAGAAAATGAGGTTATGTCTATTATAGAAATTTTCATGTATTTTCAATTGACTGTAAACATGTTTATTATTTCTTATAAATTGCTTACATATTTTATTGAGCTCTAGCTCATTAGCAGTGGTTGTACTATAAGAAAGTGGAAGGAGCCAGTTAGGTATTAGGCAGGATAGTTGACTGAAGTTTTGTGTACATACATTTTGGGTATGCTTAGAGATCAGAGTAGAAGCTGTACAGACTTTTAGATTTATAAATGTTATTTGAATATTTAGTAAAGATATGTATTTCTTTGATATGATGTTTATGCTTCTGAATAGAAAAATTGGTAGATGAATTGCTTAAACGGAAAAGTGCAAAGTAATGGGATAGTCTGAATAGACTATTTCCTACTCACTTGATTCTTATAGAAATATTTTGCAATTGGTATTAGTAAGAAATATGTCTCTCTAGATTCTCCCTCTTTGCACACTCCTGGTTGACTGTAAGAGGAGTCAAAATGGGGTGTGACTAGGGGTGCAACTGAGTCAAGCCGGCTCGCGAGCTGACTCGAGCTCGACTTGGTAAGAGGCTCGACGAGTCGAGCTTATCGAGCTCGCGAGTTGAGCTCAAACACGAATTCGAGCTCGACGACTTATCGAGCTCGAACAAACATCTGCTCGACTCATTAGCTCGTCGAGCAGCTCGCGGATGCCGGGTCAGAAAACAAATAGTCGATTTGGGCGGGTGGGAAAATGAATTGGAGGCTCAATTTGGACGGGACGGCGATGACGGAGGCCGGGATGTCGACGATGGAGGTCGGGAGGGCGACAGGAGATCTCGGGATGAGTGACGACGAAGCTAGGGAGGTCGACGACGGATGACGGGATGTCGACGGCGGAGGCAGGGAGGGCGACCAAAGAGCTCGGGAAGGTGACGAAGGAGCTTGATAAGGTCGACGACAGAGCTAGGGAGGGCGACGACGAAGGTCGGGATGTCGACGACGGAGGCCGGGAGGGCGACGACAGAGCTCGGGACGGTGACGACGGAGCCGGGATGGCGACGACGGAGGCCGGGATTACGACGACGGAGGCCAGGATGGCGATGATGGAGCTCGGGATGACGAAGGTCGCGACTACTAACCTGTTCGGGACGGCGCTCGACTCGAACACCCCCCAGTTCGAGCTCGACTCGAACACCCCCCAGCTCGAGCTCGACTCGACTCGTTTGCACCCCTAGGTGTGATAGGAATTAGTATTAGAGCTAAATCAAATCTAAAGGAAGTATAATTGGATTTAGAAATGAAGTAGGAAGAGATAAATTGCTGATTTATACAGAACTATAGGTTGGATTGAGATTGAATTGAACGGTGCATTCATTCTACTCATTCTACATGCATAATAGGGTTTAAATTTTTTTTATTCAAATGTTCAAATTGATTTAAAAATTGTATATATATGCGTATTTCAGATAAATATGCCCGAGGAATTGCCAGAAAGAATAATTGCCATTCATGCAGGTCAGATATAGAAACAAAAATGAATGGGGGGAATAAGTTTAAGAAACTTCATGATATTGTGAATCTGATACCACAGTGGTGGATAAAATGACATCTATGAAGAAATCTTCTACTAGTAGTGAACGTAGATCTGAAAGTGACAGTGAAGTGGACCGACATTTGAAATTATTTTAGATTTTTAAAACGCCAGCCTATAAAGGTGCAAGTGCCGAAGATTGGTTATTGAAGATAAGGAAGATCTTGGATGGTATGGTTTGTCCTGAGAACAGGAAGGTAGTATTGGCCATATTTGTTATGGAAGGAGAGGCTGAAAGATTGTGACAAACGTCACATAGAGAAAAATTTGAATGATGTCTATTACCAATATACAGTGGGATGACTTTATGAGGGTGTTTAGAGATTGTTTCATTCCTCCTTCAGCCAGATTAGCTTTGCATGACAAATTCTTCAATCTGACTCAAGGTTTTAGGGCGGTTATGCAATATGAAGTTGAGTTTATTTCCTTGTCCCGTTATGCACCTCATTATGTCAGCACCCAGGGGGGAAAATGCCACATATTTTTGAGAGGCCCCAGGGATCAGCTACGATTAGCATTGACATCATTTGATATCAGTGAATTCTCAGTCATAGTGGAGAGAGTCAGAAGTATTGAAAATAAGCTGAATTTTTCTAAGTATAGTTGGGAACAACAGCAAACAGGCAAAATGAAGATGTTTGAAAAAGAAGATCAATTTAGAAACAAGAAGCCAAAATTTGATAATAGCAGAAGCCATGATGTAGAACAGATATTGGGGGGAGGGGGTTATTTGAAACTTGGGATTTCAAATTAAATGGAAAAGAAAATTATTCATTTAATTAAGGATGAATTAAGGCTCCAAGAGGGGGGGGGGGATTAATGGGAATTAAATGGATTGGAGAGAGAGAGAGAGGAGGGGCCGGCCTAGAGAGGGAGAGGAGAGAGGGTGTCCAGGTTTGTTGAATGTGGTGATTGATTTAAATCTGAATTAATTTCAGATTTGAGAATATTAGGGAAGTTTCCAAATGAAATTGAACTTATTTTAGGAAAGGATTTCAAATTTAAATTGATTTGAATTTGAAATTTGAAAACTTTCTAAATTAAGACGTTGAATAAAAGAAAAGTCTTGAATATAAATTCGAATTTGGAGGCAAAGAGGGATTGGGGAAAAGAGGCCGGCGGTTAGGCTAGGAATTAGGGTTAGGGTTAGGTGGCCGACGGCTTTAAGAGGGAGAGAGGGATTGGGTAAGGGACTTTATGGCTTGTCTAATCGAAGCTCTTTAATTGATGAGAAGAAATTAAATCAAATCCAATCGGAAATTTAATTGGACCTAGTTTAAACAACTTTCCTAAAATAAAAATTCTAATTTAGGAAACAAATTCAAATTCAAACTAATTTGAATTTTGAATTCGAATTCATTACCAAATTAAGATGTATATAATAGGAAGGTTTTGAATACAAGATGAAATCGTGGGAGCCAATGGAGGAAAGAAGGTGGCCAGCGGCTATGGAGGTATTAGGGTTATGGTTTGTGAGAGCGTTGGCGGTTTGGAGTGGGGGAAAGCTGGCCGGTTAGGCTTAGGATGGGGAATTTCGGTGGGGACGGAGAGGGGATTGTGGGAAGAGACCGACGGGTTTGGGTGGAGGATGGGATGAAGCCGGCGGGATTGGAGGGAGGATGGAGATGGCGATTAGGAAAATAAGGAGAAAACAAAGCAAAGAAAAAAAGATAGAACCGCGAGCTTTGGACTCTTCCGAGGACTGACGGGTGATACGATGCCCTTCACCAAGGGACTTCAAGCCACGAGCCCGGACCCATCCTGCAGCTGGTGGAAATTACGATTCCCTCCCATAGGGATTCTCACCAAAGTTCTCCCCAAAGACCAAAAGTGCAGAACAAAATTTTATTAGAACTCCATCATATCTAATACAAGAGCAAGAGCCTCTATAAATAGGCCTTAAAATAAAAGAAACTAAAAAGACAACTTTGCCCTTTGGACTTACAAGACTCTTAAATAAGGGTAAAAATGAAAATGCATAATAAAAATCAAAATTACAATTAATAAATTAAGATAAAAATGGAGTGATCTCGACCGTCGATCTTCGTCTTTTCCTTTGATTAACGTCCACCGTCGGATGTCCGTATCAAGCCAACTCAGCCTGAGAAACCTATGTGTGATTAGTGCGAGAAGAGGCATTCGGGCCACTGTTTAGTGGGTTTTGGAAGATGTTTTTGAAGATGGAGGCAAGTCTCTCTTTGTCAAGCAAAATTCAAACTAGAGATGTGATCTTCACCAAAGAAAAGACAAAAATAGATGCAGAGTTGTGGCATGATATCATGTGGAAAAATATGAAAGAAGAATACTGCATACTTTTCTTATTCCAATGGTTACAAAATATACAATATTTATAGTAGAGTTATAGCCCATTAAAAAGAAAAAAAAAAGAAATTAATTATCTTAGTTAATGACAATCAATTCATCACATAAATTTTATTCTGCATGAGAAAATATTGGTTGGTGGACTGCGTATGGAAGGCGAAATAGTGGAGGATTGCTAAGGTGGCTAATCACATAATTGCGGCATTTATATCCTTTGGAAGAGGTGCAAGAGCAACATATTACCAAGGTGGTGCAGTGGAATAGAATGCAGTAATAGATGTGCATTTTTAAATATTTGCACAAATGTATCCATGATCCTCTAAGAAGATACAAGAATTAGACTTAATAAATCTATGGTGTTTTTTTGTGTTGAGTCTACAGATGTCCCGCGTGAATACATGGATAGTTATAAAATCAAAGATAAATGGAGGAAGATGATGACATCAGATGAGTTTCAGAATTGTAGTATTCAATTAAAGAATGCCCACCACCCACTCTCTCTCCATTACCCATAATAATGAGAAAGCAACTCGCTCCCCCACTCTTCATTCCTACCCTCACACTTTGATTGGACACTATCCGGTTGAATTTTAGCATGGTTTAAGAACATTTGATACGATACATTGAGCAGCGAAAACTACTAGCTTAAAGTGTAATCTTCAGCAACTTCATTTTTTTACAGCAAAGCAGAGGTGCATGGCACTTTTTTTACTATTGGACCTTTGTTTCTAGTGGTTGCATCTGTTGTTTAATCAATTGACAGATGCAAAGTTTTGTTGTTGTCAGTGCTGATGATGTAGCTACTCTTCGGCAACTCTTGGTCGACCAACCCAACATCCCCAAAGATGAAGGTACGTACAGATCTTTCCATTTTCTTTGTTTTGCTTGGATAACATTGTAGTTCAAAATAAACTGTGTTCGGGATACTAAAGTGTGTTCATCTCCCTGATCTTTTTTACTAAATCTTTTCATTTGTATTGCAGTTCAAACAATTTTTGACATTATATTACCAAAGGTAGCTGATGATGGTCTCACAGGTAGGTGATATTTGGTTTATGTAATATAGTTTTGCGAATTTAGGTTTCGTTTGGGATAACTTTAGGCCACTGTTTTTTCCTTACTCTCAAAAAATTTTTATATTAAAAAAATAATTTTACAATGCAGTAAGAAAACAGTCCCAAACAAAGCCTTATATTTAAGGGGTAGACTTAAGATTATGTGGAAAGAAATGTATATGTATGAATATTTTTTTGTCTTTACTAATATTATATAAGGAGTTTGTGATTATTTTAATATGAAATCTTGGCCCTTTATTTAATCTTCTAATAAGAAATTCTAACTTTTTATTCTTGTTGTATTTATATAATAAATATTAAGTTAGTTATTAATATTTAGGTTTCTCTTTACATAAAATTTATATTTCAGAAATTTAAATATTATAATTCAATCCATAAAGTAGCATGCATAATATACAAAGAGTTATGAGAATATCAATGGTTAATCCGATTTTGAATTGGGACTATTAGATAATTTAGTTATAATTTCTCATTTAATGTTGCATTATATCTATCAATTTTCATGGATCCTATATATGCTCAGAGGTTCATTTTAAAATCATAAAGTCAATCTATATGAGCTTTTTCATTTTTACTGCCAATTTAATTTTCTTTTATTGTTCTTTTTTTTATTTATCATTTCAAATTTTCATATTATTCTATTATGTAATCTCATTGATATTCATGATATATAATTTTTTTATTAATGTTTAATCTTTTTATGTTCTATTAATATTTATCTTTTTAATATTCTAATTTAATATGTTACTATTTTTATCCTTTTATTTTTATATTTACATAATTAATTTTAAATTATCTAATTTATGTTTATATTTCCCTTTGCATAGAATTCAAATTTTAGAATTTTAAGAGTTATAATTCAATGAATTATTTCTTTTTTTTATATATTTTATTTCTCCTAAATTCCGCTCAAAATTTTCAATTATTTTCTTAGGATTTATTTGCTTTAAAATTATTTTATTTAAAGTAAATTTTTTTTATTATATTTAGTATTTCAATATATCTTCTTAAATAACTAAGAAGATATGATTCTTGACTCATGATTGATTTGGATGTCAAAGTAGTTTGAAATCAAGTGATTTTTATTTTTGGGATTATATTTTTCTGTTGGTTGTAATCTCATTGCTTATGGATGAAATTATACTTGAAAATTGATAAAATTTTTAACTCATTTAAAGTAAGTAAAATAATAATTTTAAATGTATTTATAAAATTAATACTACCTATATTTATATCTTTACTATTTATTTTGTTACTATTATTATTCTAATATTTAAATGTTATATTAATGCTTGCTTATTCTTATGTTGCATTTACATATATGAACGTATGCTTCAAATACTTTTCTTTTGATATCATTAAATGAATATTTGAGCTTGATTTTTTTATTAAATTACGTACTAAATCATTTTATATTGTTTCATTGTAATTTTTGTTCTTTTAAAATAATGAGTAATATTAATATAAAAAGCAAAATATCTTAGCACAACAGTCGGTTGTGATAAGCTATACAAATAAGGACGGAGCTATATCACCTAAACTATTCACTATTCCACCACTATGTTTAGCATAGCAGCACCTTTATCAGGATTCGCCTCCTCTATGTCTGGAGAAATTATTACGTGCGGAGTCTGAATATAGTTTGTATCCGGACTCCAATCACAGACTGTGTACAAAATACACATAGTGTGTGTACATGCGACATAGCCGCCTGTGATTGGAGTTCGGACACCATTCAGACTCCGTACATAATAATTTCTCCTACGCCTGGCAGCATCTTGCGGCCTCTCCATCAGACAGTGACTTCAAGCAATGCATTGCACCTGTTTTCCTATATATATATATATATATCACAACAACTACTGTACACAGCTCAACGAAATTATATTTGTAAAAACTTATCTTCTCACTACGCTCTTTCTTTGTTCTTCTCTTCTGTTCTTCCTAGGGTTTTCTAACTTATCGCAGATACGTAGCAATACTTTCTATATGGCATCAGAAATCAATGGCTTAGGTCAACAGTTCCACCACATCTCCAAACCCATCCCAGGAAAACTTACCCACCACAACCGAAACTTTTATAGCCTCATCCCTCAGATTTCTCATGTCCAACATAAAACATGTTCACATTCAGCTTACCTGTGATAATTATGCATATGAAGACTTCAAATCCTTAAAATCTTCTCAACCAACCTCCACTCTCACTCCCTCATGCTATATCCAAGTTTCTAAATTCTCTCACTGGTGTAAAGCAATGTCAAATGAATTCCTTGCACTCCAATGCCCAGACACTTGATCCTTGGTTCAACCATCCACAAACCACCAAATACTAGAATGTTGTTGGACTTTTCGAACAAATCTCAAACCCAATGGTTCAATTGACTGTCACAAAGTGCGCCTAGTTGCCCAAGACTTCAACCAACAATTCGGCATTGACTACAACCAATTATTTGGCCCGGTAGCAAAAGTGCCTACCATTCGCTTCCTTATTGTTGCTCTTCATCATAATTGGCTAATTCGTCAACTTGATATATGACTTTCTCCATGGACCTCTCCAATGAAACTCAAAAGTTATCCATCATAGACAAGCCCACAGTAGCCCTTACCGCCTCCAGGGATCGCAGATACCTTCGCGGACGAGAACAATCTCCCACAAACCTCAGTTCTCATCATGGAACCATCACAGCAAGAGAAGGCAGAGGTCCTCCAACCGTTCCTGGTCCAACCTGTCAAATATGTGTAAAAATCGGTCACACAATTCTGATGTGCTGGCACAACTGCAATCCTCAATACAAACCTAAAATTGCCCCTTACATAACAGGATTTTACTCTTCTCAACAACCACAAACGACATCAACAGGTATCTTGATTATGAGGCTTCCGCACATCTAACAGCCGACTTGAATCAACTTCGGCAATCTCTTTCATATGAAGGACCTGAAACTGTAACTGTTGGGAATGGTTCCTCACTTCCGATCTCCAATAGCAGCCACAAAATTCGACCGGCTCCCCATCCCAATCATATGCGTTCTTTACAAAACCTTCTTCATGTTCCTTCTATCTCTCACAATCTCTTTTCTATACACAAACTAACCCATGACAAATTGTTTTGTATCTTTTGATGCTAACGGTTTTGTTATTAAGGATTGTTCTACAAATCAAACTCTTCATCAGGGTCGCAATCACCATGGCCTCTACCCGATCCCCCCAAGCTGCTCTAAGAAATCCGCTGCAACCGCTCCTCTTGGGTTGACTCATCCCAACTATGGCATGACCATCTTGGTCATCCTCACCATTTTTTCTTCAACAACTTGCCAAATCACTAAAATTCTCTTGTACTGCTTCTAAAAAAGTTTTATTTACTCCATTTAACATGGCAAAGAGTCATAAATTTCCATTTAGTTCAAATATTTTCTTTTCATCCAAACTGTTTGATGTAATTCATACGGATGTTTGGGGACCATCTCCAATCCTCTCTTTCACAGGTCCTAAATACTATATTGTTCTTGTCGATGAATGCCAAAGATGACAACTGGAATCCTAATTCACTTCATAACACTAATCGAAAATCTATTCAACATTTGAATCAAAACAATAAAATTTGACGGCGGTGGCAAATATTCATCCAATAAACTATAACACTTACTTCTAACAAAAAGCATCCTACATCAATTCTCCCATCCCTACACCCTCGACCATAACAGCACCGCCGAGCACAAACACAGGCAACTTCTTGAAACCACTAGAGAACTCTTACATGCAGCTAACCTCCCTCCAAATTCTGGCTTGAAGCCTTAATGACAGTTGTTTAGACTTCCATCCAAAACACTAGCCTCAAATCACCACATCAACTCTTATTCAAACAGGCACCCTCATATCAACACCTACAAACATTTGGATGCCCGTGCTTTCCATGGCTACGCCCAATTTCCCCAAATAAGCTATCTCCACTCTCTACCGCCTGCATTTCTTGAATACTCCACAAACCACCACCGCTATCGCTGTTACAACCCCTCCACTAACAAAGTCGTAGTCTCCCGTCATGTAATCTCCCATGAAACATCTTTCCCCTATCAAGACAGCAAACCCACATCACATTCATCCCCATCCCCTACACCACTACATCACTGTTCCCCACTCTTGATCCCATCCTCATTACAACCATTCACATCTCCACAATCTGTTGCTCCAAATACCACACCTACTGCTACTACCATATCACCAGATCTTTTCCCTACTCCTGTTTCCAGTTATACACCCACTACAACAAACTCCTCCACGCAACATTCACCTCCACCTATAAACCGACACCCCATGCAAACCATATACAAAACAGGCCACCTAAAACCAAAATATATATTTAACCTTGCTGCTCAACCTACCAACCACTTAAGAGCCATCCAACTCAAAAACAAACTACATTATATTACCATGAAGGATCTAACCATGAATCAATACGCATCCAACATCAAATCTCTTATGGACAACATCACCGCAGTTGGATCACACTTGACCTCGAGGATATCATCCTCTACATCCTTAATGGGCTACCAACCTACTATTCAATCATTCAAAATCACCGTTTGTATAAAACAAGCACCAATCAGCCTCGACGACCTCTATTCTCTGCTATGTAGTGAAGAGATCAACCTCTCCTCATATATTCATCCTCGCAAATTCAATTCTATTTTCTACTCTACGTGGATCACATGCTAATTACAAGCAACAATCCACATTTCATCTCCACTATACTTCTCAAACATCAAAACTAATTCTCCCTTAAAAATCTCGGCCAGGTCTCCTACTTGGCATACAAACATCCCCCACCTCCAACGGCTACTTCATGCATCAAACTAAATACGCCCAGGAAATTCTCCAAAAGGCTTGCCTTGAGGATTGCAAACAAGCATCATCTCCAGCATCACTCAGGGTGTATTTGGGGGCCTGGGGCGATGTTTTTCTTGCTTCACGTTATGTAACGTAATCGAAGGATTGTTTGGGGCACAAAGTTCATGCTCCCTTGTATAAATTTTTGCGTCCCGTGGTTACTTTTGGCGTCCTAAGAATGCCTCCTACGTTCTCCTGATTCCCGTTGCTCAGAACTGCCAAAAAGACATAAAACACCTTGTTAGGACCCCTGCAAAATACTCCGTCGTCTTCAGTTGGTCCCTCTGGTCGGTGTATCGTTCAGCCTACTTTCTCTTAAGAAGTTGGAAGACGACACGGCTGCCACAACTCCTTCCGCTGCAGGCATATTCCATCTTCTTCCTATAGGTACTACATGAAGAGCCATTGCTATTAGCCTTCAGTTTTGTTTTCTCTCCATTGCTAGGTTTTTTGAGCTCAACACAGGGGCGAAGATACACACGTTCGGGCTTGGCACTTACAAGGCCGAACCATGAGTAATAGAAACCTTCATCATCGCAGCCGTCAAAGTATAGGTTGGTTGTCCCCTTCATTCCTTTCCAGTTTCAAAACTGTTTCTGTTTTATTGCTTATCGATGGCTCAATTTCCTTCTACAGCGAGTGCCAAATTGCTTCACAAGTGTCCATAGGTCTGAAGTTGCTTTTTTTTAAAAAAAATCAAATCATAGTTGCCTGGCATATTTTATATCTAGCAGAAGGCTCATCCCCTGCCTTCTCATTAACGGTCTTCTTCTGTTTGCTAAAATGGGATACGACTTTAAATTAAAATTATTAATTTATTATGATATTCATTTAAAAAATAATTGATATATAAATAATTTTCTTTCATCTCAATATATATATGTGTATCATAGTAATTTGTTTTCAGACAGCTGTAGCACAACAACTCTACAGTTATATTTCCCAAATAAAATATATTGATTTATGTATAACAACTTCAGAAAGTAACTTTTTATACAACTTCACAATCTACTTTACCGAAGGCACCCTCAAACCTTCGGTTGCACCAAATAATGTGAAACCTTTCTCCAATCCCGCTCTCTACCATCAAATCGCTAGTTCATTGCAATGCCACACTATCACTCGTCCGGATGTTGCCTTCATCACAAACCATTTATGCCAAGTTATGCATTCTCCCTTAAACTACCATTTTCAGAAAATGAAGAGGTTGCTCCATTACATCAAAGGAACATTACAGTTTGGTCTACTAATAACTCGAGGAGATCTCAATCTCCACTCCTACTTATATGCTGGCTGGGCATCAGACACTCTAGATAGAATATCCATATCAGGCTATTGCTCCTTCATTGGTCCCAATTTACTTGAACGCCTAAAGATTAAATTGGAAGAATTATTCATTTATTATTTTAAAAATATATCAAAGCTTATATAAATCACCAAAATAATAAATTTATCCAGTGAAATCAACTAATAATTACATACCTCAAAATATTGCACTATATTCATTCTTCCAAAATAAATATACAATAGTCAGGAGATTAATACAATATCTAATCTATCATAGACTCATGACTACAAAAGAATAAAAGAAAATATAGAATAAAATTTAAAGAACATGACGATCTCTGTCAACCTTACCCCAACTGGTCCTAACCGCTTGCCTGAACTGAAATCATTTAAACCACATATAATGAGCTAAAAAGTCCAGTCGGAAATCAAAACTCTATCACTGTTTTCAATATAAGGCAAAAGAATCAATATATATATTTCTGTTCTAGTTAATATCAATCATCAATTAATATGAGCAGTAGAAAATCTCAAAGTCAATAATAAAATTAATATGATTAGTGAAATTAAAAGAGATCTATCAAACTATAAGAAAGACCGGTAAAAATGACTATCACCCAATAAGTCATGTCAGTATGTTATACTATATTGTATCAATTTTAATGTAAGTATGATTTCAATTTTATCTATCAATCAATTAAAATGTATTATCATGTAAATGCAATCATGAATGCAACATCTTTTTCCACCCCAATTATTGCCCAATTTGATATCAATCTTAATCAGGCCCAACTGTCAATTAATTGGTATCGGTCAACCTCAATTGTCGTCCAGTTGAGTATCAGTCTTAATTAGGCCCAACTGTCAACCAATTGGTATCAATCTACCCCAATTACTGTCCAGTTGGGTATCAATCTTAATTAGGTTCAATTGTCGACCAATTGATATCGGTCTTAATCTATCATATTAACAATCAGCCTTCCATCTAGCTTCCCTTACATGCAAATACTATCTTTTTTCTATGCAATGCAAATTAATATCATATAAGAAATGCAATAATCATTAAATTCAAGAAAATATAGCAAATTTATCTACTATGTATTTTCTTAAAAATTATAACTTTACTTTAACCGGTGGCAATTCAATATGTTCCAGTCAAAATGCTCATATTGATGAGATCTATCACATACAAAAAGTTATGCCGCGAAAGATTTACTAATACAAAATTATCCTCATTTTTCAGTAATGAAAATACAAATTTGATAAGAAAAAATAAAAAATATAGAATTATTAAAATCAAAGATATGGTAATTATTCCTTACAGTGAGTCGAACAAATTTCATAACAGGGCCGACAAACGAAAATCACTCTAAAATCTCCAAATCTTAGATTTCATTTTCTCTCTGCCTCTCTTTTCTCTCAAATTCGTTTTTCATTTCTCTGTTAGCTGAATGGATCAAGGGAAATGAGATTTAAGCTTTTCAGTTAATGAAATTAGATATTTATGATTAAAATAATAATATAATATTATTTAATTATATAATTTATTTAATTTTTAATATAAGATTTATATAAATTTTTTTGAGATTTTAAAAATTATAAAAAAATATCTATAAATTAATTTATTTTATTCAGAAAATATTGGTGAAATCGGTTTGCAAAACGGATACCTAATGGTTTCAAAATCATCACTTGTACTGATAGGTGTCAATTTCTTAAGATTTTTACCAGTGCCGAAAAATCAAAGAAAAATTATTATAATTAAAACACAATAATATATATCATATGGTGAAGATGATTTGTTATTTGGACCTATAATGATTCCTAAAAGAATTATTTATTTGGGATAAAATACGAGCTATTACATTTACTTTCATGAAGTATAAAGAAATAACAAACAGTGACCAAATCTTCCACGGAGGCTGAGTATTGGACCCTTGCATCTGCTGCTTCAAACATTATATGGCTCAAAGGTCTGCTAACTGATTTCCATCCTTGTTATCACCAACACCACTTCATTGTGATAACATATTTGCCACAAAATCCTTAGTTTGAGAGGCGGTGATAAGCTACACAAACAAGGACGCAGCCACATCACCTAAACTCTCCACTATTCCACTACTAAGCTCAGCACAGCAGCACCTTTATCAGGATTCGCAGCGTCCTGACCATCAGAGAGTGACTTCAAGCAATGCATTGTACCTGTTGTCCTTTACATATATATATATCAGCAACTACTGTACACATAGCTCAATGAAATTACATTTGTAAAAACTTTTATCATCTCAATATGCTTATTCTCTGCTCTTCTCTTCTATTCTTCCTGTGGTTTTCTAACTTATCGCAGGTACACAGCAATACTTTCTACATGTAGACCTCATTAGCAATAATCAGTGCAGTTACAAACTAATAATAATACATAAAGCATTTTGAAGATGAATTATCTGCATTAAAGATCTGCGTTCATAAAACTTCCACAAGTTGATAGGATTCTGAATCAATAATCAGTTTCTAAACGGCTCTTGACCAATTAAGGGTCTGTTTGGGATAATTTTCTCACTATTATTTTTCAGACCGCAATCACAATTTCGCTTGGTTACCGCTTTCTTGTTATTTTCTCTTTGTTTTCTATGAATTTTTGTGATGGGAATCTAATTTTTATATCCAGAATTATTAATGTGTGGTAACTTTAGAAAATAGTTGTTCGATTTAAAAAAAAAGGCAGCTTTCAAAAAGTGACTCCCACAACATTTTCACAATCATTTTTACAAAACACTACAACTATATCAAATAGATCCTAAATAGCCCTCAAGTTTTTTTTTTAAGAAGCACATCATGTAGATCTTTACTTGGTGATTGCAAGCTGGACATGTTGTCTTCAACGAGAACAAGTAGGCTTTCAGGATTTTGATGTTAAGATTGTATCTCCATGTTACATACATTCTTCAAAGTTTGGTTTCTTTTGTTCAAGCAAAGATTGAAATAACTGTCTTGATTCTCAAGATTTTCTCAGTAAAAAGAGAACTCATAAAACCGATCCCAATGAAAAAGCTAATGTTGATGTTGAATCAATAAAATTTAAGAGATTAATGCGTGAATATACATCTATAATTGAATCAATCTGCACTGCAATAGCAAGTCTAAATCCACTAAGCTCTCTAATAAATATGTTGTACAGATTACACCATAGACAGAGGTCTTACATACCATTTAAAGCTTATATGTCCCTGAAAGTAGCAGATTAAATATGGTCATCTTATCTAGACGACATGTAAGCACCAGAATGTATATGCTAGACCAGGGAGCAGTCTTAGAATTCGCAAAACCTCAAGTTAGAACTCAATAGAATAAGGTTTTGTTTGAGACATCTTTCTTACTACTTTTTACGACAGTTTTTTAGAACAAGAATTTCTTCAAAACAACTAAAAAGCATTGGCCAAAAGCTGTCCCAAACAAAACCTAAATATATAGTTGCCGGAATGAATGAGATTTTATATATATTGTGTGAAGATGACTTCGTAGATTGTAGTACTGCTGGTTGTTGGCTTAGGGATTAATTATGATCTGGAGGGGCCTTATAACGGCAAAGTAAGTCATGAGTATGTATGCGTTCATGGTAGTTTTTGTTCTCAATTCATCAGAACCTTTTACATGCAACAGTTGAACATGGACATAAACTTGCGCTTATGCATTCAAACTATAATTCAATGGAAAGATATTAGATAGTGACTATTGATGATAAAGCAATATCGTCAAGGGCGGAACCAGCCATAATTTTCAGGAGGGGCAAATTTATAAGTCATTGTTGGTAGATATGTCGGGGGTCCAAGGAGACAGCGCCCTCAGAACAAATTTTGATTTACTATTTCTCTTTGTATTTGGTTTATCGTTCCCTAATAATAATACCTATACACAGTGTATTTAATTATACTAGGGGCAATTGCCTAAAGATCATAGCATTTTAAAACTTTTTTTTTGGGTGGGGGGGGGGGGGGGGGGCAATTGCCTAAAAGCCCTTGTAATAAAGGCTAAAAAATAGATTGAGGATGACAAATTACCTAAAAAATCGTATAATAATAATAAACCCCCCCCCGGATCAAAGAGGTTCCGCCCCTGAATATCGCTTCCCCTGCAGCAAAGCATGTGTGATTCCCCCGCTCCAAGAAATTTTTCCAACTAAAACCTTCGACTCACTACTCTTTCTTCTCATAGACTCTGTTAGAGATTGCAAGAGGCAGCAAATCAAACAAGATCAGCTATTGAAGCAATAGTTGCATTCTGTAAGATGTACAACAAATGATTGGACTGTAGCTATACACAGAGAGGATAACCTAGTTGAATTAAACGTCTCAAAGAGATGAACCCAGTAACATCATAAATGATCTAATCTAACTCAAAATAAACTGAAATCCAGCACTTAGAAGCCTATTTGAAATTTTTTGGATATTAATTGAAGGGTTAGATGGTATCTAAATCTTACTTGCTTATAGTCAAATCGAGCGGCTTGATGAGACAAATTTAATGAGCCTAAGATCATTTAATTTTGACTTCATGAAAACACTAACTGTTGGATAGGATGGTTTGATGAAGCATTTTGGATTCTAACTAAATTTACTAAAATGCTCCTATCAAAATGACTGTATAAATAGGACTTCATTTTTTATAGGAGAGAAGATTTGAGAGTTGAGAGAGCTAAAAATGAGACATTATGATAAATACTTTTAAGTGCTTTAGAAAAAATATCTATTAATTATCCAACTAATCTAAGAACCTACGATGCATATAATCATACTTATAATTCATTATAACATTATATAATAATTGATAAAAATATTAATGTTGTCAAATTTGTATTTTTATTATTTTTCATGTTTAGGAAGACAAAAATTTACAACAATATCATTAACCTTTAAATTAATAGAAAAAAATAATAATATCAAATTTAAAACGAATTGCAAAAAATTTAATAATTCCAAATCAAATTGAATAGCCATTATTATTTTTGCACTATTTTCAAAGTAATAATGGCTATACAATTTGATTTAGAATTATTAAATTTTTGCAATTCATTTAAAATTTGATAATTTTTTTTTCTATTAATTTAAAGGTTGATGGTATTGCTGTAAATTTGCGTCTTCCTAAATATGTGTAAGTTTGTGATGGTTTCAACATTTGCATTTATCACAGAGATATTTTTCTTTAACATCTCTTTGAGAAGTTATCAAAGCTTGACTTGTTTAAGATTCTCCCTATAACTTATGAATTGTATTTAACTATTCCATTTTTTCCCTTCTCATCTCTCATTAATATTTTATTGCAGTTCCCATTTTTCAAAAGTAGTGAACTTTTTAAAAAGTTGATTCATGAATATCATGATGAATATGGAGAAGGCCGCCTTTTGCGGGAGAAATTATTCTGTGCGGACACCAGACCTTTTCAGAGACGAATGAGAGAGCGTCACGTTGCCCGGTACACAGCCAAAAAGTAACATGGCACGCTCTCATTAGTCTCCGGATGTCATTCGATATCCGCACAGAATAATTAATCCTTTTGCAGCCGCATGATCTACCCCGGAGTGCAAACATATTTGAGCTTATGGCAAAGTTTTGCTATGATGTTGAAATTATGTTAAATTCCTACAATGTTGTTGCTCTACGATGTGCCGCTTGCTCTTGTTATGCTTGTATGGCCATCATAATCTGTAATTGAGTAATACATATCAATCTAATTCTTGAAATTAATATTCTAATTTTATCTCTTAATATTAAAGTTTATCCTTTTTTTATATTTTTATAATAAATTTTAAAGTATCTAATTAATGTTTATACTTCTCTTTGAATAGACTTCATATGTTAGAGTTTTAAGAGTTATGATTCAATGAAGTATTTCTTTTATTTATTTATTTATTTTATTTCTTCTAAATTCCTCCCAAATTTTCAATTATTTTCTTAAGATTTATTTCCTTTAAAATCATTTCTTCAAGATATTTTCATTTAATAAGAACTGACTAGAAAAGTAGTTCAAATAATAATTAAATTGTAGGCATAAAAATTAATTATTTTGGCAATATCAATTATGAAGAATAAATTTCTTTTTCATCATTTTTTTTGGAACGGGGTATCCGCCCGCTGCCACCCCTAAAAGGGCGCTTGGCAGCGTGACTAATTCTCAGCTGACCTAGAAGAGGCGCCCACCTCAGAAATCTCTTGGCCCTATATTTAAACACCAAAATTTTTAAAGTCCCTATATTTAAAATATTTTATACTCACTTATCATCACACCAAACAGCCTCTTAGTTATTCTTCTATTATTTAAGGGTCTTCTCAATAAGATGGCACTACTGTTGAAGAGAAAGCACTTGATCATATTTGCTTTCCTTTTGTGTCCTCAATGGTCTATTCCTTCACGAGCCTATTGCCCAAATAAGATAAAGGAAGCTAGTTAAATGACAGGGACCATAGCTATAGCTAGGAGAGGCCAAAAGAATGAAAGAAGAGCCCAAAAAGGAAAAGCTGAAAAAGAATAAAATGATAAAGAAATTGAGGTTCTTTTCAAAATGTCATATTCAAATTTTTATTAAATCTTTATATATAACAATTGATGATTTGATCTTAAATTAATTTGAATTTCAACTCTAAATAAGCTTAAAATCATTTGATTTGATTCTAAATTGAGTTCAAATTTAGCTCAAAGTTGAGCGTTATCTTGTTATGGATTCGCTCCATTGATCAAAATTCACGAAAAAAATTGGTAATGTTCAATGTAATTTAATCTATTGAGTTAAATTCTTAGTAAGTCATACTTGTTTCGATTGTAGCAAAAAAGAAAAATAAATTTATTAATATTTTTTTATCTTTGAGTAAAATTCACAACCATATATAAAATGCATCTCAAGATCATTTTAATCAAGCTCTATAATCACTCAAATTTTAATTTATTTGAATTAAAATTGTTAAATTTCCACTCAAAATAATTTAGTCAAAATAAATTTGATTTATGTTGAAATCAGTTTGATGTCTAATAAATGCACATATTCATATGTTATATACACACACATACATATAATAATTATAAAATTTAATTCAACTCATTTGAACTATACTAAATATGACCTTAGAAGGCATCCTCCATAAAATAAGGCTTAGGACAATCATAGTTAGGTGAAATGAAGGATTAGAATGTATAGCCATAGACATATTGTGTATTGTTCTATGTGATGAAGTGCCATTTGTTTTCACCAACAAGAAATAATGCAAAATGATTTATGAGAGAAGATGCAATATGAAAGTAGAAAATTTTACAATATTAATAGTATTGTGGCTGTTACGTGCTAGAAAAATTATGGTGGTAGACTATATATTTGTTATCTTAGCCTTATGTAAAGATCTGCACGTATGAACAAAATTGTAAGAGATCAAAAAATTTTATGTGATAGTCCACCATATAATTGGATAATTGGAAGTACAAAAATCCACTTTTTCTCCACCATTGAAGAAGACATGATTAAACAATTGAAAATAATTTTCTGATTCATATTATAGGGATTATAGAAATTGAGATTTTATATGAAAACAATTAAAGTCTAACAATAGTGTTAGATGAACAACATTCAGATGACAGAAGCTAGGTGGTGGTATTGGTGATTAATGAATGTGGTTGTTGATGGTGATTACCAGGAAATGAAATAGAGTTATTTAGCTCTTTCAGCTCTTAAATGTCCTTCATATAAAAAATGGAGCCCTATTTAATATTTATACCTTTTTTTTGAGGGGCATTTTAGAAAATTTGACAAACATCTATAATACTTCATCGAAAGGTCCATATTGATTCCTTTGATCATGTATCATTTATCCAGTATTTGAGTGACTTCAATAGTGTCATAATCAAATGGTTCTGGGCTTCTTGGATTCATCCCATCGAACGGCTTGATTTGACTGTAAGCATGCAAGATTTGAAAACCGTTTGCTTCTTCAGTTAATGTTTAGAAGGTTTTAAATAGGCTTCAAGTGCTTGGTTTGGGTTCATTTGCACTCATATCAGATAATTATGGTATTGATTGGTTCGTCTCATCAAGATGTTCAGTATGACTATAACTTTATTTAAAAAAAGTTTGGATGGTCTTGAATTTAATCATGAAATTTTTTAATTTAAATATTGCCTTGAGAGTTGTGCTGATCAAGTGAATTTTCAGGAGAGGTATTAGTGGCTATTGCATGATGATACATAAACAAAAATGATAAGCAAAAAATACTTTGTAACATCAAAAGTTCAATTAAAATCATAGAGGAATAAATAAATTCAACATGATACATTGCTTGGCGGAGATATAGAGCTTTTCTTCCCCCTATTTTTTGCAAATATAGACAAGTTTTGGATCGATCCAAAGAAATTCACCTTCTTCAAGGTGAAAAAAAGCTAATTATAGAAAATAGAAGGCTTATGTTAATTATTTAACTTAAATTGTACTTAATACACATTCCTTAGGTCTTCAGGTTAAAATAATCTAAGACAATGTAAGCTAACATTGAATCTAAGCGGTTCATTTATGCCCTCTTTTTAAGTTAACTGTTTCAAAGTTTGGGTTGTTTGGTTTGTTGTAAAAAGAGTGTAAAGTATTCCAAACATAAAATTTTTGAGAATATTGGTGTTTGGTTTGAAGTAAAACAAATGCAGTGTATAATTTTGGTGCATTTGAAATTCAGCCTCTAGTTCATTTTTAGTGTATTTAGAAATTAAAATTCTTAAGTTTAAGGCGAGTTTTAAATACATCAGATATTCATTGCAATTGTCGCCACCAGCCACCGCAACGCATGGGCTGCTCACCACTGCCACACATCAGTCGCCTGCCAACACTGCCAGCCACCGTCGCCCATTGCCACCAACCACCACTGCCAACCACCATCGCCTGGCCGTCGTCCGCAACCGCCAGCCATCAACACCGGCCTCCGCCGGCCACCATCGTAGCCCGTACCCACTACTTGCCACCGCTGCCACCACCTCCAACCACTGCTACCGACCATCACCAGTCACTGCCACCGCCACAGCAAGCCACTACCATCACTAGCTGTTGCTGCTGGTCAACACCGCCGTTAATGTTGGCCACCTGTCACACCCTTTTTATACTTAACATTATATTTATTTTATTTCAAATCAAACAAAAAAAATAATCTCATACATTTCTTTTACACTCATCCAAACAACTACAAAATATTCTTTTTACACTGCATTCTTTTTTCAGCCAACCAAAAAGTCCCTAAAATAATTTTATAGGCTCATCAGATTATATTCCTTCTAATTTTTTAAGCTTGGAGGTTACAAAGTTGGGGACAATAACTCCAATAAGATAAATAAATACAATTAAAATAAAGAGAAGCAGATTAGCAACAACATGGCAAGAAGTAATGCAAATTAGAATTAATACCTTGTGTAGCCCTCAAAAAAAAGAAATAAAAAACATTACCTGATAAGGAGTTCAGACTAAAATAAACATAAGAAATAAGAAACTTAAAAAGAAGAATATGTGACAACTGACAAAAAAAATTTGATTCTTCCATAGATTTGAAACTATTCCTAATATATCCAATTATAACCATTCAAGTGAATGATACTGATTTATATGTTGTATACCATTTATAGTATACAGTCTCAAATTATGATGACTTCAGCCAAGCTACCAAATGTCTCTTGTTTCAAGCTTTGCTGGCAAAGAGCTATAGTAGACCAAATAGCAGAACTGTTTATAAAGGCAAATCAAGTTTTGATAGGTCATCAAACAATAATTGATGCCCACTGTACAAAAAGGAGCCAACCATGTTCTGTTAAAAGTTGTTGGAAGCATGTTTCATTTAAAACAAGGCATCAACATGATTCTCCATCAATTGCAGACAGCATCATATTTACAGGCTTAAAATATCCTTACTGCATAGAGCTTCTGTTAATACAGGCTCTGAGCTGAAGGGGTTGATATATGCAGTCTTACTTCTGCATCCATAGAAAAACTATTTTTAAACATGAAAATGGGGACCTCCATATTACACTAGAGGCAACTTAATCATTGCTATCTAAAATGGCTCTCTAATTTGATTAAATTAAACTAAACTCTCTCTATTTTTGCCGTTATATTGCACAAATCGCCAAGTTAAACGGTTATTTGAGCATGATAAGGTAGGTAGATTTTTACTGATATATCATCATAAATTTTTACATTTATTGATACAATATTAAAGTTTTGTAATTATGTGTATACTAACTCCATTCTTTTAATCCTTACTAACATAAATTGATGTTAACTTAGGCTTTGTTTGGGACTACTTTTTTATTGCTTCTTAAAACAGCTTTCTAGTTTAAAATTAAAATTTTTATACTAGAAAGCTGCTTTAAAAAGCAGTAAGAAAGCCGTCCCAAAAAAGTTCATTAATCTAAGAGAGTATTTCATTTCATGCTTTTAGAAACACTAAATTTGTGTATGCTCCTTAATTTTTATTAATTAAGTTTATTATTCCTTACTAAATTATTAGGGGGTATTGATCCATAATCAGATGCATGGAATACTTGTAGAATCATTTTAAAATCAATAGAACTTTTTCTATGCTGAGGACTAGAGTTCCCAATAACCATGCAAGAATTAGGATTTTCTCTCCTTAAATTTTCTCTAAAAATAACAAGCAATGGCTTTTCCTACCTCCCTTTCCACTCCTAAAATCCTCAGCTCCTTCATCCAGAGTGGCAGAGTTCAGTTCTCCGTCATAGCACTGGCTGCACTGCTACTGCTTTTGTCTCACTATCGCTACTACAGTATCACAATCTGCTACAATAGCTTAGCTACTTTTTTTTTTTCTTCATATTACTGGATGTATGGATCATCTAAGCAAATAATAACCATGAAACATACAAATGCCTGAAGATAACAGAACTATTGCTTGATACATACAAATGCCTCCAACAGGCTTCAGAGTTACTGAAGCGTTTAAAAAGCTAAGAATAGGATTTCCAGGGAAGAAATTTCACCTGGTTTTCCATTGGCACTCAAAGGAATTTCTACTTTGCATGGAGAAAATTTAGGTTAGGATATATGTTATTGCCATTTAATGGACCATGAGATAAGTGCAATATACAATTAATTAATTAAATAACAAAAAAAATTAAAATCAATATAGGCACATTTTTTTTCCACTTTGCATGTCATATTCTTTAACAAATAGAATGGTCAAATCCATCAAAGATTTTCCAGATCTTTGTCGTCTTGTCTCTTATAATTACACAATTTTTCAAATAAAAAAATATGGAATGTTAGAAGCTAGGAATAGTAAAGAGATAATAGTGGGAGTAAGCAAGATAAGGAAGAAAAGCTAGTTGTATTTATTTGGAGGAAGTGCAGGTGCCATTTGGATGTTCTTTCACTTGAGAATGAAAAAGATGGAAGCTTTTCAGAGCTCCAAATATTCTATATAGGATTTGGATCCCAAAAAGAGAAGGATATTGGAATCAAATCATTATGTTTTTGTTCTTATTCCTTAATCATTTAGTTGATTTGTACTATAAAGTTCAAATCAATGAAAATCTATGAGTATAATTTCTTTAATAGATAATGACCTGCAACAGATTTGTTATAATTTTTTATTGAGCATGAAGAATCATAATTCCATAAAGGATAAGTAGGCTTACAAAGCACGAGGCATTTTGTAAATAAATAATAGTTAGTTGCAGTAAGTGTTTGTCAGGATAGCATAAAAGATTGAAAGCAATTGGTGATCTTTTCAAGTGATAAAGAAGTGCATGGTGCATTACAATAATATGATGATTATCTATTTGCCCTCGGATATAATATACATGGTTGTTTTAAGTTAGAAAATATGACAATTAAATAATGGAAACTGTTGAAGGCCTGTTTAGTTGAATGCTATTTAGATAATAATATTATTATCTACATATCAATGTGTTAGACCGGTCCAGTTGGCCCATCATGGACCGGCTTTGTTTTATTGGAGCCGAAACAAGAGTTCCGTCTCCACTGCGTGACGTCCAACAACCAGCTTTTATGAAGGGATTAATGTTTTTTAGGAGGGAAAATTCAAAGGAGGGATTGTTTAGGGATTTCCTTTATTCTTTGTATGCTTTAAGTAGGATATTTTCCCTAGGGTTAGGGATCTTAGGTTTTTGACTGAATTGAGATTGTTCTTAAGTTTGTTTGGGCACTAGCCAACGGCTAGGGATTGGGACAGCCGGATCTTCCTCTCAAAATTAAGATCCATTGTATCTTGTTTGTTTTCTTTCATCTTTCATCAACAAAAATATTTCTCATGTGTTTGACCACAAAATCCTCCTAAACTACTGTTTGCACTTTGTTGAAATTCCAATTTCAGCCAAGTTCTCCTCTCTTTCTACTACTGTTTCCTATCACAATGTTATTCAAATAAAGATGTTATCTTTTAAGTGCAATATAATGCCATCTTATGCAAAAAGTGTAATATTAACTAGAATAATTAATCGTGATCAAGGCTCTTTCTTTTAATTTTCCTCATTTAAGTCATTAAGATAGAGGCAATCTAGATAGCATGTATATGTTCGGTATTAATACCATATCAATTTTGACTACTAATGATTTCAAATTGCTTCAATATGAGAGAGAACATCAAAACAAACATTTCTTATTATAAACAACAGGACATTACATCAAAGAAAACATTGGAAATCAAATGAATGAAAACAAAATCAGCATTTACTAAATCAAGTTTTCTATCTACAAGTAACCAAATGAACCCTTCCAGATGCATGTTAGTCATCCATATTAACAGTATGTTAGACCGATCCAGCCGGTCCATACAAGACCGGCTCACGCATAACAGAGGCGGAACTCTTCCGCCTCATGTACGAGCCGCACAAACCGCCCTGTCCAAAATAGTAGATTAGGAAGGTTTTAGGAGAAGTTTAGGAGGGAAATTTGAATGTAGGGACTATTTAGAGATTTCCTTTTGGATTGAATACATTAAATAGTTTGTTTTCCTAGGGTTACGACATCTTGAATTTGGCTGAAATTTGAGATCTTTTAATTTTTTTTTTGGGCTCTAGTGGTGTCTAGAGATTTGAGGGAGATAGACCCTCCTCTCGAATTGAGGATCAACTGTATCTTGTTATTTTCTTCCGTTCTATTTGATTCTTGCAATACTTTTTTCCTGGTTTTCATTGGAGTTTGGAGGAAAATTTTCGCTGTTTTATCAAAGATTGATAGGGATTCTTGATAACTTCAAGTGTTTCCTATAAAATTGGTATCAGAGCAATTTCCTGAGCTGAAATAGAAGTCTACCTCGTTGAATTTTGCTGTGTTACATATCCGATCTTGTTGTTTTTGTTGATTGGAGGCCAGAATTCATGTCAAACTTGTTGCGCTCTGCTATTGGAGCCTAAATCCAGGTTCCCATGGTAGAAAAAAAGGTAGAAGTGTTGGAAGAGGAGATCAGACAATTGAAAATTGAAATTTCAGATCTCCACACTCAAGTTTCAGATGTCAAAAGTCAAATTTCAGCCATCCACGAGAAAATGGATTGAAAATTTTCCAGCCTAGGGGAGATGTTGAAGAAGTTGCTCGAGGGCCAATCCAAAACGGCATCGTCAGAGGCGAGGGAAGCCTCCGATAACCCAAAAAGCGGGGAAAAATCTAATCCAATAAGGCAAATGGAAGATCAGGAGGTGGAGACTTGAAAGAGAGAAGAGAGAATACCTCCTCTATAGCCTATTCCTAGGGAAGAGCTAGGTAGAGGGTATGGGGAGAGGCATGAGGAGGTAGGACAAGAACGAATGGGTGCTGAATTTTAGAAAAAAGGGGCAGATTTTAAAAGGGAAAGATGAAATTATGATCGAAGGTGGGCTGAATTTGAAAGGATAGGGGTTTATTATAATCCAAGGGGTGATGAATTTGAAAGAAGAGGGTGAGAATTTGATGAAAGGTTTGGGTATGAGCATAGAAGGGATGATTGAGACATTTGGGGAGAACCACCCCCTTAGGGAATGTGAAATTATGGAGGAAATAGAGGAACGGAGGTAATCTGAGGGTGAGGAAACTGAAGATGCCAATATTTAAGGGGGAGGATGCGCACGGGTGGATCTACAAGGTTGAAAGATATTTCGCCGTCAATGAGTTGACGGAGGAGGAGAGACTGACGGTATTGGGCCTATGTTTGGAAGGAAAGGCTTTGGCTTGGTACCAATGGAGGGACATGCGACGACCCATATGGAGTTGGAGGGAGTTCAAGGATTGTTAAGTAGAATGTTTCCGAGCAGGGGAGGAGACTTCTACGAGCAGTTCTTCCCCTTGACACAGAATGGTTTAGTGGTAGAGTATCGAGATAGGTTCGAGTACCTTGCTAGCCGATTGGACCGCCTTTCTGAGACAGTGCTGGAGGGGAACTTCATAAAGGGACTGACACCAGAGATCCGGGAAGCGGTTAGAGTAATGAGGCCTCGTGACTTGGGAGAGGCTATGGAGTTAGCTCAATTGGTGGAGGATCAGAGGCACCTAGAGAGAGAGACAGAAGGCAGCAGCTCAGGAGGCTCGTACAGAATAACCACCACTGGGTACTCTTTGGGAGACTTCGAAGGAAAAGACTACCAGAGGAAGACCTGGGGACAACTTCAAGAAGCTCACAGAAACAAAATTACAGGAGAAGAGGGCGAAGAGGCTCTGTTTTAGATGTGACGAGAGGTATACGCTAGGGCACAGGTGTAAGGACCGAACTCTTCAGGTTCTTACCGTTTGTGATGAGGAGGGAATGGAGGAGGGTGTCATCTTTCGACCTTGCGGACAAGGTGGGTCTTTGGGAGGAGAGTATTGTTAGACCGGTCCATTAGATCGGTCCATCCGATCCATACAGGACTAGCTCTCGCATAACAGAGGTGGAACTCTATGGACCGGCTCACGCATAACAGAGGCGGAACTCTTTCGCCTCCTGTACGAGCCGCACAAACTCCCCGTCCAAAAGAGTAGATTAGGAAGGTTTTAGGAGAAGTTTGGGAGGGAAATTTGAATGTAGGGACTGTTTAGAGATTTTTTTTTGGATTGTATGCATTAAATAGTTTTTTTCCTAGGGTTAGGGCATCTTGAATTTGGCTAAAATTTGAGATCTCTTAGTTTTTTTTTGGGCTCTAACGGTGCCTAGAGTTGGGAGAGATAGATCCTCCTCTCGAATTGAGGATCAATTGTATCTTGTTATTTTTTTCCGTTTTATTTGGTTATTGCAATAAAATTAATGTTTTCCCTAGGTTTCATTGGAGTTTGGAGGAAAATTTTTTGCTGTTTTATCAAATATTGATAGGGATTCTTGATAACTTCAAGTGTTTCCTATCACAGTAATAGAGTAGAAAGAGCAACAAAAAGAGTATGGATAAAAAAAAGCTAACTTTTATGTATATCATGGAAAGCTGTTTACAATTACATTATGCAACATAACCTTCTACATTATCTTTTAACATATGACAAGCCCTTCTTACCAACACTAAGACAAAACAGAATACTGAAAACAAGTTTATGCCAAACCTAGCCATCGATTAAAAAACATGGTGATTAAGCAACAGTATGATCTCCCAGGATAAGCTGCATTGCAGGATATTCATGGATCCCTATGAACTGCGCAGCAAACTAAATGATTCTTCATCTCAAGTGACATCTTCAAGCATTCTGACAAGTCCACCCCACTAATTGATGGCAGCCACTTGAAGGACTGAAGAAGCTGAGCAAGCCAGAGGTGAACTGTAGCCAAGCCCATAGCCTTCCCTGGACAAACCCTTCTGCCTGAACCAAATGGCGCCATCCTTAAATCAGAGCCCATTATGCTCACATGATTTGTCAAGAATCTCTCTGGCTTAAATTCATCAGGATCCGACCAAATAGATTTGTCGTGGGTGATAGCCCACATGTTCACCATTGCAGTGGTACCTGCAGGAATGAAGTAATTACCAACATGAACATCATGGATGGCAAGACGAGCCCAAGACAGGAGAGGGCCTGGAGGATGCATTCGGAGAGACTCCTTAACTATGGATTGAAGATAATGGAGGTTGGGAATGTCGGCATCAGAAACAAGCCGGGACTTGCCGACATAGGCATCAATCTCAGCTTGAGCATTGGCTTGGATGTCTGGGTGTAGTACCATTCTTGCCAAGATCCATTCCAAAAGAATAGCTACTGTATCAGTTCCTCTAAATATCATCTCCTGAAATTAAGCATATTCATGCAAGGTGACTCTTAGGACCTATCATTAATGCACCAAAATCAAGATAATATTCAACAGACACACTGCATTTAATGGACTTTATTGTTGTCTAAGTAAACAATATCAACTGGTTAACATAGTTATCTAGAGAAAATCAACAAAAAAATTGCTTAAGAACAATAAGAATTTCAGAAGTCAAGCCAATAAAACATGCATATAGAGCATATAGTAATCAAGAGATGGTCACACTCACGAAGAAACACTATGTCATCTACAACTAATGAAGATTCATAGCTCCTTGATTTGGTTCAGCAGAAAGAAATCCAGAGTTAAAATCTTTAAAAATTATAATTCATGACTGTAAGTTGAGTTCATATCAAATGAGTCAACAAGAATAAGAAAGTTGAACTGAAGAAAGATGCATAGTATACATTAAAATAAAGTGGGAAAAAAAGAAATCTCACCCAGAGAATAGCAACCATGTCAGAATCAGAGATCTCCTCCTTCTCCAAATCAAGCAACACATCCACAAAGTCCCCAAACCCATTAATCATTCTTCTCATCCTATGCTCTTCTATAATCTTCCCAACAAACACATTAACCTTTCCAACCAAAATCCTAGACCTTCTCCTCACTCCCTGCAAATCCATCCACCGAAAAAGAGGAAAATGGTCAGCCCAATTCAAAACCCCAAGAAGTTCATACCCTTCCCTCACCATCTTCTCCAGCTCAAGCCCCTCACCATTACCAAAATCAAAATTTTTGCCAAACACACTCATCATAACATTATTCAAAGCCCCAAAATGCAAAACCCCCTTCATCTCCACCTTCCCCTGCTTCCCCATCAAAACTCTAACTTCCTCCACCATCCATTCCCCAATCTCCCGCCGGCGATCACCAAAAGCCTCAATACGATGCGGACAGAAGAGATGTGTGGCGGAGATTCTCCTCAGATTCCTCCAATACTCACCAAATGGGGCAAATCCCATTGCGCGGTGGAAGAGAAGCTCGCGGGCAGATTCTTTAACTGGACGGTCAGCAAAAGCGGAGGAATTGAGAATCTCTTTGGCAGTTTCAGGGTGGCTTGAGATGATAAAACGGGAGAAGCCAAGAGAGAAAGCCATGAGGCGGTTGGCGGCGAGAGAACTGGAAAGAGCGGCGAGGGCACGGTGGGCGGTGGTGGAGGAGAGAGCGACGGCGGCAGCAAGGGAGCTGGGGCCTGGAATGTGCGATCGGTGAGTCCATGCGATACCTCCAGGAAAGAAAAGGAAGGCAGCGGCGAGGAAGAGGAGGAGGAGATGGAAAGAGAAGGTAGTAGTGTTGGGGAGGAGGAGAACGAGGATAGAAGGGGAGGCGTCGGCGGGGGAAATCATTGGCGAGTTTTGGAGGAGTGGAAGAAAGTTGAGATTTTGGGTTGTTTTTATGGAAGAGTTGGAAAAAAAATGAGATTTTGGACGGTTGCCGGCGTAGTCTTGGAAGAGAGATGTTTCTTGGCGGTGTTCGGGCGCTGAGAAATGGTTAGGAAGAGAGCAACGGGGCGTAAGAAGAGAAGAAGAAGGCGGGACTGAGGCGAGGTAAGACAAAAAGCGTGGTAGGCGCTTAAATAGGCCTTGGAAGATGGGTTTGAACATTAATCATTGTGGTTAGTTTCACTGAGAAGAGTTAACTGTAGTTAAGTAGGCAGTGGAGGTGGTTAAATGTGACTTAACCGACTTGCCCTTGGCATTTGGCATGAGAAAAATAATAAATCAGGAGATAAATGTTCAGAATCTACTTAACAAATTTTAAAATTATTAAATTAGTTTAGTCTTATGAAAATTTACTTAATTAGCCTTGGCATGAAAAATCCAACGACATCAACAGTGATCCAATCCAAATACAAATGAGTACAAATCAAGCACTTGAAGTATCGTCAAACACTTTGGGATATTGATTGAAGGATTAGAAAATTTTAAAATCTTGCAAACCTATAGTCAAATCAAACGGCCTGATAAGATGAATCAAATGTACCGGCCTGATAAGATGAATCAAATGTACCAAAATCATGCAATTTTGAGATTATAAAAACTATTATATGCTAAATAAACATTCTCTTACAAAGGGTCCAATATGAATCGTCTAATAAAGTCTTATGAAATTTTATTTAGATTTACTAAAATATTAGTATTAAAATGTTATAAATAAACTCTCATTCTTCACATAAAGACGACCTAGACTTGAGATTGGCGAGATCTTACACATTTGAAGAACTGTAGAGCTCTACCCGATGTTTGACACTAATGATCACTACTAATGTCTACCCCATGTCGAACTACCATGCATATGCAGAAATGTGGCAAAGATTTGGTTTTGTCTTTGAGTGATTAGCAAGCAAATTTATCATCACATCATTGATGCAGCAATGCAAAGATGTTAATAAGGAGATGATGAGGACATCAGAGCATGGAAAGTCTATCAGAGGCGTGGCCGTCGATCTACGGTCACGATCGAGTCGATGTATTTTTGAGTCATTTCATGTTTTTGTATTTTATTATTTTATTTGCATCTTATTATCTATGTTGTAATTGTTTTCCCGTTTTTACCTCTTACTTAAGGGAGGTCGTATGTAAGCCCTAAGGGCGTTGTCGTCTTTTTATTTTGAGTCCTTTTGTACAAGGCTATTTATAGCCCTTATGTTTCTCTTCTTAGGCTTAATGAAGGAATGAATTGAATGAAAAATTTCTTGCATTTTGAGTTCTGTGAGAGCTTGAGAGAAGTAGAGAGAGATTCCTTGGAGAGGAAATTGTATCACCCACCAATCTTGGAAGAGTCCGGGTTCGTGGTTCTTATTACCCTACTTCTCTCTCATTCCTTCCTCTCCCTCCATCCCACGGCTTGCCTTAAATCCCACCACCACCGGCCACCCTTACACCCACTTCCCTTTCACACCTCGGCCATCCACCACAATCCCCATCCCTCATACATAATCCTCACCACCACTACATAACCAAACCGCAAACTCACCTGAACCCTAGGCTAGCCGCTGGCCCCCTCACCTGAACCCAAGTAAGCCGCTGGCCCTAGCTCCCCTTTCCCTCTCAAATTCCATTTCCTATTTTAGATTGCCATAATTTAGATAGATTTTGAATTCAAAATCATTTAATTTGAAATTCAAAAACTTTCCTAAATTATTAAATCTATTTTCGAAAAGTTTCCTAATTAAATCCCAAATTAAAGCCAAATTAAATTTAAATCAAATATGATTAGGTCCTTTTACGTATTTGAGAATTAATTTAATTGGAAGATGTTTAACTCCTCTCCAATTAATCCCTAGACCCCACCATAAGCCGCCGGCCCTCTCTCCTATTCCGCCCCCTTCACTTTCCCAATCCCCTCTCTTTCCATTATTCCCCCCACTCCACCTCTCTTTGGAATTAATTTCAAAATTCCTAATCCCTAACTCCTTTTAATTCAAATCTGAAATTCAAATTTCATATTTTATTAATTCCCTTCCTCCAACCTAACCACTCTAAGTCCAACATGTGGACCTCTTTTCTTGGCCGAACCCTTCCCTCTCCCTCCACTCAAGTTTTGAGAGAAACTTCTTTCTCTCAAAGAAAACCTAGGGATAAAGAAGGATGTCGTCAACAATACTCCACCAAAGGAATTGATGCATGGCCGATCCCGATCTTGACTTCGGTATTGTCTACGACGAGCAAGGCTTTATCCACATCCTCCACTCAACCTTCTTCGACATCAACCCGAGGATCGATAATACTGTTAAGGAATACGTGGAGCGTATTCTAGATACTCTTGTCGAAGCCATCGAAGAGCAGCTAGGCAACGTTCATTGGCACTGTCTCCGGTTCTCAACAAGGGTGAACTTCTTCCCCCCCTTTTTTTATTTATCATCTAAATCTTACTAATCTTGTAGGTGGTGATAAAATCACAAGGAGTTGTGCTTCGCCTTCTGCCTCCGCTTAGTAAACGTAGGGATGCTTAGTAAACGTAGGATTGAGTGTGCTTTCTATATTGCTATCTTATTATTAAATTAGGAATTTTGTTAAAAACTACTTCATCTACAAGTTGTTGTGATTATGTATTATTTTGATAATTTAAGTGCTTATCATGTAATTTGGCCTAAACGTTGTGATCGCTCTTACATTTTCTCTTTTCGTTTAAATCACGAATAGTCTTAAAAAATTTTTATCTTTTCAAAATCGTGCAAATTCTTATCACATTGATTTAAAAGCATTATAGCCCTGCATCATCTGGTATCAGAGCACAATTTGCTCTTAGTGCATGTGTTAGGATCCATTGTAGAATTTTATTTACCATCATTAAAACTTGTTGGTTGTGTCTACTTTGCATTTACTTCTTTAAACACATTATAAGTTTGTTGTCCATGCATTTACTACATCAATTTTGCAAGCTATAAGTGTGTTTTCATTCATTTTAATTACTGTCCTTTACATCGTAATCACCTTAGGTGTCCCGTAGTGTCTCCCAATGGACCCGGAATAACTTGGAAGGATTTTAGACTTACTGGTAGGTCAAATGAACACAATTAGTCAGCAACTCAAGGAAAATCATGCCAACCTAGCTGAGCTTCGTAGGACCATCACTGATCGATTTGATACCTTAAAGCGAAGTAGGACCCACCAAAATCCTTACACTCCATTTAGACCACCTTCCTTCTACGAGGATGATGCTTACCAAGATGAGGGACCTCTTCGTGCCCCTTATTGTGCTCCCCAGTATGGACACAACCCCTATCACAATCCTGACATGCCACTAATGAAGAACATTAAAGTCAATGCTCCTACATTTGATGGAACCCTTGATCCCCAGCTCTTTCTGGACTGGGTCAAAGGAATGGACATTTTCTTTAAGTGGTATAATATCTTCGAGGTTAAGAAGGTTAGTTTTGCCGAGATAAAACTCACGGGTAGGGTGAGCCAGTTTTGGTCCAATCTAGAGTCTTAGAGAAGTTCGAAATAAGTATCCCATCACTGATTGACCATCCATGAAGTGTGAACTGAAACAGAAGTACTTGCCTCCCTCGTACTTCCCTAAATTGTTGGATAGGTGGAATAGGCTGACTTAGGGAGCAAACCGGTCAAGACATACATTGCATCCTTTGATAATTATTTGATCTATTGTAAAGGGGAAACCTCCACTACCCCAGCGTAGATTTTGTCTATGTTCCGTTCCGGGTTCCGAGAGGATCTTCGCAATGAACTATTTGCCTGGAACGTCACTACCCTTGAAAATGCCTATAGTTCAGTATTAGACCTTGAGGAAAGTCGGTCCTAGCACTCGAGTTGACACCACAACTCTAGACCTCCCTACAGACCTTCTAGTAGCTCCACTCCTCTAACACCCCCACTGCCCGATCGATCCCAGGGAGCACTACCTGACCACCTATGGGTCCTCCTGCACCCCGACCTGATTTTAGAAGCAAACCTCCCACTCCGGATACCCCTCAGTCTAATCTCGGGACCAAGTGCTTTTGATGCCAGGGGTATGGGCATATCGCTTCTCAGTGCTCCAGCCCCTACAAAGTCTCGATTATTGAGGAGATTACTGAGGAGGATCTTGAGCCCGAGGTTGATCAGGTCCACCAAGTGGAAGATGAAGGCAAATTCTTCGAGGAGGATGATGACATTGTTGTCCTCCACTGCCTTCAAAAATTAGACACTTCTCCCCTCTGCGTGGTGAGATGTGCGCTATCACACCCTGCCCCCACCGATGACTGGCGTAAGACTGTGATCTTCCATACCTACACCAAAATCAAGGATAAGAACTGTAAAGTCATTGTGGATAGTGGCAGCTGCATCAATGCTGTTTCTTCCAGCATGGTGTCCAAATTGGGCCTGTCTGCCGTTTCTTACCCCAACCCCTATAAGGTAGCATGGGTCAACTCCACTGCCTTGGAGGTGAAGGAACGAAGTTTCGTGCTATCTTCTTCGTTGACTATAAGGAGAATATTTGGTGTGATGTTCTGCTAATGGATGTTGGAAAAATCCTATTGGGGCTTCCCTAGATTTTTTATAATTATGTCCACATCTATGGGCATTCAAACAACTTCGCATTCGAACATGCGAGCAAAAAGATCAAGCTTTTGCCATCGTAACCCCGGGTTAATGATGACTCAAAATCCAACCCTGCGAAGTTCAAGAAAGGGCTGAACCTGGTCAAAGCCAGGGTTCTAGATTCTGAAATCGCCCAAGATGCACCCCTGTACGCCTTAGTTGGTCGTGAGACTTCCACTGAGTCTGACGAACCCATTCCTCAGGAGGTCCAGCCTATCCTTGGCCAGTTTGCTGATGTCTTCTCTGATGATCTTCTAGATCAGTTACCTCCATATAGAGACATCTAGCATGTCATAGACTTTGTCTGAGGAGCCTCCCTCCCTAACCTGCCATACTATCACATGAACCCCACAGAACATGCTGAACTCAAGAAGCAGGTAGAAGAGTTATTATAGCGAGGCTTTATCAAAGAAAGCCTTAGTCCTTACACTGTTCCCGCCCTTCTTACTCCCAAAAAGGATGGATCATGGCAAATGTGTGTTGATAGCCGTGTTATCAATAAGATCATCAAATATCATTTCCCTATCTCTAAGATTGATATCAAAAGGATGGATCATGGTGAATGTGGTTGGACGATATGCTCGATATGATGACTGGAGCCACTCTATTCTCCAAGATTGATCTCAAGAGTGGATACCACCAGATCCGGATCCGACCTGACGATGAGTGAAAAACTGCCTTTAAGGCTCAGGATGGTCTCTATGAGTGGTTAGTCATGTATTTCAGGTTGAGTAACGCCCCGAATACTTTTATGAGGATCATCAATTAAGTGCTGCGTACTTTTATGGGAAAGTTTGTCATCGTCTACTTTGACGATATTCTCATTTATAGCCAGTCAGTGAGTCAGCACTTGGACCACTTAAGGCAAGTTTGCGAGGTCTTAAAGAAGGAACAACTTTATCCAAATCTCAAGAAATATATCTTCCTTATAGATCGTGTTATTTTTTTGGGCTTTATTGTTTCAGCCTAAGGGGTCTCTGCAAATCCCGAGAAGGTGAGGGCCATTGTAGAATGACCATTACCCCAGAACATCCGAGAAGTCTGCAGCTTCCACGGACTAGCCACCTTCTATAAGAGATTTATCCATAATTTCAACACCATTGTAGCTCCTATCACCGACTGTCTTAAGAAGGGTGATTTCCACTAGACCCCGGTCGCCACCAGAGCTTTTGATGAGATTAAGAAAAGAATGCTGGAAGCCCCAGTAATAAGACTTCATGATTTCTCCAAAGTCTTCAAAGTAACCTACGACGCTTCGGGGGTCAAAATTGGAGGAGTTTTATCCCAGAAAGGTCACTTGGTAGCTTATTTCAGTGAAAATTTAAATGACATTCGACAACATTATTCTACATATGATAAAGAGTTTTATACAGTGATCCAATCACTTCGATATTGACGACACTACTTGCTCCCACAAGAGTTCGTTATTTTCTTGGATCATAAGGCTCTGCGTTATATCAACTCCCAAAAGAAGTTAAATGCATGCCACGGTCGATGGGTCGAGTTCCTTCAGGAGTACACCTACACCCTTAGACATAAGGCGGGAGTTGATAATAAAGCTGCTGATGCTCTCAGTCGTCGTATGATGACTCCCACTGAGATGAGAGCTAAAGTTGTGGATTTGACCAGATCAAAAGGGACTATTTAGAATATCTCAACTTTAAGGAGACTTATTCTCTCCTGTCCACAGGCAGCACCCACCTAGTGGATGATTTTCTTCTAGATGATGGTTATCTCTTCAAAGCCCAAAAGTTTTGTATCCCTAACACCTCCCATAGGGAATTTCTTGTTTGGGAACTCCACGCCGGAGGCCTCGCTGGGCACTTTGGTCAAGATAAGATGATAGAAACCGTGGAGTATCATTTCTTTTGGCCTAGTCTGAAGAGGGATGTCGGTAGGATGGTCAGCAGGTGCCACACTTGCTAGCTGGCCAAACAACGAAAGAAAAATACTAGTTTATACACCCCTCTGCCTATCCCCAGTTGCCTTAGGTAGGATGTTAGCATAAATTTTATCTTAGGCCTACCCAAGACTATCCATAGGAATGACGACATCTATGTTGTAGTCGATAAATTTTTCAAAATGGTCCATTTTCTACTTTGCTCCAAAACATTCGACGCCTCCCACATTGCCAAAATTTTTTTTTCAATGAGGTCATTTGCTTACATGGTTTACCTAAAATCATCGTATCAGATAGGGATGTTAAGTTCACCAGTTATTTTTAAAAGACCCTTTGGATGAAAATGGGTACAAAATTGCAATTCTCCACAACATTTCATCCACAGACTGATGGTCAAAATGAGGTAGTCAATAAGAGCTTAGGCAATCTGTTACAATCCATGGTATGTGAGCACATTAAGGATTGGGACTCCATACTCCCCACAGCTGAGTTTGCTTAAAATAATTCTATGAACCGAACCACTGGCTTAAGTCCTTCTGAGATTGTTTATGGGTTCAAGCTTAGACAGCCATTAAATCTCATTCCCATGTATTTTAGATATATGATTTCTGAGTCTACATCATCATTTACATCATATATGCATGAACTTCATAGAAAATAGCATGATAAATTGAAAAGAGTAATAATGATTATAAACTGTATGCAGATCTTAAATAAAAATTTAAAACTTTTGAGATTGGTGACTCCGTGATGGTGCGGATTTTTCCGGAACGGTTCCCGCAGGGAACAATTAAGAAGTTGTATGCTAAGAGTGCTGGACCATTTAAAATAATTAAGAAAATTAATGATAAGGATTATGTAGTAGATCTGCCTACAGAATTCAACATCAATCCCTCCTTTAACATAGAAGATCTAGTTGTATATGAAGGTCCTAATTTCAACCCACCAAATCCACTTATACAGCAGCCTTGTGTAACCCCATCGTGTGAGATTCCAAACCTACCTCCACTCCCAAATATTCCAAAATCACCCATGGAAGAAAAGGTGGACACAATTCTAAGTGATGACATCATCTCCACAAGGGAAGGTGGACGACGGAGGTACTTAATTAGGTGGAGAGGCAAACTTGAGTAAGAGGACACGTGGTTGGATAATGAGGAGCTACAGTGGATTGACCCCGACGCATTAGAGATCTATGAGAGCACCGAGGACGCTTACTCAATGGAGTCGAGCTTTTTCTCACCTTGGGAGAATGATGAGGACATCAAAGCATAGAAAGTCTATCAGAGTCGTGGCCATCGATCTACGGCCACGATCGAATCGTTGTATTTTTGAGTTATTTCATGTATTTGTCTTTTATTATTTTATTTGCATCTTATTATCTATGTTGTAATTGTTTTCCCATTTTTATCCCTTACTTAAGGGAGGTCGTATGTAATCCCTAAGGGCGTTGTCATCTTTTTATTTTGAGTCCTTTTGTACAAGGTTATTTATAGCCCTTATATTTCTCTTCTTAGGCTTAATGAAGGAATGAATTGAATGAAAATATTCCTACATTTTGAGTTCTGTGAGAGCTTGAGAGAAGTAGAGAGAGATTCCTTGGAGAGGAAATCGTATCACCCACCAACCTTCGAAGAGTCCGGGTTCGTGGTTCTTATTACCCTTCTTCTATCTCCTTCCTTTCCTCTCCCTCCATCCCACTGCTTGCCTTGAATCCCACCACCACCGGCCACCCTTACACCCACCTCCCTTCCACACCCCGGCCCACCACCACAATCCCCATCCCTCATACATAATCCTCACCACCACCACATAACCAAACTGTAAACTCAACCTAACCCTAGGCTAGCCATCGGCCTCCTCACCTGAACCCAAGTAAGCCGCCAGCCCTAGCTCCCCTTTCCCTCTCAAATTCCATTTCCTATTTTAGATTGCCATAGGCCCCAAATCAAAACCAAATCAAATTTGATTAAGTCCTTTTACCTATTTGAGAATTAATTTAATTGGAAGATGCTTAACTCCTCTCCAATTAATCCCTAGACCCCACCATAAGCCACCGGCCCTCTCTCCTATTCTGCCCCCTTCACTTTCCCAACCCCCTCTCTTTCCATTATTCCTCCCCCTGCCCCCTCTTTGGAATTAATTTCAAAATTCCTAATCCCTAACTCCTCTTAATTCAAATCTGAAATTCAATTTTCAGATTTTAATAATTTCCTTCCTCCAACCTAATCCTAAGTCCAACGTGTGGACCTCTTTCCTTGGCCGAACCCTTCCCTCTCCCTCCACTCAAGTTTTGAGAGAAACTTCTTTCTCTCAAAGAAAACCTAGGGATAAAGAAGGATGTCGTCAACAATACTCCATCAAAGGAATTGATGCATGACCGATCTCGATCTTGACTTCGGCAATGTCTACGATGAGCAAGGCTTCGTCCACATCCTCCACTCAACCTTCTTCGTCATCAACCCGAGGATCGATAATATGTTCGAGGAATGCATGGAGTGTATTCTGGATACTCTCGTCGAAGCCATCGAAGAGCAGCTAGGCAACATTCAGTGGCACATTGTCTCCAGTTCTCAACAAGGGTGAACTTCTTCCCCCTTTTTTTTATTTATCCTAAATCTCACTAATCTTGTAGGTGGTGATAAAATCACAAGGAGTTGTGCTTCGCCTTCTACCTCCATTTAGTAAACATATGGATGCTTAGTAAACGTAGGATTGAGTGTGCTTTCTATGTTGCTATCTTATTATTAAATTAGGAATTTTGTTGAAAACTATTTCATCCACAAGTTGTTGTGATTCTGTATTGTTTTGATAATTCAAGTGCTTATCATGTAATTTGGCCTAAACGTCGTGACCGCTCTTACGTTTTCTCTTTTTGTTTAAATTGTAAATAGTCTTAATTATTATTGCCTTTTCAAGATCGTGCAAATTCTTATCACATTGATTTAAAAGCATTGTAGTCTTGCATCAGGAGAGCTTGATTTTTTCCTTGATATAGATGTTGGGTGTTAACATTAGTGATATTAGACATTGTCATTGATGTTGAAACCTTTGAAATTTTTTTAGATGAGCTACAATCAAGGTAGAAGTTACATACTTGCAATAAACCTCAAGGGAAAGGAGCCACTTGTTGAAAGCTAAGGAAACAACCGAAGATTTTAGAAGACTATAAAAAAAATCTCTAATGAATAGTTTGTTTACACCATATAGATTTGGTAACTCAACAATTAGCTTTGAAATAATATTTCTTATTGTTTTAACCTTTGAATGTATGCTTCTTCATCAAGGTGTTGGAAGTAATAATAATTGATAAACTCTCAATCTTCGTGTAATAGGGATCTATATTTTTAAAAACTTGTTCCTCGTTGAAAACTAAGCCCTTAAGATGCCTTTGAGAATTGAGTTATTATAGACTATTTTTTTTAGCTTTTAAGTGTCTTAATGACCACAAAATTGAGGGATTTAGGCTTAGTGGATTGCTCTCATCAGGACACTCTTTTTGATTTTAAGCACTCAAAATTTAGAGACCATTTGGTACTTTAATCAATGTTGTGAAGTTTCCAACTACACCTTAAGAGCTAGACTTGAGCTCATTTGTGCTCAAATTGAAACACTTTTGATGTTGTTGGGTTTGTCACATTGATAGGGTCGGATCAACTAAAAACATTCAAATTCTTACAACATCAAATTCTAAATATATTATAACATTCAAATTCTTACTTGTCTTTATTCTAAGTAATTCATATAAATTTATCAAGAATAATCATCAATAAAAATGATTGTGTTGCCCATTTCTGACAGTATGATTTTTCACTTATCAAAGATATGAGTGTTAGTTCTCTACTAATCATAGATTTCTATGGTATGTTAGTAATTTTAGCTCCGACACATGTTTGACATTTTTCTCTATTAGAAATCAGAACATATTTCAAAATTCAAAATTTATTAATTTTCTTAATGTAAGAAAATTTAACATGTCCTAATATGCCTTGTCATAAATCTATACACTCAAGCAAGTACAAAGAAGAAGAATTTTCATTCATAGAATCAGAAATTCTTAGTGTAAACAAATCATTGCTAAAGCTTCAGTTCCCCACAAAAACCTCTTTCTAAAGTTTTTTTTATATCACACAAGCCTTTTCTTCTGCTAGGTTCACTTTTGAGATCCTTCTACTAAGTTTTCCTTCGGAGGAACTAGTAATTCTCATCACATTTCTTGCATTTACATTAAAATTACTGATAGTATAGCAGATTTTTTATTCATGTTGAATAGGGATAGCAGAAATCTTATCAAGTCTCATGAACCAAACAACAGAAAAGCAAGAGAAAGGTCAAGCTCCTATAGGAAGCCTAGTAATATTGCTGTGAATGGGATTTTGAGCTGATTAGATATTGTCTTGATATCTGTTCTAAGTTATTCAATTTGATCTCGAGCCGAATTAGATTGGACTGTAGACTGGGTTGAATCGGTTTCAATTGGACTCGAACAGAGCTAGTTAAATCCACCCATTCGTGCTTGATCTGTGCAAAAAATTTGGTGCAATTTTTATTAATTTCCATTCTTTTAATGTTCATATTGGTTTACTAATGACTAAATATTAGTATCAAACAAACATTTACAGCTTTTAATCTGATTAGTAGAGTACCTGCAACATATGTAGAACACGATTATAATACTACACAACAGAACCAAAGGTGAAATGAAATAAAAGTAGAACAAACCAGATTTAGGAACAACATATTTCAGTAAGAGTCTACAGATACAGATGGATTAATCAACTCTCTTTTTCCAATCATCCATCAAGATGTCGACAACTTCCAACAAGAAAGCAATATCATAATACTACACAACAGAACAGAACCAAAGGTGAAAGGAAAGAGAAAAAAAAAAAAAGAAGAGGTAATCAGCGAAAATTTTCAAAGTTCTTCTTCTTAAGTTTTGATTCATCAGTTCACAACAAAGGATAACAACCCTTCTCCTAATTTGCATCGTCCAGGAGGAATCACTTGGTTCCATCACCGAAGAGATAGCCAAGAGAGGAACCGCCGCCTGGAGCTGCATGGACTTTGGTTGAAGGTCGGTCCTGCACAATCAAGTATATCAAATGTTTAATCATCAAGCTAGCAGTGCAAGTGAAAAGCTACGGTCACTTTGAGAATCAGATGTTGAAAGTGTCGTCATGATAGTTACATTTTAGAGAGTTAGAGAAACAGTTTAATAACTGCAGGTAACAAATAGGAGAACAGATTTTGGCAAGAGTGATACATACAGTAATGAAATTTCCATTGTTTTGGCCATCAGCTCGAAAGTAATTGTTTGTAACATTTCCTGGGATGCCAGCGGGAATCTGCTTGGTGTTATCAACTGGTGCTGGATTTGCATTGCGAGCTGGGTTTGTGTTGTCAGTAGCAGCAGGTTTGGGAGCCTCACCACCCCCAAAAAGGTAGCCCAAAGAGCTCTGCCCCCCACCACTGCTAACGCCGCGACCCATTACCACTTAACTGGATGCCTGCTGTTCTACCTGAACAAGTTTTCAAGCTCAGATGAAATAAGCACGCATCAGAGATCATGAGAAGCTACAATATTATAATGAAATGCAACTTAAGTTTTGTTTTGTTAGAGAGGCCGGCTAGATATTCTTTATAGCTAAATAAAGAATCGGTGATTAATAAAGTTGGGTTAAATACTTTGGAAGTTTCAGGATTCCATATCGAAAGATCACAGATTGATGTATAGTTACTAACCGTTATACTTCTCTCATAAGCCTTTCATTTGGTGCACATAATATGCTCAATAGCATAAACAATAAATTAAAGCAAACCAGTTGGTATTGATGCTCAATCTTTTAAGGTAATGAATCACCCAACCATCAACACTAGAATACTTCATTATGACCATCATTAACCATGTCCCAATTATTTGGAGTTTGTTTTATGAATCCTCCTTCATTTATGCACTTTCTATAAGCATGCCTATTTTTTTATTTCAAAATATTTTACACCCATTCAATATACCACCTTGTTAGTGTGTTAAGCACCAACAACCCTTCGATGTACGCAAGTAAATCAATCTTTAATTGGTGGTCCTTGCGATGTCTTTCAATAGACTCATTTCAAACAATATCCATCTTCGTTTACCACACATTCAGAAAAAATGCAGAGCTCCCGTTTATATGGAGTTAGAGAGGTGTAAACATACAAAAGCTTTACCATTATATTTTCAGAGAGGTTGCTACCGTCACTAAAGCCAGGAGCCTCCATATTATATTAGAGACAACTTAATGACCGTTTCAGACCACACATTTCTCTTAATACTTCCACTTCCTCCATATTTAGCGTGGCTGTTATTGACTTAGGAACCCAACATTAGTTTCATAAAGCATAGTTCGTTTCATTATGAGCTTATTAGATTTATCTGTCTTCATAATATTCTAGTATTCTTGAAGCATGTTTTCCTGTTGACCACACCAAGCATTGATCCCAACCATTGTCTTCAACTATATCCTCATTCTCTCATGCAATAAATCCAAATTCATGCACATTTACATTTTGGTGATAGTCAAATTCATTCTTGTATTGCTTAAATCATATAAAATTGAAAGCATCTGAAAAATTTTCATTGCACTTTTTATGTTATAATAATTTGACGACGACAACAACAACAACAACTACAACATCAAGGTTTTGTCCCACTACGTGGGCTCAGTTACATGAATCCTTTTTCTCCATTGTGTCCTGTTAAAAGTCAAATTCTCGTTTAAATCTAATAAAGAAAGATCATTTCTAATATTTTCTAACCAAGTCTTTTTAGGTCTACCTCTACCTTTCTCAACATAAGTCAAATCTAATATCTCTACTTTCCTAACTGGGTCATCAAAAGGCCGCCGTTTTATGTGACCAAACCATCTAAGGCGACTCTCTCTAATCGTATCTTCCACTGGAGCTACTCCAACATTTTCACATATATGCTCATTTCGTATCCTATCTCTAAGGGTAAAGCCACCCATTCACCTACGCATCCTCATCTCTGCAACACTTAACTTAGTATTATGCTTCTCTTTTAATGGCCAACATTTGGCACCAAAAAGCATTGCAGGTCTCACCACCATCTTATAGAATTTTCCCTTAAGTTTGAAGGGGGACTTTTCTATCACACAACAAGCCCAATGCCTTCCTCCACTTCAACCGTCCAACTTGAATTCTGCTAATAATATCCTCATCTATTTCACCATCACTCTGAACAATAGATCCAAGATATCTAAAACGTATACTCTTATTAATGACTTGATCGCCCAAAGTCACAATCCCCTCACTAGATCTATTACTACTAAAATTACACTCCATATATTCCATATTAGATATACTCAAGTGAAAACCTTTAGACTCTAAGGTTGACCTCCATAATTCAAGTTTACCTTCAACTCCCTCTCTAGTCTTACCAACAAGAAGAATATCATCAACAAAAAGAATACACCAAGGTACATCCTCTTGCAAATGTCTAGTGAGAACATCCATGACTAAAGCAAAAAGATATGGGCTTAAGGCTGATCCTTGATGTAATCCAACCGAAATAGGAAAATACTTGGTCAAACCACCTTGTGTTTGAACACAAGTAATAACTCAGGCATACATATCTTTAATGATTTGAATATAAGCGTTATTAACTCCTTTTTTGTTCGAGAACTCTCCATAGCACTTCTCTTGGAACTTTATCATATGCTTTTTCTAAATCAATAAATATCATAGGTAAATAATTTGACCTAGCACAAAAATCATTTCTTTACAAATCTTTTCGACAATAACAACAATAAAACATCAAGCCTTTATCCTACTATATGGGGTCGACCACATGAATCATTTTTCTCCATTGTGCCCTATTAAGAGTCAAATTCTCCCTTAAATCTAATAAAAAAAGTAATTTCTAATAGTTTCTAACTAAGTCTTTTTAGGTCTACCTCTACCTTTCTTAATATAGAATCAATCTTTTCGATATAAAATCAAATTAATTTTCTACCACAAATATAATTTTTATCAATCTTTCCTTTGTAATATGATCCTATAGCTTTTTTGAAAGACTCATAAGTTTGATTCTCCTATCATTACCATAATCTCAAATGTTTCTTTAGTTCTTATAAACAAGCCAAAAAAAATTCTTTTTTAATAATTGAACACCCTCTCAATTTTGTAGATTTCATTAAGTATAGAACTCACATATCTCTCATGACTCTCTAACATAGGCCTAATTCTAGTTTAGGTTCAAACACTTTTTTTTGGAAGTAAACTTCTCCTTTTTTAATCAATCTTTAATATGCTTCACAATTTTGTTTCATTTTGCTCCTTTAACAAACCTTACCCACCCAAGAATTGACTAGCTGCTAAGCAAATTTAATGTGCATTGAGAATAATTGAATCAATTATGAACACATTAAACTTCATGTATACTTAGAAGTAAATGAAAACACATGATATTCTAATTTGCCAGATTGGACATCAGACAGCTGCAAATAATCTCAAACAATTGATCATTACTTTCATCCTATTGCACTGGGTTACCTAGGATTGTGCCCTATTTTCTCCTAGTCTAGGTACTACCCTAAATTAGCAGATTCTCATGACCTAACAAAGGAACATCAGCTAACTAACTTTGAGGGCAAAAGTCATAACTAATTGATCTAAAATCTGCCAGAACAGAAAAAAAAAATATTTCTTCCTCTAGGGTGACTGAACAGGTCTAACACGCAGATTAAAACCCACCCATCAGAAGTATATATATGACTTCAATATACCTGTGACATGATTATTTCCTTCTATTGCAAGGCAAAGCCATTCTATTAGTATCTGATCATATGCTTTCCTAAGCTGAGCAAATCACCTGAATTTCTTTCATTGCTCTTTATGTTTACATTAATTTCCTTGACACTAAAATACCTTCATAGTAGTTCTTTCTAGCTTAAAATCAAATTAAATCTTCAATTCACAATTTTTGTTTCATTACCCTCCCTCATAACTTTACTCTATGCCCCATAAGTTTGACTCTCCTATGGTTACTACAATCCTAAACATTTTCTTTGTTTTTACAAATGAGCCAAAATTCTTCTTCCCCATCAATTTAACGCCTAAATCATTAGGATTTCATTAAAAATATCTATAAAATATACTACTCAAATATCTCCAATGAATCTCCTCAACTAAACAAATAATATGATCAGAACCCAGCTCTTTTTTCAACTTCGAGCTTTTTTTCAAAGCTAACTTATCTTTACTTATTTAGTCAATCTATACTATGCTTCATAATTTTTTTTATTTAGCTCTTCCATAAAAACTTTACCAACTCTACAATTAACTTGCCATGTTGGTCAAGTTAATGCCTATTGGGAAAAAATTATGAACAAATTAAATTGTGTATATACTCATGCTAAGTAAATAAAATACATGAAACTCTAGTACCAAATTAGCCTAGTCTCGTACGGTGCTACAAATCACCTCAAATAAAAGATTCTTACTTTCATCCTTAATATTATCCTAAATTCCTATATCCACTTTGTCAAAAAGAGAAAACCAAGCCAATTATGTTGTTTTTTGAATACGAAGGAGTCAAAGCTAATTGATATATTGTCTACAAGATTATAATAGATGAATCTAACATCTGCAAGTAGGTGACCAATAAGGCCTAAGAATACTCAAAATTAAATCATACATGAACCCATTTCAAGCTAGTTGCCCATCTCAACTAAACTATAACACATTAAACTATTGTGGTGGGGATGAACTGGAATGACACACAGGAAAATTAGAGAACAATGTCTATATCCTAAGTTAATCTTTACTCTTAACTTAAAAAGGAAAATAAGCTAATTAAATTATTAATGACAAAGAAATCACAACTAATTGATATATTGTCCACCAGACCATAATAGATCAATCTTCCATCGGCAATTAGGGTAAAGGTTTCCAAAATCCAGTTCTTAGGATCTGAATCACCAGCAACGATACAACATCAATCTTCCATCTTCAGCAAGCGTGAACGATTAGTTCAAAGAATAGTCAGATTAAAGAGTGTACTACCAAAGTCGAAGCTAACCAACCATCTCAACTCATTCATACTACATCACAATGATTGCAACTGGGAAGTAACAGATTGATACACAAGAAAACAAGTGAACACTCTATGCATGACCAATAAGCGAAAAAGGAACAAATCATAAACTGATCTTAAGTGGTACGCTTAAAAACCAGATCAAACTCGATATCCATCAAAATATCAATAAAAAAAGCCCAATACCGCTCCGAACCGGGACAAACCCTAAGAGAATCCGCCTCCGGAGCAAAGCCCATGGAGGAAAGAAACAAAAACGCGCAGACATGGCAAATCTAGGCTATCGAAGGCGCGCTAAAGTAAGGGTTTCTCACCTAATTTTATTCACATCAGAATTACCGGCGGAGACAAAACATTAATGTTCCATCCGCGAATGGATCACCAATCAGGTCTAAGAGCACGCAAATTAAAGCGTATACCGGCCAAATTTGAATCTGACCTAATGCATACAACATCACAATAATGGAGAAGAAACATATTGATTCACAGGGATGACATAACAAGTTCTGCACTATCTGAAAAGAAGCGAAACGAGACAAACCAAAGATCGGTCAGAAAAGGTACGTTATAAAATCAGATCCAATTCAACAACAGTCAAAATTTCAAAATCTGCAACAAATGAAACCCCAAACGAAGCACAAACCCTACAAGAGCCGGCTTCTTCAATAAAAAATCCCAACTAAAACAACAACATAAACACGAAGAAATGAGAAATCTAGCCGATCGAAAGGCCGATCCAGATACCTAAAAGTAGATTAGGGCAAGGGTTTCTCACCTCTGTTTCTTCCGATCGGAATCGCCGATGAAGCTGATAAGAGAATGTGGGAGATGTTGGAGTGGTGTAGCTACAGGTTCTAACCTTTTTTTATATAGCGTTTACGCTGGTGGAAGAATCCGAACCAGGCCCAACTATTTTCGCATATACCTTATCAAAATCATTTATTAGTGTTCTCCCCCTTGTCATTTCGTAAAGTTAGGCAATTGTTAGTGAAATGATATATTATGCAATAATTTTATAAGGGGTTGTTGGATAATAAAATTTGAAAATTTAGACCTTTTATACCCTAAAATAAATATTTTACAAATGGTTTATTTTCATCATTATTTAAAAATAAACTATTTTAAAATTTATGAGTTTTATCTTCATTTTGCTATCATATTTTTTTCAAATGATTTGTGATTATTTTTAAGATGAAATTCTAATTTTTCTAGTGTTATTATTTCTTCTATTTCTTTAATTTGATTGTTTTCATAGCATATTCTTTGTGTGCAAGAACATTAATGATAGCATAGTTAAAAAATTTATTGTGTTGGCATCTGTACAAATATCTAGCATATATATAGATAAAAGAAAGTTATTAAAGTCATTAGAATTTTTATAAGGAAAGTATAAAAGAGAAAATTTATGGGGCCTGACCTAAATGAAATAATTCTACTAGTGTTTATCATTTGTTACAAATGATGTCCTTTCTCGTGATTTGGAAAGTTGTTGATAAGATGTAGTAAACATAAATAGTACATAATGGATTCCATTGTAGAAGTTGGAAGAGTCATGTGGCATAAGAGTTGTCTTCAATAAATCGTTTGTTTTTTATTGATCATTTTTATTTGAGGGGAGAAGATCAGAGAACAAGAAGTTCAGTATGAATATTGGTGCTAGCATGAGTAAGATTTGGTGTCGATGGTGTGCATTGACCTGTGGGCAATGACATACATTAATATTATTAGTAAAGATAGTGATGAAGTTTGAGAACATCACTATAGCTATGTGATAATAGTCAGAGTATCATAATTGAACGGCAATCAAAGAATTGTAATCAAGTGGTTGTGTTCAAAGGATTATATATGAGTGACAGTTGTTGGAGGATCATTGTCAAGTAAGTTGATTGGAGGACTATAGTCAAGTGACAATGATCAAAGGACTGAAGTAAGATGATGGTGGTGAGAGGATAATAGTCTGACAATGATGATTAGAAGATCGTAGTTGATAGATGAAAGTCAGAAGGCTATAGTCGACCAACAATGGTAGTAGTGCAATAAAGGTCGGAGGATTGCAGTCCATTAATGATAGTTGGATAATTGGAATACTATAATCATGTGGCGGTAGTTGGAGGATTGTAGCTAGGCGATGGTGACTGGAAGACTATAGTTGGGTGACAATGGTTGAAGGATTATATTCAGAAATATAATAGCTCAAAAAAGGGGGAGGTTGAACCGACCTGGTTCAATCACATTGTCTCGCACCCCATTAAGGGAAGAGGGGTAGGAGACACTTTGAGATTCTGAAATAATTCAGAAGTGTCCTGACCTAAGCTAAGTGTTGGGCTTTAAATTTTGGATTAGAAGAATATTTAGTTTGAGTTAAGTGTTTTATTAGAAATTTGAGATTATATTCCTGGAGGTTGGGGTCTTATGACTCAAAAAGAAATCTGCCCCGGATCCTAACTCTAAATTTGGACACTGGAACACAGTAGTCCGAACCTAATTAATGCAGTGCAAAACCTGGACTTACCCCGGCCTGGATTGGGGAGCCAGCTAAACCACCTAAACGCTTCAAAACCATGAGTCTGATCTTTTGATGCAGAGTGATCAGGGATGTTATTTAAGATTGATTTAAGAAGTTAGGGTCGACGTCTAGAGCAGATTCCTAATTGACCCCTTGACTTATGCTGGGTGGAATGCTTAAACTAAAATATAATTAAAATTTTAATTTAATTAGTTTCTAATGTGATGCATGCTGATTCAAATTTCCCAATTAGGTATGCGTGAGATTTTAAAAAGGCTTATAAAATAATAATTTTTGAAAAGACTAGACTTCCCCAGATCCAGCACCTCATCCTCATAGGTCGGATTATCTGGACTCTACCCGCAGGCGGGGAAGTGTCTTATAGCAAGGAGGGAGAGAGATGCAGTAATATGCATGCGACCCTGGACGATTCCGACTATTCCCTAGGTCGTTAAGTTTCTATGTTATTTAAATCTTAAAATTTTAAATATAAGTTATGAGTAAAAAAAATTTTGGTCCTTAAAGAGCCTAACGAATTCCAGGCTAAAACAAAAAGAATGGCATGCAATCACCGAAAAAAATTAAGAAAAGCATGCAATCATATACGCAATCAAACTAAATCACAATACATTAAATAATGAAATTAATTAAATAAATGTCCATATGCAAATTGCCTTGCTTATTACAACTTAGATTTACATAAATTAAAGGTGGTCGGGCACCACTGACAACAACCCGGATTCTAATCCTAATACAAATGCAAGTGACTTTGAGTGGGATACTCTCTGTCTTCAACTCCTCGGTCTTCTCCTCCTCGAACTCATTGGATTCTTCGTGGCTGGATACCCAAATGGAAAAGAGAACTCTTCCCTTGAGGGGGAGGTTACTCTTTCCACTTTGGGTAGTAAAATGGTCCAAATTTGGAGTTTCAAATGGATAAGGACTATCCCCCAAAGGGGTATCCTTTCCTCTTTGGAATCCAACCTTTGGATCTATGTATCCCAAACTCAAAGTGTCACTTTCACAACTCAATACTCAAACAAATTACATGAATGTAAAATAAAAATTCTAGACACTCCTGTAGGGTTATCCTAAGCATTTAAATATTAGAATACATCTCAAGCAGTTATATATATGTGCATGTAAAAGTAAACACACTTGGCCACGCTCTTTTTTTATTTGGCGGCTAAGCAGCTGAAACACATGTAGCATTTACATTTATGATTTATTTTGCCCCCTTTATTGCCCTGCACGAGCATGGCCACCTACAGAAAATTCAGTGAGCATTCAGATCATTCCTAACCTAAGGGTAATCTAATCGCCCATCACATCAATCCATAGAGTGCAGTAAAGGTAAACAAACACATCAATCAATTTAAATCACAACATGTAATGAAAACTCGAAAAATCCAGCACACAGCAGAAAAGTAAATACCGGCCTAACCTAGATCTAGAGTCGGTTGTCCTAGCAAACTATCTAAAGTATGTGTAGTAGGTCGTGTGGCTGGGGTAGATCCTAAGCTGGGTAATCTGTTGAAGTTGTTTAATGTTGGAGTTTGTTAAAGGTTGAAGGGAGATTTATGTTTGAATTTAAGTATTACTATATTAAAGCTTGATTTAAATATATTTTAATTGTTAAATGATTACTACCTTTGTTGTTCATCGAGGCCATGAAGTTTATTTCACCTTCCTTGGGGCTAAGTTAATAGCCTCGTAGGCCTGGGTTACCCAGTAGCAATCGGGGTTGATTAAGGTGATTTAGTTTGTTGAAAATTAAGGATCAATTAATATTAATTAATTTAATTAATTATTGATTTTTAAAATTTAAATTATTTTATGTTTTTCATCAAAAGTTCGTGACGTTGTGCCACCAGGCTCGAGGAACCAGGCCTCCTTAGGACACTTAGCCCCGCAGCCCGGAGTAGTCCATCCTAAAAACCTTATTGATGTAGTTGAATTAAGGATTTTAATTTGGTTAAGTAATTAAAAGTAACTTAATTTTGAAGTTTAACACTCCATTGAATTCATTCGTGGCGTTGTGCCATCAGGCTCGAGGAACCAGGCCTCCTTAGGACACTTAGCCCCGCAGCCTGGAGTAGTCCATCCAATAAACTTCATCTTTGGAGTGGTTGTTATGTATTTGAGTGTTGGTTGAGTGTTTTATTAATCAAATTAAAGTTTTCTGGAATTTTAATGAATTATTGGATTTTTGGAAATTATTGGAATTATTTAATTATGTTAATTAAGGGTCCAAAAGTTGACTTTTAAAATTAAAATTAATTTTACAAGTTTCAGATTTTTAATAAATATTAGACCTTATGATGAGTTGTTAGACTGTTAGTACACTCAATTTGGAGTTTTCTATGAAAAGTTATGATTTTTCGAAGTTCGGGCCTAGATTTGAACTACGGTTGACCAAAAGGTTGACTTTTTGACTTTGACAAGATTTTGGAGGTTTAACATTTTTAGAAAATGCTAGACCTTAATTGGAGTTGATTGACACTAATTTTGCTCAATTTGGATTTTTTTGTAATTAGTTATGAATTTTCAAAGTTTTACTAATTATTGAATTTTTAAAATTGCTTAATTAGGGAGGTTTTGATCATTTTGATCCAAACTCATCCCAAACTACATGGAATTAATCCCAAAGGTCAGGAATGACCCATGGGAGTGTTTCCAAGTGTTTGGAAATTATTTGGGATTTTTAATGATTTTTAATTAATTAATTTAACTAATTGTTAATTTTCATTAAAAGTCAAATTAAAGTTTAATTAGGAGTCCCATCAAGGGGCTTTTATTTTTCCTAGGTATAGGACTACATTATGGTCAATTTGAGATATTATTTATAATTTTTGGACTTAATTTGGATTTATTGTAGTTTTTTGAATTTTCTGGGTCCTTAAAAGGGCTCAAACTTTAGGTGGTTAATTTTCTAGCCTAATGATCTCCAAATTCAATGAAATTTGAACCTAATGTTTATGATGTCACTAAGTTTACTGTGTTCAAATTTCACCCATATTGGGTGTATGTACAATCCCCTAAGAATTTTCTAAGTTTTCTAGACTTTTCCTTAAATATTTTCTCTAGGTGTTTCTATTATTCAAATAGGCTTGCAATTTGGTGTGACTAACCCTGACCCAAATGCAGACACACATCACAAAACATGCAACCTAATTCTACACAGAAAAGGAGTTATGAATTTTCAAAGTTTTGGGTCCAAAATGGACCCAACACCTTAAAAATTCACATCACAGAAAACTATTAAGCATCTGACCCTAGAAAAATTATGAAACATGCCTAAGATGCTTAAAAACATTCCACCAAAATTTGGGATTCATTTGACCCCTGGATTTCAAGAAAATCGAGAAAAATGAAAATCAAACAAATGCAAATTTCTTCCAATCCAGAGCTCAAAACAACTCAAATTTAATTTTAACAAATTCTACATTCAATTACCTTTCCCACGATACCAAAAACATCAATTTTGATGGAAAAATAAATTTTCTGTGAATTTTAAAAGTTCTAGGCATTTTTTTTAATTTTTAAGACCATTAATGGTCAAATCAGCCGCCGGCGCCAATCATTGGCTCCGAAACGGCAGCTGTGAACGGGAGCGCGACACGTGGCGGTGCGGGACCCGCCACTTAAATGACTCAGTAGTTGATCCGGGCCGCTGAATTAGCCGCGGCATGAACCGACGGCCTGGATCAGGCCACGTCCCCCCCTCCGTCCGCGAGAGAACCCGAGTTCGAAACCCGCAGGAGACCGAGCGGTCTGGGTCAGCTGGCGTGGCTGAATCTGGGCCGTTCGGTCGCGCCTTCAGTGCGATCGGATGGCTCTAGTTGAACCAGGATTGGAATTCTTTAAATGCCCATAACTTTCAAAATACTCAACGAAATCTTACGAAATTTGAAACATAGCAAGGTGGTATCATAAACTTGCAATGCCTGGAGTTTGGAGGCTCCATGTATTACATTTTTCTTGCAGTTTCAAAATGAAAATCTACCTAAAAGTTGAGATATCTTACAATCTAACCGGTGGATTTTTGTGTCTTGGGCTCTCTGAACTTGTAGTTTGTCCACGCTCAAGTTTGTAGAAGACCCTGGAAGATTTTGATGGCTGGATCTTGAGATATCGAAGAGAGAAGGTGTTTCTCTATTTTTCCTCTCCTTTTCCACTAAAATGGTGATTTTAGTGGTGAAAATGGTGGGGGAAGTCTTGGAATAGCCTTGGGGAGTGTTGGAGGGTGTGGGAAACTACTGGAGAGCCTTGAGGATGCTGGAGTTTGGGACTTAGGAAAAAACAAGAGCAATATGAGGGTTAGGGCAAATTTTGCCCACTTAACCCTTATGATTTGAAATGGATAGCATGAATCTCATCATGGGTGCCTTGGATGCTTGCCAAGTGTCCCATGAGCAGCCCAAGACTAGGAAAAGGCTGATGGATTGAGGGGGATTGCCTTGAGCCACGAGGAGGGGGGGGGGACCACACCCCTTTTTCCTCATTTGGCTAAACCAAGCCTAAGCAAGGTTTAGGGGGTTGATTTGTGGCCTCTTAGGAAAGGAAATTAATCCCTTTTGAGCAGGTTGGGGCAGGTTTTGGGAGAGGGAAAAGGGTTGTCCATGTGGCATGGTCAAATGCCCATGACTTGGCCTTATTTCAACAAAACTTGACCCATTGACTTGTTGACTAGTCAATGGTGACTAGGATGTGCATGGGAAGAGTCAAATATACTGTAGGAGTCAATATTAAGGGACATGAGGCCATGGTGTTGAAACTTTGAGTGAATACATGAAATTGGAGAGGGTTTTGACCTCTCCAAATGGGTTGAACAAGTCAAACCTATGGAGGATTGAATTAGAAGTCTTTGGACATGTCATGAGTGTCCAAACAAATGATTTTGAAGCATTAGATTGGTTTGAGATGGATTCAAATGTTGAAAATATCAATGGTTGGGTTAAAGATGGATTGGGTCAAACATAGTTGACTTGGTCAAACAAGTCAAACAAAGGAGTGGGTTTGATTTTAATGGGTCTCAAATATCATTGGAAATTCATTGAGATGAGTTTCAAAGGTTAAAAATGTTGAACGATGTCAAATTTTGGTCAAAAGTCTAAAAACCCCTTTAAAGGGCATTTTGGTCATTTTGACCTCTGATGAATCCTGGGTCGAGGTGGGTCCAAAAAGATGTAGATTAATATTAAACACATCAATATCAAGGTTCTGGAGGTGATTAGAGGGTTTGGGGGAAACTCCAAGGTCAAATTTCCCAAGATAATGGGTCCAGTGGCACGGGCCGTAAATATTTGAAGGTTTTACAGCCTTCGGATTTAAATTTGGTTTCTGGGGTTAGAGATCCCAAAATGGGCTCAAATTTGGGGGATTGCCTCTAGATACATATCACATCAGTATGCAACTGATAGATCATGAATCGGAGGTCATTTGACTGGGGTTTGAAATGTTTGAAAATTCCCTGAAAAAGGCTTTTAGGACTCAGGTCTTTGGCCTTGAATTCTGGATTTGATATAGATTTTGGGTTTAAATATCTGGATTTGAATCATCTCAATCATTCATGATCATTTGGAGTGATCATAAGTGTTTGAAAGTGATTTGAGCTAGATCAAAGGCAGGATCAAGATTTGAACTAGAGTTTGAATCTTGGAGTAGGCTGGAGTCTGGATTTTGATTGAGGTTTGAACTGAATCAAGGTTTGGATTGACTTAAGTTTAGGATTGATTTGAAGTCTGGATTAGGCTCTAATGACCTCATACAAAAATGAGGTCAATAATTATATGTTAATAATATATGGTAGAATGTGCTAATTCATTCATAGTATTTTAAATTGTCATTTTGACATGATATGATAGTTTGTGTTACCATGTATATTGTTGCATAGTTTCCTTAATAATCACTATGAAAAATAATTAAAGATATAAATCATGAATTATGTAATATATATAATTGAGTTTAATTGTCTAATAACCTTTACCAAGAATTATTGTTGCAATATGATATGTGAAGTGGTGAGGATCATTGAAGAAGATACAAACAACTCAAAACCAGAGAACTCATTCCAAAATATAATTTCACGTCATCTTTTCCTCCAACAATTTTATATAGCAGAACAATAGAACTTCCTAAAATTTTTTTAGAAAATAGATACAAAAGTAGGTAAACTATTCCTAATGTATTATATTCCTAAGATGCATCGCATCATACTCCCTTTGTGTGTGGGAGCAGGGGCGAATGGCGGGATCTCAACATATTGACGGATTGAGCCGCGTGTTTGGAGTCGAGCGTGCTGGGGGGCCGAAGGCATGTCGTGCATTGGAGGTGGGAGTGCAGGATGGAGACATTCAAGTGGGCCACTGCATGGGTACGAGGAGGGTCGGATACGAGTCAGAGACCTTGCATGCGAAGGCACACGTTGGGTTGGCGAACATGTCGTGCATGTTGGAGAGCAACCTGGTTGATGGTGGGCTCTGATTGTGTGACAGTGTTGCATGGGGTAGATATAATGGCATGGATCATCAGGGTCGCACATGAGAGTAGAGGGGATCCATAGGCGGTTCAATCTGTGGGTCACACATGGCAGCGAAGGTAGAGCCTTGCGGGAGCGAAAGTTGCTGGTTTGGTTTCCAGTAGTGGGGAGATCGATTTTGTCGGTATGGTTCCTAATAGTGGGGGGACGGAACAGTCATTATGGTTGCTGATTGATGTACATGGTTAGAACTTCTCCTTCGATCATCGTCACGAGTGAACTTCTGAAGTCCGTCATTCTTAATGAGCAGAAGTTCGAATAATAACTGATGTAATGGAGATCATTGAGGAAGATACAAACAACTCACAACTAGAGAATTAACTCCAAAAATATAATTTCATGTCATATTTTCCTCCTCTAACAGTTTTGTATAACATAATAATAGAACTTCCTAGAACTTTGTAGAAAACAGATACAAAAATAGATAAATTATTCATAAGGTATTCTATTCCAAAGATGCACCACATCAATATGCATATAAGATATGCTTGTATGTGTGATGTTTGCAATGTTGATATTTAACCGTTTTGGATATTAGCTAGTCAGACCACAAGTCCACATAGTGAAGACTCTATAAAAAATCATTAGATTTTCTTGGGATTGATGCATACCTTTTCAGGCAAGATATGGTTGTAAATCGACTATATATATATATATATATATATATATATATATATATATATATATATATATATATATATATAAAATCAATTAATTAATTAATTAATTAATTACTAATGAGTTATTGGTGGCTATCACTTGCTTGTAAGTGAATATGTTTGAATCTGAATGTAATGATTATTAGTTGGTATGAATAATTTTTGTATGAATTCTACTATATAAGAAGCTCTAATAAATGAATTATATATTCAGATATCTCATATCTTATACCATGTTTGTAGTTATTATAGTATAGTGTTCAGTTTCCACTTAGATCCCTTTCTTCGCTCATATTGATATCTGATATATCATCAAAAAAATATTTTGATCGGGCGCAAATCTCGATGCAAATATGAAATATAAATTTTTAAAATTAAATTCGAGATCATTCGAACTTCGATTTCAGCAAGCTTATAGTAGAATTGAACATCTGTAAGAGACAAATCCAATGACACAAAAATCGGTCCAATCTGATCCCAAATGGATCCAAATCGAGGGCCCAAAGCCTATTTTGAAGCTTCAGAATATTAATTGGATAACCAAATGATATCCAAATGTAACAAGCTTATAGTCGAATCGAGCGGTTCAATGAGACAAATCCAACGAGTCCAAGATCGTCAAATTCTGACATCATTAATACACTCAAATGTTTGGTAAGCAGTCCATGATCGTCGGAGTTGATATCAACCATCCATTGAAACACTCCCAACATGCCCTTAATCTCTATATTTTTTAGCCATGTCACTCCTAAAAAACTATAAACAGATCCCTCATTCTTCACAAAAGGGGGGAGAAGGAAGAGATGAAAAACGAAGGATATCTCTTACTTTCTCAAGCTTGCACCACCCAAATGCCTACTACTGGCGGACTTCAAGCTAGCCGTTGACCACCGTCAAACTTCCTTCCGACCATCATCGCCTGACTATGGTCCTTCCGACCACATTCGCTCAACTACGATCCTTCCGATCACATTCGTCCAACTACAGTCCTTCTGATCACATTCACCCAATTACGGTCCTTTCGACCTCCATCGTTAGTTGACTACGATCCTTCTGACCATCGTCGCCCAACTATGGTCATTTCGACCATATTCGCCCAACTTTGGTCCTTCCGACCATATTAGCCGAACTACGGTCCTTTCAAACTCTGTTGCCCTCCAATGACCATTTTCTGACCACCGTCACACAACTACAGTCCTTCTAATCACAATTCTCTGACTACGATCTTTCCAACCATCGTTGCTTAACTACGGTCCTTCCAACCACATTCGCCCAACTGCAGTCCTTTTGACCACCGTCGCCCGACTACAGTCCTTTTGACCACTATTGCCCTACTATGATCTTTTCAATCACCATCACCTGACTACAGTCCTTCTAACCTCCATCGCCCACTAATTATGATCTCTACGACCTTCATAGCCCATCCACTACGGTCCGTGCGACCTTTATCGCATGTGAACTACAGTCCCTCCAACCACCATGACCTGCTGAATATGGTCCTACTGACCAAACGAACAGGCCAACATTCTCTTGAAAATAATTCTCATATCATTGAATTTTTCCCAACTCTCACCCTGTAATATGCTTTATATGATGTATACTTGCTATATTGAGCCAAGGCCCTCCCCCCTGATAAAGGGCATCATTTGTAATCAACTACAAATGCTAGTGGAGTCATTTTTAACTGGGCCAGGCCTCGTGATTTTTCCCTTTTTAGGACTTTCCATGTAAAAATATTGGTGTCTCTTATTACTTTCACACCCCTCTCTCTCTTATCTATGTGTGCTGATTTTTTGTTTAAAACTAAGACATTAAGCTCTTTATCTCTCTATCGCCATGAATGTTCCAAGACGCAACAATATTCATGCATTGTCGTTTATGTTTTACTCAGTGAGGTTTAAACTATTGAGTTTGTTTTTTGCAAACTCACACTACTTATTTCATGATTTCAAGTTAATAGTTGTGCAACTTCTAAATGAGCTTTACGTTCATGCTTAATGTTAATCTTTGAGAGGTATTTAATGTTAAAGTTATGAACTTTAGTAGTATAATTTAAGTTTGTTTATATTTTTTGTGGACATTTAGTAGGCGTTTTGGTTTAGATGCTTTGATGATTCTATTGGTGGACATAAAATATTGAAGTAATATATTTTCACTGATTTGAAATTATTTTATAAATTCAGTTTTGCTCAGACCCTTCCATTGGGTTCTTGATTTTCTTCCAGGCCCAGTGACGAAGCTTGACAAGACAACAATAGTCAAATGATTATAGTCAAGTGATAGTTGTCAAAGGCTCGTAATGAGATGATAGTGATTGGAGGGCAGTAGAAGGGATGGCTTGGTGGTACTGATTCAATAACAATGATGAAGCAGTGGTTCATTGGCGGTTGTCGGACGATGCTCTCGTGGCAGCAGTCTAGCACAATCCAACAATGGTAATATGCGATAATGCTCGGGCAGAGCCTAGAAATTCTTCATGTCTCTGAGCTCATTAAGTCCCAAGCCAAGGGCTAGGCTCCTTTTCATGCAGATAGTGAGAGCCTATTTATACATTTTTAAAAGCGATAAACCCTATAAATATATAAAAAAATCAAAACACTTCATCAAAATGACTCGTATTGATTCTCTTGATCATAGACCTTCCTTTTAGCATTTCAATGCCTTATTGGTATCAAAATTAGAAGATTTTGAGCTCATTGGATTCATCTCATCAAGATGCTATATTTGATATAAGCAAGCGAGATTGTTGATCGTTTGTTCCTCCAATTATTCTCCCTAAGTTTTCAATTATGCTTCAAGTACTTTGTTTGGGCTCGATTGGAGTTATAATTTTTTTTATCGATGGATTTGTTTAGTTAATATGTTCAATTTGATTATAAATTTGCTAAAATCATTTTTTAGATATGTTGCGTCCTGGAGTATTCGCGGTGGTAGAGAAATATAAAACTTAACGTCTTAGCATTGTACCAAGATCCGACACGCAATCAGATAAGAGAGAGATGGTGTAGTACTTATAAGAGACACCAGAGTTTTTACATGGAAACCCCTGAAAGGGGGAAAAACCACGGGGCCTGGCCCAGTTTGAATGAATCCATTAGTATTTGCGGTTGATCACAAATGAGGCCCTCCATTTGGGGGAAGGACTTGGCTTGATATAGCCAATATACATTATATAGAGTGCATTACATGGTGGAAATTAATATATACATGTTTGTTGGGTCGGCTGATCATAGTTGGCTGGCGACGAAGGTCGGAAGAATCGTAGTTGGTAGGAGATAGGGGTTAGAAAGACTGTTGTCTGGTGATGGAGGTCGGAAGGATCGTAGTTGACAGACGTTGCAGGTCAGGAAGATCGTAGTCAGCTGGAGACGGGGGTCAGAAAGACCATAGACATAAGGCGGTGGTCTGGCAGAAGTTCGAGCCTTAGGTGGTGGTTAGGCAGATGTTCGAGCCTCAGGTGGTGGTCCGGTAGAGGTACGAGCCTTAGGTGGTAGTCCGGCAGAAGTTCGGGCCTTAGGTGGTGGTCCGACAGGACTCAGAGCGTCAAGCGATGGTCCGACGGAGCTCAGGACGCCAGGTGGTGGTCCGACAGGACTCAGGACGTCAAGCAGTGGTTCGGCGGAACTTCGACGGTGGTCGAGGAGGAGCAAGGAGGCAAGAGCGAACTTCTTTCTCTTCCTTCTTCTCTCTTGGCTTTGATCCCTCTTTCAAGAGGAAATGTGATTTTATTTATAGAATTCTTGAGTTGCATGGCTTGTAAATAAGCGGAAGATCAAGGGTAAATTGAGAGTGGTTCGTATGGACGGCCGATCTTGATTCCTGCGATGATACACCATTCAATGGACCTTTGACTGTCTTAATGATATCAGAATTTGATGATCTTAAGCTCGTTGGATTCGTCTGGTCGAGCCGCTCGATTCGACTATAAGCATGTTATGATTGGAGACTATTTGGTAACCCAAATTGTGGTTTGATCCTTCCAAAAGTGCTTCGAGTCTTTGATTTGGGCCCATTTGGGCTCGAATTGGGTCGATTTTGGTGTCGTCGGGTTCGTATTTCCGAGATGCTTAGTTCGACTGTAAGTTTGTAGAAATTGGAGTTCAGATGGTAACCAAATTAATTTTTGAAGTTTCCAACTTGATTTTGCTTCAAGATTCATGCCTGACCAAGATAATTTTTTGATGATATATCAAGATAGTTTTGAATTTAATCCAAAAATGTCTAACTCAAATGTACATCGAGATTCATATCTGACAAAAAAATAATTTATGACATATCAATATTATTATTTAAAATTTAAATCTAATTAGTAGTAGACATTTGAACATACATGTTTTTAAAATGGCCTTTTAAGGAATGAAGGCAATTATTACTTTAGAATTATTTGTTGTGAAATAATACATGCAGAATAATTTAGCCAAATGCCAAGAAAACCCACTAAGCTAACTAATGACAGCAAAAAAACACATTTTCTGATGCCAACAACTTAGGCTTTACCCTAACCAACTTTTTAGCAATAAATATGATATATCATTAACAATCATCTTGGTTGAGTACAAATCTTGATTTCAACAAACTTATAATTGAATTGAATGTCTCAATGAGACGAATCCAATGATATCGAAATTAGTCCAAATAAGTCCGAATTAAGTACTTGATGCATAATTGAAAACTTTCGGAAAATTATTTGAGGATAAATTATCTTCTAATCTTGCTTGTTTATAGTTAAATTGAGCATCTTGATGAATTCAAGGAGCCTAAGATCAGTTAATTAAACATCATTAAGGCACTTTAATGTTGAATGAATGATCTATAATCATACGAAGTAATATGAGTTGTTTGTTAGATTGTTTCAAATTTATCCTACATTTATGTGGTATGTCACACTCAAATTAGAAATAGGCCTCCACCTTGTATAAAAATGAGGTGAAGTTAGGATCTTGGCTTGAGATTTAAGAGAGTTAAGAGCTCTCAGAATCTTAGAGCTCCACCGAAGCACCGCCATTGGACCAACATCTAGTTGTCATCGAACCACCACTTGATTGTCATAGTCTAAACACAATCTAACCAATGAGATATTGTTGAACTCTAAGACAAACATCTTTTTTATCCTACATTTATGTGGTATGTCACACTCAAATTAGAAATAGGCCTCTACCTTGTATAAAAATGAGGTGAAGTTAGGATCTTGGCTTGAGATTCAAGAGAGCTAAGAGCTCTAAGAATCTCAAAGCTCCACCGAAGCACCGCCATTGGACCACCATTTAACTGTCATTGGACCACCACTTAATTGTCATAGTCTAAACACCATCTAACCAAAGAGATATTAATGAACTCTAAGACAAACATTTTTTTTTAGGATATTACAAATGTGCCATTTTATATGATATATATATGAGAAAACAATAAAACATAATAAGTTTTCATAAAAAATTATATATTAAGAATATTCTCATAGAAAAGATTTAGACCATTTACATTACAAATAAAGTAAAATACAATAAATTTGAAGTAACACATAGTACATATGAAATGATGTATGGACCCATTTTGCATGGTTTTATAGTTGACAACAAATGAAATTTTTATTAATTTTCTTATAATTTAGCTAATAATGTGATATAAATTAGGTGGATGGTCACATTGAATAAAACAACAATAGTAATTATTAATGTTACATGCTACTAATATTACAATTACTCGAGTGGTAGATAAGATCATCCCAATATGTGCGATCGACTACAAGAACATATTTTTTCTAATATGTTCTATTAAGAGTCAAATTCTTATTTAAATTTAATAAAGAAATGTCAATTCTAATACTTCATAACTAAGTTTTTTTAGGTCTATCTATACCTTTCTTAACATAGGTCAAATCTAATACCTCTACTCTTCTAACCGGGTCATTAGAAGGCTAATATTTTTTGTGACTAAATCATCTAAGGCGACTTTCTTTAATCTTATCAACCACTAGAGCTACTCCAACTTTTTCATGTATATACTCGTTTCACATTCTGCCTCTAATACTGAAGCCGCTCGTCCACCTGAGCATCCTTATCTCTGTAACACTTAACTTTATATTTCTTTATTAATGACCAACCTATATTAAAAATAAATATTTTTTTTATTTTAATACATGTGAAAATGCATCCTATATGAAAGTTGAAATTACTCTGTGCGGGCATCTGACGTCCTTCGGAGGTGAATCAGAAAACGTCACGTCACTTTTTAGTTATGTATCAATACTGTGTACCGCTATGTATCAGATGATGTGACACATCTGATTAATCTCTCCGATAACCATACAAAATAAATTGTCATATGAAAGACATATGGAGAAGCACTAACAGCTAGAGTTTTAACATACTGAATATCGTTCTCTTTAGTAGTTTATTATGTCGTGAGAGCATTATCCCTTTGGTACGAACGGGTCGATGCGGGCCTGGGCCAGCTAAGCCGGCAGGTGTGGCCGCATAGAATAAATGTATCCGCATGCCATTAGACAGGTCTAAGCCGTCCGATCAGAAGCTAGCGCATTTCAGCCGTTCGTAGTCATGATGGATGGGCCCAACAAGTATGTACAGCTGGCCGTCGGTTGAGCGCTCGGGCCGGGCGTCCTCGTTGAATTTGAAGAAGTCTAGAAGGATATTAATGGAGATTAGTTAGTTTATATTATTTATGGATTGGTTTAATTAATATAAGATTGAATTTAATAAATATAAAAATTTACTTCTATGCCATTGCTAATGTTAAAATAAAAAATATTTAATAGTATTAAAAATCTCAATTTCATCTTTATTATAAAAAATAAAAATAACTCTCCTATTTCTAAGTGTAATTTATTATTATGACAAATTTGGATCGAACAACTTAGGTTTCGTTTGGGAATCTTTTTATTGCTTTCTAAAACACTGTTTTAGTACAAAAAAATTTTATATTAAAAAATAATTTTAAAAAGCAATAAGAAGGCTTCGTTTGGGATAGCTTTTGGCAACTATTTATTTAATAATTTCAAGAAACTTTTGTACTATAAAATAATAAGAAAGCTATCCTGACAGCTTTCTAGTACAAAAAGTTCAAGCATAATAAGTTTTATAGTCAAAAGCTGTTTTAGAAAACAGTAAGAAAGTTGTCACAAATGAAGCCTTAAACTTTCTTATAAAAAATAGATTTCCAAAATATAGTTATACTAATTTTTTTTAATTTAACAAGTGATTTTATAGTGATCAAGTTTTATTTGAAATAAGTGAAGTATTAGTATAATTTTAAAATAATTTTGAAGATTGTGAAATTCATTTTGATCAATTTTTAATTGATTTTATCATAATTATAAATTAGATTAGTTCAATCAAGATTGTGAGGTCTTTAAGCTTTGTTATGATTTGTTGTGAATGCCCGAAATTATTCATGTTGAGCTCGAGTCAAATAAGCTGGCTAAAAGAGGTTGATCTCATGAGTCAATCAGAATAAGTTAGAACAATCAGTGACTAGCTGTAAGCACATTGTGTCATAATCATGAGCACTCTATAAGATAGTTTAGAGAAATCCCCCTTGATCATTTGATATTTTTTAAAAATATTATAATGCCCTCTTGATCAATTTATATTTATAGATTTATAAGGGGACATTTATGTCATTTCTGCCCTAATCATAAATACTTCATTGGACGGTTTGGAGCGATCCCTTGTGATAATTTAATATATTTTACATATTATAATACCACCTTGATCATTTGATATTTATAGAGTTATGAAAGGGACATTTTAATTATTATTTTTTCGTAATTATGGACACTCTACTGATAGGTTCGGAAAATTTAATCTTGATAATGTAATATTTTCTAAATATTATAATGTCTTAGTGATCTCAGAATCCGTTGATTTTAGGTTTATCAAATTTATCGAAACATTCATTTTGACTATAAATATGTAGAAATTGAAGGTTATTTTTATCCCTAAAAAGGTCATAAAACACCTTTAGTTATATGTATATGAGTTCTTGATTTAGACTCATTTGGATTGAGATCAAGAAGTTCTAATAGGTTTTTATTAGAATATTCAAATGCTTTGAGATGCGAAAATTGAATCAAGATCAATGTTTGATTGAATGAATTTTTTGGTGATATATTAATAACACTTAAATCTTATTTATTTACAAAATCAACTTCTAAATATTACAATGAACAAACAAATCTATAACTTTTTTTTGTTGTATGATTGAATCAAATCTTATTGAAAATTTAACACATAATTGAGAATGAAAATTAATTTTGTGCACTTAAATGTTAATTTTGTATAAAATTTAAGTGTTGTATAGATAATATTACCTAAACATTCTCGTCCAATAATAAATATTGAAGTGCCAAATGGCCGAGAATCTATTTACGGAAAAAAGCCAAGACAAATAATAAGGATTTGTTCGAACAACTTTCTTACTGCTTTTTAAAATAATTTTTTAGTACAAAAATTTTTTGTTCAAAAAATTTTTGTACTAAAAAATTATTTTAGAAATCGGTATAAAAGCTGTCCCAAACGAAACATAAGTCTCACAATTGAGGTTTTCTTCCTAAGAAAATGAAAAATAAAATAAAATAATAAAAAAAACACTTTAATTTTTTTTAGATGATTAAGGCTTCATTTCGGGTGGCTTTCATAATACTTTTTAAAGCAGTTTTCAAATGCAAAAATTTCTAATTCAATAAATTTTTTTACTAAATAGTTTCTATAGAAAATATTAAGAAAGCTGCTAAGGCTTCATTTGGGATAGCTTTCTTGTTGCTTTCTAAAATAGTTTTTTAGTATAAAAATTTTTTAAATTATTTTAGAAAGCAACAAAAAGCTATCCCAAACAAAACCTAAAGCTTGAATTTTCTGCTTAAGTGATTATTTGATTGCAAGTTCAGAAAAAAAAACATTTTAGAAAAAAATCAGTAAATTCCATAATTTATTAGGCATAGTTAAAGAATAAAAGTGAATAACATTAATTTTAATTATTAAACAATATTCAGAAATAAATATTCATTTTTTTGAGACACAAATATAAAAAATAAAAATAATAAGAAATATTTAAATGATTCTATCTACATTACTATCCAACAAATTTAAGAATTTTTATTAATAATAATTAGTTAAGTTCTTTATAATACTTGCATCATACAAAAATATATAAATTTATTTATTCAGTTTAAATATTTTAGTGTTTATTTATAAACATAAAAGATTTTAATCACAAATACATTAATCTAAATGAATTTACATCAGGATATCCTGATGTGATTTTCATACGACGGGACAAGCTATCCTTAGATTTGTGCTAAGATTAGTGCAATCTTTTTTAGATATGTAGCACTAATCTCAATGCAAATTCAAAGACAGTTAGACCCATCATCTAGTCTTTTTTTTGCAATCTAAAAAACGTGAAAATTTGGAGAAATCATAACTTGGTCAAAGCTTTAGGGTGGATTAACCACAAGCTTATTTTGGATGCAATATACATAAAAAAAAGAAGAAGGAAAATGCATATTGAATTGGTCAAGTGTTGATTCATTTTCAACAAATTATTATTTTATAATAATTTTCTTTGTAAATATCCCATTGACTTCACTAAGTTTGTTCTGTTAAATAACTTCACCACATTTGGCAGCTTTGGATGTTATATAGGTAGCAAAAGAGCCATTGCTTATTTCTTCCTTTTACAGTATGTCTTCACTGTTGTTAGATTATGGCATTCTCATGTGTGTGTGTTTCAAAATTAGATTAAGTAGAGGTGTCAACTTATGACCTGACCCGACCCGATCCGACAAAAAAAATCATTTTCGGGTTGACCCGTTTAACAAAGTGGTCGGGTTTGGATTCTAATTCCTAATATGTTTGAAAAATCGGGTCAAGTCCGGGTCAACCTGCTCACCCGAAAATGACCAACATCCCCGCCCACATCGCTTCCACACTAGCAAACTCATGTGTACCGCCCACTGCCCGCACCGCATTCCATCTGTTGCCTGCATCGCATCCCGCTCCCGCCCGCATGATTGCATTGAAGCTCTTGCTCGCACCGCGTCCCGCCTAGCCGCGCTTGACCCATGCTTTGCGCTCGACGTCGCCTGCTTTGTGCTCGCCCGGATCTACGTGTCAGGTCGGATTAACTCAAATTTGGGGAGGGTCGGGTTTAGATTTCTGATCCATTTATATAATTGGGTTGGGTTCAGATTGGAGTAGTAGTGGGCGGGTTTGTTTCGGGTTGGACCCAAACTAGACCCTAAGATTAAGAGTTTATTTGAGATGACTGCAATTTTATGAAGTTTATTGTAAAGTTGTTCCAGAAAAAGTAATTTAGCTACCGTGGTTACCAAAAAGAGCGAGAAAATAGCAATAAGCAACAACCAAACGAAATTGTAGTTGCTCTCCGAAAAATAAAGCAATGACAAAATTGTCTCAAACAAACCCTAATTAAACATAGGAAAAAAAAACCCTCAAAAATAGATGAGCACACAAAAATCTCTAAATAATTTAACATAAGTTTACCCAATTGATAATTATGTCCTATCATCACCGCTGTAAAGTATACTAAGATTAATTATAGAGTATTACAATTAAAATATCTCAGAAATACATAAGATGTCATTGCTTTCTCTTTACAAAAGATGAAGATCTTGGCCATCAAAAGAATAATAATAATAATAATCTTAAAATCTTCTTAATAAAACATTCATAAATATTGGGCCCATAATTAGGTTTACGTAGTACTTTTTTTTCGTCAGATAAAAATTAGACTCCACAGCATAACAATCAGTTAATCTACGAAAAAAATAATTTTGCGTCATATAATTTGATAGTTCATTTATTGAATAAAATAAAATTATAATCAATTTGTTCCACTAATTTTTACTTTTAGAATTTGTTTGGGATAATTACAGCATTTTATAAAAATAATTTTAAAATTATTGTGGGGAAAATAACTTTTTTGAAAGTTATTGTAAATATCATTTTTTTAACATAAAATTTTCAAAAATAATATCAAATAAAAACTTTGATTGAGATTTAAAAAATAAAAATTATCCCAAATAAACCCTCAATATAATGCAACTTAGGCATTAAAAAACTTTATACTCACAAAATATAATTTTGGCCTTTGGAAAGCAATGTGGCTCCCATTCCAATAATAATTACAACCGCTAATGAGTTGGAGGCCTCCACGTTGTAATTAGTACGGTTCTACTTCTATCAAATGGGATCTTGAGCTTAATTAAGAATAAAATAATTAACTATAAGATTAATTATCTTTAATTGGTTGTTAACGTTTTTTAAATGGGACAAAGTCAAAAACGTACGGTGGATCCCATCCAACAGCTTTCTCACCAAAAGTACTTAAGCATTGTTTAATTAAAAATTAACTTGTTAGGTTTACTAACTGAAATTTTCTTTTGATTGTGAGAATGATTTAATGGGGAAGCTTTGGTACAACTTGTTATATGTTAGAGAATGTGATTGAGAGAGAGCCACATACAACAAAGTAATAAAAAGAATATGGAATGCATGATTTTTGTATGAAAATTTGAAAATAAAAAAGGCATGGAATCTAACCTAACAAAAAAAAATTATTAATTGTAGTCTTGAATTATAATTGATTTTCCCTTTGTAAGATTGGAAAAAAGGTCGGTTCTGAAACTAGGAAAAATGCTCACTATTATAATTAAGTGTTTGTTTTGTGTAGAATCTGATTGTGTCGATCAACCATATTGTATTATTGACTCATATATCAATTCTCTTCGATGAGTTCGCTAGGGGGTCTCTCCCTACTTGGGGTTTGGGTGCCTTGTTCCCGCAAAAAAAAAAAAATATATATATATATATATCGTACATCGTTGTATACTTATGCATTGTAGTGTCGTATAATGCAGCGTGACTATGTTGTAGTCTTGAGTTGGAGATAGAGAGTAGAGCGCTGCAATGTTCTAGAGCTAACGTTGCAACGCTACAAGTTGGTCTGGAGACAGAGAGTGTAGCACTATGACGCTTCAAACCCTGGCGTCACGGCACTACGAGTTGGGTTGGACAGTTTTCTTTCTCATTTTTTATTTTTAACTTAAAAGGTTGCATCTTTTGGTGTATTGAAAAGTGTCTATTTGTTTATTTTGAGTGAAGAATGGTGTGAAGAAGTGAAATGAGACAAGGAGAGAGTGAGAGAGAAAGAGATTTGCACCGTTTCTCCTAAGAAATTATTCACTAAAATATATTTTCTATTTATAAGATTCTAAACAAGTCCTAACGACATTATGGCACTCCATTATTATTATTATTTTCATCTTTATAATGGTTTAGCATCTCCATGTTTTTCCTTGAAGCAATAAATCTTTTATAACTCTAAGAAAATGAATGTAAATAACAATATAAAGCAAAAATCGAGTGAATGGAGCTCATATTGGACCTTTTCTTAGATGTGGTTCACAACAGCAACAAAAGTCTTTATCCCATTATGTGGAGTCGGCTACATGAATCATTTTTCTCCATCGTGTCCAGTTAAGAGTCAAATTCTTATATAAATCTAATAAAGAAAGGTCTTTTCTAATATGTTCTAATCAAGTCTTTTTATGTCTACCTCTACCTTTCTTAACATAAGTCAAATCTAATACATCTACTTTCCTAATCGGGTCATTGGAAGGCCGGCGTTTTATGTGACCAAATCATCTAAAACGACTTTATCTAATCTTATCTTCCACATAAGCTACTCCAACATTTTCATGTATATGCTCATTTCATATCCTGTCTCTTAGAGTAAAGCCACTCATCCAATTGAGCATACCCATATCTGCAACACTTAACTTAATATTATGCTTCTCTTTTAATTGCCAACATTCTGCACCATAAAGCATTGCAAGTCGCACTACCATCTTATAGAATTTTCTCTTAAATTTGGGAGGGACTTTTCTATCACTCATTAAGCTCAATGCATTCCTCCACTTCAACTATCCAACTTGAATTCTACTAATAATATCCCAATCTATTTTACCATCACTCTGAATATTAGACCCAAGATATCTAAAACATGTACTCTTAATAATGACTTGATCGCCCAAACTCATAATCCCCCCACTAGATCTATTACTACTAAAATTACACTCCATATATTCAATTTTAGATCTACTCAAACGAAAGTTTATAGACTCTAAGGTTGATCTCCATAATTCAAGTTTACCTTCAACTCCATATCTAATTTTATCAACAAAAAGGATATCATTAGCAAAAAGCATACACTAGGGTACTTAGATGTGGTTCGCAACTCAAAGAAAAATTATATGAGTTTTAAAACTATTAAGAGTAAAAAATTAGTTGCTTATTAATCAAAATTGCAACCATTTTTTGGTGTGCAAAAGTACAAAAATATAGTCAAAAGTTGGTTGAAATCAACACCTTCAGAACATCAGAAATGCACAATGGTAGATAAACTAAATTAGATGGAGAGTGCTCTTTCTTTTCCATTGAAATATTTTGTGAACTAAATTAGACTTAGGCTTCATTTTGGATAGCTTTTGGTGATTGCTTTTTCGTTGCTTTCAAAAAAAAATTTGTACTAAAAAGTTGCTATAGAAAACAATAAGAAAATTGTCCCAAACTAAGGCTTCGTTTGGGACAACTTTTTGTTGCTTTCTAAAACAGTTTTTTAGTACAAAAAAGTTTTTGAATTAGAAAATTTTATACTAAAAAGCTGTTTTAGGAAGCAGTACAAAAGCTGTCCGGCTTCGTTTAAGGTGGCTTTCTTGATGCTTTCTAAAGCCGCTTTTTGATGCTTTCTAAAGCAGCTTTCTAAATTTATAGTTGAAGAAACTTTTGTGCTAGAAAACTGTTTTAGAAAATAATAAAAAAGCAGTCCCAAACGAAGTCTAAACCTTAGAGTACTCTTTCTTTCCTAAATCTTCTTTATTGATTGTTTAAGGAATAAAAAAATTGTGAAATTTATAATATGGCGTCTTTTTCTAAATTATTTGTTACAAATACAACATTATTTAATTCTCTTTATTCTTTTTTTCATTAGGAAATTTTTTTTAAGAATATGATGATTTAAATTTGATTAATATAAATTCTATAGTCATTAAATAAGAATTGTTGCGGACTCAAATATACGCGGCGATAGATTTTAATTTTCCGTCTTAGTGTTGTACGTATATCCAGCACACAAACAGAATTGAGAGAGTAACACCAGAATTTTTACGTGGAAAACCCTGGAAAGGGAAAAAACCACGGGGCCACGCCCAGTTGAAATGATTCCACTAGAACTTGAGCAGATTACAGGGGACTGACTCGCCTTCAAGGGCGATCAGATTACAATGGGTATCAGCTACAAGGACAAGCAGAGTTCCGACGTCTCTCGAAATGTCGAACAGAACTCCGGCGTCACTTTGAAAGAAACCCGGCGTCACTCGGGTGTCGGGTAGAATTCCGGCGTCGGGCAAAATTCCGACGCTGCTCCCGTGTAGGGCAGAGCTCCAGCGTCCCTCGGGCGCCTGGTGGTGCTCCGGTGGTGATCCGGCGGAATTCCGGCGAAGTTCCGGCGAAGTTCCGGCGGTGGTCGAGGAGGAGCTGTTCCCTCCTACACTTTTCTTCTTCTTCTTCTCCTTCTCTTCTTCTTGGCTTCGGTCCCCTCTTAAGAGAAATGAGGGGCTATTTATAGTTTTTCTGGAGTGGCATAGCCCGTAAATATGTGAGGGATCAGGGGCAAATAGGGAGTGATCCGGATGAACGGCCGATATTGAATCCCTTGATCATGAACCATTTATCAAGCATTTGAAGGTCTTAATGATGTCAGAATTCTACGATCTTGGGCTCGTTGGATTCGTCTCGTCGAGACGCTCGATTCGACTATAAGCTCGTCAAAATCGGAGACCGTTTGGTAACTCAAATAGCTGTTTGATGCTTCCAACAGCGCTTCGGGTACTTGATTTGGACTCATTTGGGCTCGGATTGAGTCGAATTTGGTGTCGTTGGATTCGTATTTCCGAGACGCTCAGTTCGACTATAAGCTTGTTGAAATTGGAGTTTAAATGGTCTCCAAATTAATTTTTGAAGTTTCCAACTTGAGTTTTTCCTCGAGATTCGTGCCCGATCAAGATGATTTTTTGGCGATATATCAAGAATGAATAATAAATATAAGTTTATGTTATTATTATTTTAAAAGAAAATTGATATTAATAAAATTGATATCAATCAGATTTAATAATCAAAATGTAAGGAGAACTATCCTTAGTTGGACTAAACTGAAAGCTCTGAGTAGATATTTCTGAACAAAGCCAACCACCAATAGTTTTTTTATAGCACTGATCGAAGTAGTTGGGAATAGGACATGAGGTAAGGAGAGGGTACCCACTACTTTCAAATTATAACAATAACCCACCGTGTTGGGAATCCATCAACCCGTATTTAATTCCCCTCGAGCGGCAGCATCTCTTAAGTGGGGCTCAATCAAGTGCGGGTCAGGAGGTTTCTGGGGTGGGTGCCTCTTCTAGGTTAGCCAAAGATTAGTCATGCCGCCAAACACCCTTTCGGAGGTGACAACGGTCCAAATATATATATAACAAGAACTATAACAAGTTAGATATAGATATTGATTTTATAAACTTTATAACCAATATGATATGTGATGATTTTAATCACATTTTATCTTTGTATTGATAGTATTGGATCGATCGATTTGAACATATTTGCATTGGTCAAGCGGGTCAATCACTCTAACTTTCTTCACCCTCTCGTGCAAGATCACATGTGGGGAACATTTGTATGGAACTAGGCCTGTTTGGTACAGCTTCTGGTCTCGATTTTTTTCTGCTTTCAAAAAAATTTTGGACTAGAAAGTTGGTTTAGAAAGCAGTCAAAATTGTCCCAAATGAAATCTTAGTTTAGGGCTTAGGGTTTTATCTTTAAATTTTTTTGCTTTTATGGCATCAAGAGCTTTACGATGGTGCCTTAAGTTCATCAATCATTGATTTCTTTAGCAATCACCGCCACACCATTATCGCGTATTGCTGATTTTAGATGGATAATTCTCCATTTATGATAATCGATATGTCTTAAGAAAATTCACTTTAATCAAAATAAATCTTGATGTAGTGTTTATATTAAAAACTTTTAGAATTAAATTCAGAATCATATGTAGTTCAATTTCAGTAAACTTAACAGTCAAATTGAACGTCTTGACAAGAAGAACCCAACAACATTAAAGGTAATCCGATCTGAATTCAAATGAGTTCAAATCAAGCACTTAAACGATAGTAAAAAAACTTTGAGAAATTAATCAGAGGATCAAATAGTCTTTGAATTTTGCATGCTTATAGTGAGAACCTGCAGCTCAACTAGATGAATCCAATGAGCCCTAGATAAATCATTCGATTTTGAGATCATCAAAGTACTTAAATACTGAATAAATGATATGTAATCAAAATATTTATGTAGAAAATTTTTATCATTGCAAAATTTTTAATATGTAATAATAATTATAATTCTAAGTTTATTATTCATGATTTATGATTATTAGTTTGTATTATTTATATCCCTCATCAAGCAGGCCATGGATTTTTTTTAATTATTATTAAAAAAAAAGTCTCAAAATCACAAGACTTGGCTCAGGGTCGACAGGCCGCCGCGGAGGAAGTCGTTAACGTGCTCCGTAGGTCTTTTACCGCGTCAAATAACGAGTCAACGTGATTTGATATGGACGGCTCAGATCTTTCTAAAGCATCAGCTTTATTTTCCCCTTCTTCCTCTCGTTCGTGGAAACGAAACAGCTCTGATTTATTTGGAGTTTCTAATTATTATTTTATTTTATTTTATTTCAGCTAAATATCTCAATTCTCAAAAAAAAAAAATGATTAACACAAGAAATAAAATTGTGATCCTATTAAAATTTGTTCTATTAATGAATAAAGAAAATATTTTTTATTTTATTGATAAATTCATCTGAAATTAATTTATTTTCTCATTTTATTTTAAAATGAAAATAAAATTATTTTATCAAAAATTTAAATTATTATTATTTCAGGATGGAATAAAATCTAAAATTAATTTGATATATATTTTTTATTTTTAATCAATACTGTATAAATATTACATTCAAAATGCAGTGAAGAACAAGTTTTCAATTATTATATTTATAGTCATTAAATAAAATTTATTGCTATAGAAACTGACTGTAGTTAATTAAGGAATTAATATTTTTAATTATAATAATTATGTTAATATTTCATGCCTTTAATTCAATTCAAATTGATTGAATTTCTAACTCAAATTCATAACTTTTTCTTTATTATTATACACTAAACTTTAATAAGAGAATAAATTTAAAAATTATGCTATCAAATTAGGGCCTCTTTGAGATTACTTCTATTTTTTATTTTTAAAAATTATATTTTAATTATTTTATTTTATTTTAAAATATAAGTTATATTTACAAATATTTAAAATAAATTTTAATATTTTTAATATTTTTAAAAATAATTATGAGGGTCATATCATCATCATCACTATCACGTAGTATCTTTGTCATTATCATTATTGTCATGTGAGTGATTGTTATCGCCGCTTATAAATTATATAATAATTAATAAATAAAATATTAAATTTTAAGATATTAAATAAATTTAATTTTATAAGAAAATATAATTAAAATAAAATAAAATGATCACAAACAAACAGTTCTTGCAAAATAAATTACAGCCCCATTTTCCTTCCGGCTATTCCGGATCGCATAAGCCGAGCGCACCAGCTTCCTGCTCACACGTGCCAAGCTCGCCCGTCGCACATTCCGACCCGTTGGCACGTGTCAAAGTCTTTTAAAACCCAGCTCCGTTTCTCCTAGGAGAAGGAAAAAAAAACCCTTTTTTTTTCTTCTGTTGGTTCTGCTTCGTCTTCGATTCTCCGTTCTCGCCAAGGTCTATTCTTTAGTAGATCTCGCTGCAAATCAAAGTCCTAGAGAGATGGCCGGTGCACCCTCGCCTTCGTCGGTGCCAATTACTCCGCTTCTGAAGGATGAGCTTGATATCGTGATTCCAACAATCCGAAACCTTGACTTTTTGGAGATGTGGAGGCCCTTCTTCCAGCCCTACCACCTCATCATCGTGCAAGACGGAGACCCCTCGAAAACGATCAATGTTCCGGAGGGTTTCGATTACGAGCTCTATAACCGCAACGATATCAATCGGATCCTGGGACCCAAGGCCTCTTGTATCTCCTTCAAGGATTCCGCATGTCGATGCTTCGGTTACATGGTGTCTAAGAAGAAATACATCTATACTATCGACGATGACTGCTTTGTGAGTCTTCACTTCTCTTTTCTTATTTTATGAATTAAGGATCTGGGGTCTGGGATCTTGGTTGTGGTAGTTTTTGGGGAAAGATGAGATTTTGTTGTGGGTTTGGAATTCTATGGTTTGTTTAGGATCTGGGTGCCGGTTATTGAGGGCGGGATTTTGATTTTAGTGTTTTATTTTGTTAACCTTATGGTAAATTTATTAAATTTGTATTTAGATCTGGTAATATATGGATCTGTGCAGTGGTCAATAAAAATGTTCTCGATAGTTAAATTAAGCATGCGATTAATGAAAATGTTAAGATTGATTTGCGGCCAAATTCGAAAATATAAAATTAATGAATGATTTCATTAAAGTAATGATTGGAGTTACATTTGGGTTGATAAAATTAGTGTTGGAGGTTATGAAGAAATATGAGTAGATCTAACATAACATGAACAAATGGAAATTAAGATTCATAATGTAGATCCCAATTTGTTGGGGTCATGTTCTATCTTGAGCTTTCCTTTCATTTATGGAAGGGATTTTAAGCCATGTGATGGATCTATCAGATTATGGATTATATGGAAGGCATTCTCCTTTAGTAGTGTAAATTTAAGTATTGCTTTTATAAAATCTTTTTTTTTTAGATGATGGAAAGTTATATTGATGTTAGTCTGATCAGTGATATGTGCATAAAAATGCTGTAATTGAACTTTGTTGGTCTTGAATTTTTGTTTTTCATTCAATCAGAAGTAGGCACAATAGTTAAGAGAAATGTTTAATGAATATATGGGAATCATATTTGTATTTTTGAGCATTTCTATATATTCTTTTATGCTTCATATATTTCTAAAAATTTTTCTGCACCTTTGTTTTTGAAGATTTGGTTGATCATTCAATGCCATATTTCTTATGCCTTTTCAGAAATTTATGTTGAATATTGTGATCTTTTTTTGTCTTAATTGCTGTACAGTGAGGATGCTTCATTCATCTAAAATATTTTTATCCTGTGATGGTTGAAGATATTTGTGCATATACATGAAAAGGTTGGGGTAGCTCCCGTGGAAGATAAGATTAGAGAGAGTCGCTTTAGATGGCTGGTCACATAAACAGTGGCCTTCCGATGACCCGGTTAGGAAAGTAGATGTATTAGATTTGGCTTATATTAAGAAAGGTAGAGGTGGTCCTAAAAGGATTTGGTTAGAAAATATTAGAAATGACCATTTTTTATTAGATTTAAGTGAGAATTTGACTCTTAACACGAGACACACTGGAGAAAAAGGATTCATGTAGTCGACCCCACGTAGTGGGATAAAGGCTTGTTGTTGTTGTTGATGGTTGATGATATTTGTATGAGCCCTTAATTTGGGTATAGATCTTTATGTTCTGGCTATGAATGACAGAATCAATCAGCTTTATAACTTTTTCTTAGCTGTCTACTCTAGAATGTTACACCAGTTTCTTTGTTGGCCTTGTTTCTTCATTGATAGACATGCTATATATATTGCCTATATTTTTTGCTCCCAATTATGGGATCAAGTTTTTTTAATATCCTTTGACCTCTTAACCATTGGAATATCCAAAAATTCATTACTTAATTAGCTAACACATGTCACATTCATCCACAATGGTCCACTTTTTGTTAGTCAAGAAGGTTTCATTAAGATTTTTTTTGACATTTGAGCTAGCAATTTTTCCCCTCCATGCAATTTTTGACAGTTTATCTGATTTAGAAATCATTGGATTTCATGATTTGAAGTTTGTTGTTAATTTCCAAATTTGATTTTGTAATCATGTCAACGTCATGTGGTTAGGCTCCTTGCACATGGCCTGTTTGTTTCTTATTGATTCTGAACTATTATTGGGGGTTCAGCTATTTCAAAGTTACATAATTTGAGTTTGCTTATAGACTGAAGATATTAATCATCTCCAAGTTTGGATTCTCTTTCTACTGACAGCATTAATCATCTCCTATTTTTGGCTCTTTGCCTATGTGTAAATTTAAATTGTTTTATTCTGGTGTCTTGCTGAACACTTTGTTTTATTTATTTTTAAAATTATTGTTTGAATAGGTTGCCAAAGATCCATCAGGCAAACAGATCAATGCTCTTGAGCAGCACGTAAAGAATCTTCTGTGCCCTTCCACTCCATTCTTCTTTAATACTCTCTACGATCCTTTCAGAGAAGGTGCAGACTTTGTTCGTGGATATCCTTTCAGTCTTAGACAAGGTGCACCAACTGCAGTATCACATGGCCTTTGGCTCAACATTCCTGACTATGATGCCCCCACCCAGCTTGTGAAACCCCTCGAAAGAAACACCAGGTGCCATCTTCTGCAATATATCATTGTACCTTTGTTTGATTAATTAAAATATTTATGTGTGTTTGAATTCTCTTTAGGTATGTCGATGCGGTTCTTACGATCCCTAAAGGGACCTTGTTTCCCATGTGTGGTATGAATTTGGCTTTCAACCGTGAACTTATTGGCCCTGCTATGTACTTCGGCCTTATGGGTGATGGCCAGCCTATTGGCCGGTACGATGATATGTGGGCGGGTTGGTGTATAAAGGTATGTGATTGAACCTTGCACAGAACTAACATCATTTAGTTGGTTATTTGTATGTGATTGAACCTTCCACAGAATTAACATCATTAGTTATTTTCATACAGTTAGCCAACTTTTATTTGAATTACCTGACATCTTATTAACCATTATGAGCAGGTGATTTGCGATCACTTGGGATTGGGAGTGAAAACAGGGTTGCCATACATTTGGCATAGCAAAGCTAGCAACCCATTTGTGAACCTCAAGAAGGAATACAATGGCATCTTCTGGCAAGAAGAGCTGATTCCCTTCTTCCAGTCTGCGACTCTCACTAAAGAATCCAACACTGTCCAGAAATGCTATATTGAGCTTTCAAAGCAGGTGAAGGACAAGCTGGGCAAGGTCGATCCTTACTTTAACAAGCTTGCAGATGCCATGGTTACATGGATTGAGGCCTGGGATGAGCTTAACCCTTCGCCGAATGCAGATGCTGTTGTAGTCAATGGCACAGCCAAGGCTAAATAGATAGTCCCGATTTTGTGAGCTTTGGTTTTCTCTACCACCTTCCATCACATATTGGTAGAATTGCAAGACTTTACAGTATCCTACTTCTAACTTTATTTTAGTAGCATATTTGAAGAGCATAGTATTTTTCCCCTTCCTCTATTTCATTGCATTTGAGTAAGAACTATGTTATCTTGATTCCAGATGGCTATAAATTATTATTTTCTTAATGTTTAAATTGCTGTGGTGATTGAAGTGATTTATTGTCAGTTTAAATATTATTTTTGGTTTTTAAAGTTGAAATTGTGTAATGGTATTCTGTCGGGGTTTGGGCAATATGAATTCCTGTGGGGAGAATGTATGGACAATTGCATCCATATTACTGTTAATGGGTTTGAATTGACATAGGGAGACCTCATTCTTTGAGACTGGACTTGTAGTTCCTCTTATTTTGAGTAGAAGAGGATGCCAATGCTATTGATAAACTTTTTTCACATATGGGTGTTCTGTTTTTAGTATCTTTTCGTGGAAGCTAATAAAATCAGGCGGAAAGCTTGCAAATAATATCGGTCTTATATCACTGTCATTGGAGTTTGTATGTAGGATTTTCTTCAGCCATTAGAAGTGGAGGAATGCATCGGGCTTGTTGTGTGATAGAAAAGTTGCTCCCTCTAACTTAAAAGGAAAATTCTATAAGATGGTGGTGAGACCTGTAATATTTTATGGTGCAGAATGTTGGTCATTAAAAGAGAAGCATAATATTAAGTTAAGTGTTGCAGAGCTGTGTATGCTCAATTGTGAGACAAGATATGAAATGAGCATATATGTGAAAATGTTGGAGTTGCTCCAGTGGAAGACAAGATTAGAGAGAGTCGTCTTACATGATTTGGTCACATAAAATAGTAGCTTTCCGATAACCTGATTAGGAGAGTAGATGTATTAGATTTGGTTTATATTAAGAATGGTAGAGGCATACCTAAAATGATTTGATTATAAAATATTATTAATGACATTTATTGGATTTGAATGAGAATTTGATTTTTACTATGGCATAATTGAGAAAAATGATTCATATAGACGACCCTATGTAGTGGGATAAAAGCATGATGTTATGATAAAAGATAAAGGTCTTGTTAGTAGTCATACGAGGAGAAATACTAAAGCAAATTCTATCATCGGTAGTACTAAGTCCCATTTATCCAAACTCTCACATAGAAATTGTTATGGTAATAATTCAAATTCTTAATTATCAAGATATTATTTGTTTTGATATATATATATATATATAAAAGAGAGAGAAGTATGATGTCCATGAACATGAATAATATCACAAAAGGCTGAGTTATATACTGAAAGCTTTAGCTATTACAAGGAAAAAATTGATCGATCTTTAAAAATCTGTCAATAACAATACAGATGGGAGCTATATTTATTGGTGGCCTTAGCAAAACAAGAACAAAAACCTTATTGGTGCCTTGCCATGAGGAGTGTAGGTAGGGTAAGCAAGATGGTGTATGGTTACATACTTTGCTTGTTAGCCTCGTTATGTTGGAAATTTGGACATTACCTAGGTATGTGAACGAGTTGAGTCGAGTAGTGACCTTATCGAGCTCGGCTCATCGATCAGTAAGTCGGCTCATACTCGAGCTCATCCCACTGTAAAATGAGCTCAAGTCAGCTCGTGACATAGCGCAATGTGTTTAATTCTGCTAGGGGGCAATTGCCCCCACGGGCAATAGGGGGATACGCCCCTGCTAGCGACCATCTGGTGACATAGCGCAAGCTGCTAGATAGCCTAGTGATTAATTTAAAAAAAAAAAAGAATAATGGAATGTCATTCGCAGTTAAGGAGTGGTTTTAATAAATATAAAAACAACAAAAATTTAAATCCATCTTTTAAACAGAGATTGAAAGAGCTAAAAATTAGATATTATTAGAAATATTTATGTTTTTGTATATTTCTGTATTTCTGTATTTAAATATTTAAATATAAGAAGAGGTTGGTAAATTTTGGATTTAAAAAAAATTATTTAATATTGTTTGTTATAATTCATGATTTAAGTAATACATTAATAATTTTACTTGTCAATAAAGAAAATTTTTGTTATCCTATAAATTAGAACTTTATGTTAAAATTAAGACAAAATTAAAATATTTTTTAGATGAATTGACAGATTATATTAAATTGAAAATAATTTATGTTTTATATAAATAAGAACCACTCTTTCTTAGTTTAGGCCTTCTAATTATTTTAGTATTATATAATTTGAGAATTATTTAATGATTAATTATATTTGTTAGATTTTTTTTTTATAATTTAGGTTGAGTTGTTAAAGATTTTAATTAGATTGGTCTTTATCTAAAAAGTGATTAAAGAACAAATGACACTTTTCAATATAAGACTATTAGTCACAATTGTCATTAATATTTACAATTAATTTTAATCATGCAAATATTAAGAGGAATTAAAAAAAATGATAAAAATTAAATAATAATAATAATAATAATGGTTTTTTAACATTAATTGGATAATTAATGTTTTATCATATTAAACATCAGGTAAAGATTGGAAATTAACAAAGATGAGATCGCAATGGGCCCAGCTAAGCAAAGCCCACTAAGAAGATCAACCATCTGAAAAGGGCCTGCTAACATCTTTGGGCCTAATAAACTGGGCTTAAGTACATAGTGTTTAAATGACTACTTTTTATAGAATTTGTCTATAATAGCGAGGTATTGAGTTATTTACATATTTGGAAGGTTTAAACAATATCTTTTGAAAGCCAATTTCTAAAAATACTTGAATTACATAAACATAAATGATTTTTTTTAATGAATTGTGATATAAGATATTCTTAATATTTGAGGATTTAACTAATGAGTAAATAATGAGAAAATAGATTTGAGAATTATCAGAAGGCAATAATATATATATATATATATATATATATATATATACTAGTATAAATGCACGTGCACATGGTGCACGTAAATAAAAATTTAAAAATAAAAAATATATAACAAAAAAATTTATTATATGATATATCAAAGATATAAAATTCTATATCAATATGAAATTTTAAATTTGTATAAATATAGATGATTTATAATTATATTATACATGAATTAAGATAAATTGAAATAAAATATTATATATATAATAACATCCAACTTAGGTTTATAATACAATTTAAATTTATTTTATTTATCTTTGATAAAATATAATAAATTTTATCTTGAAGAAAAAAAATCAAGTTTTAGAAGATTAAAAAAATTCTGAACAAATATGTTTTTTTAACAAAAGTTAAAGGAATTAATGAAGTTAATAAAGTTTGACGCATGATCATTAGTCATTTTTAAATGTTTGAAACAATTACAGAAGAATTAAGGTAATGTAAACCTTAAACATACTATATAATTAAAATAGCTTAAGTGTCACAACAATCATAAAATTACCATCAGACATGAAATATAACAGTTGTTAAGCGCAGATAAAAGGAAAAATACAGTATTTGCATTTAAAATATATATATGAAAATGGAGCCATTATAAAAAGAAAAATGATTAGATATTGTCATCCTATAAGGGCACTCCTTTTTTTTGTATGGTATGATTCAGAAGCATCACTAAAATCAGAAGATTTTATATTCTGAAAATCTGAGTCAAACATGAAGTTATGTGGTTGCTTTGCCTTATCCATCTTTCTAAAAGTAACAGAAATCCTACAACATTTAAAAAAAAAATTAGTTAATAAGAAATTCAAGATATATAGATGTATAATTGAAAAATGAAATTAAATTATGAACCTTTTGTAGGAAACTGCAGGAATACAATGCTTAGCAAGATTAGCTCCATTTCCATTTAAGAGAAGCACAGATCTGAATATTTGATATTAGAAGTTAACAATATAAATGGTATTAAATTATATAATATTCATAAAAGATTATATGATATAACGTACTAAAAAATATTAAAATATAATGGGACCAAAAATAATATCTTATACTTACCCAACAGGAAGGGGAATTGAAGCTGATCCAATGAATTCGCCGGGTCCAACAATTTTTATCTTGTGTCCAAATATTATATTACACTTGCTTAAAAATGATATGGTACAGAATGGCCTTATGAAATCATGACTATCAATATGAGGTGGTATGCAGTCACCAGGTTCATAAATATTAATAATGCAACTATCAGGTACACAACTAATAGGTAGAACATGTGATGTAATTAATCGGTTTATCATAATCTTGAAGAGATTTGGAATAGGATCAACAATCCCATTACGAAGAATACCAGGAGGGATCCCGTTCTTTTCCTGTAATTAATATCATTATTAGTTTTATATTTATTTTTAAATGAAAAAAGAAAAAAAAATTAAGTTTAAATTACAACCGCATAATTATAACAACATCCAAATTGTATTGTCACCCGTCCTTTGCCACGCATCCATTTTTTTGGTTCAGAATATGTGTGCTCTAAGAAATATTTTAAATTTTATCAGTAGCTATAGATGATAAGATACAATAAAATTCGAAAGAAATGAGAAAAAATATAAACATCTCATATGCTTAGATAAGTATTACAAAAGAAATATAGATTTTGATGGCATTTAGTTAATAAAATTTTTTCATTCATAAAACATATAAAATCTTAGAGAAAGCAAAACAACATAAGAAAGTAATTGAGGCTAAACTACATACAAATCTTGATGGCAGGTGTTACTGAATTTGAATTAAGCAAATATCAATGAAATATTGATAGTATCAATCAAGAAATTTCCAAAGTCATATAAAGAATTTTGTAAATAAAATGGATTTTTTTTTCGAGTATAACTTGACAATTGTGTATATTGGCTAATAAACTTATCACTTGATTGAAAAAATAAATGTTAAACTTTTAGATGAATTAATCAAGGAACTAATTAAGAAAAACATAAGCAACTATATATAGTCCTAAACTTAGATAAATATGAGTATGAAGTCATAGTTTAATATTTGTTTATATAAGTAGCTTTAAATATGATGTTACAAATATAATAAGAATATATAAAAAACTTTCTAAATGAATGTAAAAGAAAAAATGAATAATTTTTAACATACCTCCAAGTTCATTATTCCTTCCTTTGTTTTGCAAATCATAGATAAATTGCACAATTTCTTTTTGTTCCATAGAATTAAAAACACCAATGTGCAATTGTAGGCCATCCAAAATATTCACAATTCTTCTATTTATTCTCTCAAGGCAAACATAATCTTTCTTCATGTAGAATCTGTTAAAGACTCGTTTTCTCTCCTCTATGGAGTGCTTGATATTCTTCAGATTTGAATCGAACTTCTCCTCCTCAAGAAATTCTTGTGTATTCATCTTCCTTTTCTTTACAATCTTTTGATTTTTAGATAAATCAACCCGAGAAATATCATCGTATATTTCAGGTGAGCCCATCTAAGGTAAAGATTAATTTAAAAAAAAATAAAAAATTAGGCATTCCATAAACATAAATACATGAAAACCTATTACACAATTGAGATAGATCATAGAATAAAGGCAAGTTCAATCTACTGTAATAAAAGCATGAAAAAAAAATTCAAAATACATAGTTGATTATTCATAACTCATCCTTTTAACAATTTGTTTAAATATGATATATTATTTGTATTTCATAAATTAAGAGTTTTAAAATATGAAGAATAGTTTATAAATTAAGAGTTCTAAAGTATGGAGAAGAACCAAGACATACTAAGAGTGTATATTCCAAATGAAAATCAAAGTAAAAGGCCGAGAGGGATAGGTGAAGGCAAAGAGGTTGAGAGGGAAGAAGTGAAACTCGGGCATTTAATTAAATGCTAAAATCATCAAATTTTTTATTTTATGGCTAAACAACTTGACATGGAGGGTTAAGTGTTGCTCCAGCAAATATTTCATCACAAGGGAAAGAGATTTCAACAATTGTACCAACCGTAAGATCAATTCCAGCAAATATTTAAATAAAAAAGAAGAGATTTCAGCATTTATCAAATACTCAAGAACAATTTCAGCAAGTGCATTCATAAAATAAATAAAAAAAAAGCGAGAATTCAATTTCTATAATAATTACAAAAATAATTTTAGTATGTATAACACCTTTGAAGTATGATTCCAGCTTGTGCTTCTATGTAAGGGAGAAAATGTCAGCACTTTTAACATTCATAGGAACAACATTAGTTTGCCTATCTATATTTAAAAAAAAATTCAGTAAAAGTAAGATTAAACCCACGAAAGGAAAACATGTGAGAAAAGTTTTAAGGTATTATATATAATGGGGAGGGATAAAAGCTTCGACGGTTACCTAATGGATATGCCTATCGTTTCCAAAGGATGGAGAGCGATAAAAGTTTCGACGGTTAGCTAAGGGAGAATTGAACCGTTTCCAACTCATCAAGGCGAAAGCGTTGTAGAAGTTGAAGAGAGCTAACAGAGAAGATGATCGTGCGACGAAGCTAGGGCAAGTTAAAAAAAAAAACAGAGGAATCGACGTTTACCTTAGGAGATTCGAACTATTTCCCTTCATTGAGAGGCAACTAATGGAGAAGACAATCTAGGATGAAGCTAGGGCAAGTTAAAAAAGGAGGGAATCCGAATGAATGTTGTTTTAATAAGGATTTATTAATTTAATTGGGCGTATGAGATGAAGAGCCGGTATTAATTGTTTGAAAGCAGTTTTAAAAATAGGGATTAATTGTATTATTAATTGCTAAATAATAATAATATATTTTTAGATTTATTAAATATTTATAATACAATGAAGGGTTAGGATAATAATGATATTCACAAATGAACTTTCTTAGTGTTAATATCTCCATGAAATAAAAATCTAGAACGCAAATTTAAGACATAAATATCTTAGAATAGACAAATCAAAAAGCGCGATAACAATGATCATGATGGTGGTGTCAAACCATATATCATAGCATGTGGTGGGAGGCGTGGCATATTTGATAAACGCTTGTACCAATTTTTAATAGGCATTCACATAAACACTTTCCATTCGATTGGTAATGGATGACATATTTTATCTCAATTTTTACATTAAAATTTGGATAGCATATTTTATGACATAAACCATGAAAAAATATAGATAATCGCAAATTTTTATATATATACGAGATTGGTTCCAAGCAACATAAACTAAGACACAGAACTTATTTACGCTCAAAAGAACCATCCAGTTCAGATTTTAGATTTAATATTTATGAATTATACAACATATAAACTGACAAGTGTTGATCAAAGATCCACGAAAGGGTCTTGGCTGTGAATTTCAATATGCAAGTATTTGTGGTATGGAATTATGAGAACTTCTTTTGTATGATTTGTAAGTGTCATGTTTGCTCTAGGTGGACAACATGATTGAAAAAGAAATTAATGCATGCTTTTTAATTTTATTATAGACATCATGGCATGAATGTTGGGTGGTTTGCACTGGTTAGTTGCCTCTATTTTGACCTGGGGGTCATGGATTCTATTCACAAAAGCTTATCTGTAATGAAGGGGTAAGGCTAAGTACTTCAACTTCTCTCCAGATGCCTTGCATTGGCAAGGGCTTCCTGCTTGGGATGTGATTTTTATTTTTTATTTATACTTCAATGGTATCAATAGTATAACATGAAAGCTGCATAAAAGGAGAAGTTATTGACATCATATACATAATATGTGAGTTTGAGTTCTTGGCAGTGTGTTGTGGTGTAATCACTTGACATTTGTGAGGTAGGTCAGTTGATGAGTTGTTAATATTTCCTTAACTACCAATAATTATTTAAAGAGAAATGTTATACTCACACAAAAACTCATGCCACATAAGCATTTGATTGGTGGACTAATAAAAATTATTTTCAAACAGACATGGATGACACTCTCAAACTTATTTGGTTCGCCTGTGAAAGTGGGGTCCAAATGATATTATATGTAGATTTCTTTATGGGTAGTGTAACATTACTCTTATTTAAAATAGATTTTCTAATTAGTATTGAAGCTTTAGGAAGGAAAATGGGTGTATCTTAAGTAACATTGACATCAGTTGTTAAAAAAGGTATGGACAGACAGGAAAGTATATATTTAACATCCTATGCATCACTCTATGGGAATGATTGGTTTCAAAATACTTGAACTGGATAGTTTGTGATTCTTGATTCAAAGTTTTTGATCAACTCCTGACCTGTTAACATTGCCATTGGAAAATATTTTTGATATACTATAGAAGTTATAACTTGAATTCTAATCGAATGTTATTGTTCATTCTTTGCTTTAAAACTGAAGAAACCTATTTTTCCAGCACATGCTGTCAACATTTCCTACCACCTAATAAACAATTTAACTTACTACCATTGAGTTTCCATACATGCATTTTTAACTTAAGTTATATGGTTTCATATTATGGCTATGAACTTAAAATTCAAGCCGTTGCTGAATTCGCAGCAGATGGTAGACAAATAGTTGCCAGAGCAAAGTCTGAAGCAACAAACTATGAACGGTTTGTATCTTCATTTTATGATCATAGATTTTGCCTTGTCTGTCTTGAATCATAAGTACAACTATTTGTGCACTTTCTGAGTATAAAAAAAACTGCCTGAAAGTATTTCATGAACAGAATATATGGTGAACCTATTCATGTGAAAGAACTTGCTGATCGTGTTGCCAGCTATGTCAAATTTTATCCTCAATAAATGTTTACAGATTTCATCCTAAATTTAATCTCTTACAAGATTTTATTTGATTCTGAATATATCCTACCAGAGAATTCAAGTTCAAACAGAAACTTGAGTTTGTTAAATGAAATTGTCTCCAATTACCTCTTCAACGTGGTCTTTAATTGAAAAATTAAATGACATAATCAAAACTACGAACCTTAGCTGGATCGAGTAGAAACCTTGGAAGCCTAAGCTCCTTTTTTGGCTGTTGGTATCAAGTTTGCACTTCAATCTGTTCTTGAGGCTGAAAAAAATCTGATTATAGATTTAATCCTAAATTTAACCTCTTGCAGGATTTTATTTGATTCTGAATGTATGCTACCAGAGAATTCAAGTTCAAACAGAAACTTGAGTTTGTTAAGTGAAATTGTCTCCAATTGACCTCTTCAACATGGTATTTAATTGAAAAATTAAATAATAGAATCAAAACTACGAACCTTAGCTGGATCGAATAGAAAGCTTTGAAGCCTAAGCTCCTTTTTTGGTTGCTGGCATCAAGTTTGCACTTAAATCTTCTTGAGGCCGGAAAAAAAAATTTGAGACTGCTAGACGGGCAGAGGACTGGAAACGATGGCAAATAGAAGATAATAAACAGTAGGATTTAGAGATTATATAATCTGTAGAAAGAGATAATCCACAGCTTACTTGTGGTCTTTCTGCAGATGGAGATCCGTTGGGCATGGTATCTTGTTCGTGCGGGTTTGGTAGCCGCTGAAAGGGCAGATGGAGAATTAACGCTCGGGTGTAAATACATATGCGTTGGTGAGTAAGTCGGAAGTGAAACGGCAAGTTGCGGTAGTCGGAAGGGAAACTCCCGGCTGTGGTAGCTTTCGAAACGGACGGTGTGGCGGGGATGAAGTCCATCGGCTGACAGATGTATGCGTTAGGTTAGGGTTTATGCCATGCGGTAATGTTAAACGGAATGGTCAAGGAAAGGTTTGGATGTGAAATTAAAACAACGCCAATGAAATAAATGATAGAATAATTTGCAGTTTAATTGCATTTCATAAATGTATGCGTTAGGTTGGAATAGAAACTTAAGAATAAGAAGAGTTTTAAATGAAGGCTGTAGATTCATTCGAGCTTAATAAATGGACGATTAGGATTTGCATATATGGCGTTAAATGAAACGGACAAAATTCAAGTGTTCAACATTTAAAATGAATTTAATATAATGTGTACGGAACATTAAATTATATATTTATTATTTTTAAATTTATTAATTATTTAAAATGCAATGAATGGACAAGATAATTTTAAAAAAAATTAAATGAATGGCCAAGATTTGATGTGGAAGGAAATTCAAGCGGCTTTTATAATAGTAGTATAGATATAAAATATAATACAATTAAATTAAGGGCTAGGATTATTTTTGAAGAAATAAAATGAAAGGACAAGATTTGCTATGGGTGGAATCCCAAGCCACTTTTATATAGTAGTATATATATATATATATATATATATATATATATATATATATATATATATATATATATATATATATATATATATATATATATATAAAATCATTATAGTTACTAGGCGTCTTTTTTTTAATGAAATTAAAACATAAATGATAGATTTTTAGAGAGAAAAAAAGAAAGAAAAATAATATGGACTAATATAATTCATAGAATAGTTTGATTTTTATTTAAGAAATAGGCCTTTGAATGTGCTTCTTCGACAAACCAATATACTCTAGTTGATACAACTCTTAAAAATTATTTGTTCAATGACTTTAGATTACCTTAAGATCCACATCAAGGTGCATTGTTTTTATCATATATATTAAGTGAAGGAAATCAAGGTGCTCTGAATTTATCATATGTATTGAGAGAAGGATGATATGATAGTTTTCTTGATATCAAAATCAATCACATTCTTCTCAAGTTCAACACAAATGTAGATCTAAATAATATCAAGGCGGTTCAAAATTATTTGATTAATTGCCATTAACTAAAATAGGTTTTTACACAATTTAAACTCAATACCCTAAGATTCATAATTTCATCATGATGACATAAGAACATATATCTCAATGAAGAGCTCACCCATCATCATTATGATTATTAAATAAGAAAATATATCTAAATGAAGAGCTCCTCATCATATCTAACACTAGTCTTATAGATCAAGGGTATAAACATTAAGAATGCGGCTTGAGAATTGCATATGCAAAATGTTTTTTTTTTCCTCAAATATATCGATTAGCCAAATTATTCTTCATCAAAGGCCCAAAAAGTCCAACACACTCCTAAAAATGACATAACAAATTACTAAAAAAAAGGCATTAGCTATCTTCCGTAAACATTCCACCTTTCGGCCTTAGGTAAGAGGATCCTATTCTACTGAATCTACTACATTCTTTGATTGATAAGAAAATGATGAATTATTCAGAGTCCTTTTGCATTTAGGAATCAATTTTCTTACTTTTTAAGCATTGAAGGGGATTTCAAGGAATACTTGGGAATCTATTGATTGTGCTAGTTGATTATATGTGAAAACATTCACTCATAGTAGACTAATTGTTTTTGAATCAATATGCGTAAGAAGTAGTTTGAGGTTGAAAGTGAATTCATTAATTTGATCGCTCCACCAATTTTAAATATTTTATGGCTCACAAAACCAATAATGCTTGAAAAAAATGGCATGATCATCACCCATTTTATGCATTAATTATATTAATGTTTATTGTCAGATGATCACTACAATTCACTTCTTATGATTGAAATCCATCCCATTTCATTTCAGAGAAGAAATCATGAAAGGATTTTGTTGAAATCCTATAAGGATTTAGTTAAAATATACTAAACCATAGATTCAAGACATTTCCCAAAAAAAAAAAGGAGTAACTAAAGACTTTCTAAATTATTTTGATTATGTAGTATGACCTCTTATTTCAATTTCACTGCTACAAATTCAAAAACCAATAATGACTGATATATATATTACTAATGAACTTTCCTGTAGCCAAGAGATCCCTTGATTTCCTTTGAGATACATGATTCAAGTGAAGAGAAGAATAAGACAATCTTCGCCTTAGATAATGCCTCATGATTCCTCTCCTGTTAGTCTTCATAAAGATGAATCTCTTAACCAGCTTCTATTCTAAGAAATCTCCATTGACCTTCTGTGAAACCCTAGCCTAATCTCCTTCTTGAACTCGCATACTCATGAATGTGTTACTCTTCTTGTTCCCATCTTCCTCCTCAATTTCTCACACCAAAGAACAAAAAACCCTAGCCTCACCCTCATCCCTTGTCATTAATCAATATTTTGATTTAAGTTGCAATCAGCCCAATCGATGATCCTGTAGGGATTAAATAGGAGGAAAAATAGACTACACATGAGACTACACAAGAAATAAGAAGTTAATATTAAAGCAATGAACTAAGCTACATAAATAGCCACAATGATTTATAAATAAAAAAATAATAAATTTAAAACTCCAATTATTGATTCAATCAAAATAATAATAATCTCCATCTTGAAGCAAGAATTAGATAAGCTAAGCCTTCTTTCTCCCAACACTTATTTAACTAATTTACTTATCTAAATCAAAGTTTGATTGTATTGGAATTGGGTTCAAGGCACTACCTTAGCTAGCATGTTGTCATGAACTTTCTGAACATCCATATTACCTTTGTATAAACATCTTTGATGAAATGCAACTTGATGCCAATGTGATTAGTTCTTTTATCAAATACCTATCTCTTGATCACCTGAATTAAACTTTAAATATCACACAAGAATACTATTTTTTACTTCTTTATTCTCAAGCTCCTCAAATAACCCATTCATTCAAAAGCCTTCCTTTATTGCTTTAGTAGTAATCATGTATTCTGACTCTACAGTTGATGAACCACAACTAAATGAAGATTTGCTTTCAAGTTGATTGTGTTTTTATAGACTTTAAAGATTTACTTAGTCAATGATATATGTTTGTCCAGTTCTCTTGCATAAACATAATCCATGAAATTTGCATACTTCTCATTGCACAAATTTTCCCTTTTATATTTTAAACCAACATTAACTAGTCCTCAAACATATATGAAGATTCATTCAATAGCTCTCAATTATTCTCTCTCAAGTTTATCCATATAGTTGTATATCATACTCATCGCATGAGCTATATATTGTATGGTGTAAACCATAGAATATATGAGACTATTAACTACACTTAAATTCAAAAATATATCCATATACATTTGTTCTTCCTTAGTTGATGATGATTATGAGACTAGAAGTTTGAGTCATGAACCTAAAGGAGACAAAATGCATTTGTCAACATTAATTCCAAATTTCTAGAACCTTTGAAACATATTTGTATTGAAATAAATATAACAAGCCTCCTCCCTTTCCTTTATTATATCTATCACAAGTATTCATCTGACTTGACCTAAATCTTTCATCTCAAACTATTTATTAAGTGATGACTTTAGCCTTATTATCCCCACCTTGTTATCATTAGCTATAAGCGCATTCTCAACATATAGAAGCATATATATCACACTATTCTTAGAGAACCTCTAATTGAACAATCTGAATATATTATTCAAGTGCATATTATCAGTCATATGAAACAAACAATCTAAATATATTATTAAATAATCATTATTAAAATATACCTCAAGATCCTTTACCTATTATACTTCACATAAATGAATCATCCCATCGATTTCTCACACAAATAATCGGAAAACCCTAGTCCAGCTCTTACCTCTCATATGCATTTAAACTTTTGACCTAGGTTGCATTTTTTTTCCATCTATGATCTTGTAGGGATTAAATAGGAGAAATACCGCACTATACATGTCGCTACCCAATAAATAAGAGGTTTGCATTAGCACAATAAACAAAACTACATAAATAACTACAAGGATTAATAAACAACAAACACTACAGGAAAATATATCATTACTGTCGGAGTTTTCGGCGGATAGAAATACGCCGAAAATGCGATGGAAGAACAAGCAGAATATACGCCAGTAAATTTTCAGCATAATTTCCAGTGTAATTTCCGCTTTACGAATACTGGCGTATATTCCACCAGATTTTCACCGGAAAGTAAGAATTTACCGTCAAAAATTCTGTCTATTTTTACCGACGGAAATTATGCCGGCTTACTTAAAATTGATGAATTTCTGATCGACGGATAATCCGCTAGAAAATGTGACGGAAATGGCCCTATTTCAACTCCTCTACCATCTTCTTCTCATTTCTTCGCACTTGCTTCACTTAGCTGCCACGAATGTGACCGGACTCTCGCCAACTCCATCGAACCCCGAACGTGACCGGACCCTCGCCGACTCTGCCGAACCCCGAACGCGATCGGACCCTCGCTGACTCCATCGAACTTGCACCGTTCTTCGCTTGGCTTGGCTCGAGTCCGAGAGCTGCCCCGAACGTGACCACCCTCGCTGACTTTCGCCGCCTTCAGGTGATCATCACTTTAAAAAGGGATTGTTCTGTTAACTTGAATAAGCCATAACGTTATAATAGGACATTACCATGAATTATTTACTTTGATTCTTCATAAAATAGTAAGCACCTCAGCCATAACAACTAGAATCTTTGATAAGTTCCACCTTAAACAAAAATTTTGAAAATAGGGAAAGCTCACTAATGTCAAAATAATCAAAATAAAGACATTAGGTATCAAAGGCCTTGGATCAAGTGGTGAATTCCCTAATTTTCAGGATATTCGTATGGTTCAAGACCTAATGATTGTGGCATGAAGGTTATCTTGCCCCCTTTATAGGATTAAAATCGTGTTTGATCATATACCTAAAAAATAGTAAAATATAAGAGATAGGTTTTATCCTTAAAAAATACTAATCAAGGCAGATGCAAAATGGCATTATAGTTCCAATTTAACTAGTGAAAGTATGGATGCTAATAAATATGCTTCTACAAAAAAAAAAAAAGATAAAAAAGCATCAAACTCATAGCATCTTCTATAGCAATTTAAGAGCCCATATCCAATTGACATAATTACATATAAACAAATTTAATATACACTTAACCAGTCGATATCTTAATGAGATGTTTTGTGCATGCATAACAAAGAGTAAATGAACTATAATATGCATGGGGCTAGAATCAAAGTAAAAATGCAACGATGGATATTGATTATGTCATATCCTATATATGGTCTGACTTTCAGATATATATTAAAAGAACTTGAATTAACACAACATGTAACCCTAAATAAAATAAAAATATGATTATAAAAAAGAATTGATAAAAGCCTAATCCAAATAGTTGGGTCATGACCAATGATGATAAATAAAATCATAGTTAGTTTCCTTATTTTTGCTTTTGTTTTGGATGTTCCCACTAGACATTTGCAAGAGAAGGTATCTTGGTGTATGCTTTTTGATTTTGTTATGAATGTTCTCACTAGACATTTTCAAGAGAATGAAGCTTGGTGTATGCTTTTGCTTTTGTTATGGATGTTTTCACTAGACATTTGTAAGAGAATGTAATTTAGTGTATGCTTTTGGCTTTAGTTATGGATGTTCTCACTAGACATTTGCAAGAGAAATTAGGTCAACCTTATAGTCTAAAGGTTTTCGTATAAGTAGCTCTAAAACTTAATATATGGAGTGTTGAGGTGTTGACTACGTAATTGTGCTGATGCTTGTTTAGTTTTGGTGGTCATCTTGATATTTTATGTGATTGATTTAGCTCTTTGATTTTCTAGGAGTATCTGATAGATCCTTTTGTTTTGACTTGCCTTTTACATCACCAATCTACTTTTGAAGTGGGCGGCTAATGTGCCATTCACTCGTGTGGATTTGCTGATGTGTTAATATGTCATTATTATGATTCTTGTATGATGAACACCTAGACTTTCACAACATGCCTGTACAAGTTAATAGTTATTTGGCTACTTGATTGTATTTATATGCTTAGGTTGACCAAGTAGCATATATGTGAGAAGGTTGGAGTAGTTCTGGTGGAAGATAAGATTAATGAGAGTCACTTTGGATGGTTTGGTCACATAAAATGACGGACTTCCAATCACACTAAGACTCTTTGTATTTTTCCTAAATGGAGGTTGTCGTTGATAGAGGTCTTATGCAAAATTACAAATTCATCTATTTTCCTTCAATAATGTTACAACATTATCTAATATATCCATATTATATATATGTTATATTATGGATATTAAAACTCAAAGAATTTGAATGTATAATCGATTGGTGAAAGGACGAAAGATATTAACGGATGAGTTCAATAAAGGGGTGAAGTTTTTCATTCAGACAACTTCTCAACTGTCCAGCTTCATCTCAGATAAAAAGTTTCATTGCCCATATTTTAAACATAAAAATCAGGTGCACCTAAGCCTAGATGACGTAATTATTGATCTATTAGACTTTTCATGAACCATATTTTGATTCTCAATGCGATCCCTCGACAAGTGCTAATATAGTTGAGGAAGAAAATATTAGATTTGATCTTGAGGACTTAATTCATGATGTAACTAGAGCACAATTTGAATAATATACAGAAGAGTCACCTAATAAGAAGGCACAAAATTTTTATGATTTATTGCATTCTTCTCAATAACCAATATAAAATGGGTACATCACTCACTCATAGTTATCAGTTGCTGTTAAGTATCAAGGTAGAATATAATATCTCCCGTAAATATTTTAATCAATTCATTGGACTACTTAAAAAACCAATACGATAGATAACATAATTCCTATAGATTTATATCAGACTAAGAAGTTGATTTCCAAGATTGGTTTGACATACACAAAAATAGATTATTATGTCAATGGATGCATGTTATTCTATAAAGATGATCAATCAGAGATTACATGCCATTATTATAATGCACCAAGATTTAAACTAAAATCTATCACGAAAAAAAACTGAAAGAAGTATCAGCTAGTAGGTTATTTTACTTACTCATAATTTTTAGACTATAATAGTTATATGCATTCATGAGATTTACTGCATATATAAGATATCATAAATAATATATCTCACAAGAAAGTTTTATTACATATCTGTCAAAAGCAGATGTCTGGAAACACTTTGATCATACACATCCTACCTTTGTCTCAAAATCAAGAAATATAAGATTAAGTTTATACACAAATGGTTTTACTCCATTTAGCCAGTCTACTTCACCTTACTCATGCTGGCCCTTGATACTCACCCCATATAATCTTCCACCAGAGTTGTGTATGACAACTTCTTACATATTTCTAATGCTTATTATTCTAGGGCCACATAATCAAAAAACAAAGATCGATGTATTATTATAACTGTTAATTGATGATTTAAATTTATTATTAGAAGAGAGAGTAAGTACATATAATATCTCCACCAAATAAAATTTTATTATGAGGGTAGCATTATTTTATATAATTGGTGACTTCCCTGCGTATGGTATGCTCTCAAATTAGAACACTTCTAAAAAATTAGCTTATCCATATTGTATGGAATATACAAAGTCATTCACTTTAAAATATGGAGGGAAGAGCATTTGATTCGACTGTCATCATATATTCTTACATACATATCATTCTTTCAGGAAAAATAAGAATATTTTTATTAAAAATAAAATGGTGATATTACAGCCTCCTTATAGATTAAGTAGTGAAGAAATATTTGAAAGAGTAAGATCTATGCGTACAATAATGTATTCTCCAATATTAGCTTATTATAAATTATCAGAGTATAGTGTCAACCATAATTAAACTAAAAGAAGTATTTTTTTAATCATTACCATATTAGAGGATAAACTTGATTAGTTATAACTTAGACGTGATGCATATAGAGTAAAATATCTTTGATAATGTATTCAATGCAGTCATGGGCATCAAAGATAAATTTAAAGATAATATAAAAGCAATGATGGACTTAAAGGAGATTTATATGAGGAAATCATTAGAATTGAAGAATGGTGAAAATGAAAAAATTTTCAAACTAAAAGTTTCTTTCACCTTGACTTTAGAGCAGAGGCGAGCTGTTTATAAATAGGTGAAGACTCTATGTATACCTGATGGATATTCTTCAAATCTAAGCAGATGTATTGACATAAAAACTTGGAGATTATTTAGTATGAAGAGTCTTGACTGTCATATCTTTATGTAATGTCTACTACCAACTACCTTTAGTTATCTGACAAATCAAATTTTAAAGTCCTTGATTGAGCTAAGTATTTTTTTCAAAGATTTATACTTTTCAAAACTAAATACAGAGCACTTGATTCTTATAGAGCAACATATCCCTTTCATTATGTGTAAATTTGAGAAGATATTTCATACAGCTTTTTTTAACTTTATGGAGCATCTACCCATGCATTTTCTATATGAGGCTACAGTCGGTGGACCTGTTCAGTATCGATGGATGTATCTTTTTGAGATGTATTTAAATAAACTTAAGAAACTATTAAAAATAAAGTATATCATGAAAGCTCAATATACGAAGCATATTTAATGTATGAGACAATTTAATTTTACTCGTATTACTTTAAAATAACATCACAATCAAGTCAGAGCACTGCACCTCAAAATATAGATAAATCCTAAAATTTATCTGTATTTAATGGAAGTGGTGAACCCATAGGTGCTAGCACCGTGTGCTATTTAATTGATAAGGAAATACGAGTCGCCATATTGCATGTCTTGCTTAACTGTGATGAAGTTGAGTCATATCTTAAATAAGTATGAGTAAGCTTACTCATAAATTTATTACTAATAAATTTGATCTAAACTTTAATATTTACAGGAGTTTCATTGATGGTTTGAATACAACAGAACCAGTAAAAGTCTAAAAGATAGTGAAAATAGAATTCCCTAATTAGTTTAAAAATATGATACATATTTTAACTATTCATTTCAATTAATATATCTTTAATTAGATAATAAACATGCTAATAACATACTTTACCTACTAACTAGGTACACACTTAAGACAATAATTTGTAGTATCATGGGCTACTTGATCTAGCTTGGGGACCAAATAGAGCTGTAAAATATTATCCAATTTTTTTTATTAATAGTTATAAATTTTAAACAAAATTTTGATGTAAAGGTAGGAAGACGGAGAATTCTGATGTATGTGTAAGAGGGAATACCCATATAGGTGATGATTCTGAGTACTACGGAGTATTACAAGAAATATTATAGTTTAAATATTCTGGTCATGAGAATAATGTGTATCTATTCCATTGTGAGTGATTTGATCTAGTACAGAATAGAGGTACAAGAATACATCTGCTTTATAATATAACAGAAGTTAAGTGCGGTAAGAGATATTTAAAGTTTGACACATTCATCTTTGTTAGTCAGGCAAGTCAAATCTATTTTGCTAACTATCCAATTAGAGTACGAGGCAAATAATATTAGCTCGTAGTTATGCAGATCAAACCCAGTGGAGTTATTGAGAAGACTACATCAATACCACCAGCACATCAAGAAGAGTTTATGTCAAACTTAAAAGATCTTGTTAACAATGTGGATGATCAAATTATAACTATTGAGAGTGAGTTATAGTTAGAGGAAGTAGATTTAAATATAGAGGAAAGTCTTGAGAAATCTAATAGTGGTGTAGAAGTTTCATCATATACAAGTGAATCAACATAAGGAAAATAATTTTTTATAATCAATTATGAATTAATAATTTATAGTAATATTATTTTTTATATTTAATTTTTGATGTACTTTATTTATTTAATTACTGTGCTATTTTATATTTAATTTTTACTGTAATTTATATTACTAATATTTCTTAAATTTTTTATGTATATGGCTTCAAGTGATGACCGTCACAGAGGATTGATAAAAAATCTATTTGATAGGCACAGTAAGAAGATAATTGTTGGTCTATCTAGCAGATCTGTACGTGCTGAGGGCACCTCTTCATCTCAGCCTACTACCCAGAGTTAGCTTAGCCCGCCTTTATCTACTCCTGTAGCTAGTAGCCCACAGTTCTACTCATTAAACCCATGCTTTCCTTCGCCAGATGTCACGTAGAGTACTTCTTTTTACCCCTACTATCCACCCACACCTTCTCATGGTGGCCCTCCTATATATTCATATCCACCATATATCCTTCCATATTATTCCCCATCACTACCTCAGCCCGTTACAGGTGGACCTTCCACCCCAACTGCAGCAGAGCAGGCGATAGAGGGTCGTATGTTGATTGAACCTGACGATGACACGTATGTAGTAATTATATTTCAAATATGCAAATAAAATTAAATAAATTTTTTTGACAATTAACATATTTCTTTAAGATTTTATCCGTCAAAGTAATTAACGCATAAAATACAGGATATAATACGGAGCAGGTATGATGCTCCTTATATTTCTTGAAAGAAAATCTCGAAAGAAGTACGAGATAAGTAGTTTAGAGAGTTTAATATTAGTTATTATATAAATATATTATGTATTATATCTTATTTACATAAGCTACTAAAAATATATATTCTTTATTGTATATTTTTAAATACAGAAAAAATTTTATTAGCTATCACAATATAATAATAAAATTAGAAAGAATTTTGAGAAGTATGGGTCGACTCACATACGAGACATGTTTACAGACATTAGAAGGTCAAACGAGCGACCACTTTGGATTGGTGAGAGTGTATGGGCTGAGTTAAATAGTGCTTGGGTTAGCCCAGACTATAGTAAGAGGAGAGATCAAAATAGACAGAACAGAGCTTCTGATATTGAGGCATGGGTAATTCCCTTCATACTAGGGGTTCTATTCCACATATTGAGTATAGAAGATGTTAACGGATGAGTTCAATAAAGGGGTGAAGTTTTTCATTCAGACAACTTCTCAACTGTCCAGCTTCATCTCAGATAAAAAGTTTCATTGCCCATATTTTAAACATAAAAATCAGGTGCACCTAAGCCTAGATGACGTAATTATTGATCTATTAGACTTTTCATGAACCATATTTTGATTCTCAATGCGATCCCTCGACAAGTGCTAATATAGTTGAGGAAGAAAATATTAGATTTGATCTTGAGGACTTAATTCATGATGTAACTAGAGCACAATTTGAATAATATACAGAAGAGTCACCTAATAAGAAGGCACAAAATTTTTATGATTTATTGCATTCTTCTCAATAACCAATATAAAATGGGTACATCACTCACTCATAGTTATCAGTTGCTGTTAAGTATCAAGGTAGAATATAATATCTCCCGTAAATATTTTAATCAATTCATTGGACTATTTAAAAAATCAATACGATAGATAACATAATTCCTATAGATTTATATCAGACTAAGAAGTTGATTTCCAAGATTGGTTTGACATACACAAAAATAGATTATTATGTCAATGGATGCATGTTATTCTATAAAGATGATCAATCAGAGATTACATGCCATTATTATAATGCACCAAGATTTAAACTAAAATCTATCACGAAAAAAAACTGAAAGAAGTATCAGCTAGTAGGTTATTTTACTTACTCATAATTTTTAGACTATAATAGTTATATGCATTCATGAGATTTACTGCATATATAAGATATCATAAATAATATATCTCACAAGAAAGTTTTATTACATATCTGTCAAAAGCAGATGTCTGGAAACACTTTGATCATACACATCCTACCTTTGTCTCAAAATCAAGAAATATAAGATTAAGTTTATACACAAATAGTTTTACTCCATTTAGCCAGTCTACTTCACCTTACTCATGCTGGCCCTTGATACTCACCCCATATAATCTTCCACCAGAGTTGTGTATGACAACTTCTTACATATTTCTAATGCTTATTATTCTAGGGCCACATAATTAAAAAACAAAGATCGATGTATTATTATAACTGTTAATTGATGATTTAAATTTATTATTAGAAGAGAGAGTAAGTACATATAATATCTCCACCAAATAAAATTTTATTATGAGGGTAGCATTATTTTATATAATTGGTGACTTCCCTGCGTATGGTATGCTCTCAAATTAGAACACTTCTAAAAAATTAGCTTATCCATATTGTATGGAATATACAAAGTCATTCACTTTAAAGTATGGAGGGAAGAGCATTTGATTCGACTGTCATCATATATTCTTACATACATATCATTCTTTCAGGAAAAATAAGAATATTTTTATTAAAAATAAAATGGTGATATTACAGCCTCCTTATAGATTAAGTAGTGAAGAAATATTTGAAAGAGTAAGATCTATGCGTACAATAATGTATTCTCCAATATTAGCTTATTATAAATTATCAGAGTATAGTGTCAACCATAATTAAACTAAAAGAAGTATTTTTTTAATCATTACCATATTAGAGGATAAACTTGATTAGTTATAACTTAGACGTGATGCATATAGAGTAAAATATTTTTGATAATGTATTCAATGCAGTCATGGGCATCAAAGATAAATTTAAAGATAATATAAAAGCAATGATGGACTTAAAGGAGATTTATATGAGGAAATCATTAGAATTGAAGAATGGTGAAAATGAAAAATTTTTCAAACTAAAAGTTTCTTTCACCTTGACTTTAGAGCAGAGGCGAGCTGTTTATAAATAGGTGAAGACTCTATGTATACCTGATGGATATTCTTCAAATCTAAGCAGATGTATTGACATAAGAACTTGGAGATTATTTAGTATGAAGAGTCTTGACTGTCATATCTTTATGTAATGTCTACTACCAACTACCTTTAATTATCTGACAAATCAAATTTTAAAGTCATTGATTGAGCTAAGTATTTTTTTCAAAGATTTATACTTTTCAAAACTAAATACAGAGCACTTGATTCTTATAGAGCAACATATTCCTTTCATTATGTGTAAATTTGAGAAGATATTTCATACAGCTTTTTTTAACTTTATGGAGCATCTACCCATGCATTTTCTATATGAGGCTACAGTCGGTGGACCTGTTCAGTATCGATGGATGTATCTTTTTGAGATGTATTTAAATAAACTTAAGAAACTATTAAAAATAAAGTATATCATGAAAGCTCAATATACGAAGCATATTTAATGTATGAGACAATTTAATTTTACTCGTATTACTTTAAAATAACATCACAATCAAGTCAGAGCACTGCACCTCAAAATGTAGATAAATCCTAAAATTTATCTGTATTTAATGGAAGTGGTGAACCCATAGGTGCTAGCACCGTGTGCTATTTAATTGATAAGGAAATACGAGTCGCCATATTGCATGTCTTGCTTAACTGTGATGAAGTTGAGTCATATCTTAAATAAGTATGAGTAAGCTTGCTCATAAATTTATTACTAATAAATTTGATCTAAACTTTAATGTTTACAGGAGTTTCATTGATGGTTTGAATACAACAGAACCAGTAAAAGTCTAAAAGATAGTGAAAATAGAATTTCCTAATTAGTTTAAAAATATGATACATATTTTAACTATTCATTTCAATTAATATATCTTTAATTAGATAATAAACATGCTAATAACATACTTTACCTACTAACTAGGTACACACTTAAGACAATAATTTGTAGTATCATGGGCTACTTGATCTAGCTTGGGGACCAAATAGAGCTGTAAAATATTATCCAATTTTTTTTATTAATAGTTATAAATTTTAAACAAAATTTTGATGTAAAGGTAGGAAGACGGAGAATTCTGATGTATGTGTAAGAGGGAATACCCATATAGGTGATGATTCTGAGTACTACGGAGTATTACAAGAAATATTATAGTTTAAATATTCTGGTCATGAGAATAATGTGTATCTATTCCATTGTGAGTGATTTGATCTAGTACAGAATAGAGGTACAAGAATACATCTGCTTTATAATATAACAGAAGTTAAGTACGGTAAGAGATATTTAAAGTTTGACACATTCATCTTTGTTAGTCAGGCAAGTCAAATCTATTTTGCTAACTATCCAATTAGAGTACGAGGCAAATAATATTAGCTCGTAGTTATGCAGATCAAACCCAGTGGAGTTATTGAGAAGACTACATCAATACCACCAGCACATCAAGAAGAGTTTATGTCAAACTTAAAAGATCTTGTTAACAATGTGGATGATCAAATTATAACTATTGAGAGTGAGTTATAGTTAGAGGAAGTAGATTTAAATATAGAGGAAAGTCTTGAGAAATCTAATAGTGGTGTAGAAGTTTCATCATATGCAAGTGAATCAACATAAGGAAAATAATTTTTTATAATCAATTATGAATTAATAATTTATAGTAATATTATTTTTTATATTTAATTTTTGATGTACTTTATTTATTTAATTACTGTGCTATTTTATATTTAATTTTTACTGTAATTTATATTACTAATATTTCTTAAATTTTTTATGTATATGGCTTCAAGTGATGACCGTCATAGAGGATTGATAAAAAATCTATTTGATAGGCACAGTAAGAAGATAATTGTTGGTCTATCTAGCAGATCTGTACGTGCTGAGGGCACCTCTTCATCTCAGCCTACTACCCAGAGTTAGCTTAGCCCGCCTTTATCTACTCCTGCAGCTAGTAGCCCACAGTTCTACTCATTAAACCCATGCTTTCCTTCGCCAGATGTCACGTAGAGTACTTCTTTTTACCCCTACTATCCACCCACACCTTCTCATGGTGGCCCTCCTATATATTCATATCCACCATATATCCTTCCATATTATTCCCCATCACTACCTCAGCCTGTTACAGGTGGACCTTCCACCCCAACTGCAGCAGAGCAGGCGATAGAGGGTCGTATGTTGATTGAACCTGACGATGACACGTATGTAGTAATTATATTTCAAATATGCAAATAAAATTAAATAAATTTTTTTGACAATTAACATATTTCTTTAAGATTTTATCCGTCAAAGTAATTAACGCATAAAATACAGGATATAATACGGAGCAGGTATGATGCTCCTTATATTTCTTGAAAGAAAATCTCGAAAGAAGTACGAGATAAGTAGTTTAGAGAGTTTAATATTAGTTATTATATAAATATATTATGTATTATATCTTATTTACATAAGCTACTAAAAATATATATTCTTTATTGTATATTTTTAAATACAGAAAAAATTTTATTAGCTATCACAATATAATAATAAAATCAGAAAGAATTTTGAGAAGTATGGGTCGACTCACATACGAGACATGTTTACAGACATTAGAAGGTCAAACGAGCGACCACTTTGGATTGGTGAGAGTGTATGGGCTGAGTTAAATAGTGCTTGGGTTAGCCCAGACTATAGTAAGAGGAGAGATCAAAATAGACAGAACAGAGCTTCTAATATTGAGGCATGGGTAATTCTCTTCATACTAGGAGTTCTATTCCACATATTGAGTATAGAAGATGTTTGGTAAGAAATTTTAAAATCTTTTAATAATTTACTTTAATATGAATATTAATATATGTCTGTTACAGAAAGAGATGCTGGGTAAAATACCGACCCCTATTGAATTGCATAGTTATACCCATAAGTGGCAGGAGGACCAGCAATGGGTTGATGAGCGAGGGAGGAGAGCCTATGTAAGTATATAAGTTTATATTTTTTTGATGTCATGTATAAATTACTTAAATTTTTATTAACTTTTATAGGAGGAGTATACACGGCTTCGAGAGAGCCAAGCTGCAGCAGGTGAAGGTTCTTCTGGTGGAGAATATTCTGACTACCACACTTGGTCTCAAGCGGTAGGAGGAATGTAGCACTACAGAGTATATGGTTTAGGCTTGTAAGCCTATGCGTACGAGGGGTAGACATCTGGTGGCTCCAATTTCTCAGTAAATACCAAGGAGTCTTTATATACCCAACAGATAACTACCATTACAGTCGAGCTAGAGCAGGTAAGGAAAGCGCAAGCTGACTGACAGATACAGATGCAGCAGTAGATGGAGATACAACAACAGATGCAGATGCAGCAAACTCAAATATTAGAGGAAATGCAAAAGATGAGGGAGCAGATGAGTGGGAGGAGTACTACATCAACAGAGGAGGAAATTGAATCAGAGTAGATGTTATTTATTTTAATGATGTGAACATCTGTAATTATGTATTTTTAGACATGTTTACTTATTTGTTGTTTGGACATCTTAACTTTTTTATTATTGGATATTTATTGATGATATTCTTCTTACTTTTATTATTGTGTATATATTTATGTTCAATAATTTGGTGATGTTTTTGATTAGAGGTGGATGTTTGAATGTATATAGTATTGTATTTTTTCTATGCAGGTTGTATTGTGGAAATTAATTTCAAAAGAAAGAATGTTATTTTTTTTTATGCTACAGGTTTCCGGCGGATTTCAAAAGAAAGAATGTTAATTTCAAAAGAAAGACTGCCGATAATACGATACGACGAAAATAAAATGACATTTCCGACATATATTTACGCCGAAATTTCTGGCGGATATTCCGACGGTAAAGTCCGTCGATAACAGTTCGGTAAATTAAGACGGCAGATTATCCGCCGGTATTTTTGACGTATAGTTTCCACCGGAATTACCGGCGAATTATACATCGGAATACGCCACCAAAAAGGCATCGGTTTCCTATAATGTTTTCGTCGGAATTGAGCCAGAAATGCTACCGGAAACATTTCCGGCGGCAAAAGTTTCGCCGGTTTAGATTTTTGATGCGCAAATTACTATCAGATCATTACACGCCGGAATTTTGCCCTAAAGCTTATATTTCCGGCGGATTTTTATTGTTACCGGCGGATTTTGTCTGCCAATAACAAGGCATTTTCCTGTAGTGAAAACAAAATACCAAAAAACTCTAATACTTGATTCAATAAAAAAAATTTATTAAAATTCATAGAGTTTTTTGCATAATTGATAGAAACATGTAAACACAAATCTCATCAGAAATGTTAACAATATGATGCTAAAACTATTTTTTCCATAAGTTTTATATTCTTGTCCCCTCTTCAAAATTTTATTTTAGACCTTTCTGAATAATATCAAAACTCTCCATCATCATAAGTTCAAAATTTTAAATATATTAAGTTTTTAATATATATTTTTATTTATTTGAAATATAATAAATAAAGATATGGAGAGACATTGACATCAGTCATGTCCCTTTGATAATTTGAGCAGCACATAAGCTCCAATGGAATTCATTATCCATTGGAAAAAAAAGCAAGAAAAAACATAAAAAAGACAAGAAATTGCCAAAAATATGCATTGTTCTTCCCTACCTTTGAGCCAATCAATTACATATATGAAGTAGTACAATTTAATCAGTAGTTGCATGTGATGGCTGTCCATCAACCTCTCTCTCAATTATGAAATTTTTTATTTTTTATTTTTTATCCTAATTACACAAATTAATTTGTGTGCCCTAGGAACTAAAAAAAGATAATTTTCACAGCACATAATGTTGGCTTTCGTGGCAGTTTTAACGGCTACAAAATAGTTTACAACAGTTTCAAAACCGCTGTCTGTCTCTTATACTCAGTATCCGCTGCAAAGACATTTCACAACTATTTTGTAACCGACGGATACGGTCTGGAATGCGCTGGTTTTAAAAATCCTCTATAGCAACAGTTTTCAAAATTCTGTTACTATATCTACGAAAAATACCAATGTTACTATACCACAATAAAAGAATTTGAAGCTCGCTCGAAAGTTTTCAAATTTAATCATCGTAATTATATATAATAGTTAGTAAATATGAATAAATAAATGTATAATTTTATTTTAAATTATTTTTTGAAAATATTTGAGTAAATTTTTGTTTGAATCTCACTAGATTTCACTGATGAGAGAGAGAGAGATGGTTGCCAAAAATAAAAAGCAGTGGGAGAAAGTGCCCCTAAGCCACAAAGGTACGTACAGATAGCATTAGAATTGTAAGAAGTGCATGCCTAAATTGCATCAGAAAGGCCAATCAACAGAAATAGTTACAGGACCAACATTTTATGCAAGCAAGGAAATGATGTGATGCCTCAGTAGACCAATATTTTAATTTTTTTTATCTTTATTTTTAAATTATAATTATTAATTATTTATCTCACCAAAAATATTCTAACAAAAAAAATTTCTAAAATTTTAATTTTTAAAAAAATCTAAGGAGTATAATTTATAGAAAATAAGATTTAGGCTTCGTTTGGGACGGCTTTTTTATTGCTTTTTAAAATAGCTTTATAGTTTAAAAATTAAAATTTTTATACTAAAAAGCTGCTTTAAGAAACAGTTAGAAAGCCGTCCCAAACAAGCCCTTAATATTGACAAATCTTTTCAAAGGAAGCTTTAAAATATGAATTGAAGAATTATTTCTTCATTTATTAATTGAAACATAAATATATGTATAATGAATTAATGAATAAAAATATGTTGGGTGTACTTCTTATCAAATTAAAAAAAATAAAAAAATAAAGCAAATATTTCCCAAATTGTGGGAGAAGGAGGTCTGGCTTGGAGCTAATCATTGTGTCCAAATTCGTTAAAAGGGACAAGTCTCCCATGCTGGCTCTTCTATAGGTGCTATAAAGCCTATATCTCTATATATACCTTTACTTGTGGTGATGTGATGGGTGTAGCAAGTTAAATTCTAGATTGTTTGTTGCACCCATGCACCAAATTAGCACCCATCAATGAACCCTCCTTAATCTCAATTTGATTAAGACCATGATTAGCTCTTAATCCAAATTAAAATGTCTTAATGCAGGGTTGTTAACTGAGGCTTCATTGGGGACGATTTTCTTACTGCTTCTTGAGAAGCAGTAAGAAAGTTATCCCAAACGAAGCCTGAGTCAATTTGATGAATTTTATTTAGGCTATAATATAGTTATTTGATTGACATGATCGAAAGGAAAACATAAATGTATTTTTTAGGAGTGAACTCAAAATATCTTCATTAGTTTAATTATATTTGGCATATTTGTGTTGTGATAAAATCCGAAATATTTTTTTTGATATGATTCGATTAAGGCTTCGTTTGGGATAGTTTTTTTGCTGCTTTCTAAAAAGGCTTTTTAGTACAAAAATTTTTAATTCAAATTTTTGTACTAAAATGCCGTTTTAGAAAGCAGCAAAAAAGCTATCCCAAATGAAGCCTAAATCTAAATCTGACTGAATATAGTCAGTGTGTGCCCTTATATCATAGTATTACATTATTTATGAATTGTGGCTAAATATTAGTAGTCATATTTTTAAAATGTTAAATTATCTGTAAATTTAAATAATATTTATTGGGTATATTTTATGAAAAAAAAAGGAATATTGTTGTTGATGCGATTAAGGAGCTGTTTGGAAAGGATGCAGTATTTTGTAAATATGATTGTGAAGCTGTAGCTGAAAATTTAACCCTTTTTTTTAAGTTATTGTGAATATTATAATTTTGTTCTTTCTTACAACAGTCATCAGACCTAGTCATGAAAAGTAACTTATGACCACAAAAACGTCTAAAAAATATCAAGAAAGCAGCAATAAAGTAACCGCCAAACAGAAGTATAAAAACGATCTAAAAAGCAAAGGAGAAAATTGCCCTAACCAAACCCTAAATCTTTTGACACGTTTTTCTATAAAAAATATAGCAAGATATTTATTTTATCCCTAAAAATATTCTTTTGAGACCTTAATAATGTGCTAATCACATTTGAAAGACAAATAGATCTAATAATTAATATTGAACTTCAAAATTGCTTAAATAATCTGACTATAAATAAAAATATTAATTTTTTTAAAATATTAATAAATATAACTCATAACACTTGAAATTCAACAAGTCATTTGCCAAACATTTAATTAAATAGATTTAGTAAATTAATTAAGTTAATGAAGTATGTTAATTTTGTAATTAGTAAAATTTGGAGAATTTGGGAGGGAAAGGGTGAAAATGGAGGTTGTCTAATTACCTAAAATGGCAGCCGAGGAATGGTCACATCAATGCTTAACCCATCCTTTTCTACCCTAAATTTGAAAACGATGCTTGCTTTCTACTTTCTTTCCCCCTCTCTTTATGTGCCCTTTAACCTTTTCCCTAACATGGTATTCACTACGTATAGCTTCATCTTTAGCCCTTTGCTACATTTTCCTATTTGTATACTTTCAAATATAGTATCCTAACCTTTTTTTTTAAATTTATTTCAAGATAAAGAAAAATATTTTTATTATATAGATGGAAATACAATAAATAAATAAATAAAATATTAATTGGACTCAAAGTATTGCAAAAATAAAGTCCATAGTCATGAAATAAGAAAAAAAATCTGAGTATTATTTTCTGTTCAGAAAGGCTACCACTATTCAAGAAGCTGGTAGAAGCCCTAGTTAAAGGAGGACTCTGCTCATGATGCTGCTTCTTCCCTTTGTTAATCCATTTTGATAATAATCTCATGAAATTAGCTGCATAATTAATCCAGAGGGATATCATCGTTAGATTTGATGTTTTGATAGATGAAATGATGGGTTTCATGAGTTCTTGAGACATTAATTGTATGAGGATTACTTAGAGGGGCTAAATGGTATGTATTTGGAATCTATTTGGCATTGAATGGAGGTGGATACGAAGCGAGAAGAACAAACTCTAAAGAGAAATTGACATAACAAAAAATTGATGGTTTAAAGAGAGTGATGGTAGGGGCATCTATGCATAAGGGTTTACCAAATAATGAAACTAATGTGAACATAATAATTTAATTTGTCGAACAAATGGACCCTTAGGTAGCAGAAAGCTGTCCAAATAATAGTGTTTGCACATTACGAGAAAAGATCATAATCTTGTGATAATTTACTCAACCTCATTAAAAAAAATCGATGTTGAATACTTTGAGCAAAAAAATATAGCTGAACAGACTTCTACCATTAATTTCACTTAATGACAATATATTTTTGGGTTTAAGAAGAAAAATAGAGATATGGTCCTTAGAGCAATGGCCTTTTGGAGGATCTTTTATTCCTTACGATTGAGGCCTACTACTCAAGAATTTAATGATAAGAGAAAATTGAAAGAAGTCTCTCAATTTAAACATTTCAATATTTGAAAACTCTAGCTCAAGTTGTTGTTGACCTTAGTGATAAGAAAGTGGCAATGGTTGTGAATCATTCTTGAAAGAAGTTAGAAATAGGGGTGGGGTCCATACTACCAAAAAGTAAGTGGGGTTGAATGAAAACCCCAGGCCAAGAACAAAAGCATAAGCTTTCTTAGGATGGTTAAAGATAAAATTTGATACACCCGACATACAGGAAGACATGCACTATTAATTAGAACTAGCTTTAAAGAGTGTAGGAGTTATTAATGAAAGGAGAAACACATATGAGAGTGGACGAAATACAATAGATCTTATTGACAAAATAGGAGCCATAAAGTTAGTTGGTGGGATGAGTTCTAAGGCAACAACATGACAAATACATGTAGATCTTAAGGAGCCATAAGGATGGCAATGACATATGAGAAAAGGATAGAATACATGAATCCTCAGAGAAGTTCAGAAGAAATAACTTCTCCTACATCGATCATGAGAAAATTTGCTAGTGGACACACCCGCTAGTTGTAGGAGGTGTCAAAAAAACTCTTGTTATAGGTGGTGTTATGACTAGAGTATAGATGTGCAAAGATGGGTCGGAATTAAGGTGAAGGCACTTGTTGAATAGACATAGGCAAGGGCACATATATGAATGACAATAAAAGCTAACAATAATAACGAAAAATATGAGAATTTATGGTTGCTAGATCATATGCATCATGGGTCACGATAGGTAGGTCAAAACTTTCAGTTTAGTTGTACGTTGTAAGTTTGTGAACAACTCATGTTCATTCTGATGTATAAATAAGTACAATATAAACTAAATATTTTGGCTTGTTTGTCTCAAAGATGGTCCAAACAATATTTAAGTTTGCTTAATCTTGATTTTCTTATAACCTTATTCACATGTATAATAAATCCTACCCATATCTTAAATATTTTTAGACCCTCAAAAGATAATTCTACTTACTGTTCTTTCATTAATTGTTCTCACAAGCCCTAATGAGAGAATGAAAAAAAAATATTCGCTTAGAGCATTTTAGGTTCTTAGCCTTTTTTTTTTTTGTTAAAACCCACAAAGGAGCCTACGAGTTAATATAAAATAAAAGTACAAGTCCTTAAAAGGGATCTAATGCTCACTGTTGCTCAAAAGCGCTACAATCCAAAAGAAAAATAAAGCCTATAAGCCAAGATCCCCTTTAATGCAAGCAAAGAAAACTTATTAAAAAAAATATAAGGGTGGCCAGGAGCAATCACCCCCAAAAATAAAGAGTTCTTTAAGAAACATGAGAATACAAAAGAGGATAAGACCCCACAAAAATAAAATCCAGCAAGAACCACCAGCATAAGCATCGACAAATAAATCTAATAAAATCTGAAGCACCAAAAGACAGCCAGAAAAATACAAACAAGAATTACCTGGACCCCATGCAATCACATGCACAAAAAAAGATAAGGAAAAACCAAATTAGAAGAAAGAAAACACAAAAGCAAAACACTAACACACCCAAGATCCAGAAAAGCAACCCAACAGGAGCAACCTAATTCCAACAGCAAGCCCCCAAACAAACCAACACAAGACAACCAAACCCACACCACAGCAATACCCAACTACCCAGGGCACCAGAAGCAGAACAACAACCCAACGTAACAAAAACCAGGAGAATAGCCAACACAGACAACGAACAATAACAGGAAACAACATCACCTCAACAAAAATCTACACAAACAATGAACCACAATAATAGCAACACCAACCACCACACACTCAAAATGTAAACGCATGAGAAGAGCACCCCAAAAGACAAAAGATATCTATACAAGGAAAGTTTTCCTTGAAGAAACATTAGCTCTAGTAAACCAAGCAACAATAAGATGGTTGTGTTGTAGTTTTTTTTTTCTCTTATATTTTTTATTCTTAGAATAAGACAATATAGAATCATCTTTGGAAACTTTAATAATGTTGAACTCAACTAGATCATGAATATCCAAATGATACACACCCACATCATCCGAGTTAAACTCTCCATCATCCCAAATGGAAGTAGAAAGAGCAGTAGGGCTACACCCATCAAAAGAATATTAGGGACCCTAACAAAATCCTAAATTATTGGTAGAGCCCAACCACATTATTTATCGGGTTATCTTTAGACAGCAAGGTAATGGGAATGGGAATAATCAGAACTAAGTTAAAAACATCAATACTCCCATAAGGCTCACAGGCAATAACTTCCACATTATGATCACTGAGGAAAGTATCATCATTATAAGCTTAAGAGGAGTTACATAAGGCAACCTTGGTAGTCAAACCAAGATTATCGATAATACCCTTAAGAACATCAACATCAATAACATTGGAAGGATTCAGAATGTTATCAACATATGTAGCCAAAATGTCCATCAAAAGATTTAACCCATCAGAATTTTCCTGATTCACAATGATATTGGATTGATCCTGAACATTAGAAGAGATAGTGACAACATCACCTTGCTCATTAGTTATATCCCCAACTCCACCATTAACTTTCTAAAGTTTAGTTTTCCTCAAATGAGGATGTAAATAAAAATATTTAAATTTTTCATGGCCAATACATTTATAATGCCCACAGAAATAATGAAAATCACACATAAGAACTCTTTGAACACAACCAAACTTTTATATATGATCCAAGCCAAACCTTATTAGGATATTTCTTAGTGATATCAAGATCGCCTAAAATATGAGTAACTGAAAGTCTCGATCTAGACGCATTAGCATTATCTGTTTGGAGGGGATGAACAAAGAGGGAGCCCAACCCAAATAAAATGCGTCCAGAAAATAAATACGGCCAAAGCTCAGGAAAGAAAATCCAAATAGGAACCACAGGAGATTCCTTGCTAAGATCAAACAAAAGGGTCCATTTAATTAACTTATAAAATAGTTGTTAACATGTTATGAACCCCGAGCAAAAATCCTACTACAATCCAAATCATTGGATAATTTAATCAAAACATGTCTATGATTCAAAAGAGTAACATAAAACTTGCTTGAAAATTTCAAGTTAAAAAACATTTTTAATCCTATCTAAAGGAGGTCTGCAACCAAAAAGCTTTTCGACAAGCGAGAACTCGAAGGGAGCTGCTAAGGCCTGGATCTCCTCTAAGATCCATTGAGAGGGCAAACCAAGATGCATGGGTAGCAACCTTCAGATCCAAAAAAACATAGGGGGAAGAAGAACTGGCCAACAAAACCTTGAAGGATTTCAATTAAGTTTTACCCCCCGAAAAATTAATGGGGGTAAGAGAATTTCTTTATATCATATTTGCCAAATGTAGAGCCTAAGACTAATACCTTGGGTTTGTTTTATATCCTATTTTGGTGGGATTTAAACAAGATTTAGCTTAAACATGCCAAATAAAACTTTGTGGACATGAAGTTTTATTATTTTGTAAAACCACACTTTAGTTTAGTTATTGATTGAATCCAAAATTTAATATATAAATCATAGAATTTAGCAAATTTAAGAAATTCTCTTCACATAAATTTTAATCCTAAAAGTAATAGCCAAATAATTCAAAAGGATTTAGTATGATTTAATTGGTTCCATTCTAAATAATTTTTATGTTTTAATCCTCTCAAGATTTAGCAAATTTAGAGTAATATCATTTATTAAAGCCTGCTTGAGCTAAGAAAAATGAAAGCCTTCTAATGACTAGTTTGTTGTGTCCTGGGGTTGGGTTGTTCTATTTTTGGGGTGCCTTGCTGGTTTCTTGTCGTATTTTTGGGTTGGTGTTGGTTCGCTTATCTCTGGTTACTTGGTTCTTTATTCTGGGGGCCGCTTTTGGGGCTTTTGGTTGCAGGTGGTTTTTGGGTTTTAGTTTTGGGTTTTGGGGCTTCTTTGGGTTGGTGGTTAGGGTTTTTTGAGATGGGTTGTTAGTGGAGTTTTGTTTGGGGTTAGGTCGTGGCCTTTTGTTTTTTTTTGTTTGGCTATTTTACTGCTCTATAGTGGGGCATTTGGTTGTTTATTAGTTGATCCTGAGGCTGTTATGCCCCTGTTTTGGAACTATGTTGCTTTTGCTCCTATCTTGTTGTTCTAATTATTTAGTTTGTTTCTAGAAGTTTTTTTTTCATGCAGGTTTGGATCCTAGTTTTGAATTCTGGATTCAATTTTGGTTGGCTTGGTTGGTGATCTCTCTGGGGTTGCTAATCATGCTTGCTCATTGGTGGTGACTATCTTGCAAGCTTCTATTTTTTTTCTTTTCATATTGTATTCTTAATAGGGATCATTGGCTCGTTAGGACTTTATTTTGATTTTAATTATAGCTCTCTGAGCAATAGTGAGCATTTGATCCCTTTAAGGGCTTGTAACCTTATTTTAATGATTAGCACATAAGACCCTTTTGTGGGTTTCCAAAAAAAAAAGCCTACTTGAGCTAAATCTTATTTGTAGTTAAATGCCCCCTTAAGAGCTAAAGAGTACTACTTGAGCCAAAACTTTTATATATATATATATATACTTTTTTTAAATTAAAACCCACTCACGGGCTTATGCATTAATATAAGAAAAATGTTACAATTCCTTAAAAGGGATGAATAGTTCGCTACTGCTCGAAAGTGCTACAATCAAACAAAATAAAAACCTAAGAGCCATAAATCATTATCTTAATATAATCCACAAAAAAAAATCTAAAAAATCTACGGGAGGCCAGAAGCCATCACCCAAAAATTGGAGAACAAAAAAGAATTGAGAAACCAAAAGGAACAAAATCACTTGTAGCAAAAGCGAATCACCATACCTTGAACAAACACAACAGCAGATTGAGAGACCAACTGAACCGCCAAAACATCAAAGAAGAAAAAGCTAATAACCTACTATTGACCTCATTGTATGAGGTCACAAGGATCCATCCAGATCCCTACCTTGTTAATCTAATGATTGATTGTCATTTTCTGATAGGGAGTTTGAATCTGAAAAGTTCATCATGATGGGACTCCCTTGAAAGTTAATTTCAGGGGTGTCACCATCAGATAAGACTTCAGATTAGTTTCCCAAAAAAGTTAACTTTTCAAAATCTCTTTTTTAACTCAACTTTTTAAACAAACACCTGCCAAAAATACTAAATGAACAATTAAAATCAATAATAAAAAACTTAAGAGAGTTGCAGCAACCTACTAACAACCAACAAAGAAGATTTCTGCCACCAGATGATTCTATAATATTTCAAAGGTCAACCTAACTAAGCGCTTAAGAAGAGAGCCTCCAACAAAGAAGATCCTTGCCCCAACTGAGAGGAACCAAAACTCAGCCTAAAACTAACTAAGAACCAAATAACTACAGAAAAACTAACTTCAATAAAAGGAACCCAGTAGACACCAAAAGAACTTGCGAAACTCTACAAACAATGACCTAAACACAGTAGGAACAACAACCAAATTAACATTTCCTGATCTCCTATATCTGATGATGCTTTATTGGCTTTGGGTATGGGAAAATAGTAAGTGTATGATTTTTCTATTGGAAATTCTGATGAGCATTATAACTGGTTGAACCCTGATCCTTTCCATGCTAACATAGTGGTTGGGGAGGCTAATGTTGGTAACTGTTATGTTTCTCAAGGTGATAATGATTTGAATGTTTTTATTGTTTATAATGATGGTTTCTCCTTTGCTATTGGCAAGAAAAAGAAAAATAAAAATAAAATGACAGAACAAAATTTGAAGTATTTGATTGATAAATCTTTGAGTTCTAAAGATGCTCCTAATCCCTCTTATAATGCTTAGTCTTGTGCTTGGTCTTTGTTGGTTTGCTGTTTGGATGGGTTTGGCTTTGTCTGTCTTTGAAGTGCCTCCTGTTTTCTCTTCTAGCACTATTAGTGGGTTTAGTTTAGGTCATTGTTGTTTGTGTTTAGGGGTGTATTGCCTTGCAGTTGGGCATTTTGGTGTGACAGGTTGTTTGGATTGTGGAGGTTATGTGGCTGTTGGTTTTGCTGTATAGGGTTGTTTGGTTTCTGGTGGTACTGCGGCTGAGTACTTTTGTTTGTTGGTTTGTGGCTGGTTATCTTGCTGTGAGGGTCTATTTTGATTTTTTCTCTTCCTAATTTATTTTCTTGTTTGGAGCTTCTCAATTTTGTAAATCTACCTTACGGTTCTAGTTTAGATGCTCATTGTTTGGATCTTTGCTGGCAAAAGGCCTGTCTTTTTTGCCTCTAGGGGTTCCTTTTAGGTATTGCCATGGCTTTTGGGTTTATCTGTTTGCTTTTCTTTTTTCTTTTTTTTTGCAGCTTCTTCCATTGTGTTGGACTTCTTTGAAGATCTCGTATGGGCTCTTTTTATGGGTTGGCTTCTTGCCTTCTTATCTTTTACATTATGCTTATTATAATTAGATGGATCATTGGCTCATTAGGGTTTCTTTTCATTTTGATTGTACTTTTTTGTTGTAGCAAGCATTTGATCATTTAAGGACTTGTTACCTATTTTCTTAATCGGCGCATAGGTCCCTCTTTGAGTTTTAACAAAAAAATATAGGTTCAAAAGAAAGGATCACCTACCATAGAGGACAATGGTAGAATAATTATCTACCACCGAAAGGTGAATAATAACAATTAGAATTGTGAAAGCAACTCTTAGAAATAAGGGAATAAGAAATTCGATCAATATTGTTTTTTGAAAATTATCAATGGAAATGCCACCCCCAGGCATCAAAACAACCAGCCGACCAACCAACAGAGATGAACAGCATAAACACCAGACAAAATAGAAAAGGAAATGAGATCTGATATGAAACAAACCAAAAAGCCCCAAACAAAGAAGGCAAGAAAACCCAACAGCAAAGACAAGACACCCCAAGCAACATCTCAGTCAAGCTGTTTAACAGAATGATAATACACAATACCCGCAACAGCCATCAACAGAGGAGCAACCCAAGTTAAACAACAACAACACCAACAAAACTTAATTAAATACACTTTCTAATGTAAGGAAACCCAACCCTATTCATCCTGAGCATGCCTTTAACAGTAATAAACTCAGAACAATTATAATAAATAATTGAATCAGAAATAATATAACATTTCTTTACAAACCAAATCTACAACACAATTTTTCATTAGATATCAATATTTATATAGTTACATCTCAAACATAAATATGGATTTCATTAGATATCAATATTTTATATGCCTCTCTTTCTACCTAAATATATATGAAAGCCCAAAGGAGTAGACCTAGTTAAGTTTTTCTTACCATTGAGGGGAAATATTTTCGTTGACAAAAATATAATATAGAGAACGGGGGTGCGGGCTGTAGTAGCAGAATAGTCTACAAGTCACAAGCACTTCTTTTAGTTGAATTTTTTGTCTCCTTATTCTCAATAGCAAGTTGGATATTTTGTTGGACATTAAGAAACATGTTTGTTGGATCCTAGAATGGAGTATGAATAAGATGTGTTGAAGAGTTGTTTATTGATTAATTTATGTTACGCAGCTCATGTTGGTCTGTTGGTTTGGAGCTTTGGCTATCAACCAAAAGGTCTTGGGTTTAAAGCTTGCGTATGTGGTGTGTGCGAGTTTGTGCCTTAATTGGCTCAGAAATCTAAAAAAAAAGATTAATTTATATTGTTATCCTGAATTTTGTTAACAAGCATACATAAGAGACCTCATGCCTAAGTAATATATAATGGTACTAGCTAGAACTTAGGAAGCTTCACAATCATCATTCTTTGATTATAGCCACAATCCCTAGAACCAATCCAAAAGGAGCTAAAGGGTGTACCAAATAAGTAAGTTAATGTGAGGAGAATAATTCGATCAAAACGATAAATTTATGTAGAAATGATATCCAAAATAGAGTTCTTGGGAATTCCACATTGACATTCAAGTTTAGAGACCAATTGCTAATCCTCATAAAGAAGTTCACAATATTTAAGACCCTATATTGGAAACAAGTATGATTGATTGGTTCAGTTTTAGTTATATTACTCTTTAAGACATCACATCAATATAAATTTTTATAAATAGAATGTATAGGTTGATGTAAGGGTTGGGGAAAATGAAAAAAAGCTTTAGATAGTTTTTTTCTCCAACAGCTCCCTGCTCCCTCTCTCCCTCTCTCTTGCAAGAAGAGCTCAAGAATTCCTCTTAAAAGTTCAAACAAGTGGTATTAGAGCCTCATTGAGGTGATCGAGGAGAAAGAAGCTTATGGGCTCGACAAGGAATGTGATTTCGTTTGCATAAGACAGATGAGAGAGGAGAGGTCGCACTGCGGGCCGATCACTGGCTGTATTGAGAGAAAGGAAGCGATCTTCACAAGATTCACCGAAAAGAAGAAGAAGAAGCAACTCGCGTGAATCATCAGGTTTGTGGCTACTTAGATCTTCTTTGCAGCATGGTCTGGTGCCATGATCGGCAGGAACGAACAAAGCGGCCTAATGCCGTGATATGAAGCTCATGAGGGCAGACACGTGAAGCGTGGCATGAGCACACGAGCAGTTGCCTGTGCGGGCGTAGGAGATCGGGATGAAGACCTGGGTCATACGGGCTGTGTGGGATTTCGCCCATGTGTATGATTGATGGAAGTTGGAGCTTGAGGTGGCGGCTGGAGCGGGAGATTAGCTATACTCCACCTGTCCAATCGACCATAAGCGATAACCATTAGAATTGCGAGCCATCGATGTCAAATTCCTCATCAATCGTGATGGTGAACGTCAACACTAGAGGAAATTGCGGCGTGCCATTCAAAATTTGTGCAAGAAGCGTGATATCGGTTGCATAAAGCGAAGCAGACGAGCATGGCTCGGGCTGGTGTCCAATGTGCAAGAGGCTGCAGGTCATGCAAGCAGAAGTGTTGCTATTGGGAGTCTCATGCGTAGGCGTTGGTCGAACCGAGTGTGCGGAGGCAGAATTGACAAGACCAAAAAGAAGAATCCTCTCAGAGCAATGTTGAACTCTCTGGTCAAGGTGATGGATACAGTTTGGGCTTGCTGGGGGGGCGTTCCACTTCAGTAATGAAATCTATAGGTTGGGCTTTGACATGGGAGCTTTATTCCATCTGATTGAAGAGAGGCGGTAAAGGATATTTCAAGGAAGAACCTGAGAAGTACTCCCTGTGGTTTCATCTTCTTTATTACTTGGAATTGGGTAGCAGAGAAGTTGGAGGTATCTAGGGCTTTTGAATTTCTTCCCTTTGTTATCATTACTTGTAGAAAGTATAGATGTTGAGGGATCGAAGAAGCTTCCTGGGAGGCGCGAGTGAGTAGATGTCGTGCCAGCGGACGTTGGAGGCAAGGATCCTTTTCTTGATTAAAGATTTGTTTAAATATTTTGAGGTGGAGCTTCCAGGTTGGAACTCAAAAAGATTGGCTAGCAGTGTCGATCGGATTTGGGGTTGGAGCGGTAGAGAAAAAGCGACAAGATCAAGAACCTCATATTTGGACATGTGGCTTATGCAAAGTAGTAGGTTCGAGCCCGCACAGGTGCTCGGGGATGACTGACTAGCCGAAGGATGCTCATTGCTAGAGCGTGGGCATGTCACACAAGAGAAAATGCGTGGGAGGGGGACAGAAGCATGCAAAAGTAGGCGATGCATAAGGCTCGAGAGTGCAGATCAAGGGAAGAATAGTGAGCAATGCAGGCGCGAGTGGGTTAGAACGATCGGGAGTGTGAGCTGGAGTTGTGGTTCGGAACACACAGTGGAGGCCTTTCGTGAGCGTGATTGGGCTCGGTTCGGCGTGTTTACTCGTGGAGTTAGTACAGAGAACCGGTCAGATTGCAACATGCGCACAAGTGGTTCTTTGATTGTAAAATCTGGACCAATGTGAAGATTGTTATGATTGATTGGTCCAATTTTAGTAATATTGCTCCATGAGACATCACATCAATGTAAATTCCTATAAATAGGATGTATAGTTTGATGCAAGGGTTAAGGAAAATGAAATAAAGCTTTAGACAGTTTTTCCTTCAACAACTCCCTTCTCCCTTTCTCCCTCTCTCTTGCAAGAAGACCTCAAGAATTCCTCATAAAAGTTCTAACAGGAACCTATTGGGTGAGTCTCAACCACACGTCGATGGTGTGATCAAAGATGAGGTCAAGAAGCTTAATGAGGAACTAGGTTATGAGCACTTCACTATTGAGAAAATATCTAGTTGTCCTTTTGAGAAAGAAAATTTTTTATTTGATTCTGATTGCCCTAATAAGACATGGTTGATAGGAAGAAGATAAACATCAAGCTGACTAATCAAAGCAAATAAGCTTTTATATAAAATTAGTACCTTGGAATCTATCACTCAATAGATATCAAGCAAAGTCTAACTAGAATTTAATTCATTGTTCTTAATTGTTAGAAGATTAACTGCAAACAGCAAGTCCTTCTAATTTTAGAAAAAAATATCTAAAAACCCAACTCATTTTAAATCCTGTGGCCCCTCCAATGTACAGACATACAGCTCAAATATAGCTGTAAGATTTGAACGAATAAAAAAGCCAGAATTTTTCTTTATCAAATAGAATTTTAAATTTAAATAATTCATATATATATATATATATAGCAAAATCAAAATGATAAGATGATAATACTTATTATGTCCAGCGTTTATGTTGTTTTATTATATTGACAGAGCTGCTGAAGAATAAGGTTTCATTTTGGATAATTTTTTTACTGTCTTCTAAATCAGCTTTTTAGTATAAAATTATCGAAATCAAAAAATTGATATATTAAAAAATTGATTTAGAAAGCAGTAAGAAAGTTGTCCCAAACGAAGCCTAATCCTTAATTTTCATGTTCCAACATAAAGGGTTGATACATTGTCAAAAATTAATTTGATAAGACATGAAACTCGATGCATATTTGAATGAAAATCTTTCACCGCGAAAAATTTTTGAAAAGCAAAGCAACGGGAAATCTACCCCGATAAGATCTTAAATAAGATCATTAGTAAGTAATATGTGGTGGTTGGAAGCACAATTAATTTCCATTATATAATTCACCGATAAATATGCTAATTTTTACTCTTCTATGTCAACTTAACCCTAATTCTAATATCTAATTCACATCATCTATTGTAATTATAACACGAGAGATTACGCGAAATTTTTTTCATCGTGTACTAATTACAAGATTAATTACTCTTCAAAACATATAAAATATTATTTATCTTATATGTTTTCTCTCAATCAATCCATTTATCCTTGTACTTCTATCTCTATCATACAATATCACAACCATGCAAATAAAATTTCAACTTCCATCTATCATAAAGACCTAGTTTTATTTGGGACAGCTTTTTTATTGATTTCTAAAGCAATTTTCTAATACAAAAATTTCTAATTTAAACTATTTTATACTAAAAAGCTGCTTTAAAAAAAGTAAGAAAGCTATCCCAAACGAAGCCTTAATCGACCTGACCGTGCACATTATTTGCGCTCCATTAGAGAAAAAGAAAGGGCAGAGAAGTCCATTCACACTTTAAAAACTTGGTCATTTATGTCAAATTAACATTGCCTTTCTATATAAAGAATGGATTCAGTATTTTCTTCCTTTAGCTCTACAAAAATAAAAATCTCATAAATATTTGATCATTTGATACTAAATTTGTGAGAAGTGGGAGATCCACATTCAAATTTCAAGGAAAGATGAAAGTTTTATTAAATCTTTTATTTGCTCAGATCTATGTGTATATTATAAACATCTTTGTTAATGCTATATTGTATACAGTTAAAAATTCTGATTACTGATATATCTAAAATTTTCAAAGGGCTTCTCTATGTCATCTGATATTCAAAAAATATATATTCTTTCATATTTGATAAATGATACAATAATTATGAGAATTGATTGATCAAAGTCCATAAACATGTAATTTTTATGTTGTAAATCATAATTAATTGTGTGATAGTGTGTTTATAAATAAATCATTCTTTATTTAAAAGGAGAAAAATATTTCTCTCTCTCTCTCTCTCTAGATCATTCATAATTAGGATAATTAGGTGAAATACATCATGTCTAGATAAGCAAAAAATGAGGTGCAAAACTAAGATTTTGTTTGGGAATAGCTTTCTTACTGCTTTCTGCAGCAGTTTTTTAATACAAAAATTTCTTAAAATCAACCAAAAAAAGTGATCAAAAGCTATCCTAAACGAAGCCTAAAGTTATCAAAAAACATTTTTTAACTAACTTTCTTTTAAAAAAATTTAAATCAACTGTAACATAAGCACTTAACCTCTTAATTTAAACATTCTCTCTACTAGGGTCCTTCCATATTGGTTGTGGTTTTATTGGTCTTCTGGTTTTTGATGGTTTTGTTGGTCTATCGTCTGTAGGTGGTCTTTTTTTTTTTTTTTGGAGGTGATCATTATTGAATATCGAGAAATGCTTATTTCTTGTTAAATTTTTGGGCTTTGGCTTCTTGCCGGTCGGTTTTGTTTCGCTTTGTTGTTATAACTAAGTTTGTAACATTTGCTCTATAGGTTTTATTTTCTTTTTTGATTGTAGCTCTGGGAGCATTAGCGAGCTGTGATTTCCTTTTAATGACGTCGTAACTTTTAATTTCATGATATAAAATCCCAGCCCATAAATAAGCTTCACAAAAAGAAGAAGAAAACCTCTTAATTTAAGCATCAAATTAACAATCTAAATAATATTACTTTTTTCTTTCTAAATATAGTATTAAATAGATAAGCACAGATTTAGCCATCATTTAAATAAAATGAATTGAACTTTTTTTTTTTTTTGAAAATATGGCAACAAAATTGATGGTTATTTAATAGTCGGCACATGAAGCTCCAATGTTCCATCACCCCTAAATTGTGTAGCATGCCCACCCTCTCTAAACTAACAGAAAGTTTACATTAAGTATTCCTTTAATTTTTAATCACAATAAAATAAATTTTACCGACTCCTTGTATAGAATTAAAATTGATCTTATCTCTGGCAGGGGATGTTTCATCTTCTATTTTTTGGGCTTTGGTTTCTTGTCTCTTGTTTGCCTTTTTGATTTGATTTTGTAATTTAGTATTGGATTAGGGGTGTAAACTAGTCGAGTCGAGCTCAATTCAAGCCCATCTTGAGCTCGACTCATGAGCCGAATCCCGAGCTCGAGTTGAGCTTGAAAGGCGAGCTCGAACTCGGCTTGTCCCACTATAAACGAGCTCGAGCCACTCACGAGCTTCTGGTGGTTTGGTTGTCTTCCGCGCACTGTTATCTGTCGCGATCCTGTCAGCCTTCCGCGAACTCATGAGCCTTCACGGTTGTCCTGTTCGTCCTCCTTCTGAGCTCATGAGCGTGATCGTCGCGTTTGTCTGCCTTCTGAGCTCACGAGCGCGGTCTGCCTTGAATTCCGAAACTATTGGCGGGAATTGCGAAAATGTAGGCGGGAATTTTAAACAACAGGTGTGAGTTTTTAAAAAAGAGCTGCCGGGTATTTAATAAATAAAATAAAAATTATTTTAAAAATATTAATAGTGATTTGGGCTGGCTCGCAAGCTCGAATTTGAGCGTGAGCTTGAGCTCGTGGCTCAATAAGCTCGGCTCACAAACTCGTTAACGAGTCGAGCTCGAGCTGACGCACAAGCCAGCTCGGCTCACTTAGACCCCTACATGGGATCCTGTGCCCCATAGGTTTTGCTTTTCTTTTGATTCTAGCTCTTGGAGCGTGCAATAGTACTAGAGAGAGGATTATTTAAGGACTTTATAATTTTGCTTTTGATGATATAAATCTCGCTCATATATAAAAGGGCATTCAAAAAAATTATATTTATCTTATATTTTATTTTTAATTAATAAATATTTAAAATAAATAATTCCTTTTTATTTTTTTATAAAAGAAAATAGCTGATAAGATTTTTTTTTTTTTTTTTGCCCGGGGAGGGGAGGATGTGTATTTTTTGTGTTATATTATTTCTTTTTTTTTTTTTGGGAAAAGTTATATTATTTCTACTCCATGGCCGTACGTTCATGAGTAGGCCTCCGGCGGGCAGTATTGCTAGAATAGAAACGTTCATTTCTTCCACCTCATTCTTTCATCCTCCCTCTATCTCTTTCCTCTTCTTCTCCTTCTTTCCCTCTTCTTCTCCTTCTTCCTCTTGTTATGGATCTGGTTTCTTCAAGGGAGCATCTCTGCTATGTTCGCTGTGCATATTGCAACACTGTTCTTGCGGTAATCTTTCATGTACTCTATAGCTTAATTTATACTATGAGAAAAAAAAATCAGATATTGAAGCTAACTTCAGTCATCACTGAGATCCACTTTCTCTCTCAGTTCAAGAGTGCTAGCTCCTTCAAACCCGTGGGATCCAAAACTATGATCAAGCAAGAAGATTATTGATCGATCAAGTTTGCACTAAGCATCGTGATCGATCAGATCAGACAACTTGCACAGTTTTGATCGATCATAGGTCATGCGATTTTTGAACCTGCGGGTTTAGGAAGAATTGCTATTTGTTATATTAGGGTTAGTTATAATCACTTTAATGATGGACTCATACAGACATCTTTCTGAATTCATAGTGCGTTTTGAGATCAGTGATGTGTTGGTAGTTGCAGGTTGGAGTTCCATGCAAGAGGTTAATGGATACTGTCACTGTGAAGTGTGGGCACTGTAACCATCTCTCCTTCCTAAACCCTAGGCGCTTGCTTCAAGCTCATTATTCTGATCACCAGTTAGGATTTCAGGTGTATTTTTCTTTGTTTTTGGCATTTTTATAAGACATATATAACTCCTTTTCCCTCATATAAATTATTCTCCTATCAGTATTGTGAGAAGATGATAGCATATCAAATATGTAGACTATGAATCAATTTTTTTTCTTAAAATCAATAAATTTTATTAATATAAAATCACTAACTAATATATAAAAGAAAAAAAAATCAAAATAGTGAGCAAAACCAATAGCCCGAAGAGAAGCAAAACACAATGGAAAAAATTCTGGAGCTGCATCCACCGTACTGAAAACATGGAAGTAGCTAGCAGTGAATACAAAGTGTTGAAGTCGATAACTGCAGATTTTGTCGAAAGCCTTCAAATTTTAAATGAAGATTCGTAAATTATAAGTAGAGAAATGCAACCTCTGATGTATTCAAATCTCAATGATTCCTATCAATATTGTTACAATAGAATGAGGAGATTTTAGTTTAATTAAGCTTTAAACATCTTTCTTAAATCTCTCTTATCTTAACTAATCCTTTTCATTTTCAACTAAAATTAGAAGAGTCTTCACCTTTTCCCCTTTTCATGAATGTTTAAGCACACTTGTTTTAAAATTAAAAAAAATTGTGATTTTTCTATCAATGATTTTTATTAACAGACTTGTAAAAAGATCTAAAGTTGTTCATAAATAGATCGATTTGTCTAAATCTGAAAACAAATTGTACTTTATAAATACTTTATATTTGATCTTAGAAATAAAAAATAACCTTTTATATGCAACCAAAGTTCACTTTTTTTAAAAGAAATTCAACAAATATAATCTCTCTCTCTCTCTCTCTCTCTCTCTCTCTCTCTCTCTCTCTCTCTCTCTCTTATTATGAAAGGAAGAAGATTGGTTGAGTAAATTAATTTCTGAAGAAAGGGTCTGCTACATTTTTAGCCAAGAATGGGTTTCTTTTGATTTACTAAGACCTGCTTTGTTTTTTGTGGATTTGCATGCAGGATCCATGTAATGATTGTAGGAAGGGACAGCTTTCAGCAGCATCTTCATCAACTTCTATGGAGCAAGCACCGAAAGCACCTTTTGTTGTCAAACGTATTATTTTTTTTTTTTTTCATTGTATTTTTATTTTAATGTTTATTTATTATTTTATATTTTATCTCCATCTCTACATAGTTTGTCGTTTGATAACCAATTGCAGCTCCAGAAAAGAAGCATCGCTTACCATCAGCTTATAATCGATTCATGAGGTAAATTAATCCTTGTCTCAGAGTTTTTTTAAATTAAACTATTTAATTTTGGTGCTTGTAATCATATAATTATGTTGAGGATAGAAGAAAAAGATAAGAATTTATATTTTTTTTATATCTTACTTTGTATCTATATTTACATTCTGTAGCGTTTACTATTTTAGGAAGAATTCAATTAATTTGCATTATATATAAAGAAAGGCAAGGCTGATTTTTCTAAATTTTTAGATGATTATTTGCTGCATTATTTGATTAATTAAGGCTTCATTTAGGACAACTTTTTTACTAGTTTTGTAAAGCTGCTTTTTAGTTAAAAAATCTCTTAAAAAAAGGAAAAAGCCAGTGGCCTAAATCTGTCCCAAACGAAACCTAAGTATTAAGTGGAATATTTTAGTAATAGCAATGCGTTGTACGTAACGGCAAATACATACATTAATTTAGAGCATATACATCTTTATTTGACGTGCGAAGGAAATTAATAGTACTCAACCAAAAGTTTGATGGTATTCATGTTTGGTTTGAGATAATTTTCTTGTTGCTTTCTAAAGCATTTATTAATACAAAATTTCTTGAAAGCGGTAAAAAAGCAGTGGTCAAAAGTTGTCCTAAATGAAGCTTCAATCTGATAAATTTGCACAGAGATTAAAGCATCTAAAGAAACTAACCTTAGTCTGCTACCCATTGTAAATGATCATTAATTAGTTCTAATAAACTAATATATATAAGCCCTTCTGAAATTTGTCATAATTCTTCTTTATACCTCTACGATCCCTTTTCACTAATGGTTCATTCAAACAGACCATTGAATTCATGAGGTCGTCATCTTCAGATTTGATATTCTCATCATAAATAAAATTTTGATTTTTTTTTTTTAGCTCTTGATGAGTTGACAATGAGAGAATTTTTCGGGGGAGGCAATATGTCAGAAGTAAGATTATGTTTTGCGCCCGATGAAGGTGATGAGTGATACATGAGAACAACCTCCAATGATAAATTACCATCATAGCAAATTGATTCAAAATTGTTTAGACCGTTATACATCTCATTAGCTAATATAGGGTCGGGATTAAATAGATATCTCTTAATCAATAATTTAATTGATTCTACAAAGCTAATGAAAGTCCTTTGAGAAGGGAGGGCATTGGCTTAGAGATGAAAATGGAGAAGGCACAAAAGCTATTGTTTTTGGAACCATCTAAGGGAGGGGGTTTGGTTATGCTAGGGAATAGGTATTTGTATCATTTTCATTGATTTGAGGATGACTTTTTTATATTTCTGCCTAATTAGGAAGCCATCATGCCAATATAAGTTACAATGTATACAAAATCTAAGGATCATTTTAATCATAATTATTTGATAGTAACCAAAATATTTAGAGCTAATTCAAATAGAATTAGGAAACTATTGAGTTGCATCTACTTCAACAAATGCTCTAGTAATGGATGGTCTAGATAAAGTAATAGTAGCAATATTCATGTGTATAACTTGATTACATAATAAAGCCAAAGTAAACATAACAAATTGTTTAAAAAGATGAACTCTTAGGTGAGGAAGTGATATCCAAATTAGAGCAATTGGATATTAAAAAAAAGGATAGAACTTCAGAGACCATTTACAAATCTCATGAGAGATCCCTCAATATTTGAGATCTCGGATAAAAATAGAATATGATAATCTTTCACCCTTTAAATTAAATTAAATATTTTTAAGATTAAGCAAAATTTGATATCATGCCCCAAAAACAATGAGATATTAGGGAATTCCAAAAAACTAGCTAAGGAGAATGTCATCAAAGAATTTAAGAACGCAAGAAAGTTGAAGGTAAATTACTGTATAGTTTTTCATTAATATATTTTCCAATATGTGATGTATGAGTAAAGCTAATAATTCAATGTGTCTTAACAAACTTCCACTCATATGTGAGACTAAATCTCTTGTAAACATTTTCATCATATCTTGTTGTATGGAAGAGCTAACGTTAGCATAAAAGGCATGAAAATCTCTTTTTTTTTTAATCAAAGACGTGATTTTTAAGCTTGGGTGAATTGATGAAGAAAAATAGTAGAAGGAATTCCTCATGAAGATAAAGATTGATAAAGAAAGGTTCTATTTTCAGTGAAACGTCAACTGGCAAGAACACAAACTTATTTCTATTAAAAAAATTAATGTTGAAGAAGATGGGGCCAAGAAAAGGTGATCATAACCATCAAGAGGTTATCAAAATAGTGAAATACATGAAAATGTAATCGATATACATTTTGATGTGTTCTTTCTATTATTGTGATTTATAGGTACATTAATTAGTGGACTTTAAACTTAACATGTTTTTTTCTTGTGACTTGATATTTCAATTTTTTTAGTTGTAAACCATATAATATGCGGGTTTACATAAGAAAAAAAAGGATTTTTGTAGGACTACGAATTTTAGCAATGTTTTTCTTTTAGGATATATTATAGTGTTACTAAGATTTTGATTATGTGAGACATGCACTTGATAAGATAAAGAATCTTATAATTTTAGCTGATCCAAAGAATATAATGCAAATTTTATAGCAATGTTAAGATCTTTAAAGTTTATAGGGGTACTTTAATTAACATGAGAGGTTAAAGAGTTAGAAAATTTAATGTATTTTAATGTGTAATTTTAGTTCTTTAGTTATTTCTTCTTTTATATTAGAGTGTCTCATTTTAAGGAAGTAGATGAGAGATCTCCCTCATTATAAAAAAAGTTTTGAAACATGTTTAAGCATGTGATGATGGGAATGGAAAACTTTTGGTGATAAAAAAAGATAATGTTCACATTACAAAAAGTCTTTAATGATGTTAGGTTGTACCATAATAGTATTTAGAGTAAGGAGATTGCCATTTTAAGGAAACAAAAATCTAATGGTTGGTGCATATATAAGTTTGAAGGCAACAGTTTAGAGCATAATATTATGATACAAAGGTCTCTCATAGGTATTTAGTTCTTACATTATTTAGGTTTGATGAGATTATTTGGTGTTGAGCTATTCAAAATTTTGGAATTTAAAAAAGCTTGGCTTAAAGAGGATAAGACATGTCGGAGATTCAACTTTAGGTCATAGATGAGTTAAGGGGGAGAATTGTTATATTTTCTCAAAATATTCCTTATTTATTATTCACTAAATTTGCATAAGGATTTGGATTTATGGAAAGGCTTATTATATTAAACAATTATCATATGCCTAAGGAAAAATTTAAAAACCTAATTCAAAAACTATTAAGATTTAGGCTTCCTCTATGTATTCACTTATATAGTAAGTAATATAAGAATATTGGAAATTTCATCTAAAGTTCATATCTCAAGAAGCATACATGTAGTTTCTTAGATTACATATGGATTTTTATAATTATATCAAGAGGTGCTCATTTGGTTTTGTGGCAATCAGCTAGAGATCTTTTTTATATAGTTCTAGGGTTTCTTAGAGGATAAATGTGAAGAATGTTTTATAACAACCTAACCTCTTTGTATACTATTCTTAGGTATATTTTCTTATCCTTCTTTATTTGTGACAGAGTGTGCTTGATGTTTGAGAATGATGATGAATTTTTCTTCCACTAGAATTTTTATAACTTCTTTGATAATAAATTGGAATATCTTCTTCTCCCTCATGGATGGAAGCTAAGCTAAAGCCAAACCATATAAGGCTTAATATATTTAATTATTAGTTTATTTCATCTGATATTTATCATATTTAAGTGGCACGTCATTCTTGATTTTGGTTGATAGGCTTGCTTCTTAATTAGGTCCCTTCTGATAACAAACTGGAATCAAAATATAATTCTAAGATAGATGACCTTAATGTTTGAGTTTAAGAAATTTGATGGGATAAAGAGTTTGGCTCTCAGTGAACTAAGATCCATATTATTATTCCTTAAGATGATTTTAGGAAGACACTTATAGGGAGTTTGAAGAAGAAGATAATGATTAATGAAGATGAAAAGTTAGATATGTATGGCAAAAACTTATAACATTCTAATATTGTTTTACCTACAAATTCTTAATGAAAGTCTTAGAGAAATCCATCACAAAAAATTTATGGCTCATGCTAGAGTCATTATTAACAAAATAAAACCTCTCCAAATAATTTTATCAAAAGAAAAGATTATATATATTATTATTTATATATGAAGGTAATATAATCAAAATGATAAATGATGGTATGGGTTGGTATTATTATGCTCTTTATTTATCCCTTATAAGCATTTTTATGACAACATATTATGTTGGAGAGATACCATAAGCTTAGAACATATGAAACCCCCATTATTATCTTAAGGTGTAATTACTAAGCTCAATAATATTGTTGAAAAAAAGTAAGGTAAGAGTTTTTTCATTAGGGAAAGAATTGAGACGAAAAAATTTTATCTTTAGCAAGGAATAGGATTTACTTCTAGATATGTTATGGCATTGAAGAAGAGGAAGCAACAAGATGATGATAATCATTTAAGGGAAAAGACTGCTAGCATATATAGGACTGATATTGAACTTTGATAATTCTTTTATTACTACACATTACATAAATTATGATAATAAGTATAAACTTAATATATTATTTTCCTACATGTCATAATATTTCATTAGTTTCTCATTATCATCCATATAATAAGAGTACTCTATAAGAAAAAAATGCATATATAGGATTATAATTTTTTACACTTTTTATATTAGAACATAAGATAATGTATTTATAACTTTACCTAGGGTGAGATATATATATATATGTATCTAATTTAAGGACCTGTGTATATTTTAGTATTCATAATAAAAGTAATTTATTATATAACTTCTAATAAATCATTTAATGCTACCCCTTCTCTCATGTTGGCCCTATCCTTTCTTGTTGCCTTAGTTATCAGTCTCATCTACAATCTATTACATAATCCCTCTAGCCTTGCTCATTCTTCAACCCTTTGGCTTTGCCCTCATGTCACCCCTTCCATTATAGAGACACATGAGTATTTCCTTTTCCTATCATACATGTTAGTGGAGTCTCATCTAGAATTTCTCTACTTAGCTTCTCACATAGTATTACCAATTTGGCCTTCTCTGTTAATTGTTTCATTTGTAAAACTCTTTTATGATCCAAACCAAAAGCTCCTCACATATTAGTTCCCTTCCTAGTCATCGTTCCTTTTTTACCATCTTCTTCTTAATATCTCCTCATAGTGTCTTCATTTATGGTAGTTCCTCATGATTGCCTTTATTTAGGTCTTTATAGGTCTCTAAATGTTCTGTTTCTCACCCCCTGAAAAGATCCTATTCTTTTAATAAACTTGTATCTAAACTTGTATCTCCCCTTCATTTTTCTCGTATTTGTAATTTGTTTGGTTGAAAATCCACTTTGCAAGCAATTATGAGTATTCTAAGTGATCATTCCACTTGGGGTAGGATCTCACTTTATCTTCTTAATATTAAGAATGTCTTGAAAATTTTGGATAGGCTGGAAGGCCATTCAACTATTTTCTTATATATTGTCTTGAATATTAAGGAATTTCTAATGAGTATTAGTTAATCATTTTCACATTTAGATCTTTTCTCTTAATGTCTAATTGCTCCAGTTTAGGTTCATTTTTCATACTCGTCTTTTCTATCAAATTATTCAATTTATACTAGCTCATTATTTAATAAACCTTTTATAAATGATTTTCAGATTGCTACTCTATCTAGATCAATCATTATCAGAAGTTTTGGTTGAAGTAGAAGTGACTTAGCAATTCCCTAAATTTATATGGATTTGTTTTAAAGAGAGTGGTTACAATAAAGAATGATTTTGGGAAAGTTTCCATGGTTTTGTAAGTGCTACCATCTATATGGGCATGATGGTTCTTTATACAAGCAGGTTAACAATAATATGAATAATAATGTCAATGATACAGATAACCCCTCCTTGATGCAATCTAATCATAATCCTTAAGTGAACCTTATAAACATGGCTACTTATATGCATTCGCCTTCACCTTCTTTGTCACTAAGGTAGCCCACTCTTCGTGACGCTCAATTGAAAGTTCTCTTAAATCAAGGTGATTTCAATGATATTTATGAGTAGGTTAAATCCAATATACTCCCTTCTCCAAATCATGAATTGGCAAAGGGAGAAAAGAAATGTTGTGAGAATGGCCTATATTTTACTAGAGCATATGTTAACTTCTTAGAAAGCAAGAGATCCACTTTTATATTTTCATTTTAGCAATGAAAATCTTAGTATTTGCTTAAAAAATTTGTTGGGTGCTTGCTCATAGTGATGTGTGAGGTACAAGTTTTCTAGCAATGTTGAGATATTTAATATTTGCATAGGTTCTTTGTAATATAAGTTAGAAGAGCTAAAGGACATATATATATTCTAGTTGAAATTCCAATAACTATTTTTGTAATTCTTTCAACTATCCCATGACTTTTTTTATGGGTGAAGGGTGCGGAGCAGAGGAGAGTTAACTTATGTGTATATAAAAATTTTAAATAATTTCAACTACGATTTCTAATATGAAGGATTTAAGAGATTATATGGATCATGTTTATACAATTCATCTCAATATTAGGTCATATTATTACAGCATTAAGGGAAAAGATGCCACCACTTGATAGGGATAAAAATTCAATGATATGTGCACCTTTAATTCAATAATATTACTTGAAATTATAACATTTAAAATATAAAAGTCTTCATAAATATTTATTTCTTATGTGTCACATGAGATTACACAATGCTAAGTCCTTCAAAATTTTAAAAGCTTAGATTACTTAGCCTAGGAGGGGAAGTAAAAGAATTTCAAATTTATCACAATATTGAGTCAAGAGGAGAATTGTTACATTGATTATATCCTTATTTGTTATAAATGGGATTAGCTTACATGTCAAGTTAGCAAGCAAGCATAATATCTCATTGAACAATTATGGCATACCTAAGGAATCATGTATAAGAATGTTCAAATATCTTAAATTTTATCATGTTTTGCTCATAACCTCGAAATTCATGTGTGTGGGATGGCTTATCACACTATAAGAATAAAGCTTATTTATAAATGATAATTGCAACAAAAAAATCATCATTAATATGATGGATATTATGATTAATTTTTCTGTTATATTTATGATGAATTAATAATAGATGTAGATGAACTTTCATTAGTAATAATTTATAATGATAAATATGTCAATTGTTTGTATATGGTTTATGAATTAACCCTATGCTCCTTCCTACAATCCTGACTCATTCTTCCTGTTTATTTTCTCAAGACATCTTAGCTACTTGCCTCACTATTACTCCTCAACTTAGGTGGTCATCTCTTATCTTATTCTTCCTTCCTTAATTAGGCAATGAATAAAGCTCATTTTGTTAGGAAGCGTGCTCCTTTCACCGTATGTCTCCTTTCCTTTTTATATTTCTCTCTTTCAAATTCCTTTCAATAGCATCGTACCCCTTCCTCTCTCTCCTTCATTGTGATCTCTTCCTATCTCTCACTCTCTACTATCCCTTTCTCCTACAAGTCTCCAACTACACCACTAGGCCTTTTAGGGAACCATCTCTCTCACTTTTGCCATCATTGTCAACTCAAGTGTTGCCTTTCTTCCTCCTAAGGTTAAATTTGTCAAGACTAAATTAAATTACTCATTAGTATTCAATACCCACCTAATATTTTTTCCAAATTTTATACGTTAATATGTTAAGATGCAGCATATTTGAGTTTAATCATAGATATATCTAATCCTAAATCGATGCCCTTTTATTCAATTTCTAATGTTATTATGATTGTTGATTTGTGTATTAATGCCTGATTTTAGATTTTAATGATCACCTTGCACTAAATGTAGTCAATATTTAAGATTCATCTAAGTGGAAGTAGTAAAATTTCAACACAATATTTTTTTTAAAGAGGTGTGTGACTTTTTTCCTATAAATATATGTAGGTTTCTTTCTACCTATTATATCAAGAGACGCCCATCATAATCTAATAAAAATCAATATTCCAGATCTCTATCATTTGTGGCTTTTCTTTTAGATTTTATTTCCTTGAAGGATTGTCTTTCTATGTAAGCTAGTAAAAGAAGTTTAATTTGCTATGAGTTAACTTTTTTGAGTTAGATCATATAGTTTCTCATCTTTCTTGTCTCTTAAAGGGTATACTTGAGAATTATTAAGACAATGAGTGTTCCTTTCATTATGTACAACTATTATGTCTTTTTTGCAGTTGATTAGCAGATCTTATATCTTCTCTCCCATTTGTTAGTATGGTTGGAAGTGAAATTACTTAATGTTCCTTCATTATGTATAACTTTGGAGAGTTATTTGTATGTGTTTGATAGTAAAAGTGATTATATTATAGTTATATAATTTAAAATGGAGTGTAGGTCTTCTCTTCAAAGATCTTATAGGTTGAGCACTTCGATGCATAATGGTGGTCGCATACATATTGACCAAAAGATGATCAAATTCAATATAGTTTGTGCTTTCTTAGCATTGACCAAATGATCTTATAGTTATTTATTATGTATATGGGTGTTTAGGAAGAACCAAATGATTGAGAAATTAATTTTTAGGTATTTACCATATGAGAGGAAGTCTACTTGGACAGTTCGTAAAGAGGATCTAGTGAGAGCATATGTTGAGGTAACATGCTGATGTAGCATGCTTAGATAGGTTGCTAAGAGTATGTGTTAAGATGAGTTGCAACAAAAATAAGCTAAGATGAGTTGCAACAAAAATAAGCTAAGATGAGTTGTTATGAAATTGAAAATATGTTTAGACATAAATAGCATTATATTTTTATTTAATTAAGTTAAATAGTATGTGTGTCTGCATGTGTGCATAATCTTAAATTATTAAGAATTCAATCAGTCATACACATATGTTTGTTTGTACATATAGTAGCATTAGGGGCCTAATATATGTATAGTAGATTCTATTATTTGATCAAATATAATTAATAATTAATACTAATTTCAAACTCAAAAAACACATTCAAAATCTCTCAATAGTGCTAATTTAATTTGCTTTGCAAAGTATAAAATACATATAATATTTTTTTTTATAAGCAATTAAATGAAGTAACCTTTCGAGTAATTGAGATTTGCATGACTGCAGGGAGGAGATACAGCGAATTAAAGCAGCAAAGCCTGACATCCCACATAGAGAAGCCTTCAGCACAGCAGCAAAGAACGTATGTATAATTATTTAACTACTTTGCTAGCTACAAATTCATTTGCTATTTGCTCAGCTTCTCTTCAAAAAAAATAATAAATGCAGTGGGCTAAGTGTGATCCTCGTGGTGTAAACCCTCTGAACTCAACATCTGACAACAATGAAGCCATGAAATCTATCATGTTTCAACATGTAAGTTCATCATCCCTAACTATCTTTAATATGAAACATCTAATAACAAGAATACTCTTTATATTTAATATGTTATAATGTTGCAGGAAAGAGGTAATGGATTTGCAGTGGAAGCCTTTGATGTTTTCAAACAAATGGAGCGTCAGAACTGAACTACTTAGCTAGCTACTTAAGTTTCTTTCTTAGTTAATTTCAAAACATTGAAACCTTTCTATAATTCCTAATTACTTGTTATGATGTTTTATTTGAAGAAGAATCTATCCACTTCATGTTTATTTCTACATAGTTTCCTTAATTACAAGAACATCTATTTTCACTATGTTAGTTCATATGTTTGATGTCATAACTAGGACTGACTTTGTATCTACATATTGATAGCAAATGAAATTATCTTACATATGATCGAAAAATAATTTGGGCTAGAATGTCCTGATCAAAAAATAATTCGGATGAACTTTAAAGCCCTTAGATCTGCTTTGAAATAAGTATAATATATAAATCAAAAATTGATTGTTTTTTTTTTTTTTTTTTGACCTATTTATCTTATTGGTCCATAAGATTTGGGTCACCCTCCATTTGTTTTTTAATTAGCAAAAATCATCAAAGTAGCATCCCTTGTAATTTTTTATTATATCATGATTAAGCAAATATCATGGTATCAAAACTATATCTTGGTTTGAGAATAATGGGCCCATTTTAAGCCCATTTGTAAGCCCAAAAAGTCCAGCCCAAACATCATTGTCGGGCCAGACCATTTGCATGAGTTTGCCTCCCTTGGGATTTATTTAGGAGATTTAATTAACTCATCTGATCAAAGATTAAACATTTTAGAAATATATAAGAGCTCATTTTGCACAAAGATTAGTTGAAAAATATAATATATTTTTAATAATATTTCTTTTCTTTTGTAAAGATCAATTAATACTGCTAAAAAATATTTTTATAAAAAAAAAATATTTATAATTATTATTTTTGAGAAAAATATTTATATTTTGAGCTAAATTTTAAGAAGAATATCATCACTACAATTTATTTTAGAAGGAGGCTTCTTCTATTGATATCCCTTTAAAAAAATCTTAATAGAATGGAAAATATTTCATTATACAAATATTGATTGTTGATTTCTAGAACTAAGATAGCCTAAACTTTGAAACTTTTTTAATAATTATATGATTTGTATAGAAATAAGAACTTTGGAACTTGCAAGTGGCTTTCCAAAGTATTTTCTGTACCAGTTACAGCTTCCCATGGAAGAAAACGAGAAATATAGTAGAAAATTTTTGGAAGGTGATGCATGATAGGTTTAGGACTACAATAATATTTAAATTTTATATTTAATTGTAAGGCATTTTTAACTAAAAATATTAGTTTATTTGCACCTGCACTTCATGTTGTATTAAGAATAAAAAAATGAATGAGAAGGTGATAAAAATATGCTCTGTGAACAAATTCACACTTCATAGAAGTAAAATAGTTTAACGTGAAAAACAATGTCAAAGTATAGAGGCGTTGTCCCTAAGGAAATAAAGATGGACATGGATGATAAGACAATAAACTACTTCATTTGATACCATCTCGAGTATAAATAAGAAACAAAGCAATAGTAGGAGATTAAGTGAATGTGTATACTGACAGGAAAGGATGCAATAGAGCTAGTCTTAGAGGGATGGACGAAGGAGGGAGATAAGTGTAACGTGTATAAGCGGGGAAGAGCAAAAGGAGGCAAGTATGTGCGGGTCGTAAAAGAGGTGAAGGAGACTATAGCTCCAGCACATGAAGGCGAAAGGTGCACTTGACCTATTTAATATAGCCGACAAAAAAAAAAAGATGTAGGTGAAAAATGTCATCACATTCAATTGAGGGGGTTGAAATGAACTGGTATAGGGATTTGGCCTCTTGAGGATAGAGATGGTCATTACAAGATTGAGCCAAAACTCATGAAGTACCACTAGGAGGGCAATGGGGATTAATTATACCATTGATAAGAAGATGAGAAGAACAAACGAGTGGAGCTAGAGGAGGCCTTTGTGAAAAGGTTTCTTCATATTTGATGAAGGAAGAAGATGAGAGTAACAAACAAAGGTTAGCATAAGTGTTTTGGATTTATAGCCAACATCCATAGTGCAATGAAGAGGATGAGTTTAGCCTGAGAAATATAATGTACAAGGAACATAAAAGATCCACCCTTTTTTTTTTTTTTTTTTTGAAAGTAGATCCACCTATTTGTTGAGCAAGATTGGCATGGAAGGGATAAAGAAAGTGAGAGGAAAAGAGAAAGGAGGGTTTCTTTCTCTTGAGTACATGTGAGTTCATGTCTAGGGACGAGATCATCTTCTTCCTTGAAGAAAGAAGAGGAGCACTTATAGATAAACAAGAAATTGATCAAGTTTTGGGGGATGTATCTAGATGTACAATGAATATATGTATCTTCTTTTTTGAGCTAGCTGTTCATACAGTATAGATATTGTGCCATGTGTCATGCCAAGAAAGAATCATGATTCAGGTAACGATCGATGGATATTTGGTTGACTGTGTGTCTTTGGGAGATGTACCTAATGTGAAAAAGAGTTTTTGGCATGTAAAAATAAAATAGTTGTTGGCTAACTGGCATGTACATTTCATATATTATAAAATGCTCTAAATTTACTTCCTGTGAATCTTTTAAAATATGCTTTTGTAAAGAGAATGCAACAACTTTTTAATCATTTTCCCAAAAAAATTAGAAACCCCCTTGATTAACTTCTATATAAAATTATATTTATAAGATTTTTGAACAACTAACAACATAAATTTTGGGGATATTGAGCTGAGTTTCTTCACATGCAATTCAATATATATATATATTCTTTTGTAATAAACAAAACAAAAGGCCAGGGCACTTAATTGAAAGCGACATCGCACAGAAGAACTATTATCTCATTCTCATTCAAAGTACAACGAGAACTAGAACATGAAAAATTCACTAAATTTTTTTTTTCTAAAATGCCAAAACTAGAAAAAATTAACAGAAGCTCCTCTTTTAATAACCCCAGCTTTAGTCGTCTGATAAACAGGCAACCCATAACTAAAATCTGCAAAATCATAGCTCTTCAACTCAAACAGATCAGAGCTTGAGTCACTCTCAAGATCAAAATTCTCTTCATCTCTATTCTCTTTCTTTCTTATCCCAGCTTCTTCCCTTTTCCTCACCATAAGCTCATCAACATTTCTCCTTAGAAGCCATTTCTTCTCCCCAAATGCAGTACTGTTGAAGGATTTGAGGCTCTTTGCTATCTTCCTTCCTTTGTGTTCTGAATTTGCTGTTCTTTGTCCACTGCTTTGATCTACCTTTTGCATTAAAGATTTCTGATTATTCTTCTTCTTCTTGGAAGGTGTTTGTTGAAATAAAGAGTTGAGAAAGGTGGCAAATTTTCTTCCAGGTGAGATGGGCTGCTTGAATTTCTTCTCCTCCTTGATGGTGCTCTCAACCTTAATAAACATGTTATATTATACAAATTTCTGTTCAGAATTAAGAATGGAAAACATGAAAATATTTGTATGTACAGCACATAAAAATGAAAATTAATATAGAGATAGATTTAGTTAAGGGACTATTTTATTGTTAGAAGGCTTTATTTTTCTTATTTTTTCTATTGTATTTTTAATTTAAGAGCCAAGCACAAACGCATATATGCACATCTGATTCAAAAGTTATCTTAAATGATAGTAAAAACATTAAAAATTTTGAATAATTCATTATATTATATGGATATAATGCACGATTTTGTTAACTAAGCTCCAAACCTTTTGGCATGGAAGAGAAGCCATCATCTCCAAACTCTTTTTCATGACAATGGGCCTATGAGAGGACATAGTGGTGCTGTTGTACCCAAAGCCAAAGCCGACGCCGTCGATGCAGCCCGAAAAGTATCGCGATGCATCGAAAACATCAAGCTCGGACGAATCGCTTTGCCAGCGGCGGTTGGAGAAAGACATGGAAGTGTGGTTGCACTGTATGAAGAGGTGACTTTGAAAGAGAAGAGTTTCAGTACATTGTGTGCTCTCTTCTTATTGAAGAGATGAGGAGATGCTATAGTTGAGAAGTAGAGCTATTTATGCTGAGAGGGAACTCTTCTGTAAGGCTTGTAGTTGTTAACCCTTAAATATAAGTTGAAATGTTGGCAGTATGGGAAGTAATAGAGTTTTTGTACTTATCTATGGTAAACATTCTGCTTTGCATGTGCAGTGTCCTTGCAACTTGTAAGATGTAAAGATGTCATTTACTTTATATTTGCATGCTCTGCACAGTTATCCTTATCTTCACACACAAATAGCATTTCCATCTCTTCAAAAAATTTTGTAGTTAACTTGTTATATAGAAAATGTGTTTTATGTTAATGCTAAAAAGATTCATCAAGTCCTTAAGCTTGCTTTCAATTTTTTCTTTGTCAATCGAACAATTTATATTTGATATATCACCATAAAGTCCATCTAATCAAACACGGATATAGATGTAAATACTTGAATTAGAAACTTTCAGAATCTCCAAACACTCCATCAGGCAGTTCCTAATTGCTTCTCTTTTGATACAATAAGATTTCATTTGGGACGGCTATTTTACTGTTTTCTAAAGTAGCTTTTTAATACAAAATTTTTTAGTTTAAGAATTTTTTGTAATAGAAAGCCACTTTATAAAGCAATAAGAAAGTTGTCCCAAATGAAGCCTAAGTCTTTTTTTTTTTGTTAAAACCCACAGAGGAGCCTACGTGTTGATTAGGGAAAAAGTTACAGGTCCTTAAAGGATCAAATGCTCTCTAAATCACAAAGAAGTACATTCATAATAAAATAAACCTAATGAGCCAATGATCCTATATAAATTACAAGATAGAAATTATAAAGCAAAAGGAAGGCAGGAAGCCAACCCTCAAAAAAATGCCCCGGCAAAATCTTCAATGGATTCAGCATTGATTATCTGCACAAAGGAGATAAAACAAATCAAAAGAATAAAAACAACAAAGCACTAGCTGAAAAAGCCAAAACTTATCCACCAGCTAGCATAAGCCAAGATGAACCTAAATCAACATGGAAGGAAACAACACCACAACCAACAAACAAAATAGAAACCAGAGAAAAAATAGCCCAGAAAGCCAACCCTGGAGGACCCAGGGAAAGCAAACAGAGGACCCAAAAACCAACCCGCGTAGCAAGAAATCAACCACAGCTTCCAAGAAACAAACCCAAACTGGAAACCAACAAACAAGCGAGCTAATTCTTAGAAACATTAGCTCTAATAGATCTTCTCTCTGTATAATTGAAAGGTTGAACCAAGCTTTTATTTTTTTTCCTACTCTTTTTACCAATCATGCTAGAAAATCCTTCTTTATCAATTTGCACCACACTCAACCCCAAATCCTCTTGAGAATAATTATCAGGAGCTTCAATTCTATAATTAGCCAAAGATTCACAAGAGTTAAGCCAATTAAATTGATCAACTGAATTAACCAAAGCCACAGTAGATTTTCCCAAACCCAAATGTTACAAAGCCTCATTAGAAATAGGAGAAATAGGAATATTCACAATTGGCACTTTATTAGTAACATCTAGACTCTCAATCATCACCGCAGGAACAGAATGTCCCATCGGCTTAGACACTTCGATACCAGAAAGTTCATTCATAGTAACAGTAGAAATACCAACATGATTCACATACTTGCTAATGGGAGCTGAATCACAGGAATTACCATTCACATTAGTATCAGTCACCATAAATATAGTATCAGCTTTAGCATTATTAATATCCAAAGCATTTTTAATAACAAGAGAAATAACCGCAGAAGGGACAATAGGTAAGGGAACTAAACATACATTATCATTCTGACTTAAATTGACATTTTCAACATTAACATTAGTCATCAGTTTTTACTTCTCAAAAAAGGAGTCACAGTAGTAGTACGTAATAGACAGTTTATTAGAAATAGCAATTTTTCAGGCATCACTGCAGAGTCAGAGGAACCCAAAGTCTCCTGGACAAAAACAGCAGCCTCATGAAACAACATGCACATTAAGCATATTATCAGAAGTAGCAACCATGCCATCAAAACTGGCTTAGAGATATTAAAATGAACCTTATCTAAATAGGGGTGAAGGATATGGCAATTCATTTTAGAGTGTCATAGGGATTTGTAGTAGTCACAAAAGGGCAGAAAAGCTTCCATTTCAACATATTGAATATACCCTAGTTTATCTGGAACAATCCAAAAAGAATTAGGATAGTGTTTAGAAACATTCAACTCCACAAGAACACGGGCAACAGACGGCCAAGATCCCACTGAAGTGGCATTATCATTTTAAACAGGCGGCCAAGTAACAAACACAATCCATGAAGGATGCAGGGAGAAAATAAATGGGGACGGAGGTTAGGGAATGACACCCAGATCGAAATGATAGGAGATTCCACAATAATGTCAAAAAAAAGAGACCACTTTACCAATTTCATGTAACAATTATTGACAAAGTAAGAGCAGCAAGAAAAACTCTACTATAATCATAATCATTAACTAGTTTAATTAACACATGCCTAGGGTCCAAGACAATCATAGAGAAATCACCAATGAGCTTGTGAAGAAGAACTTATGGATAGTGTCAAGAATGAGTCTCCAACCAGGAAACTTACCAACCAACGCAAACTCGAAAGGAGCAGCAAGAGCAAGGATTTCCTCTTATGAAATCCACAATGATGGCAAGTCACAATGAGTAGTGGCTTTAAGAGCAAGGAAACCCGCCAAAGAGGAAACCCCAGACAAAGCATCTAAGAAGGAACGAGAGTTCTTTTTGCCATTTAAAAAATTAGGGTCATTCAACTGATTAGCCGCCATCTGACTGTAAAGACGGTCGAAGGTGGCAAGATCAGGAGAACAATATTGAAATCAACCTAGAAGAATAGATAAGAGGAGATACGAAGGTTAGAAACAACTTCGCTGAACACAAAACAAGTATCGAGGAGCACGGATCGACCTTCGCAAGTGAGGCGAAAGAAGAGGGCGGCTAGGGCAAAACCCCTAGCAAAGCGCGTGGTATATATGAAGCTTAAGTCTAGTTTAATCTATAGCCATTTTCTATTATTTTTATTTTATTAATGATAATTATTTGTTTTTAAAATGGCACGTCCAAAACTCATGGCTCATATGAGTGGAAAGCTTAATTACTACGATTAGCTTTTACATATGGATTTGAATGCAGCCGATTTTTTTTAGATTTTTTTATTTTTTTATTTTTTTTTTACTTTTTAAATTTTCTTCTCTTTCAGGACTAAGATTTCCCCTTTTGTAACTTAATTATTGATAATGAAAATATTTCCTTTTTGTATCAAAACAAGAGACATCCAAAATAATAAGAGCTATCTCCCCCAAATAAAAGTCTCATTACTAATAATGTTTTCTCAGGAGGATGAAAGAAACTATTAAAAAATTGTTTGTCAATAAAAGCTTCATCAAATAAGGGTGAAAAAACATCCAAACTTTCGACCCCCTATCCTAATTGAGAAACAAATTAACAACTGGATTACCATGAAAAAAATAAGGCTACGTTTGGGATGGCTTTCTTACTGTTTCTTAAAGTAACTTTCTAGCACATAAATTTTAATTTTTGTACTAGAAAGCTGTTTTAAGAAGCAGTAAGAAAGGCATCCTAAACAAAGCATAGATTGTTCATGAGAGAAATTTTCATAATTTTTATCAATACCAAATGAAGACCAAAAAAGGAAAAATAATCATCATGCGCGTGAAACTTTACAATAGGTGCAAAGGGAAAATTTTAAAACATTTCATGTTGATGATATCCATTATGCTCCAAACCAATCCAAATCTTTATGACAAGCTTTAGGGTAACAATCTTTCCCACCAAACTACTTGCAATAGAAGGATGAGAGAAAGAAGTCATTGAATTTTCTATTCTCAATAGATATTAATTACCAAAGGCATGACTAAGAGAAAATAAGACATCACTGGTAAGTAACCAAATAAACTTTGTGGTAGGTAAAACTAGCCCAAATTGGTGCAACAATTGACTCCTCTTTAACATCAAAAGGAGATTATTCAGCTAATCTCATACAAAATCCATTGAGCTGATAAAAATCTAATGAGAGTAATTATTCTTAGAATATAATCTAATAAACATTGTGTTGTGAATCCAAATAATCAGTTTAAGTGCCCTTCATGACTGAGTCCTTTGGAGGTTTTTCCTCAACACTTTCAAATGATCTTTTGGTGAAGAAAATGATCAAGAAGGTAAAATAACATGAAAACTTTGAAAACTAGAAATAGTTTTTTTTTTTTGAAAATTAAAACAAAAGATAACAAGAATAAAACTTCATTTAAGACAACTTAATTACCTACTGCTTTGCTTTTCAGACCTCAACCATAATTTCTATTTGGTCATTATTTTTTGCTGCCTCCAAAAAACTTTTGAATTAGAAAGTTGCTTTCTACAACAGTTTTAAAAAGCTACCTTCTCTATAATAGCATTACAAAGCAATAAGAAAGTTGTCCCAAACGAAACCTAATAGTAAGAGGTGAAGGCAACCAATGTGAAACAACAACAAAAAATAAATGTTTTTAGAAACATTTTGTTATTAATTAAAGTACTTAAAAATAGAAAATTAAAAGAAAATTAAAATACAAGTTTATTTTACTTGTATTTGTTAATTTCTAAAAAAAATATTGTATTTTCTTTGTCTTTAAAAAGTGGGAAAAAGTGGATGGCACATTATCATTGAAATGACTGGCAAATAAGCTATGTCCATCCATTGAATTTTAGTGTGGTCAGATAGGATAAGATTTTGGAGCCTTTGTCTCCTACTTTCACTACTTAGTTTGATGGCTACTAAGGTGTTTGCCTTTTGCAAAAGCTATGGTAGTTGGGAATCATGGGATTCTTTTTTTTTTTTTTTAAGGAAACCCATTTAAATGTATAAAAAGAATGTTATATATTCATGGTGATATTTATATTAGAGTGTGTGTGCTTCTTCATCTATTGTACTTTTCATGTATGCATGTTTATCAATATTTTCTATTAAAAATGTTATATATGAATGTGATAATGTGTGCTTAATTCATATATTTGTAAGTAGTTACTTAAGAAGTATCAATGGATGATGAATTATTAAAAATGATGAAAAGACAAAAAGGAATTATTCTATGTGAGAAGTCGAGTCAATAAAGAGAGAGTAGTGGTCAAGTGGAGCAGCATTGATTGATTTCAAATAAAAGTAGCTTAAGAGTGGTCCATCCCCAAAATAATTGAGTGATTTTAGTACAAGATGTGACTTGGACATTTAGTGAGTAAATGGTCTAGAGTGTTGAGGTATTTCACTACATGCATATGTTAGGAACATAGTAGATGGATGGAACAATAGAGGCTATTGATATGGTTGAAGGTGGTTGTATTGTGATCCGCATTGAAGATGAATTTTTATAGGTTTACAAGATAGGGATAATGACATAAGTCTTTCTAGAGTTATAACTCAAATCTTACTTTGAGACCTAATATTTCATCAAAAATTAGCTTGATCAAGCACAAATCTCTATGCACATTGGCATTAAAATCTTCTAATATTCAATTCAAGGCCATTAAACTTTGATTTCAATAAACTCATAGTCAAGCTGATAGGCTCGATAGGACAAACCTAAAAACTCCAAAGATGATTAAATTTGACTCTAAATCAGCCCATATTAAAAGCATGAAATTTTTTGGGGTTGAAAGGGAGTTTTGAAAAGGTTAATCTCCTTTGGGGAAATCTAAAATTGACTTTGAATTTTAATTCTGAAATCGAACAACTCATCAAAAAAGATATACTACATCGAGAGGTAGAAATAAGATTTTAAAATAGGGTTCAGATTTAGAATTATAAATTTCATCCCAAATATCGTAGCCAAACTTAGGAAAGAACTACATATGGCCCTGGACAGTCAAAGTGAAGTTCAATCGAATATTCAGTTACAATAATCTAGATGAATTATCGTTATTCTCATATTCGAAGTCTTATTAATAAATGATATATCTCCCTAAATGAAAAAAATATCATGTATTAATGATTGTTTGAACATGACGATAAATATCGTCGTTGATTTTGATTTTCCCAAAGAAAATTGATTGAATTTTGAAAATTGATTTTTGAAAAATTAGATGCAAGTTCTAAATCTCCTACAAGCTGCGCAAGCCCTCGTAGTTAATTACATCGTAGGAGGTCGGGGTCTCCTACGAATGCTCTCAATTAAAATAATGGTGAGAATTCTCTTTAGAGGTTTCTAGGAGTGATATCCAAGGAGGTGAATTTTAGAATTTTGATAAGGACTGAATTAAATTGGTGCACTTATTTCTAGAGATCAAAGGAGGAGAGGTAGAAGGTACTTAGAGATTTTAAAATAATTCAGAAGTGCCCCAACCTAATCTAATTATTGGGTTTTAAATTTTGGATTGAGAAAATTTTTAATTTGAGTTGAATAAGTTATTAAAAATTTGGGATTAAATTCTTGGAGATTGGGGTCTTATAATTCAAAATTTGTCCCGAATCCTAAATCTATTTTGTGTACCGAACGACGGTGGCCTAGACCTAATTAATGCAGTGCAAAATCTAGACTTACCCCTGCCTGGATTGGGGAGCCAGCTAACCACCTAGTTGATTTAAAATCCATGAGTTTGGTCATTGTTATAAAAGAGTGGTAAGGACATTCATAATTAAAGTTTTTGAGAATTGGGTCCGACGTCTAGAACGGATCTTAATTGGTCCCTTAACTTATGTGGGGTAAAAATGCATGAAGAGAAATACAATTAAAATTTAATACTCTTATAATTAGTTTCTAATATAATGCATGTTGATCGACTCGATTAAATATATAAAATGAGTATGTAGCAGTTTTTTAAAAAAAGGCTTGAAAATATTTTTCCTTAGAGATTGCACAACATTCCTTGACAGATTTTCACCCTCAAAGGCTAGGTGGTCTACCAGAACCCACAGGCGGGGAGGTGCCTAACAAGGAGGACAAGGTAAAATATGCTTTATGCAGACTCCTGACGGTCCCAGGCTTACTTCATAGATGATCACGGGCTTACTTCATATATCGTTAGAGTTTATATGTGAGCTAAAAATTTTAATTAGTTTCGAGTAGAAAAATTTTTTAGCGTACCCTCACGAGCCTCCGCATATCCAGGCTAAAACAAAAATGACACAATTTCATCAAAAAATTAGTAAAAGCAGGTAACCATATACGTAATTGAATCAAATCAAACACATCAATTGATTCAATTAATTCCTTAAAATACTATATGTAGGCAAATGGCCCATTTATTACAACCCAGAATTATAAAAAATTAAAAGTGACTGGGCACCACTAACCATAAACCCGAATTCTAATCCTTGGATAGATGCAAGTGACTTTGAGTGGGATGCTTTTTATTTTCAACTCTTCATACTTCTCATCTTCGAACTCCTTTAGTTTGTCGTACCTGGATACCCAAATGGAAAAGGAAACTCTTCCTCTGAGGGGGAGGTTATTCTTTTTCCCTTTAACTATTAAAATAATCCAAAATTAGGCTTCCAAATGGAAAAGGACTATCTCCATGAGGGTTATCCTTTCTTGTTTGGAATCTAATTTTAGATACATGTATCCCAACTTAGAGACCAACTTTCACAACTCTTAACTTTAAACAAATTATATTGATATAAAAATAAAAATAAAAATTTAGACTCTCCTATAGGGTTATCCTAAGCATTTAATAATTAAATAAATCCCAAGCAGTTTTATATATATGTATTGAACTGAATAAGTAAACATACTTGGCCACGCTCTTATTTATTTGGTGGTAAAGTAGTTGAAGCACCTGTAGCATTTATAATAATTATTAATTTAGCCCTATTTATTGCCCTACACGAGCATGACCACCTACGAAAAATTCTATGAGCAACTAGATTAGTGCTAACCTAAGGATAAACTATAACCCATCACATCAATTCACAGAGTACAGTAAAAATAAATAAACACTTACATCAATCAAATTTTAATCATAACATGCAATGAAATCTCAAAAAACCTAGCACACGGCAGTAAAGTAAACACTAGCCTAGCCTAGACTAGAGCTGATTATCCTAGTAAATCATCTAAAGTGTGTAAGGAGATTGTGTGGCTGGGATATGTCCTAGAATGGGTGATTTGTTAAAGTTATCTAATGTTCAAGTTTGTTGAAGGTTGAAGGGTAAATTTATGTTTGAGTGTAAATATTAATATATTAATATTTACCTCAGGATACATTTTAAAGGTCGATTGATCAAATGGTTTAATTAGTGAAAGATTAAGGGATTGATGAATTTTAATTAGTTTGATTAATTGCTTATTTTTAGGATTAAATTAATTTAGATTTTTCACCAACTAGTTCGTACCGTTGTGCCATCAAGCTCGAGGAATCAAGCCTCCTTAGGACAATTAGCCCTGAAGTAGTCCATCCTTAAGCTTGCTCAATTTAAAATTTTTTGCATTAAGTTATAGTTTTTTAAAGTTTTGACCTAGTTAAACTATAATTGATCGGAAGTTGACTTTTTGACTTTGATTTAATTTTAGGGTTTTTGATATTTTTAGAAAATATTACATTTTAATTAGAGTTGAATAACATTGATTTTGATTAAACTGGATTTTTTTGAAATTATTGGTGATTTTTCAAAGAGTGATTTTTTTTAAATTTAATTTCTAAAATTTCCTTAATTAAATAGATCTTCATATTTTGATCCAAATCAACCCCAAACCTCTTAGAATCACCCCCAAAGGTCAGAGATGACGTAGAGAGATGTTTCCAATCATTTGGGAAATTTTCAAAATTTTAAAATATTTTTAATTAATTATTTGAATTAATTATCATTTATCCTTAAAAATTGAATTAAGATTAAATTAAAGATCATCTAATATGTCCTTATATTTTTCATGGGTTGAGGTTTCAATTAGAGTTAATTAGAATCCTTATGTGAAATTTTTGGATTTAATATGAATTTTTAGTGAATTAAAGTTCTAGGCTAAACCTAGAGAGGGATTTTAGGGTTCCTAGTTGGTGGACCAAATGGGCACCAAATCTAATGAATTTTGGATCATGTGATCACCTGATCTCAAGGTCCAAACCCCTTGAATTTGGGCCCAAATGGAGCTCTCTAAGATGGCTAACCAAGCCACCCAAGGTAGGTCACCTTAGAAAATTCTTAAGTCACTACCCTAGGCTTGGATGGGGGTGCAATCAGTAGCTCTACACTCCTTAGACTAAGCATAATCAACCCACAAGCATTCAATCCCTAATACTCATTGGAAGGATTATAAGGCTAATTTGAAATTAGGGGTCAAACTATGACCCCTAATCCCATATTAACTCAAAGATGCCCTTAAACTTATCAAACATGGGAGAGAAAATTTGGATATGTCAAAGACATGACCAAATATATATTCTCCCAAAGTCTCAAGCCACATATAATTTATCCATAAATGCTAAAATACCATAAATACTATTACTGAAATTGAGATAAACACATGAAGGATCATGGCTTAAAACCATATGGCTTTTAAAGATCTTCTTGAGATCTTTTTAATGAGCCTAAAAACACCTAATTTGGTCAAGTGTGGAGGGAGATATAAATTTTTGAAGTTTTCTTGAATTTTCTATAAAATTAAATCCGAATTTACACAGTCAGCCGGTGCTTGACACGCGGGCACCATCCAATTGGCTAGCCAATCATTACGGCTGACTATGTAAACGTGGGATTGATTACAGCCATTGGATCATTGATCGAGCGGCCACAATCAAACGGGCTCTAGAACTGTAGGATCTAATCCGAGTTGTTGATTAAAATCAATGGTTAGGATTACGTCTTCAACCTCCCACACAGACCCAAAGCTATTCACGTTCTTCGGCGTGATCTAAGAGATCCCATCGGTGAACTCTCATGAAATTTCATAGGAAGGATCAGGACGATGAGGGCTTTTAATTCAATAGTGGGATCACGTTGGATTCAAAGTTCCTTTCACACTTGACCAACACTAACTAATTAGGGGCTCATAAAGGGATTCTCACTATATAGAAAGCCCCAACGAATGAGTTTTTCTATCAGGAAGCTTGAAAAGATGATGGAGAAGACTTTTCCTTCAGACGCTGAGGCCAGAGGATCACCGAAGGTATGACTTTGAGCGGAGGGCATACGGACTTCGCCAGAGTTTGCTCGAACAGAAGGATGGAGGAGGCTGGGAGACTGTGGAATGGGAGAGGAACGCTCAGGGAGGTCTGGGGAGGGTTTTTGAAAGCTTGGGAGCGCATGAGGGGGGCTGGGTGAGGGAGCCCTATTCGAATACCTCCCCCCGTGAGCTCAAACATCCATGATGAGGCAAGTGCACGGCCAAATAGCCTCCAAGTGGCAGGGGACACCTCCTCAGAGGTCTGTGAGCTCGAATCCAATGGAATGATCCAATAGGCAGCCTTAGACAAAGCTCGAGACAGAGGGGACCACCAGAAGCTTCTCTCATTCCCGTCGACCGCTGTCATGCACTAACTAGGTCAGGGTGATCTAAAAAGGTTATTGGGGGTCTTACGAGCTCGAGGGTGAGCTCAATTAAGCATGGGAGAGCCCAATTCGCCTGGGTGGCTCAGGTTGACCCAAACCTATACGGTTTGGGTCAATTTGAGCTCAACCTTGGTCAAGTCTGGGGGTGGGATTGAGGTGGAAGGTGCATTGGGTCAAGGGGCACCCAATGCAAGTGTCAATTAGACTTGGTCTGGTCTATGGAGGAAGATGGCTCGGGTCAAAGTGGTTTTGACCACTTTGGGCTAGCCTAGAGGTTGACCCAAGTCAACCCAAGGGTGGGGCTTACTATGGTAGGTGTGTTGGACTTAGGGTTACCCAATGGAGGTGTTGGTTGAGTTTAATTGAGCTTAGGTTGAGAAATGACTCAACCCAAGGTGGTTTTAACCACTTTGGATTAGCCTAATTCCCAACCCAATTTGACCCAAGGGTTGGGTCAACTAGGGAAGGTGTATTAGGTCAAGGAGAACCCAATGCCACCATTGGTTTAACCCAATTTGGTTTAGAGTGGAAGTTGGCTCAAGGGAGACCTCTCCTTGGGCACTTGGGTCAAGCCAAGTGGCTAACTCAAGTGAGCCCAAGGCTTGGGTCTTCAAGAGGGGTCTCCTAGGGACCTAAGAGGTCATCCCATGGTTTGGGTAGGCTTGGCAAGGCCTTGGTCAAAAGATTTGAAAGGGTAGAAATGTATGGGAGGTTTGGACAAACTTGGTTGACTTGGTCAACCAAGTTGACATAGGGTCATGGGTTGGGTCCATTGAGTTCAAATTGATCATATAAACTCAATGGAAGAGGACCCAAGCCAAGAGAAGGTCATTTGGTTGGAAATGGATGTTTAAACTCTTAAGACCCACTTTGGTCAACCATGGTTGACTTGGTCAACCAGGTCAAATCAAAGTGTGAGTTTGGGTCCAATGTATTCCTAATGATATTTAGGATCCATTGGGATAGGTTTTGAAGATTCATATGGGAAGGCCATGTGGAATTTTGGGAAAAAGATCAAAAAACTCCTTTAAAGGGCATTTTGATCATTTTGACCCTAAGTCAACCCTAGGCCAAACAGGGTCCAAAAAAGTGTAGGTTATTGATCAACAAGTCATGAAAAAGGTCATGAGTGCATTTGGAGAGTTTTGAAGGGGTCCCAAGATCAAATTCCACTGGATGGTAGGTCCAGTGGCATAGACTGTAAATATTTAAAGGTTTTGCAGCTTTTGAGAATCAATCCAATTTTTAGGGCTAGGGAGCTCATAATGAGTTCAAATTTGGTGGGTTGATCTTAGAGACACATCTAAGCAAGATAAAATTAAAATACCCCAAATTAGAGGTCATTTGAATGGGTTTCTAGGTGACAAAAAAATTACCTATAAAGGGTTTCAGGGCCAAGGCCCTTAACCCTGAGATTTGATTTAGAATGTTGGATTTGGATTGGATTTTAGAATTGATTGGTTGAGTTTGGATTATCCACATCAATGATAACCAAAAGAATGATGGAGATTTATTGGACATGATCTAGAAGTTGATTAGAAATTGGTGGAAGGCTAGACTGGAAATTGAATTGAATAGTGGAATTAGATTTGATTAGACTTGGATTTATTTTATTTTATTTATTAGCACCTACATGATTGAGAAGTGGACATCTTCTAGTCATTAGGTCACCAGCAAGAAACCTAAGTGGGTTCTAGTGACCTCATACAAAGATAAGGTCAATAGAAATATAGTTAAAATTTTTAAAATATTAATTGGAGGATCAAATAATCTTTGAATTTGATATACATATAGTCAAATCGAGTGTCTCGACAAAAAAATCCAATAAGCTTAAGATCACTTAAATCCGAAAGGCACTTAAAATGTCAAACAAATGCTCTATGATCAAAGAAATAAATATGGAACATTCGATTGAGTGCTCAAAATTTTCTCTATATTTATGGAGCATGCCACTCTCGATAATCTATAATATTTACCGCCTCTCTACATAATGAAGACCCATTAAAAGAGAGCTCAACGGCCTAAAAAACTTTGAAGCTCCACCTGAGCACCACCATTATCAGACCATCATCTGACTGTCATTAGAACTTTACCACCCGACTGATGTCGTCTAACCATAATTTGGCTACATCTATGGGACCTTTGCCCCACCCTATAAATGCAGATTGATCAGTAGTATATTGTCTTTGTCTTAATCACATTTATATCTTAATCTTGACATCAATATCATATTAATAAGAGCACATGGATATTATGGCTTGTGTGGTGTTTTCCATAATTGTTCATGTATCATGTTCATTTTAATATCTTAATCTTTGATTCAATATTCATGTGGTTTCTTGATGAGTCTTCACTCTTGCCAATCGACATCTTAACTCCTTATAACTCTCAATCTTGATCTTGATCTTGATCGATGATATCACTACAAATCTTATTTTAAGGAAAGTCCTTTGGCCCACCCTTCTAAATAGGGTGGAATCAATCTCCAACCAATCTCTCTTAAACCAGCCTTTCTTATTTACACAAAATATAGGTCATATATGATTAATAACAATTAACAATTATTCATTCATCCATCTGTATTTATTCACAATGTGGTTTATCAGTATACTGAATCAGAATGCTAAAATCACTACATATCTTATTGCTACTCAAATCATATAAAATATAATAAGTAACATTTTAATCAGTGAAAATACAAAACCATCTAGTCAAAATGACTAGAATAATCAATACTATAATATACCAAAAGTTATATAGTAGAAGTTCACTAAATTAGAAGAATATTGAATAAATATAAATTTAGACATGAGAATAAATCCCAAAATCAAAATATGTGTAAACAAAGATAAGATAGAAATCACCTACAATGATTTGAATAATTTTTGTAGCAGAAGTAGCGAACAAAAATACCTCGGAAGTCCTTCTCTCTCTTCTCTCTCTCCTCTCTTTCTCCCCTTCTCCTCTCCTTCTTCCTTTCCTTCCCCGCCAAGCCAAACAAGGAAAGGGGATGAATGGCTTAGTGGAGAAATTTATATTAAAAAACATAATTTAGTGCCCAGTGCCTCAGTGCTCTAGACCCGACGCTGCAATGATGCATGCTTAATCCAAAGTAATTATAGAATAGATAGCTCAATGCCATCACGTTGAATTACAGCCCCCCAAAGCTACTCCCCCAAGCGTTGTTGTGCCCAAAAGCACAACGCTAGAGTGCTCAAATTCAAAAATGTCATATTTTTCAAATAAATCAATTTTAAAAACTTTGGGTTTTTACACATTCTACAACATTCACCTAATTATGATCCTCTGACCATAGTCACCCTACTATGATTCTCTAACCGCCATTGCCCGATTATAATCCTCCAACCACCATCACCTTCTTCAACCCTCCAACCACCATATATTAATTATAGCCCTATAACCACCATCATCGAACTACAGTCCTCCAACCACCACCAATTGACTATAATTCTCTGACCACCATCTTCCAATGATGGTCATATGACCACTATTACCCAACTATGATCATTTAACCACCATCATCTGATTATGATCCATCGTCACCACCATCACCCAGTTATGATCCATCGTCACCACCATCACCCAGTTATGATTTTCCAACAACTATTGTCCCACTATAGTCCTCTGATTATCATCCTCCAATTACGATCATCTAACCATTATAGACTGATTACACCTACATCCGCTAACTTCTTTTCTTGTCATTTCTAATAATGTTGATATACATTATTATCTATAAGGTCACTGCAAATCATTAATACCCACTCTAACTTCAAACATCATAAATAATATTTATGCTAAACTTAAGCCTTTAGTCTCTTGTCCTCAAAGGAGAATTATAAAACAAATAGCAAACAATCTCTTGAAGATAACTCACATACCACATGACTTTTTTTACTTCTGCCACGAAATATGTTCTATGCAGCTTATGTTTACTATATTGTAAAAATTCCTTTCTCAATCACGAGAAAAAGCACCATTTGTAATCGATGTCAAACACTAATAGAATCATTTCAATTGTTTCGTGTTGGTGGTTTTTCCCCTTTTATAAGTTTACACATAATTGCTCCAATATCTCTTACAATTCTTCTCTCATATACATTTGTATTTGATCTACATAATATGCTAAATTGTTAGAATATCTCTATCTACCGTCGCGATTATTTTGACACACAACAGTCAACAAGCACATAGTATATCTTATACCATATTAAAAATGTGATTAATTTTTCTAATTATTATTAAAATTTACATTTATTCACACTTTTTTAAAAAATTAATTAATTATGTGATCCTTAATCACAATGTTTAGAAAATTACATCATAATAGTTCAAAATTCTTATAATAAAATTTCATATCAATCAAAAAAATTGTCAAACTAACCTTGTGACATAATTTGGTAAATGTAGCATTCCTTAAAAGAGGACAAGGCAACAAATATGGGATATCTCTCTCCCATACGTGTTTGGATTGCAGCCATGTTTGGTGCCCTCTTGACCTGTTCTTTTCTCATAAATTAGATTCATGCATTTGCAATAATATGGAGACAAAGAATAGTTGGATCCTTGTACCAAGTGGCTTACCTTTCCCTCTTATATGCTTTTTTTTTTTTTGACTCCTCAAGTTGGTCATTAAAAAAAATCAAATAATTATTCTATATTTTATTTTATATTTTTATAATATTTCATCATATTTGTCATATATTTAGGCTCCGTTTGGGACGGCTTTCTTATTGCTTCTTAAAGCAGCCTTGTAGTGCAAAATTTAAATTTTGTTACTAGAAAGCTGTTTTAAGAAGCAGTAAGAAAACAGTCCCAAAAGAAGCCAGCCTTAGGCTTCTTTTGGAATAGATTTTTGCCACTATATTTTCGTTGCTTTCAAGAAAATTTTATATTAAAAAGTTGTTATAAAAAACAATAAGAAAACTGTCTCAAGCAAAACCTTAATTATAAAAAGCTTCTCTTCATAATTTTTATTTTGTTTAAATAATTTATATTTAAACATAAGTGTGATGATGGACTTCAAGTAAAATTATGGAAGAAATTTTATTTAATTAAATTATCATAGAAAATAACAAATTTTAATTTACATGTAATTTCAATATTACAAATCACTACAAAACATGTGATAACCAAATTGAGTTAATTTTTTTATCAATGTAAATAACAATAAGTTCGAATCTCAAAGCAAATCTTACCATAGAGTCAACTAATTAATAGAAGTAATTTGATCACAAATGATCACATCAATTTAACGGCTATTTCTATTAATGAACTCTTCTTGCTGGACCAAATTATTTAAAAATATACCAAAAACTTTATAGATTTACTAATTATAGTATAATAATCCTAAGGATAATGACTGTTTGGTTCGGATAATACAAACGTGGCTTTACTAACCAACACACAAAGTGAGGCTTAAGCAACCTAATTAATATGAGGTTGGGCCCACTTCCCACTCCCAATACTTTTGCCCATAATCCAAAGGCTTGGGATTTCACATTACTAATAAATTATTTTGATTAAGATAATTTTAAATAGATTTTTTATCTTTGTTTTTATGTTATTGATTAGTGAAGGTAATTATTATGTCCCTTGAATGTCATTAAATGATGTGTTTTTAGGAAAATTTTTGGAATATTTGATAAATAATTTTTTTTACAAATTTATAAAAATGGTATAATAAATAAAAATTGCCAACTTATTGTTCATTATTTTAATATATATATATATATACCAAAAAATTATTATAGTAAACAGTAAAAAAATAGTCCCAAATAAATCCTAAGAGCTCTGCAATGTTCAATAATATTTATTAATAAAGAACAAATAGATAAATTTAATTTTTATTATAGTAATATTAACTTCTTTTTAATTATTAAATTTAGAATATAATAATAGCAGAAATTTCATATGGTTATTATGTTTAAACATGGGCCAAATAAGGCCCATAATGTTGGTCCTGCTTATGAACGGCCTAACAATTACACACCTATTTACATACATATAGCCCACAAAAATAAAAAAAAACTTGGCCCATGCAGGTCTCGAACCTGCGACCTTCGCGTTATTAGCACGACGCTCTAACCAACTGAGCTAATAGGCCTTATGACGAATGTTTTAACAATAACATTTAAATCTAATAATAATTCTTCTAGTTATTATACAATGTTCAATAGACTCGAGATTTGTATTGGTCAATGAACTAACTTGGATGAAGTAGTTCTGTCCCAGCATTAATCGTGAGTTTCCATATGAATTTGGTCATGCAATTCATCAGCCAAATTTTCAGAGGCATTAGTATGGATTTGATCATCCAATTAAGCTTTTTTTTATCATTAGCACAAAATTTAGGACTTTGAGCCTCCATTGATATTTTCTAGATTATTGCTACGAGCGATATTGTGTATTGAAAAATTGCTGATGATCGTAAAAAATAAGTATTAGAGAAATTGTAGAGATATGACAATGACAATCTGCCAAATCAATTTGGACAAAATTGATTTGATGATGGTGGCCAAGTGATAGGAGCTGAACAATAATAGTTGGATCATGAGAAATGGACTAGAACAGCCAGACAATAAGGGGCAAATGATAATGATCGGGTAACAGTGGTTGGATGATGACTGGAGGACGAGTATGGTAGCTGGCGATGATCATTAGCATCAAACATCGAGTAGAGCTCTAAAAAATTTTTTGATTGCTAAGCTATCTTAAATCTCAAGTCTTTGTCATTTTTATGTGGAAAATGAGATATATTTATAATATTTTTAGACTAATATTTAGGTAAATTCAACTAATATTTTTTATCACAATATCAAACAACCCGTATTAATTCTTTTGATCATAGATCATTATTCAATATTTAAGTGTATTAAAGACCTTAGAATCAATGATCTTGAGCTCATTGGATTTGTCTCGTCAAGACGCTCTATTTGATTATAAACATGCAATATTTTGAATGAGTTTAGTCTTTCAATTATGCTTCAAGTACTTGATTTTGGTTAATTTAGACTTAGATCAGATCAAAATTTGACTTCGTTGAGTTCATCTTGTAGCAATGCTCAATTCAACAAGTTTGCTAAAATTTAGGGGTGTCAAAAAATAACCCGACTCACTAAACTTACACAAAAAAAAATTGGATTTGGATTAACCTGTTTAATAAAAGGTTCAGATTCGGGTTGGTGGACGAACCTGATTTTAACCAAAAAATAACCCATCAAATTTTTTTCTTAAATTCTTTTGCTTGTCATTATAATCTCCTTATTTTATGTTCAATTTATCTAAATTCTATAGTTAATAAATTATACATAATTTTTTAATTAAAATGGATTATTGAGAAAGCTTCTGGCAATTTAGTTTACCAGCAGGTCGGGTTCCGATCTATCATTCTAACATGTTTATTAAACGGGTCAAGTGCAGGTTGACTGAATTAGCTCGGACCTGAACCTGACCTGCTAACCCATTTTGACACCACCTACTAAATTTAATTTAATTATGAATTTTTTCTCATATAAAATAATGCATTAAAATTCATGTCAATAAAGTGAAATTTTTGTAACATAATAATCATTTGTTGTGAGAATTAAATCGAATGGCATCCAAAATCTAAGTCCTCATTTGTTTGATGACCCCTTATAAATCGAAAGCCATCCAAAATATTTTGTAGAGGTTTATTATAGTTGGTGATTATGTGTGTGATTCTAATCTTTTGCTGATGCTTTTTTATAATGATCTATTTGAGAATATGATCATAAATCATTCATGTATTGTAGATATATGCATAAGTTCCAGCCCAAGGGGTGCATGTAGGAAGAACACTCGCTCAAAGCAATGTACGCTCAACACAAATATTGTCCTAGGGTGCAGTCAACAGTATTAGTTGATGATCAACTAGCAATTATTCATCCCAATAGAGCTCGCAACATATGAGCTTGTCACTAGGGGATCAGACTATCATGTACTCATTTCCAATTAATACGTTCAGAGGAACTACCTCGACTCGCTATACTTTTTTTTTTCATTTTTCGAAATGTAGCTTCTTACATACTGTTTAATTCATAGTTGTTGATTCCCTCACTTGATTCTCTCGCTCGAGTTTGCTAAACTTGTTAGTAGGGTTATGTGACACCCACGTATAAAATTGGATCCACCACCAACTATTAGTTGCTCACATTAAGCTACCTATGATAAGGCACATCATATACAACCACACATCCATCATTCCTCAATAAAAAATAGCGCTAAGATCTATAATAAGTCCATAATCATCACCCAATAAAGGCAATCATCAAAAATAGTTGAGAAAAAAATTCATCACATCCTACAAGATTAAAAAAAAAAACAAATGTTGTGTACAATGATCCTAACATAAAGTAAACATATCCTTTCAACTAAGGCTTCGTTTGGGACAGTTTTCTTACTGCTTTTTAAAGCAGCTTTTTACTATAAATTTTTTGTATTAAAAAGCTGCTTTAAAAGCATTAAGAAAAATATCCAAAAAAAAAAATCTAAGACTCCTTTATGTAATAAAGAGTAATGTAAACCTACCTAACAAACACACATGATGATGAACACTGTATTCATCACAGCATATCTTTTTAGCATTTGGGTCTATATCCTATGTAGTGTTTGTCTATATAGATTTATTCTTTTGTTCTTTTCAAATCGGTACTCTTTTTTCCAAAATTTGCTGTCATATCTTGAATCAATTGTTCTCATCTTGCTTGCTTTTGAACTGTAAAGTTCTAATCTCAGCTTTATCTATCATTATATTTATGCACACGACATTTGTCTTATGTTGTTTGAATTGACCTACTTTAAGCTTCTTTGGGACAACTTTTTTGTTGCTTTCTAAAACGACTTTTTAGAATAAAATTTTCTAATTCAAGAAATTTTTGTACTAAAAAATTGTTTTAGAAAGCAGCATGAAAGTTATCCCAAACGAAACCTTAATGTTTTCTGCACTTTCTTCATATGTTCCTTAAAGCTTTAATTTTCATCTGTTAGCTTCCAATCTTCAAATGATTTGCTAGCTTTTCAATCAACTTTTAATGGTGCTTTATATATGTCTCTAGTTTTATCAGCTGAGTCATAAATCTACTGACATTTTATTCTTCTGAGTGGGAATTCAAATAGCAACTATGTTCATCATTATCAACTAGAGTTTGCTGAATAATATGGATTTCTTAGCATCATTATTGTAGTTTCAAGATCAGAGAGTGCCAAGTTTTGAAGGTAAAGAGGATAATTTGATTGATTTTGAAAACATTAAGGCTTCGTTTAGGACAGCTTTCTTACTGCTTTGTTTTTCAGACCGCAATCACAATCTCTATCTAGGCACTATTTTTTTGCTCATTTCAAAAACAAATTTGTACTGGCGAGCTGCTTTCTACAACAGCTTTAAAAATTAATTTCTTTACAATAGCTTTTCAATGCAATAAAAAAGCCGTCCCAAACGGCTTCGTTTGGGACAGCTTTTTTATTGATTTTTAAAGCAGCTTTCTATTATAAAAATTTCTTGAATTAGAAATTTTTGAACTAGGAAGTTATTTTTAAAATAAAATAATTAATAACACGTTGGACAAAATATATATTTTTTCAAATAAAAATGACCCTAAAAGTCTTAATTTTTCAACTAACATCACAATCATATCTTCTATTTATAAAGAATTACATGAAGTCATAGTTTCCATCATATTGCCCCTTTAATGCCAAAATGAATGGGTGGTCTTTGTTGCTAAGGTATCATTATACTTTATCAATCTCTAGTGGCATCCCTAAGGTCTTTATCATCAGCATTAAGGAACTTGTTCAAAGTGAAAGGCACAATGTGGCCAAGCAAAATGCCAATAAATAATCTTTTGACATGACAATTTTCAAGATTTTTTTTTTAGGAACGGGGTATCTACCCGCTGTCACCTCAGCTTGTGAGACGCTTGGCGGAGTAACTAATCTCTTGGCTGATCTAGAAGAGGCACCCACTCCTATATAATCTCCTAGCCCGCACTTATTGGGACCCCACTTAAGAGGCTCTGCCGCTCGAGAGGAATCGAATACGGGTTGGGGTGTTCCCAACTGTGCTCGCCCACCAACCAATTAACTAAGCATCGGTGGGTATTTCAAGATCTTAAACTTGAGGTGGCACAAACCTCTTTAAGTGGAAGTCTATAATGAATTTAGGTTTCATTTTTTCATTTGATAAAACTATATTATTATTGTGTTTTAATTTTAATAATAATATTTAAAAAAAAATAGACAATAGTATGTTATTGTGTTGCTCATTTAGGTGAATTTATTACTAAAATGCATCATAAAGTTTACCGTATCAAATTCCTTAACAAAAAAATCTGTATAGTACTATCAAAATAAGGCTTTGTTTGTGGAGAGATTATTTTGTGCGGAGTCCAGACGCAGAGCTATGTCTGGACATATGAGTATATACAGTGTGTATACACTGTGTACACTCACATATATATAGATGTAACTTTGCTCATCCGGATTCCACATAAAATAATTTTTCTTGTTTGTGACAACTTTATTATTGCTTTCTAAAGCGATTTTTTAGTACAAAAATATCTCCTATGTCCTTTAGACTTTCCTCGAGATAATCTAATCTTTGTTGAGCCGATTCTTGAGACATTTCCATGTGCACTTTTAATAGAGGGAATATAAAGATAAAAATAAAATGTCATATATATGATAATTTAAAATATTTGTGTTTGTGTGAGAGAGAGAGAGAGATAGAGAGAAAGGGTTTAAAACTTGAAATTTTCTTAGTAAACTTTCAATAATAACCCTTGAAATATACATAATATATATAAGCGAATGTGAGATTAGTTAGGTCAATTTGAATCTCATTTTATTCAAATTTAATTAATATGTGCAATAAAGTAAAAGTTTATTTTTTTGAATAAAATGTTAATTACATCAAAGTTATCTTTCATTACTTCACATTAAAAAAAAATAAGGGTTAGTTTCGGATGACTGTAATTTTTTATAAAGGTCATTATAAAATTACTGAGAGAAATATTTTTTTCTTAACATATTATAAAAACCCGCTTCTTAGTATTTTTTTTTAAATTAATAAAAAAATAGTGATTAAATAAAATTATGATTAAAATCTGAAAAATAAAGCATCAAAAAAGTTATAGATGAAGGTTTCGTTTGGGACGATTTTCTTATTGCTTCTTAAAACAGTTTTTTAGTACAAAAATTAAAATACTAAAAAGTTATTTTAAGAAGCAATAAGAAAGCCGTCTTAAACAAAGCCGAAGTCTATAACAACAAACTTTATTTAAGACTTCGACTTTTTTTGGGATGGCTTTCTTACTACTCTTAAAATAATTATATAGTATAAAATTTTTAATTTTTAAACTAACAAGTTAGTTTAAGAAGTAATAAAAAAATTGTCTCAAATAAAATTTTTATTTGGGATAATTTTTTTAGTGCTTCTTAACATAGTTTTACAGTAAAAAAAAATTAATTTTTATATTAAAAAACTGATTTAAAAATCAGTCAGAAATCCTTCTCTAACGAAGCGTTACAAAACACCCAACGGCCAGGTAGGCAGCATTATTATGGGGGATCGTACGCTCGTACCGCAGAGAAGCTAACATGGAAGACAGCAGGGAAGTGTTCGGTATCCGTCAAAGGTTAAATGGGCCAAAGCCTGCTGTTCGCGGCCGGCCCATAGTGTATCCGTACCATCCAGCAGTATACGGTCCTTGGGCTGGGCGATATCGTACTGTGCTGTCGATTAACGATTGGTTGAATCGTGGGACCGCTATGCTAAATGTAGATGCATTGGTCAAGGTCCTGTTCCTAATATTTTTTTAACAAATAAAAATAATAATATTATATGCTTAATTTTGCCCTCTATATATATATATATATATATATATTAAAAATCTTTTAAATTAAATTCATGATTATAAGAATGTCAATTCCGATAAACGTTTAATCTAACAGAATGCTTCAATGAGACGAATCAATCGAGGCCAAAAATGATTTGTTATGAGTCCAAATGAACACAAATCAAACATTTGAAGCATATATGAAAACTTCTAAATATTAAACAAATGATCAAAAGATCTCCAAATATTGCGTGTTTTATAATCAACTAGAGTGACTCAACAAGAAAAATCTAATAAGCCTTAGAATATGGGATTATCATATCACAAAGGGACTTAAATATTTGATAAATAATTTATGATTATGGAGATCAATATCGAGTGCTTTGAATTCTGACCAAATTTATCAAATTGACATCCATACAAAAATATAATTAAGACATAATTTTCTACATCGAAGGGAGTTCAAGAGCCGAAAAAGCTAAAAAAACTCAATTGCATTTTTCGACAATCACCGTTGATGACTGCCACACTGATAGTCACCACCATCGACTGACTTATGTCATTTGATTATTGTCACATAACTATTAACATCCAACCCCGTCGCCGCACTTCAACTATCCTCCTATGGAAACCCAACTTTTATAATCCGTACAACGGGAATCAAGTAATTATTTTCAATTGTATAAATCCTTTCGCAATTTTGGAGAAGAGTGGAGTCGTATAGCAATAATTATATAATGAATTATTGTGATTGGGCTAGGCCCCATAATTCTTCGACCCCATGTGATGTTGAATGTGCAATAAATTTAGCTGCATACTTTTGTTAAATAGCAAAAGTGCAATACTTAATAATATGTGTTAGATATCAACATCAAGGTGGACTCCATAATAATAAGTTAAGAAATATTAAAGTTATTAAATTTAATACATTTTTTATTATTTTTTTAATATTTAATTTTAATTATATTTTAAAATAGTTTTAAGTCAAATATTTATTTAAGGAGCTTACAATTATTCTTCATCATCCCAACTACTATAAGGAATTCCTTATAAAATTCTTGACCAAATTAGGTTGAGTGTGAACAAAGCATTGGATGCCAAATTATGAGACAAAATAGTGAACATGAGGCCAAGACTGTTGATGGGGCCTCCACATTATGAATATTTATTTCTATATGTTGATGGATGCCAATAATGGACAACAAAGTTTCTCCACAAATGCCACAAAGTCCACATGTGAAGAAACATGCATGAAGGGCATGTCTACCAAACAATTGGCCAAGTTTTGTTGGGCTTCTATCTATGGGTCTTTTCACATAGTACCATTTTTCACATAATATCATGACTAGTTATCTATGCCTATTGCTATATAGGTGCTCATGTATGTTTACAAGATTTAATTTTTCTTGGAAAGTTGAAATTAGAGATTAAGGAAACTTGGAATGACATAGAGATCCGACAAAATATGATTCAAAATATTGAATTTATGGATACAACATGTATACAAATTTTATTTGAGTCAACCGTTGAATCAATCAAATAGGCCCAAGCAAACTGGCCTATAGGTTGCATGTTATTTGGTTAGAAGTTGAATAAGATTACATAATATTTATCATGGAACCAACCCTCCTTGAAAGAACTCATTGATAGCGATATACCAGAGGCCTCCACTCCCCCAAACACACATATTAATATGCAAATCATTTGGATTGATTCGGCCTTGTCAGACTTTTTGCAACGTTGACAAGAAATTATTTTGTGAACAAACTATTTTAAATTAAATTATTTATTCGGACTAAAGACATTATCACCAATTTTTTGTTAATCTATATTATAGAAGATGGTCTTTCTTTAAATTATATTTGTAAATCTTAACATCAAATTTTTTATATGGTTGCGCGAATGCATTTATGATGTTAAGATTTCTAATGTGGGATATTTGAATAATTAATCAAAAACATTAATAATGGTGACCACCACAAAACACTGTTTCCATATCGCTTATATTTGAACATGCATATTATAGAATCAAATTTATGAGGTTGGCTAGCTAAGTTAACTCAAGGTCATCATTATCATACCATAGTCTAATTATAGTGATGGCTAAATTCAAAATCATCTTGATGCATGGTGCCATCTCTGTTAGTCACAAGTTTTTCTCGATTGGCCAAGTGTCTAGAATGAGCAGTCAAATAGTATCTTAAGATTCTTTTAAGCGTGAAAGCACATTAACTTTTGATCATTCACATGTTGACCTAGCACTAAATATTTACTGGCTCTAACAGTAAGTAATTTTTAATACTCAAGAGTTTATTTAGCCATTCATCTTATATTCAATTGAATTTCATTTTAGCATATTCATTAGAGATTTCTTGGATTTCCTCTTAATTTTTTTTCTCTAAGTACAACATGCGGATTCTTCTATGGTTCCTACTTACCAAAATCAAACTCCACTTTGTAATATTATCATCATTTTTATGATTTGTGAAAATAACATTGATTACTCTTTTCATCAAAAACATCGCCTCAATATATCTGGGTGACCCTTGCTTTTTTAACATATTCTCCACCTAGTGACGACTTATATCTATTCTTTAACAATTGCATTTAGTTCATAGGAGGCGGTGCATGTCTATAGTTGCCTTTTAAGCTTCTTTGCAGCTATACAGTTAGTCACACAACACCATTGGAAAATTTTTAATTATCCTCTTAAGATTAGAGCATAATTGAACATGTTAACCAGCCTTAGGAAGGCACAAAAATATCCATAAATTTCCCTTCACTATTTTAATTTCATTAACTTTAATGTAACATGTAATCATTTGTGAATTGTTAAGAATGTTCCTTTCATTATAATGAATATAGGTCTCATTAGTAAACTATTATATAAATCTTATTGTATTTGTGTGGCACATTATATATTCTTATCCCTTTAAGGACAAGCATTACTCACCATTACTTGCAAGTACGTGCATACTCGACTGGTATCTAACCCCTACATTATTACATTGATCATGGCCAAATGAAGTATAGTCTATAAAAGGCATATAAGGAAAGGATACTCACTTATAATGAGTTTAATTGTCTTGCAAGGTTTGACATGGTTCTTATAAATTGCTAAACTTTCACTAGTATTCTTATAGTAAAAATCAATAAGTAGAAGGGTTTTTTCCATGAATTTAAGCACCTCAATAGCTCTCCTAATTTTGTGTGGATTCTTCATCCTTCCAAATTTGCACACTTTTTTTATATGATAAATATAATTTGTTAGTTTATTTACTATTAATAATAACATAAGTTTCATGCATAATCCTCTTAGATTTTTTTTTTTTGTGTTTTCTTCTTGTCCTATGACACATTAATATAAATACTAATCAACACTTATAAGTTAACCCTCACTTATATCTCCTATAAGATAACCAAGGCTTGGTCCTCCCAATTGTAATCCAATTTGATCAGTGTCTCTAAGTACTCATCAAAATTACCCATATGTCAAGTCGAATGACTCACTTATCAGAGGATAATATATGAACACTTTTATGCACACACATAGAAGCTTACTCGACAAAAAACTCAAATCTCTATGATAAGACGCTCCACCTTCTTGAAAAATATATATGAATTTACTCCAAAAGAAAGAGTTATGAAATGGATGAAGACATGCAGGGTGAATGAAATTAATCTTTTTCATTGTATTGTAGCCAAAACAACACTACGATGATAAATTTGCATGAATTCACTAATTATTCTCATAAATAAAGATTTTTTTAATTAATGCTATGATGGTATTCAACTAGATTGTTTGATATGATAACTCTTTTTAAATTGTAATTTCATTTGAATAGTGAAAACCTAGCTAGTTATGTGTTGCGAAGATGAGGACGCTCAGGTGGATGAGTGGCTTTACCCGTAGAGACAGGATACAAAATGAGCATATACCTGAAAAGGTTGGAGTAGCTCCAGTGGAGGATAAGATTAGAGAGAGTCACCTTAGATGGTTTGGTCGCATAAAACGTCAGCCTTCCGATGACCCGGTTAGGAAATTAGAGGTAGTAGATTTGACTTATGTTAAGAAAGGTAGAGGTAGACCTAAAAAGACTTGGTTAGAATATATTAGAAATGATCTTTCTTTGTTAGATTTAAATGAGAATTTGACTTTGAACATGACACAATGGAGAAAAAGGATTCATGTTGCCGACCCCACGTAGTGGGACAAAGGCTTGATATTGTTGTTGTTGTTGTTATTGTTGTGAAATCCTAGCTAGGCTTCATTTGGGCCAGCTTTTTTACTACTCAGCTTTTCAAATTGCAACCACAATTTATATTGGTTATGTTCTTTTGCTGCTTTCGAAAAAATTTTGTACTAGAAAGTTATTTATACAACAACTTTCAAAAAAAATATTTTTTCCAAACTGACCTTTAGTCATCCTCACCTTTCTAATTATATAAAAGTATATAGAAAAAGAAGGCATCCCTATAATTTAATATATATATATATATTAATTAAAACCCTGCGGAAGGGGACTCCGTGTTAATATCAGAAAAAAGTACAAAGTCCTTAGAGAGAACTAGAGCCCACTACTGCTCATAAGAGCAACATAATTTAAAGCAAAATAAAAACCTAAGAGCTCCAATTCCCTACTAATCATAATCACAAAAAAAACCTAGTAACATTCTACGGTGCTCAGAGAAGGCACCTAAAAAGGAATACTAAGCCTAAGCAGCACACAGAAATTCCACCACCAGCAGCGATCATACGAACCGAACAAGCTGAAAGGGGAAACCTGCAAAATATTCAAACTAGACAACAAAGCTTTTAGAATAACAAAACAGAGATTCAAAAGGAAAAAGGGATTCCAAAACCAGCCAGGAACATCAGAATAACATAAAAGAGAAAGCTCCAAATAAACCAGAAAATGAGAAGAACTAACACCCTTAACCAAACAAACCAGAGCAGTGGACCCAAGAATAAAATCCGTCCAGAAAATCCACCCAGAAATGGACCTCCAGCAGGAGCTGAAAGGCAGAAGGATGAGCCCTGCAAAACAACCCATAAACAAACTACCAGAGCAGAACGCAAAGAAAGAAATCCTAACAGTAAAACCAACCATGCACCAGCCACAAATGCAACCAGGCAACCCCAGAGCAAAGGAACCAGCTAGAGCCAACACAGCCAAAGGAACAGACTAAACAACCCTCCCCGCTAAACACAACAACATGCCTGGACAGCAACCAAACAACCACCAGCACCCGAGACCTAACCAAAAGCCCAGCCAACACAGCAAAAGCAAACAAAGATAAAAGTACAAGAGGTACAACAACCCCCAGCTACCGAGAGCCAAACAAAAACTAGCCAACACAACAAAAACAAACAACCAACTATGAGGTAATATAAGGGATCCCCAATTCATCAAGCTGCATTAACCCCCGAAGTTTAAAATGAATAGCAGATCCCGAAATATCAGCGAAGCTATTAAGAGAACAGCCCCAGTTAGCCAGCCAGGAAGCACACGCATTACCATCCTTATGAATATGATGAAAGGAACACTTTAAGCTCCCAAGCAACAGGTGAGGGTTGATATAGAAATCTTTGAGGCCAAACAAAAGTTGAAAATCATAGCTAGAATTGACCTCAATAAACACATTAGGTAAACAACGATTCATACTAAGTTTGAGCCTATACAGGATAGCCTTAGTAACCGCCATATTACAATTAGCATTCTGCACGGGGCCAGCAAAAGCCACAATCAAACTACCTTTATCATCTCTAATAATACCACCACACCCACCACCAAATTGGTTTATAAGCCCATCAACATTTAATTTAAAACACTTAAACGGAGGTTTGTTCCAGAAAACAGTAGACGCGAGAGACTCAGAACTGCCCATACTCAGATTAATACCAAGATCTTTCCCCACAAAAAGATAATTCTTAAAATGTTTATAAGAGAGAAGCTTAGCAGTGACAAGGGAAAGGACTTTATCTTTCACCTTCTGAATGACATTAAGATGATTCATCGGCACATTGTTGAACACAGAGTTATTCCTTTCCAACCAAAGAAACCATAAAATAAGCATAGGAATAACGATACGAATATGCCCCTTGGAATTAACAAACCAAGCCGAGAGAGTATCCTTTAGAGACAAGTGGACATTAAAATAATTCAGTTTGAATAAATCATCAAAATAAACCCAAGTTTTAACAGCAACAGGGCCAGAAATAAAAATATGATGCATAGTCTTCATATGATAACAACACTGGCACTTGGAGGCTAAACTAATACCTCTCTTGGAAAGTATATCATTAGAAGAAACAAATTTATGCAGAATACGCCAGATAAAAACCGAGATAGTCGAAGGAATGCTTTTATACCACAAATGAGAATAGATATTATCAACATTACCTCTCGATCTATAGGAATGCCAAACCTTATTGAGGTGAAAACCACCATCCTGAGACAAATCACACAAAATCAGATCCTTAGAATTAAGGTTAATAGGTAAGTTTAAAATGTTAGAAAGAATGCTGTCAGGAACCTCATTTTGAAGCTTATCATAATCCCAAGCCGAATCTTTAAAGAAAAAGTTAACTTTAACCACAGCAATAGAAGAGGTATTTAACATAGAATCAATCGACTGTTGAGAAATCCACCTATCTTGCCAGAAATGAACCTTACCTTCACCCAAACCCCAGGATATGAAAGGCTCAACCTCCCATTTCACCTTGCAAATCCTCTTCCAAATTCTCGAGTCACCAATCTTAACAGAACAATTCGTAGGATGCATAGCACCACAGTACTTAGCATTCATGAATTTAACCCACAGACTAATATTAGCACGAAAATTATACCAAAATTTGAACGAGAAACCCTTGACCAAATCTCTCATATTTTTACACCCCAAACCTCCTTCGGCCAAAACACCACAACAATTATCCCAACTAGCCCAAAGGATTTTAGAAGAGGCAGAAGTACCTCTCCAAAAAAATTTGTTAAAAATCTTGTGAAGAGTATTACAAACAGTTTTGGTAGGGGATATAGTTTGAAAAATATAATATATATATATATATATATATATATATATATATATATATATATATATATATATATATATATATATATTAGTGGGTAGAAAGTATTTTATTTCCTATTTTGGCATATTGAAAATTTTCAACAATCCTTTTTTTTTTTTTTTTTGGGGGAAACCCTCTGCCGGGCCTACGTGTTAATTTAAAAAAAGGATTACAAGGTCCTTAGAAGGACCTCCAGCTCACTATGCTCAAAAGAGCTACAGCAAAAACGCAAAAACAAAAAACCTACGAGCCAGAAGTCCTTGCTAGAAAATAGTACAAGCAAACCTAGAAACATTCTAAGAAAAGCAAAAAAATTAGTCCACTTAGAGAAGATAATGTAGATTACTTTCAGCCCAATCTTCTCGACCAAAAATTGCCCCTGCACAAAACGAGAAAGGATCTCCAAAAACCTGCACAAAAAGAGGCCTGCAGGGACAATGGTAGTGAACATAGCAAATAATAAAGATAAAGTGTCCGAAGGAGGATTAATAAGTAATTGATCAAATAACCTTTTGACCGATAATTGGAAGTAAACAGGATCCACCCAAGATTTCAAGATAGTGCTCACATAACAGTTGTAAAAGTTAATAACATAATAATGGTAAACATTATTCCCAACGATCGCAACCCAAGAGACTTTACTGAACTCCATGTCATGGAAGTTGAACATCAGAATACATTGCAAGAGAATCTTAGGAATCAGCAAAATAATATTAAAGTCCCCAACAACAGAAGTTATAATAGCCCACCAAACAATGCCAAACAGAAGAATTAAGCTAAAGCTATGAGCACAAAACAGTTTTTGCTCACAGGTATCAATCCAAGTCTCCAAAAGGAAAAAAAGTGAAAAAAATGCACACATGAAACACCAGCCCAGAAACATACCACTTAGGCAAGATCAAACAGTTGACATTAATCAACAATAATGTAGCAATCAACCATAACGTTAGGGATCCGAGTGCCGAGATAATAGCAGCCATCGTGGAAAACAGATAGGTCAAAAGCCACACCCAATGAATCAACCCATAATCAATCCTCATAGTGAGGATAAGCCCCAATAAGAAATAAGCAGAAAACAGGAAAATAAAAAGAAGCAATGTTATCATAACCAAAGGATAAGAAAGGAGCAACAAGAAGCAAAGCCAGAGGCAAGAACAGTACAAGGAGTTAGAGGTTGCGAACGTAAGGGAGCCCCATTCTATCTAAACGCACCAGCCCTTTGGAATTTATAGGCAGATTATGCTCATGATACTCATTGAAATGTTCCAAAGTACAACCCAGTTTAGCTAAAGAATCAGCCACATCATTCCCTTCTCTAAAAATATGAGAGATTTTAAAAGTGATGAGAGAAAGGAGATGCTTAATATCCCTAATCATGTAAAAATTAATCGAGTTGGGCTTACAGCTACCAGTAATGTAGTGAATAATAAGAAGGGCATCAACTTCAATCCAAAGGTTAGTAATACCAAGAGAGTTACTTAAATGAATACCATATAATAAGCTTTCAAGCTCAGCTTGAATAGCAGAAGAAACATTAGAGGGACCAGCATAAGCCATTATCACCAAACCCGTGGAGTCTCTGATGGTGCCACCACACCCCGCGCTAGAAGGGGTCCAAGCACCATCATAATTCAGTTTAAAGAAACCCGGTTCAGGTTTTTTCCAAAAAATGATCCTGTCACAGGGAATCATAGAAGAAACAAGTCTAAAGTCAAACTTAGCAGCAAGATGATAGCAGCCTTTAAAGGAGTCAGCTTTCAAAAGCTTAGCACAATATAATTGATTAATTTTATGAATAATTTTAGAAATAATCAAAGTGGCGTTCATTTTAATGTTCTCATATTTAGAATAATTCCTACTACTCCAAATATACCAACATATGAGAACAGGAATGATATCAAAGTGGCGTTTATTTTAATTTTCAACAATCCTATCTCTATCATTAACACATTATTATTATCACATTTGATCTTTTCAAACGGTTGCAATTAGCTGCTCTGATCTTAAAAATCAACTTTTCATTACAGAATTATTTGAAAAAAAAATAAAAAAAAATAGTAAGAAAGCAACTATCAAACAAATTATAATTAATATTTGAAATACAAAATAGAAAAAAAAAATCTCAAATAGTCTATTACTGAATAAAATAGCTTTATTAAATAAGAACATTTCACACACCATTAATTTTTTGTCATTTCTAGCCTTTGTCCCAATATCGAAAAAATGGTTCGCATATTCAAGGAACAGAAGCATGCAGATGCTGCTTTCCGTAATTCGGCAAAACTCCAGTGGCATTTAAGCGAACTCAAAAACGCCCGCTTTTATCCGCCATTGGCTACTCGACACGTATCGTCTCCACCAAAAGGTCGGACATTTTAAGGTTTGCAACGACGTTCGTCAACTCCAAACTGTAAAGCTCCGCGTCGAAATTGGGAAAAAATTACGAAAAGATAAGTCCTAATCCCGCAATTAACCCACCTCCGTTCTCTTCTATATACGTACAGAGTGATCGTGAGAGGAAAGAGGAAAGAGGAAAGAGGAAGGAGAGAGAAAAAGAAAGTTGAAGGGAGAGGAGAGAGAGAGGGAGAGGAAGGAAGAGATGGGAAGGGGAAGAGTGGAGCTGAAGATGATTGAGAACAAGATTAATAGACAAGTGACGTTTGCGAAGAGGAGGAATGGGTTACTGAAGAAGGCGTATGAGCTTTCAGTGCTCTGTGATGCTGAAGTTGCGCTCATCATATTCTCTAACCGCGGCCGACTGTTCGAGTTCTGCAGTAGCTCCAGGTAATAGCGATTAGCTCGATCGACTGGTGAGTCGTTGTGTTGAAGTTTTTACTTGCTGTGTTCACTTGTCTAGGGCTCTGGAAAGGGATGTACGTGTGCTTTGCGATCATGGTCGAGTCAGGTGGACTGGTGCATGGATTGCTTTGGGTTTGTGGGTTTGGGATGGAGATCTTGGTGGTGGGGGTCTTGGTAGCGTGGATCTAGGTTTTTTTTTTTTCTGTGAAGTGGATTCTTTATCTGTCTCTGCAGTTTTTGTTTGGCTGGAAGATTTGGAAGGTTGGGGGTGGAGGATAATTGGATTCTTTTGACAAGACCATCTCCGCTTTGTTATTTGTTGGTACTTTATGGTTTAAATTAAACGGGTTTGGCAGGGCAATTTTTTTGGTGTTTTAGTGTTTACATGATTGTTTAGACATAGAGGGACGTGAAAAGGGAAGATTAATTAGTATGCTTTGGTTTAATAGAGGATCTTCTTTTCTAAGCTGGAGAAGAAGTTCAGGCTTTTGAGCTATTATGAGGACAGGTGAACAAAATATCTTTTTTGAATTTCTCGAGGCAGTTTAGGGTTTCACTTTCATCCTAACTTCGCATGCTTTTATTCAAAACAAATATTTTAATGAGAAGAACGGGATAAAATTAAAAAAATTGCTCAATTTTAAATTCTTGAGACATTCAGATGCTCAAAAATTGTAAAACGATCAAAGAGAGTTTATTTAAGACCTTCCAATACGGATTCTTATAGAAATGATCAAAATATCTTCTTTGAAAATTTATAAATATATCTTCTTTCTATCACAATGAGGGGCAAAGTTTTGGTGGTGAGAATCTTCATATTTAATAAATTTCAAAATTCAACACGTTGTCTTTTGATGCTGGCCATCAATAGATGTTGACACCCATCGTCACAACTTTTTCATCGACAAACATCAAACGTCTATCAACAACTAATGTTGGACAATGGTCTTCTAAGTTGTTAGGTCTCTAATTCTATCAAAAGAATAACCAAGATGATCACCCACCATTCTCTATTGGCCGACCATCCTATTTTTTTGGGTTTTAAACCAAATAAAAAAGAAAAAAAAGAAAAAAAAGGGAATGATCAAGTTGATCGCCAACTATCACCTTACTTGCGATAATCCATGTTGATCATTGCTTAATATCTAATAGTGACTTTGTCCATTAGCCACTAGTGTTCGACCGGTTGCGATTTCTCAATGTCACATCTTATTACTGAGTGACAAAGTTGATGACCCTATTGTCACTTGGTTTTTAATCTTTCTTATCGACCATCACCTGACACATATACACGACCAACAATTAATGTATGTTAGCCATTGAAATTTGACACTCATCTTATTGGACACTTGATCTCATCTCTTATCAAGAGAGAAACCAAGTTGATCATCCATTCTTCCCCCCGACTTTAATTAGCTTTTTTTGTCAACCATTAACTGATGCATACCAACAACCGATATGATGTCCATCTAGTTCTGATATCTGTCATGCAGCTTCTTGATCAACTATTCTTCTCTTATTAGAAGAACAAATAAGTTAATAGCTTATTGTTACCTAAATTTTGTTATCTCTTATCTCATGATCAACTATCCTTCTCAAGATTGATCAATACATATATACCAATATTCAATGTCTGATACATACCACAATAATATTTGAAGGCTATAAATAATTGATACCTAACACCTATCATTTTGTTGCCTAAACTCCCTCTTATGACCAAATTAATCACTCATTATCGCATGGCCTGTAATATTCACTATTAAACAAAGTCCAACTTTTGATGTTCTCCATCAATCATTGTTGACATCTACTAATGATTGATGTTCTATATATGTATGATAGCAACGTCTAATGCCTATCTTCCTAGATGTTTAATCTATCAACTTGCTTGAAAAAAACTAAACCAGACACTTATTATCACCTATCTCATGATGTTCAAAGTTGATTGTTATGTGATGTTTTCCAACAATTAATCTTTGATACTCGTCAGCTATCAAAATTTATTTATTTTTAACAATTGACATCTAACAATCATCTTCCAGATCACTCAATCTCCCTTCATATAAGGAGAACTACTAAGTTAAATACCCATCATTGCTCGATTTTTAACCTTTACAATCGACCATCAATACTTGCCAATAAATAACATCTAATGTTCGTTACCTGTTGACATTCAATGCGTACCTTCCTGATTGCCTGATCTTCCATCCTACTAGAAGAATGATCAATCAAAATAACTATCATCACCTGATTCCTAATAGTTTCACTTGACTATTGTCCAATACATTCCAATGCATGAAATTTGATAACCATCTTGTATATTTTGTACTCTTAGAGTTTGGAACTACCGGCTCGTAGGTTTAATTATGATTTTTTTTTGTAGCTCTTTCGAGCATTAGTGAGCTGGAGGTTCCTTTTTAGGACCTTGTAACCCTTATTTTGAATTAACACGAAGGCCCCTCCGAGGGTTTCCCCAAAAAAAAAAAATTTTGATAACCATCTTATCAACCACCTAGTCAGTCCTCCTATTATGAGAACTACATTGTTAATTGCCCATCATCACTAACATTTAATGATTCTCCCTCAATTATCACTTGATTCTTACCAATAAGTGATGTTGACATCCATCAATCACCGATGCTCTATGCATAACTCCTTGGTAACTAGACCTTTAATCATGCCAACTACTCATCAATGCTTGATGACAAATCCAATAAATCAAGTCTCCTCATATCACCACGGGATATGTTTTCATGATTCATGCCAATTACATTATAAAAATGCTTGGTCTCTAATTATAAAGAAGAGCGCATTTTATAATTATCAACTTGTACTAGTGAAATCATTTAATTGGACTAGGCTTTACGATTTTTTTTTTCTAGATTTTTCACATAACAAAATCACATTTGATATATGATGCCCTCAACTTATATATTTATGTGCAAATTTTCATGCATTGTTAAGGTGAAATTATTATTTTTTCTACCATATCGATTATTTATTTTGACTTTCTAATTGGGTAAATCACTACTTGAAAAATCTTAGCATAAGTCATATGAAGTCTAACTAGTGGCACTATTTAGAGTTTATAGACAAAGTTTGATGTGAGTCAAATATCAATCGAGTAATGTGAGGGACGCTATAAATCCCCAAACAAAAATCACATACAGATATATACTTCGGCTTTAGATATATAACTTCTTCTCGTAGTTGCATATAAATATATTTTTTAAATTTGATCTCAATTTTGTTTACATGATGACTACAGATGATAAATAAGTTGAAGAACTGAATAAAAGTCTCTTGGTTGTTACAAGAGGATGGTGCTCACGATTCCTTTGTACTTCAATCCCCATTGCCACTTTGCGAAAGAATTGTAGGCTATTAGGCCATTTGATGATTGTTTGGAATTCTTTATGTTTCTTAAAAGTAAAATAATTATCATTAATTAAAATTGCAATTATAATATGAGGACACATTAGGCCAATCTAAGAAATAAGAAGATAGATAGGACTAGTATAGCCATATTCTTCTTCCCACTCTATTACATCAAATAACATAATAAATATCGAAGAAAATCTAGTGTAATGAGAGCACTGCATAAGCCTTTGTCACGATGCCTATTAGAATTTTGTGTGTAGAAGTTAAAGTCCTCCAATAGAGCATCTTCATTTAGTCTAGCAGATGAGCTATGTTGCAAAGGTGTATCTGACTTTAATATACTACGATGAATTATATTTCCGCCCACATAAAGATGCTTAATGGCTTATGTAAGAGTATATTTTGGTTCTTTTATTAGCATAACTAGGCAAAGTAAAAAAGAGAAATAGGATGGACATCTTGGGTTTGCTAAGTAGTTGAGGAAGGTGGGAGAACAACTTTCATAGTGAAATTATCATCAAGGGAGTGATCATGAGGAATGGCAAAGGTCTTTTAGATTTGCTAATGAAGAGGTAAGGGATGTTGGGATATAACTTTCATAGTGAGATTATCATTATCAACATCACAAGATTTAGAATTTGTAGCCACCATTATTAAAATATTATCAATTTATAATTAGATTTGTATTATAATTTTAAGAGAATTGCTTAGGATTCTGGAGTAAATTTGAGTTATTTTGGGTATTGAGCTTGATGGAAGGAAATCAATCAGCAAATTGTGGGAAGAAAGTATTGGTGCCATTGAATTGAATTGGACCTATGGTATGTGATCTATTTTAAGTGGGGAAAATTCTTCAGAAATAATGGTATTGGGTTCTTGGCGTTCAACGCTCTCATTGATGGATTTTCATCAAATATGAATGCCATGCCTAGGCAAGAGACAATGAGAACAAAAGTTTGACCTTTTCCTAAATATTACTTAATTTCTTCCAATATCCTTTGACTTAAGAACCAATACAAACCAGAAGCAATAAAAGTATCCACCTAAGAGGGTTGACAAATTAAAAGCCCAATTAGAAAATGATGGATTTGTCAAGTAGGTGAACTCTTAAATGTGAAAATGCAACCATGTGAGAATAATTAGGGATTCATTAGATAAGCAAAAGTTAGGAGATCATTTTGAAAGCCTCATTAAAGAAACTTCAACTAGCATAAATCTCCTGAATAAGATAGTTATATAATCATCAATACGAGAAAGCTTTATTATAACATGCTTCGGATTAAGCAATGATATAGATCGAGAAACTTCCAAAAATTGTATAGCTTGAAAGGAGGGTCTAATTGATTGAAGAAGGCCTACCATTCATGAACTTACCCACTAATTATAAAATTTTTAGATGACTCGATAGTTTTATAAACACATATTAGGAATAATAAAAGCAAGTTCATCCTAGTGAATTGAAAATGATAAAGGTTGCAGACTAGAGGAAAAGAATATAGGTCTCACTTCGAACTAAACTCGATAAAGGCAAAGGGAAACCACAGAGAACATCGACAAAGGAACCACCTAGCAAGGGAGTTGGGCTATGATGTTGGAGGGATTAGGCAGGGGGAGCGCCAAAGTGTACCCTAAAAAATCCATTAGGGAGTCGGGATGAGATGGATTTCAGCATATGCTGGTGATGACGTACATCAATGAAATCACTATACAATAAATGACAAGAAGGCTTGAGGATTATCCAAACGAAAGAAGATGTGACGAGAAGGCCGAAGTTGGTTACGCTAGCAATCTTGGGCTAAGGCGTAGAGAGGTTGAAGGATGTAGCAAGAACTAACGAAGCCAAACAAGATCTAATGAGAATGTGGAGGATACAAACCCAAAATAAAATGGATTCAGGGAGACAGGGACACGATGACTAACGAGGGGCGCTGGGATGCCATGGAGAGTAGTTGCAATGATGTTAAATCCAGTGTTGATTGCTTGCAAATTTTCCTCATGCATCAAAGGCAACACATCTCTACTAGAGATCCTTTGTCCATGCTAGGGCTAGCAAGATCCTAGGCTAAGATTGATGGTGAGCAAATGAATTGAGGGTGGCGGATGTTGTCCGGTGGAAAAATGCACTATGCGAATGCAGTGTTGATTCACATAAGCATAAATTAAATATGTTGTTAATTCGACCCTATTATTAAAATGTGAATGCAGTCTAATTATTTAGGTGCAATGTTCTATCAATCTTAAAATTCAGCATTAGTTTACTATATATTCTAGAAAAAATATTTATTTCAATATATTATATTATTTGTGATTGTCTTATATATTATGTGTTTTTGAATTATATTAGTTTTTAGTAGATAAACTATTATTCAATATATGCTTACTATCTAGTTTTGTGTGAGTAATTTCGAAGTAACTCGCAAACAGATGTTAAGAAATAAATTCTTCTCTTATTATTTTCTGCTTTTGCAAGCCGCATATCTGCAGTTTGACCATAGGTCCTAGTTAAAAGGAAGAGCAAGGTACCAAATGGTTTGTAGTAGACTGGGCATACACATTAAACTACTGCAAATTTGGCATGCTTTACTCGTAGATTCTCTCACAATTTTCAAATACACTCACAATATAACAAAAAAGAAACCCCATAATAAATCTCATAACTAAAATTTTCTCACATAAAATCATCTTCAAAATTGCGCCAATAGAATCTCCAATATCCTTTAACAATATTCTAGCGGTGGAGAGGGCATGGCGGTGGAAGCCTCCAATTATAGCTTTTGCTTGGGGAAATTCTAACTGAACATCTCGTACTTATAGCTGCCCAATGCCTCCTACTTTGTACGTGAACGAAGGAGTCAGATCCATAGGCAAGATCAATCTTGAGAAGGAGGAAAAGCACGGGTACCAAGACTGATTTACCACCAGCACTTAAAGCCTACAATCACGCGATTCCTAAAGTGTATTTGGAGATCTTCTAATCAACCATAGATTTGAAGAAATGGTAGTTTAGGGACATTCAATATTGGGTGGTCACGCTAGAGCTGGCTATATATGGCTCCTTTATTGCCAACAAAGGCTTTGTTAGGAATAGCTTTCTTACTGCTTTCCAAAGTAGCTTTTCAGTACAAAGATTTTAAATTCAAAAAATATTTATACTAGAAAACATCTTTATAAAATAATAAGAAAACTGTCCCAAACGAAGCCTAAATTCATGAAGCACACCCAGCATTATTCTAGCTTTATAAAGTTTTCTTTGAAGTCTCAAATTCGAGTAATACTTCTAATGCATTTTCTATATTAGGTTTTATGATTTAAGGATTTGAAGAGTTGATGCATTTTGTAACTATAAGTCATGGATATTTATTTATTTTAGCTTTTTGTGCAGCATGATGAAGACACTTGAGAGATACCAAAAGTGCAGCTATAATTCATCAGAGCCCGTGATTCCATCCAAGGAGACGCAGGTTCCTATTTATGCTATTCCTCTTGTTAAATGCAAGAAAAGAATCACATAGAATTGTGGATTATAATTTTTTAAGAAGATAATAATTCTTTCTGATTTGATTTTTTTGTTAATCAAAAGAGAGTATTAATAAAAAAAATACATATTATATCGACTATATTAGATATATTTGAAGAGTTATGATTTGATTAGGGCCAATGCCAAGATAGTTTTGTGCAAGCTTTTTTGGCTTAAAATTAGTTAAGTTAGATTCCTGCTCAAATAAAAATCAAAATCCATTTAAGTCGAGCCAACCTAGCTTAGGATCAATTTGAGTCAGCTCAAAGTTTACTTTTTTAATTTATAAAGCTAAAAAAAATTTAAGATAACTCTATATAAGACTTCTAAACATATTTTTAATTTATAAAGTTAGAAATATGAAATAATTGAGAATGTTGAGCTATGGTTTTTAACAATAATCAAAACTCGATTAGAATTTAATTTAACTAAAACTGATTTGAGCCTATTTTGAGCTCCCTCATGCGCTCAAATCAATTTCAAATCTACTTTGAGTATACACGACTTTGAACCACGGTGTTATCTTTTAAATTAAAACCTCTATTAAAAATATTAAAAATAGTTAATTAAAACTTAATTTTTAAAATGAGTTCTTTTTTTTTTTGGACGACTCTCTATTTATGGCTTAATCTATATGATATAAATATAAACCTAGATTAAGAGAATTCTACTTTGAATGGAGGTCTTTTTTTTTTTTCTTAAGTATTGGGGAGGGGTAATTGTTAAATGGAAAGCTTGGACGTATATGAATTTGAAATTGTGAAGTTTCAACCACTGAAATAATCAAGCAATCATAATGGAGTTTACTCTACTATTGTTGCTTAATATAATTTATATGAATCATGTTTACAAAATTTAAAATTTTGGGAGAAGTTCTGTTCAAAATGGGACATTTTGTTGTTTTAACGTTTTAAAGTAAATAATTGATTGCATAACAATTTAATAATGTGTCTATAAATGCAAATATAAAGATGATTTCTTACCTAGTTACATGGAAAGTCCACCAGTACATGACTTTGAAATAGTGAAAGTTGTGAAGTGGATGACGGAGTGTGAGATGACATTTGCCAAACTCAAGCAACTCTTAACACCATCCTCACTCCCCCAAGCCTCTAATTAGACAAAAAATATGGAAGCAAAGATTGCTTATATATTAGGTTAACAACACCCTCACCAATCCGACGCAAAGGTACCCTATGATAGACAAGTTGGTGTTAGCATTATAATTTCTCATTTAGAAATTGAGCCCATATTTTGAAAAATATTTAACAAAGGTCTTGACTAATCGACCCATTTATTAGGGGTTATAGATCCTAGAGCTATTGGGATGACTTACAAAGTGGTCAATCAAACTCAATGAGTGCAACATCAAGTACTTCAGTTTGTTGCTAAAGCTTAAAAATTGGAGAATTTTACTATTGAGCATACATGAGGTAGCAACTCCAAATTTGATTTTGGAGTGAAGGGATCTTAGATCTTGTTTATTGATGGAGGCTAGAGCTTGTTGGCTTACGGGGGCTCATGAAAATTTATAATAGAGTGAATGTAGTACTCTCAACCCTACAAGAGTTTCTATCACCTACGTCGTCTTATTAGGTTTTGAGGCCACCAACAATTAGGTAGAGTTTAAAGTTGTGCTTATCAAAAGTAGGCTAGCAACTCAAACAAGAATGAAATGACTAAACTTGCATGTCTACTCACAATTGGTAGTTAATCTGATTTTTTGAACTTATGAAGTGTGGGACCTATTTTTTATGAATATTTGGAGAAGGTACTAGGAAAAGTCACACGATTTTGTAGTTAAACATGAAGCATATACTCCAAGAGGGGAATTCTATGACAAACTTTTGACAAAGTTTGAAAACCCTCTCATCACCATAATAACTGAATGAGTCATCCTAATAATAAAAAAGTTTGATAATAGCATGCATTTCAATAGTAAAAAAAGTAATTTGTTAGTTGGACATCTTAAAGTTTCACCGGAAACTTTTGCTAATTTGAGAAGGTACAATATAAAATTGAATATGGTGAAGTATATAATTTATTTGCTAATTTTGGCTAGTTCTTAGGGGTGACGATTAAGTTGGTTGATATATCTCCTAATCCTAATAAGATTCAATTAGTTTTGGAGGGCCCATCACCACACTTTATCAAGGACTTCCAAAGCTTAATTGGAAACTTGCTAAATTGAGTTGGTTCATATTACGCTTAGGGGAGCAAATTAAGCACTCCAATCTTCAAAGTATTGAAAAGAATTTGAAGACATTCGAGTGGTCTATAAGTATGAGATGGCATTTGCCAAACTCAGGTAACTCTTGGCATCATCACCATTCTCTAAAGTCCCTAGTCAGAAGAGATATATATTATTCTAATATTTGGGAGTTTATAGCATGATAGTCCATTCTATCGTTGTAATAGAAGAAGGACCAATAATTTATGTACTATGTTTGTTAGCCACGCCCTTAATGATCCATTGTAAACATACCTTCCAATAGATAAGTTGGTGCTCATTTTGATATTTTTTTTCCTAGATGTTGTGGCCATATTTTTCAAGAGCATCTAATAAAGGTTTTGACTTACCAATCTATTAGTTTTGTAGAGATAATAATTATCTGCGCAACTCGTGAGATGGTTGATCGAACTCAATGCGTATAATAGAAATACACTCTTCGTCTTGCTATTAAAGCTCAATTTTTGGAAGATTTCATCATTGAATCTGCCTTAGAGAAAGAACCAAAAATTAATTGAAGGATACAAAGAGAGTCTGCATCCTGTCAAATCCTTAAGAAAGGCAATAATGGAGTTTGTGCAATGCTCTTAGGCTCACAAGGAGTTACAAACATGTGTTCCAATTAGATTTTAAAGTAAAGAACAACATGCAAGCAATACTTATCAAACTAAGATTAGCTAGTGACTAAAATGGGAGTGAAAAAACTAGATTTGCATATTGATTCATGACTAGATATTAATCACATTTTCAAAACTTATAAGATATTGAATGCAATTTTGATGAAGTACTTGGAAAAGATCCTAGAGAAAATCACACAATTCAACTCGTTCAGGGTGAAGCATAGGGAAAATTATTAGGTCCGGTGACCTGACCTAGAGATAGGTCCGGATTATTGACACGTGGCACTTTAAGTCAAAGCACAGGTAAAGCGCAGATAAAGTGCAGATAAAGCGTAGGTAAAGCACAAGTAAAGCGCATGTGAAGCGCAGTCAAAGCGTAGTTAAAAACACAGGTAAAGTGCAGTCAAAAACACAGGTAAAGTGCAGGTAAAGCGCAGGTAAAGTGCAGGTAAAGCACAGGTAAAACGCAAATCAAAAGTGCAGTCAAAAATACAGTCCACGTGATAATTTTTCAGTGGACATCCGGACCTATCTCTAGGTCAGGTCACCGGACCTAATAATTTCCCGAAGCATTGACCCCGAAAAGAGATCAAATGTATATATTATTGACAAAGTATTAGAATCCTTGCACCATTATAATAAAGGAATTAATAGTCTTATCTATTAAGAAACCATAAGCCATGAAGGTTATTGAAGCCCAAAGATGGATGGATGAGATAAATTTTTACTAAGAGGACATTATCATAAGGTTGAAAGAATCTATGATCAATTAGGTACCTGGCAACTGGATACTTTATTTTCAATTACATGTTATTTTGGAAGTATTTTGTTGGAATCTTGCTTCATTGCCTAGCATCGATCGAAGCATAAGTATAACAAACCCATTATGGGAAGTATGAAAGCCATGCATTGAGATAACTCCTTGTAAAGGAAGTGCTACGACAAGATTTCTTTTGACCGGTAATTGAGAATGATACAACTAAGTTTGTCAGAAGATGCTGATATATTTTGGAGATAAATCAGCACCCAAAACAGCCATTAGAGCAAAATCAGCACCAAACAACAAAAAATAGCTACCAAAATCAAGAGAAAATAATAATGGTATGTAGAAACAACACTAAAAAAGTTGAAATAATAATCTTCAATCATAGAAACACAAGATACAATTGATTCACTATTTGAGAGGTGAATCGACTCTCCCCCAATTTTCTAGTAGCAATTAGGAACTCAAAATCACCTAAGAAAAACTACTTTCGAAAATTCTTCACATAATTCCTGCCATATACAAACTTTCCCCCTTAAAACCAACCCTAATCCCACCATAAATACACCTCATATTTCCTCCAATTATCTCCCCTTAATTTTTTTTCATCATAAATGCACCTCACATTTCCTCCAATGATCTCCCCTTAAACTCTTTCCTCCTATAGGTCTGAAATGAGGTGTTGGGATTAACAAAATAAGAGCCTTTTGGCTCTTGAAATGTCACGCCCCAGAATCTAATTTAAAAATAATTCTTTCTTTTTTTTATTTTAATAACAACACCAGAGCTATCTAATATCAATCATCTATCAGTCATAAACAACAAATAATTTCTATAATTCAAAACATCAATATACATCTATGTTCATTACTCCAAAAATTATATATAATACTCAGAAATCATTAATCATATAATGTATATCCAAATTCTGAGTAGAAAAGAATAATTAACAAAAGAAATTGAACCTGAAGGATCCTGATTAATCTCTCACTCTTATTCCATTATACTGACCTGAAATTATTTAACCATATATAATGAGCTAACTAGCCCAGCATGTCACATTAAAATCTATAACTGAATTCAAAGCACATCAAAGAAGTAATATGCATGTCAAGAATCAAATCATAACAATGACATTCATATGATCATTGAATCAATATAGAAACAGTAAAAATTATATGCACTTGCATTAGAATCTATAAACTACTGTACAAAAGCTAATAAATCAATACAAGTGTCAAATCTATAAATCAATTATCGTATCAAAGCGATAAAATCAAATCATTAGTAAAAACTATCAAAATTATATCAATGCAATTAAATTATATAGAAGTGTACACATACTATCCAGTGAGTGTATCAATATCATATTAATATTTATATTATATTCTCAGTGTATTATATACTTAGTCAATATCAGTAATTAATAAAATACAGTGAGTCAGTAGGAGTATACATAATAGTTTCAGTGTTCATATCAGTACTAGTTAATCCAGTAGTAGTAATAATACATCAATGCTATAATAGTAATTATTACAGTAATAATAAATCTAAACATGCATTTCAGTGGTCACACCAAATAAGTAAGAAGTCTTAGCTATCATGATATTTTTAATATCATATCAATATAAATAAACCGTTAGTTCAGTAAGCAGAGTCGTCACTCTTTGTTCATCAGCACAATAATCATATCCTTATAACTCCTAATCGTTGCTTTAAAATCGTTGCATCATTGTATCGGATAACACCAAATTATAGTATTTAAAGGAAAGCCTGTCGGCCCACCATCATGTATAGATCAATCAGTCTCCAAACCAACTGCTCAAACCAATTTTTACTTGTCTTTCACACATTTTAATAAAACTAATAATAACCAGCTATTACTCAATCACACTTTTATTTCTATTCTCAAAGTTTGTATAACAATATGCTTAAATAGAATATATACTTACTAGGTCAAATATACAGTCAAAATGCATAGTTTCAAAATATAACCAAATTATAAAAGATTGTATAAAACATTCTTTCAAGATTTTAATCATACTAAAGCACTATTTTTTTAAGTCCATATTATTGTCTGTTCAAAAATCACACAAATTCTAAAATATCTTGTAGAAAATTTTTAGAAAATACTAAAAATATTCATAATCTCAATCTCAGTAACATATAAAAAGTTACACGGTGAAAATTTTACCAGTGCAAAGTTATACACATTTTTTGCTAACAGAAATATAAATTGAACTGAGAAATTTGAAAAAAATTTGAATTTTTTAAAATAGAGATAAGCAAAATGTGACTCATCTCGCTCCGAACAACTTTTCTAACTGGCCCGACTGCTAAAAAATAGCCTGAAGCAACTCAAAATGAATTTTCTCTCTCTAAAAACCCTTTCTTTCTCTCTCCTATTCGGATGGCTTGGCGCTCAAATAATCAGAGAAAATGGATTTTAAAATATATAAAAATTCTCATAATGGCTTAGCGTTGCGGTGCTAAAAAACCTATAGCAAATCGAGAGCACGGCACCACAATATCACTTTCTAGCACTTTGGCTGAGTGCAACGCCGCAACACTCAAATATGTGACATTGGGGCGCTCCAAAAGTGATATTATCAGATTTTATTGAAACACGCAACACTTGGGACTCATTCTAGAGTGAACCCAAGCATTTTCAATCATGAAAATAGTTCATAACACATGCAAATGAGTTTAAACCAAAATTTTCAAATATTTACTATTTACCTTTTTTGAGTTGTCACATGAAATGAGGTGGGGTCCATAACCGTATCAATACCCCACTCCTAAAAATTCATATTATCCTTAAGGTGGAAAGAAGAAAACTGCCTCTAGATAGTATTGTAGGCTTCCAATATCGCTTCATATTCTGATAAATTCTTCCACTTGATCAATACTTCATTGATCCTCTTGTCTCATTGGCGTAACCCTTGCATCTCTAGTAGTTCTAATATTACCTCTGTATCTTCTAATAGTGTAGCTGGTAGTACACGCTAGGGTGTATGACCATCAATGACTCGTCTCAGCTGCGACATATGAAATATTAGATAAATGGGCGAAGTTGGTGGCAAAAGTAGGTGATAGGTGACCGCATCAATGAGCTCCACGACCTCGTTTGGCCCAAAGTATCGAGGGGAAAGCTTCTTATTCCTCTTTCTAGTTAGAGTCATCAGTTTGTAATGTCGGATCGTCTAATAAACTTTGTTTCCAATCTCAAACTACACATCCCTCCTGTGCCCATCTTTCTACTTCTCCATAATTTGTTATACTCGTAGTAGATGTCCCTTCAATTCCACCGAGACCTGGTCCCTTTCTCCCAACTATAGCTCCACTAACGATACTAGTGTGTTGCCATGCCCATAATTTAGCAGATGTGTAAGATCTCTCCCATATAGGATTTTAAATAGTATTGGCTGGTCTACTGTATGATATGAAGTGTTATACCAGTACTCTGCCCAAGCTAGCAATTTGACCCACATCTTTGGGCTATCCGAGACAAAGCAATGAATATAAGTCTCAATACTGTGATTTACCACCTTTGTATGACCATCTGTCTGAGGGTGGTAAGCAGTACTCTGCTTCAGGATAGTTCCCTGCATCTTGAATAGCTCCCTCCAAAAATGTCTCAAAAAGACCTTATCTCAATCAGACACTATGGACTCAAGTATACCATGCAAACGGATCACCACTCTAATAAAAGCATTTATCACTGACACCGCAGTGTATGGGTGGCATAGGGCAATGAAATGAGCGTATTTGCTTAATCTGTCCACCATTATTAGAATTACGGTGAATCCTTTTGACTTACACATCCTTCTGCATGGCTACCCAGTATAGTTTCACTGTCAGTCGACGATATGTCTTTTGGATTCTCGAATGTCCCCCAATAGTTGTGCCATGAAACTCCTCCAACAAGTGAGGGATGTGTGGTGATGTCCTTGATAGCATTGTTTAAAATTGCGCAATGTGAGGCTCGCCTCAGCGTAATTCAAGTAAAAAATGCCTCGAGGCTTACGCCTCAAGCTTTTTTTATGAGGCTTACGCCTTATCTTGGAAGAGGCCCGCCTTGAGTTGCACCTCGCCTCGTTGGCATGAGGCGTACGCCTCACTCTATTTATATTTTTTTATTTAAAACTTACCTAAATCCTATACAAAAGCCCCAAAAAAATCATGCCTTCTTGCACCCCCAAGCCACAACAACTTCCTCTCAATTGCCTCGACCTCTAGACCACCGCCTTCACCGTAGCCACCATCGTCGTAGCCACCATAGGGGATCACTAGAAAGCCGCACGTCATCACCATTTCCTCTTAAAATTTTTATGTTGATGACAAACATTTATAAAAGATAAAGATGACTGAAATAAATGAAGAAGCAGATTGAAAGGTATTGGATCCTATAGAATGAGGTAGGAAAGAGACCAATTTGTTATGACAGATACTTAAATACAAATCCCCTTAGTAATGATAGTACAGATGATTTTTGAGTTGTTGTCAATTATTTTAGCTTTCTTTAGGTATTAAAGGTAGATGAGTAGGCAACTGAGAAAGAAAAAAATTAGAGCTGAACTTAATATTATATGATACTTTTATGCAATTCATATATTTTATATTATTTTGTTCCTTTAATATTTGGATTTCAATTCTATTTCACATAATTTATCACTTAACATTTTACATCTTATACAAATATTTATTTCATATGTATGTAAATTTGTTACTTCATAGTTTAATAAAAAGTTAATATGTCATCCTTTAAAATATTATTTGGATATTATATAAAAAAATTATTTTTAACTTTTATTTTGACTTTACGCAATTTTTATATTTTGAGGCTTACGCCTCAAAACGCTTTGAGGCTTACGCCTCGCCTCACGAACGAAAAACGCCTCAATACCCAATTGCGCAATTTTAAACCTTGCTTGATAGCATAAACCATCCCTGGTATAGCTACATCTGACCCACCACGGAATAACCAGGATGATTATCCTTGTTCTGCAGTAAATCTCCTATGATTTTACTCAGCTCTTCATTTTGCCCGCTCTCTTATTTTAAGACCTCCCAATCCACCACCATGGGGACCGATAGAGCCATAACTTGAGGATCTTCACGATGTCTGGAGAGAGCATATGTGGCTTTATTTTCCAACTCGAGCTTATATTAGATCTCAAAGTCATACCCCAATAACTTAGAAAGTCACTGTTGATGCTCCTCTGTCTCCATCCTCTGCTCTAGCAAGAACTTCAAACTCCTCTGATCAATCCTGACTATGAAGTGCCTCCCTATATAGGTAAGGTCGCCACTTCTGAATTGCTAACATGATCACCATTAGTTCCCTTTCATATGTTTATTTTAGTTTGGCCCTAACAGTCAACACTTTGCTGAAATAAGCTTAGGTGCAATGTGTTTTATTATTATTTTTTTCTCGAATGGCCTAAAGCTATCTAACTGACCTTTCATTTAAAAAAAAAACTATAGGCCCCTGCCCTTGTATTAGAACTGCTCCCAACTCATAGCCTGATGCATCAATCTTTACTACAAGCGGTTGGCTGAAATCTGGTAGTGCTAACACAGAGACACTAGTCATGACTTTCTTCAGCTGCTCAAATGCCTAAGTGGCTGCCTCCCCCCATTTAAAATTATCCTTCTTCAACTACTATGTCAACGACCAAACTATATAGTTGTATCCCTTCACAAACTTACTGTAATATCATGTGAGTCCCAAGAATCCTCTTAGCCCCTTCAAGTTTTTAGGCATTGGCCACTCCACCATTGTCTCTATCTTTGTTGGATCTGCTAACACCGCGGCTTGAGACATTATATGTCCCAAGTATTCCATCCTTTGTTGCCCAAAAGAACACTTCTTCAAGTTGGCATATAGTTGGTGCTCCTTCAAAGTTCCCAACACCATCCCCAAGTGCTCCTCCTCCGACTTGCTATAGATAAGGATGTCATCAAAGAATACCAGAGCAAACCTCCAAAGATAAGGCTTGAACACCCTATTCATGAGTGATTGGAAAGTGGCAGGGGCATTAGTGAGGCAAAAAGATATCACCGAGAACTCATAGTGTCCCTCATGAGTTCAAAAAGTCATCTTGTGGGTGTCTTCTGGTCTCATTTTGATCTAGTGATACCTAGACTTCAAATCAATCTTTGAGAACACCACTGAACCATGCAACTCATCTAATAGCTCATTAATGTCTGGTATGAGAAACTTGTCTGGTATAATCTCCTTGTTCAAGGCATGATAATCTACACAGAATCTCCAACTGTCATCCTTCTTCTTCACCAACAACACAGGACTAGAAAAAGGGCTCACATTGGGCTTGATGATCTCTACTAGGGGTGTAAGCTAGCCGAGCAGGCTCGCGAGCCGGCTCGAGCTCAACTCATTTATGGGCTCGTGAGCCGAGCTTATCGAGCTCACTAGTCAAGATCAAGCTCAAACTCGAGCTCATTTGCTAAACGAGCTCGAGTTCGAACTTCATTAGGTTGGGCTCGCGAGCCGACTCAAAATTATTAAATCTGAATATTTTAAATAAATTAATACTAAATATTGTATAAATCACAGTTAAATTCCCGGCAGCATATATTTGGAAAATTCAAAATGAATCTCAATGCCCCTCTCTCTCTGACAGCAATAAATGCTAATAACTCTCTCTCTCTCTCTCTGATAAAACCCAAAGAAGCTGCTCTCTCCCTCTCTCTCTCTCTCAATCTCTATGTAGTTTTAATTTTTTTAAAAATCGCCCATCTCTATGTAGTTTTAATTTTTAAAAAATCGCACATGCGCGTGCGCGCACACACACACACACACTCTCTCTCTCCAGTTTTAACTTTTAAAAAACTGTACGCAAGAAGCTGAAACAGACCGCACGGGAGTCTCGACATGCGGCTCAAACTCGTTTATGCTGGAACGAGTCGAGCTCGAGCTTGACTTTTGAGCTCAACTCGAGCTCGAGCTCAAGCTCGATATTTAACAATTGAGCTCGACTTAAATACCCCCTGACTCGAGCTCGACTCAACTCGTTTGCACCCCTAATCTTGATTTCAAGCATCTCTTAAATCAGCATCTCAATCTCATCCTTTTGGACCTGTGGGTAGTGGTATAGTCGAGCACTAATGTGAGTGACTCCTTCATTCAAAATAATAGCGTGCTCATGCTCTCATGGAGGAGACAATCCTTGGGGAGGTTGGAATACTTCACTGAACTGCTGGAGAAGTGGATGAACTACTTTTGGAATGTCCTCATCTCCTGAGCATCTCCTCCCTCCAAGACATGGAGCTCCATCAAGAATCTCAATCCTTCACCCTATATGGCATACACCATAGTTTTCAAGGAAATCATTGCTTTGGATAAACTAGGGTCTCCCTTAATTACCACCTTTCTCCCCTCTACTTAGATTTCCATAACTATGGCATTTTAGTCCACCTTGGTCTCCCCCAAAGTTTGTAGCCACATACTTCATACCCAAGATCAGATTTATACTTCCCAACTCTAATGGAAGAAAATTCTTCTTGATGTGAATCCCCTGCAACTCCACTACCAATCCCTGATAGATACCCCTACTCTTCTCCACCTTCTATATGCCCATCATCACTCTAAAATATCCCATGTCTACCAACTTTAGCCCCAGCTAATCAACCACCTGATTTGATATGAAATTGTGGGTACCCCCACTATCCACCAAAATCGCCACTGCTTCCCCTCTTATCTGTCCCCTCATCTTCATAGTGTGATTTGGGGTGAATCCCACTATAAAATTCAATGAAACCTCCGCCACCTCCAAGTGTAAGGTCTCCTCTTCCTCTACCACTTTTCCTTTTACCTTTACTCCGCCTATCTTCTCCTCATCACAAATAAAAAGGACCTGCAAGGTGTGATTTTTATACTTATGGCCCAGTATAAACTTCTTGTCCTGTAGCTCCATATTAGTCAGTTGTTTAAAGTTTCCTCTCAGCTGAGCTCCCAAATCTTTCTCCTCTAGAGCTTCTCTTTGACCCGATACAGTTGGCACCCTAGATGCAAAGAAGGTGATCATCATGTGGTAAGAATCTCCAAAACTGCCCCCTTTGCTTCTCCTTTTAAGTGAGTTCTTGTTCTTTATCAAATGGGCTAAATTCATAGCCTCTCCCAAGTTACGGGGTCTTACATCCGCACAGCGGCTCTCAACTCTAGTTTGACTCCCTTCATGAAATTGCTTTCTAACAATGTCTCTGATAGTCTCCCTAAAGGTCCCAATGTAAGCTCAAATCTCTCCCGATACTCCATCACCTTTCCCACTTGTGTCAAAGAAAAAGAACTGTTCAAATTACTCCCCTTCCAGCTTAGTTCGAAAGTGCTCTAATAAATGGTTCTTAAACTCCTCCCATGAACGGATCAGGTACCTCATCTCCCTCAATTAGTACAATGCCAGTGCCTTCCCTTCGAGACATAGAGCTGCTGCCATAAGCCTCTCCCCTTCCGTCAACCCATTCACCGTAAAATATCTCTTTACTTTATATATCCACCCATGTGCATTCTCACTTGCAAACACTGGCATTTAAGCTTCCTGACCTTCAGATCTCCTCCGCCCCAATTTCCCCTTCCACCCCCCATGCCTCCCATGAAGCGAGCAGTGGGGTCTCTCCACGGTCCCCTCTCCTCCCTTCTCCTTTCACACCCCTATCTTCCTTCAAATTCAGCCCACCTATTCTCTTCTTATCATTCCCTCCTACCTCCATATTCCCTATCCATCCCCCTTCTTAGTAAAGGCTCAAAGTGGGGTATTGCCTCCTCTCCTAAAATTTTTACCTCTTTGTCTCCCCTTGGCATGTTATTTTCTTGATTCACCCTTGCTTCTGACAGAGTCGCTTTAGTTTGAAACTCTAATATTAGCTTAATCATCTCATGTAAATTCCCAAATCTTTCTTCCAACGTTGAAAAATGCTCATTCAATAATCTCACATCCCTTTACAACTGCCCACCTTCCCCCTCCAACTTTTCTTCCAACACCTCAACTCTTCTCCTAGCAATCAATCCCAAAAACTTACTCTGATATCAATTTGATATGTTCTGGAGATCAAATCAGCCCCCACAATAGCCACTAGAGCAAAATCAACACCAAATTGTAAAAAATAGCCACCAAAATCAAGAGAAAATAACAATTGTATGCAAGAATAACACTAATAAAGCTGAAATAACAATCTTCAATAAAAATAAAACACAAGATACAATTGATTGACTATTCAAGAGGTGAATCGACTCTCCCCAAATTTTTTGGCAGTAATTGGGAACCTAAAATCATCTAAGAAAAACTACTTCTGAAAATTTTTCACATAATCTGATGTGAAACCAACAAGAATTGCAAGGAAATTAATAAAAATATTCTTATGAAGCTTTTTTACTTTAAGATTAATGGACCACGAGATATGATTAAAGAATTCTCAATTATCAACTTTGTTTTGGCATGCAGTCATAAGACTTGGCGATTATAACAAGTTAAGAAAATTGAGGAAATGTCACAATAATACTACATATACCGTAATAAAATCCAAAGCTTAATATTTAGAAAGTTCACCGAGAGGTACAATTCTCACTCACACTCAGGGTAACGGTTTAGTGGAGAGAGGCTTTCAGCACACTAAATGATGCCACTAAGATGGTAGCAACACCAATGGCCTTGATCCAAGAGAAGGTGGTCAGCGGTGGAGGAGGAGGAGTGTATGTCCGATGATTTGCCAAAGTTCGGATGGAAGATGTTCTTCGACAATGTTTGCCGATGTGTAGAGGATGCGATCGACGTATTCTTCCACGGTGTAGTCGAAGCCAAATCCTGGATCAAAGAACGATGATTATAGAATGTTTATTTGCCCATACTCGTCATAAGCGAAGCCATGGTCAACCTCGGGATCCGCCATCCATGGATAAGATCTCTTTGATGTTTGAGAACGATGGTGGCCGGTGGCTTGAAAATAAAAGGGGAGGAGAGGGGCAGGTAGGTCTCACAGGTAGAAGGAGGGGGAGAGAAGGGGGCCGGCCTTGGGGTTCACGGGTAGAGGGATAGGGGAAAGGGGCGGCCAAGGAGGGAAGGGAGGGGACGATTAGGGTGAAGGGGATTTAGGTTAAGTTAGAGAGAGGGAGGAAGAATTTTAACCAAACCTGAAATTAGTCTCAGATTTTGAGTGGATTTGGAGGGATTTAATTTGAAATTTGAATTCAAATTAAAGTGGGATTAGGGTCCTTAATAGGAAGCAATGGGGAGAGCCCAATAATGGGGGCCGGCATCATTGAGAGAGGAGAGGGGATTTGGGGAGAGATTTAATGGGTTTCCAAACATGGTTTGTAAATTAGGAAAGCAAATAATAAATCCAATCTATTTTAAATTTAAATTGGACTCATGAATAAAGACTTTCCTTATTTAGAATTCTAACTATGGAAAGAATTTTGAAATTCAAATTTGAACTTCAAATGAGTTTAAATCTTTCCTTTCTTGCTTGAGCTAATTTTGGGAGTCATTAAGATAATTGGAATCACCCTAATGATGGGGAGCAAGAGGTGGCCGACGACAAGGGGGGTGAGGGAGGGCTTGGCGTCAGGTTGGGAGGGGGCAAGGGTTTGGGCTGGCGGGTGGGGCTTTAGGAAGGAGTTTCAATTGGTTATAGAGGAAGTGTGTTGGATGCAGGATGGTGGTGGAGAATTGTAGGGAAGCTGGCGGTTGAAGACAAAGAAAGAAAAAAAAAAGTAAGAAGACCACGAGCCATGGACTCTTCCGATGACTGGTGGGTATTACGTTCGCCCACACATTGGGCTCTCTCACTCTTCTCTCTAGTGCATTCACAAGAAGAAGAAGAAGACAGTAAAATTTTCATTTAAATATTCATCATCGAAATACATAAGAAAGGGCCATATATATAGGCCTTCACATGATAAAAGAAAATGGACTAAAATGCCCCTTGGGCTATAATAGCAAACTAACTACTCATAGGGACATAAGTGAAAAAACTGAAATATAAAAATAAATAGTACATAAAGCGCATTAAAAATAAAAGCTCTCCATCATGGCCATCGATCTCCGATGTTTCCTCTGATAAACGCGTCGGAACCTCTTGTCGATGCTCCACATACAACAAACTTTCCCCCTTAAATACAACTTAATCTCACCATAAATGCACTTGATATTTCCTCCAATGATCTCCCCTTAAACTTTTTCTATCATAAATGCACCTCATATTTTCTCCAAAGATCTCCCCTTAAACTTTTTCCTCTTATAGGTCTGAAATGAGGTGTTGGGACCCACAAAACAAGAGCTTTTTTATGAAACCCCTTAAGTAAAAGAAGCTAAACTCTTAAACATCGAGACACCTTTTGGTGTAATGATTAAAATTTTATTTAAGAAACTTCGCAGTTAAGCATTCTCTCATCCCAAAGAAATTTTGGGTGAGTGACCTCCTAGAAAGTTACACCAATATGATAAAACCGTGAGGCCCTTAAGCCAAAGCGGACAATATCTCGATAGTTAAGAGTTTGAATTATTATAAATGGTATCAAAGTAATACACCAGCTGGAAGATGGGAACTAAGTGTCATACAAGATAAAGTCTACGCCATGGGAGCCACCTCTTGAATCATGCATGGGATAAAGTGCTACATGGTGGGAGCCACCACTTGAACTTGTAGGGGCTACCTCTAAAATTCTATCTACATGGTGGAGGATTCTGGGATAAAGATATTGACATGGACATAAGTTACTTAAGTGGGGGAGATTATGAAACCCTTAAGTAAAAGAAGCTAAACTCTTAAACATTGTTGCGCCTTTTGGTGTAATTGTTGGAATTTTATTTAAGAAACTTCACAGTTAAGCATGCTCATCCCAGAGAAATTCTGGGATGGGTGACCTCCTGGAAAATTACACCAATAGGATAAAATCGTGAGGCCCTTAGGTCAAAGCGGATAATATCTCAATAGTTAAGAGTTTGGAATATTACACTTTTGGCTCTTGAGATGAGGTGGGGTTCACAACCATATCAGATGCATAATATACCAAGCCCATTTTAGAATTCTACACATATGGATCTTGCCATATGGGGCATTTACTTTGTTAATTGTGTCCTTTCCAAAAGCAATTTGTAATGGTTCTTGCTATCACGAGTCTACTACATCATATAGTGGGAAGAAGTAAAATCTTTTGTCAAAGCAACCACTAAAACTATGATCAAGTTACTCTAGTAAAAAATCTTTATAAAGTTTAGATTGCTACTTGTAATCATTAACAATGATGACACACAATTCAATAGTAGTAAATTAATCATATTCTATGAATGATGATGAGACCACATTTTTTATTCTAGTCACTTTCAAACCATCGAATAGGTTGAGACTATAAATAAGACAATTATCCACCCATTGGAGAGGAAGTTAGATGCTTTCTATGTCTGTATAGATTAACTCCCTACCACCATCTATGTTTACCAAAACATACCACCCACCATCACTAAGGAGACTCCTTCAATGCCAAACTTTATGGTGAGAGTAGTGATGTCGTTCAAACTTTACAACAAGTCTGGGCAGTTATTTAATGCCAATATAATGACTCATGAAATGTACAAGGTGATATGCAGGGAATGAGATCGATATGTAAGTAGAACTTGGCATATAAAAAGAATGTTGGCAGAAAACACCCAATGAGATCAATTATTAGAAAGCTAGAGCCATCCTAATTTTGAAGAAGCATTCTCATATAAGGAGCTTCCAATCAAGTGACTTGATACTAAAAAAAGTGAAGGAAGTTTATTTTGTTAAAAGTGTAGGGAAATTTGATCCTATCTAGTCCAATCTGTTCATCATAAAAAATTATTTAAGAAATAGAGTCTTATATGCTGTAGGGCAACAAAGCCTAAAGAACTTAGAATGCCGCTGACATGAGAATAAATCATGCTTTAAAAAAAGAAAATTTCTATAATTATTGAATTTATCTTAAAATCCTAAGTTTTTTCTTATAGGAAGAACTCTTGGAAATCTAGGGCAAATTGTGCCAAGTAGCTCCAAAATTTCCCATGTCCTAGTAGTGACTAACTAAAATCTTTTTAGCATGTTCTTTTATGTATTGATATCATATCGAATAGTATCCAACCCTATTAATCCCCAATTTAGTCTAAGAATTTTGTTGCCACCTTACACAAGGCTAGGACTACAAACACCCAACTATTAAATGTTTAAATATCAACCAACCTATTTGTGATGATATAAAATTGGTCATGAATTATATTTGTCACCCATTTATGTTAATTACATGTTGATATTTGCGACAAAAATCATTCCTAGAGCACATCTTAAGGTTTCATCATATGGTTTATTTTATTGATTATGTTATTTATTAGTGACCAATCATTAGCATATTAATTACATGTTAAATTCTATAGTAATATTGAGATTATTATTCTGAATGATAATTTAAGCTGTTATTTATGTTTGTTTGGTTAGCAAAGAGCTTTTTTTACATGCAGCTAAGTTTTTTTGCATTATATATATTAAATTGATTTTGAATTTTTTTCAATCTATGAGTTTTAACTTATATGTTGTTGCTTTATATCAAAGCAGAACAATTATCAAGAATATTTAAAGTTGAAAGCAAGAGTTGAATATTTACAACGGTCACAGAGGTTACTCAGAAGCTTTACTTCTCTTAGTTAAATTTGTCCTTTCTAATAATTGATTATTTTGGCAGCATGATATATTTTAAAATGTAAGCCTCTACAGGAATCTTCTAGGAGAGGACCTAGGTCAACTGACCACAAAGGAGCTAGAGCAACTAGAACACCAACTAGAAATATCTCTCAAACAAATCAGATCAACAAAGGTAATCAATAATAGCATTGCATTAACTTGTTACCGGTATTATTCAATATATCATACTACAGTCATATTTTTTATATTATTGCTTAATTTTGCCATTAAACTATATTTGCTAGTGAGTGTTTGTGAAGTTAAATGATTTTTAGAAAGATGGGCCACTTTTAGAAGACCTTAATATTTACGTTTGAGACAAACATGGAATCCTTCAAGCTATTAAAATAGATTTCATGAACCAAATGAGGGCAATGCACCATGCATCAACCCCTATAATTGGGGAGGTCCTTCAAAACCTCATCATATAAACATATTGCAAAGTTTATATTGCTCATGCATATTAGATGAGTTGGCTTCATATGTCAATGACCTCAATTTTATAAACAATGAATTAATAATTATAAAAGATCTTTTTATTTTTTATGGACTACATAAATAAATAAAGGAAAACATTTCCTTGTGGCTTCTATGAAATTAATTGCCTTGCCTAGGTGAGATCAATCACCAAATTAATAAATATGATAAATCATAAACTAGTTCAAATATATGTTTATCAAGGTAATGTTGATAATTATACAAAGCAATAATTAAAAGATATCAAAAGATACAACACTATCATGCACAACAACCATCATGATCACTAGCTCAAGATCTCCAAACCAATCAAAAACCTCTATTAAAAACAAACTTAGTAACTTTTAGTCATACTCATAATATTGCCTTATATAAAATGATGTTAATGTAGCCTTTTCATTTAATGAAATGAAGCGAAACAAATAGGTGTATTGGCGTCGCCTTATATCTCCCTTGTGTATTTATTTCAACCTTCTTCAGCCTAGTCTTCATGGTATTAGAGGACCAATGGCTAATGACATCTCCTTCGTTTCCTCGCACCTCCAACAAACACCTTCCTTTCCACTTCTTTTAGCTAAAACATGTATCTCTCACCAATATTTATGACCAGCAACTCCGTCAATGCACAAAGCCACCCCCCTCAATATGGTAGACATCCCTATTTCTTCTTAGCTCAAATTTTTAATGTCAAGCATAAAAAATACTTTTCTCACTTTGGAGAGCTAAACAAAATGGATTTAAGGGATATCCGAACAGTTATACCCATGTGTTGTCAAGCCACTATTTATGATGATGGTTCAATCATTCCAATCCCAAAATATCACACATTGATGCTTATTGATCAAAAAACTTCAAACCTTTTTCGGCTTAGTTTTCATGGTATTAGAGACAAATGATTAATGATATCTCCTTTGTTTGCTCATACGTACCTCCTGCAACAGCTTTCCTTCCTACTTCTTTAGCTAAAACATGTATCCCTTACCAATATCCATGACCAACAACTCCATCAACTCACAAAGCTACCCCCTCAATATGGGAGACATCCCTATTTCTTCTTAGCTCAAAATTTTAATTTCAAACATAGAAAATACTTATCTCAATGTAGAGAACTATCCAAAATGGACAATTATACCCTATGTATTGTCGTCAAGCATGCTATTTACTATGGTGTTTCAATCATTCTAATCCCAAAATATCACACATGGATGTTGATTGATCAGAAACTTCAAACCTTCTTTAGCTTAGTTTTCATGGTATTAGATACCAATGGCTAATGACATCTCCTTCGTTTGCTCATACCTCTAACGACCACCTTCCTTCCCACTTCTTTAGTTGAAACATGTATCCCTCACCAACATCCATAACCAACAACTCCATCAATGCACAAAGCCACCCCCTCAATATGGGAGACATCCATATTTTTTCTCAAATCAATTTGTTTATGTTAAACATCAAAAACACTTATATCATTATTGAGAACTATCCAAAATGGATTTAAGGGATATATGGACAGTTATACCCCATGACTTGTCAAGCTCGACACTTACGATGATGGTTCAATCATCTTTAATCCCAAAATATCACACATGGATGCTTATTGATCGGAAACTTAATTGCAAAACTATTAAAACCGCCGCATTCCACTCCAAAATATGGTTCATCCTTATTTCTTGCATTCCACTCACATCTCATACCTCTAAAACTTGTCATCGCATTCCACTCCATTTTAGCTCATGTCCTATCCTATGAGATCTCACCCTTAACTCATGTAGTAAAATGTAGGCAACCATTAAAAGATTGGCTACAGCTCCACAAACTATTGTCACATCATTGATCTAAAAAATGGACTTCATAACTTCTTCATGAAAGGTCAGATCATGACTCAATATCTATCTAAAATTAAAATCAAAGTAGACACCATCGTTGTAACTAGCTTCTCTTTGGAACCTAAAGACATCATTCTCTACACCTTGATCATTCTTCCTTCTAACTATCAAGCTTTCAAGACAACTATTAAAACCGATTTTCAATTCCTTGATGATCTATATTCCCTACTCAGCTTAATGTTGAAATGAATTTCGCTAATGAAGATGTTTGTGATCTCCAATTACTTTAGGCCATATATCCTCCCATGGCCCAACTAGTGACTTGGGGTTGAGGGTTGGTTTAATTCTTCAATCACAGCTCAAGCGAAGGCCACATGAGTCTCAACACAAACAAAATTGGTCAATCTTCCATCTTCAGCCTCAAGAGTGGCATGTACTCAATATTGTTAATAGCATGTCAAATACGTGGCAAGCTGGGTCATCAGGCCATTAAATGATGGCTTCATTAAGACCTCCCACCCAACCCTTAAGCGCTTCCCATATCAACTACTATACATTAAAATTTTCCAACACTAACCTCAAAATATTTTAATATCAATGCTTCTCGAGCTCCATCTTCCTTGAGACTTCCGACTCCCAAAAAGCCTAAAAATACTTTGACCCTAATAAATCTTCACATCTCATCACATCCTCTTTGATGAAGATCAATTTTCATACCACACATAACCACACTGCTCGCAGCCTGCATCTACACCAACAACTTCAACTCTTTAACACTTGTTCAATTTTCCAATATTCCCTCACGTCAGCATGTGTGATCCTCAGTTGTTTTCTTCAATAATCAACACAACCTCAACTTTACCATCAACTCCTTTATGCAAGGCCCAGGAGGCCCCTCTTCACACCCTATCCCCAATCTTTATTTTTATCGAAATTTCAACAATTTGATAATTCTGATGATAAAAAGAAGGAAAAAAAAAAAAACAATTTGATAATGGGTTTTACGGACTTAGCTACTTTTGTGGAATTGTGATGCTCTTGCTTTAATTCTATGGAAGGAAGAAATTTACATTTCTTTTCACCTAGAATCCAATACTTCAATTTTTTTTTTCCAGAAAAATAAAAAAGAAAATTTGCAATCACCCTAAAAACTAAAAAAATTAAAGCCTGTAAAATAAACTGCTTTGATCATTGTTAAATAAAATGTATTGTTTTTGCTCGTTAGGAATATATACCGCAAGCTATCCTAGTTATCGGGTAACTTTCCGAAAGTAGTGAAAATTACTATACGACAAAGAGTTGATCGTCGACCCTCGTCTTTTTTGGCATCCATGGCTTCGTCTTATTCCCTTCATTGTGTAAGCTCTTGAGGATAGTTGCAGTTCAGCGCTTTCCTATGCAACAAATACTATCAATTCCTGTGAACCTACCACCACTACCGATGATGTCTTGTTTGTTTTTGTTGCCGTTTGGGGGTTTAAAACCATCGAAGAAAGGGAATTTACCCTATCCAAACTGCTCGTACTCAACAATGGACAAGCTGAAAGGTATATATTTATCGTCGGAACTGTATGATTATTTTTGAATGTTATTGTTTTCTCCATTTCTATATATCTTCGGAATTGCTTTAGTTTTTCTTGCGGAAAGCTGTATATTTTATTTTAATTGATGTTCGAGGAAAACTTAAACAATGGATCGCAACATACAAAAATCTTATCAATCCTTCTTGTGGTGGTAAGATCCATAGCTTATATAAAATTCTTATGTCAATTGCTGTTAAGGAAAGTATACTACTTGCCGTTCAAACACTACCTGCATAAGATAAAAGAAAATGGAAGTACAGATAATCCAACATGTTACCTAGAAATGATGACATGAAGAAAGTATATTGGAGGCATTTTTATTATTTCAAGTTCTGTGCAGTATACATTTGATTTTATTCGGATCTGAAGTAATGTACCTTTGTCCTATCATTTCAGAGCCAATTTATGCTTGACCAACTGTGTGATCTCAAAAGAAAGGTACTTTCATAATATCTTTTCAGTGTATGCTCATTGAATTCTTTAGTAAGGCTAACTTTATTTGAAATGAACATTTTCTCCAATTTAGGAGCAAATGCTGCAGGAAGCTAACAGAGCTCTGAGAATGAAGGTATGGTGACTATATATTGTTATATTGTTTGATTGTTTTGTAAGTGTTTCTCATCAATTATGCATAAATAGGCATCATATATTGTGCAGGTGCCAATGGTTTCTTATACTATAGCTAGTTCAAATAAGTATCGAGTCTTTGTCTGAATTCACACATGATCATTTTTAATGACAAAGACACTTTGAAATGCTCTTCAAAAGACGTTAAAAGTTCAAATGAAAAGTTCTGTTAATGAACAGTTCAAAACAATTAACACTCCGGAAAATGACACAGCCCTGCCATCTCCTTTCTTTATCACTTTTGAATTTTCACTCTTTTAATAGCATTTAAATGTCACAGTTGCATGAAGACGAGACAGAAATTCCCCTCCAGCTATCTTGGCCAGGTGGCTGCAGTGGCGGAAACGTTGGTGGACCTTGTGAGCGTCAACCTCATTCAGATGTATTTTTTCAGCCCTTGCCTTGTGATCCTTCTCTGCAAATTGGGTAACTTTCAATCCTATCAATTCTTTCAGGCTTCCTCCAGTAATTGAATCTGGCCCCCCTTGTTCTGCTTCTAATTTCAGTATCTCTGAAATTTACATTCTTCTTAGGCCCCATTTGATTGCTTCAAGTTGGAAACTAATTTTTGCACATAGAAGCAACCAAATGAGCCCTTAACATAGCAATAATACAGTTACAGAGTTACTTATTCTCCCTCTATTTTTGAGGATGTCCAAGATTTAGATTCATCTTTGCTCATCTTTACAGATATAGTCCAGTCTGTATAGAACAGCAATTGAACACCGGATCTTCTTCTCATAATGTCAATGGCTTCCTTCCAGGATGGATGTGATTGTTGCTTCAAACCTTCGAAATATGTTAGTCTTTTCATCTTCTGCCTGCAGGGTTTTTATATATTCTAAATCTTCCAGCATAGGGAAGAATCAACTCAAAGAAAATATGAATAAGATATAATAAGGTTGATTAAGCCTTTTGTAGCACAGTATGTTGTGTATGTAATCATGTAATGTATAGTGGAGTTGAGCAAGGAGCTGATCTTGAACACAAACAAACAAGCATTGAACCAATCAAGGATATGTATCAGTGTACCATATATTCATACTTGTAAGGTTCTATAAGCATTTGCTTAGTAAGAAATTATGTTACATCTCAATGGAACAAATTTCAATATGGATATTGGGATTCAAATTTGTTCGAAATGATTTTTATAATTGTTAAATTATTTTGAGATGAATATAATATGAGAGTTAAGAGTGAAATGATTATTGTCTAATGGCTAAAAAAATCATTTTGATTAATTTGAATCTGGATTTCTTCGTTGATGATTTATTTTAAGTTGACTTGAGTCTAATGGTCAACATTTAGGCTTCAATTGGGACGGCTTTATTATTGCTTCTTAAAGTGAAAAATTATTTTGTGCGGTCATCGAACGGTCCAGAGGAGAATCAGAATGCGCCACGTCATCTGGTACCGAGCGGTACACAATAAAAAAATGACGTGGCATATTTTTATTGGCCTCTGTACGCCTTTCGGTGACCGCACAGAATAATTTTTGTACTAAAAAATTACTTTAAGAAACATTAAGAAAGTCGTCCCAAACGAAGCCTTAATTCAAATAAGCTAAATGCTGTTTACCTTTGGTTTACAGTACTTCGAAACCAATGAATCTACATTTTATAAACATCTTTAAAATCCGTCAAAAGTAATGGTTTCTTTTTTTACATTCAAATTAAATAAAAATAAAATCATTTATAAATAAATTATCATTTATGTAATTTCATTTATAAAGTTATTCTACAAATTAAAATTTGTAATAGATGTTCGGCCATTTTTTTCACAATCATTAAATTCTCAAAAATTTTTGATCGTGTCACTCATAAATATATAATTTTAGATGAATTATAATTTTATAAATAGAATAAATTTCGATAATAACATATATGACACTCTTTAAATAAATGAATTACTTGATCACATAAATCTGAAAAAAAACTCTAATTTAAAAAATAAATAAATAATTTTTTTTATTTATGCAAACCATATTATAAGTTTATAACCGTCTCTTATATTTAAATTACCAATATTATAAAATCATAATAAAAAGGCGGGAAACCCTAAGAAGCCGAAACCCGCGAGGGCAGATATAGAGGTCGATAGCTTTCTCATCGTCTCAGGAAAAGAATGGGAAGAGAAGACGAGGAGATCAGAGTAGCGAAGCTGGGGTACAAAGAGGCGGTTCGGGATGGGAACCACGAGGAAGAAGCGCGGTGGGCGAACGTGATCGGCGACCTCCTCAAGAGGAGGGGGGAGTACGTCGAAGCTCTGAGGTGGCTCCGAATCGATTACGAGGTATCGGCGAAGTATCTTCCCCAGAAGCAGCTCCTTGCGACATGCCAGTCGCTTGGCGAGGTCTACCTCCGGCTACAGCGCTTCAAAGAAGCACTCCACTATCAGGTTATAATTGTTTAAAGTTTAATTTGCTCTATCTATTTGAATGGTTGCAAGTAATGTTTAATATCCTTTACACGGTGATACAGTTACTGCACTGTATCACCATATCCTCATTCTATAACACCGCTATTAGCCTTTACTGTATTAGAGTATTTCTTCTTTTCCTGTTTCATTTCTTTTGCTTATTTTGGTTGGGTGGTTGTATCCGTTGTGTTAGTGGAGTGAATACTTAGGCGGTGATTGTAAGAAACGAAGGGGATGAATTAGTCCTGCTATAGATTTTTAACAGAGAAATTTTCATTTTTTTTCTCCTTTTCATTCTCTCTTGCGTGTTCTACTCCACTTTGGCATCAGGGTATTGATCCATGGCCGACGGTAGGAAGACTCTTGGGAATGACATAAATAGCACGTGCTATTTTGAATTAGTGCTCCGTCTTAAGGAAATGACGTTATAGGTGCGCCGCGCTGTACTATGCACCATGCCGCTTGCTATTTTGTGCGATTGACATCTATGCTTGAAGACGTCCTTGTTTTTAGTCATTCATTGTTGAACTACTTAAAGTATGTGCGTCTGGTGCTCACCTTACTATGAGAGAACAAGTTATATCTTAAACTCACCAAATGTGATTTTGCTGCTCCTCCTGTCCATTTTTGGGTTTCGTCATTAGTGCTCAAGGGGTACAAGCTGCACCACACAAAATTGATGCAATCACGTTGTGGCCTATGCCTCAATCGTTGAAGTCCATGGCCTTGCTATTTTCTGTAGTTGTTTTATATGACACTTTAGCTCCATTATGGGACAAACAACCAATTGCCTGAAGCAAGGTTTTTTTTTCCTGTGATCTTGATTAGCAATTGAGATTTGAAGTCATCAAATACAAACTTTGTGAAGCTCCGGTGCTTCCAACTCATGATTTTGAGATCCCAATTTTAAGTTGAAATAGATGCTTTGACAATCGGTATCGGGGTTGTGTTATCACAGAAGGGCAAGTCTATATAATTTTTAATGAAAAATTATGTGCAGCTCGTTGAAGGTGGTCAATGTACATACGTGAAATGTGTATGATAGTTCAGCCTTTGGAACATTTAGAGCGTTATCTTGTATATTAGGAATCATTAGTCCCTACAATTCCTGAAACAACACAATCTAAGCCAGATGCATGCACGGTTTATTCCTCCATAAAATCAACTTTGTTTTTAAACATAAAATAGGAACAATCAATTGGATAGGCGTTGCTCAGCGACCATGCTTGTCTCCTGGTTACTCTTTAGACTAGCATCATTAAAATGGAGACGTTGCAAAATCTCTATTAGTGGTGAATACTTAGATGGTGATTGTAAGAAACGAAAGGGATGGATTGGTCCTGCCATAGAAATTTTACAGAGATGGATTCCTATGCTTCCCCTTTTCCATTCTCTTTTGTGTGTTATACACCACACAGCTACATTATTCTAGTAGCAGAAGTCTAGATGATTTAGAGATTGAGAGAATAAATAAATATTATTTTGTTAGGGTTTGCAGCCAAATAGGCATTCACCAAAATGTTAGTATTTCTTTCCTATTTAACAAAAAGGGCTGTAATTAAAATACTTCATGGAAAAATGAGTGTCAATAGGGGTTTCTACCTAATTCTATGTAAATTGGATTACAACTGTTACTGTCAAGCTCCGAACATGAAGTTGTTTTATGATAACTATGACATGTTCATTTTTAAAGAGACAACCGACATTATTTTGGGATTAGCCAAGGTCCATCTTTTGGTTAATTAAAGCTCTTAGTAATCTTGTGATTTGGGTTTTGTATTACGTTTATATCTATTTCTCTACATTTAAATTTGAAACATTTATGAAACATCTTATGCAATTTTATATTTTTATTAAATGCTTAAAAACATCCACTTCAGATGATTAACGTCTTGTTTTTATTTAAACCATCACTTACATATATGAATTATGGTGGGAGAGGTCTGAAGTTTACTTTCCAATTCTATTCTTCTTACCGTTTATTTTCTCAGCCTGTTGGAGATGTAAGATTTTATGGTGGAGTAGGTTAATTTTTACTCAAAATTCACATTATTTTTACTTACATGTGCATCTTATAGACACATGCTGACTATTTTGTTAGAAGGGTACAGAGTTTTTTAATATGATTTATTTTGTCTTAATTTTCAATTATACAATATCAAGTCTATTCACCTTTAGTTCACTATCAAAAGTTGCATGGCACCAAATGAAAATTATAAGATAATTTGATCATGAATCAAGCATATAATAGTAATACTATAGCGAATGGTTTAGATAATGAGAGATATGAGAAGCACTCAATTCAATTGGAATATTTTGAGCACTATAATAATTTTAATGGATTTGGATTAAAGTTAAAAAACATTGTAATTATACTTTTAATGTGGGAAATTATAGGCAAGCTATTTCGTCATCAGGTTTGATGAAAGATGTTGTAACTAGACTACCAAGTGACTTGAATGTCGAAATATCATCATAGTAAAAATTAATGTGCCTAAAGTATGCACAAAATAGAAAGAGAAAACAATTTCACAAATATTCGTAGATCTATGTGGTCCAAAATCTACCTAGTCTACATCCATGAGAGAGGAGAGATAATTCAATCAACTAATAATAAAAAAGCCATAATATGGGTGCAGAAAGTGAAGGCACTCACCAAGCATTTTTTTTTAAATCCCAGGTACACCCACACACAAGAAAGAAGACATTTAAGAATTGCATAATATAGAGATGGCCTGACGCATGAAATCTTCTTTCCATATGCACCATAAATTCTTCCAAATCCTCCAAAATCTCATCAAGAGCACTTGTGAGGAACAATGAAGAGCTTCATAAAAGTAGGATTATTCTTTTTTTTATTGTTTGCTTAAAACCCTAGACGAAATAACATCTGGTTATCAAATCCTCCAAGGAAATAAGGAAGTGCATGCAAATTGCAACCCATCTGGATGTTGCCTACGGCAGAGCACGAATCCCGACGAGTTCCACATGCATTTGGAGAACTGGGTCCAGATCCTAAGGCAAGATCACCATCCCATGTTTGAAGTTGGCATGGAGATCTCAAAATCAATTTTAGCTCAGTGTTATGAAGGTAAAAGCAGATATTTGAGTAATATGTAATAAATGGTTAAATATTCATAGTTGTCAAATTATACCACAAAGTTAATCATAATTTGTAAATGAACGTCAATAATATTAAATTTTACTTTTGAATAAAGTAAAATAGAAAATTAATACGGTGGCGAATGGAATTTTTTGTTTTCACACAAAAGGATAGTGGCCTATTCCCTCCTCCTCTCTCTATCTGTTGATGTCTTTCTTTGTTTATGTATGTGAATTCCTTTTTGTTATTTGTTTTTCTTTTTCTTTTATTCAATTATGAGAGCATCATAAGAACTATTACTTTTTTTTTGGACAAATAATATAAAACATTCACAACTTATACACACTTAGTTACCTGATTTGATATTGAATAAATTTTTTTATCTATATTTATGTTGTTATCATTGCACAGAAAATTTTATAACTACTTTTAATAATTTTACGAATAATAAATCTGTTTTGATAAATTCTTTATATTCCTTTTCTTTGGGGTGCATTCACTAGAGGTCTCCGTATGTGCTAGTTACTGAAGATGGTAGTTCGGTGAAGCATGTTTGATTCTTATGTAAGGCACTCGTTGTTCCTGCAACTTTGTGAAATTTGTAAGGGGCAAAGAGACACGATTGATGTGTGATTGTCTCTCAAGGAACTCGATAGGCTTGAAAGCTGATAGACTGGTCCCTGGACCGGTCCAGCTGGTCCAATCAGGACCGGTCCAGGTCTATAAGAGGCGGAACAGGGGAGTTCCGCCCCATCATTGCCGCCCCAATCCTAGTGGGGTCCAAAAGCTTGATTTGGGGGATTTACGAGGGAAAATTCAAATAGAATGGGCTATTTTGGGATTTACTTAATTATTGTATGCTTAAGTATGTTTTGGTGGCTATGGTTAGTTTTTTATCTTTGTTTTTGCTGAATTTTTTTTTGTTCTTAGTTCTTGCTTGGGCTCTGGCGGTGTCTAGAGATTTGGGAGAGCCGGATCTTCCTCTCCAATAGAAGATCCATTGTATCTTGTTTGTCTTCTTCCGTATTTCTTTAATCTAAAGGCTATTTTAAATGTTTTGCAACAAGATTCTTCTCTATCTCTAGTTCTATATTGCTGAAATTTCAATTTCAGCCAACAACTTCTGCACTTGTTACCTAACAAAGTGGTATCAGAGCATAGATCTGGGTACCTATGGCGGGAAGAAAGGTGGAAGTGTTGGAAGGGGAAATAGGCCAATTGAAATTAGAATTGTGGAGAAGATTTCAAATTTTAAAAAGAAATTTGCATCTGTCCATGAAAAGATGGATTGAAAGTTCACCATCGTAGAAGAAATGCTGTAGAGTGCTTGAAGCCAAACCCAAAACGACGATATCTGAGACGTGGGAAGCCACCGACGGCCAAGGAAGTGGAGGAAACCTTAATCCGATTAGGGGAGAGGAAAATCAAGAGGTGGAGATTTTGGAGGGAGAAGATGAGATGCCTCCTCTAGAGCCTATTTCTATGGAGGAGATAAGTAGTGGGTATGAGCGAAGAGGTATTGGTTTTGCAAGAAGAGGGGTGGATTATAAGCGCAGGGGCGCTGATTTTGAAAGTAGGGGGGATTTTGAAGAAGGATTTGGGTACGAGCGCAGAAGGGAGGATCGAGACACTTGGGGAGCACCTCCCCTTCGTGGAATGGAAGGCTATGGAGGATTCAAAAGAAACAGAGGTGATCCAAGAGTGAGGAAGCTGAAGATGCCCATCTTTGAGGGAGACGATGTACATGGGTGGATAAGGTGGAGAGGTATTTCGCCGTCAATGGCTTGATGGAGGAGGAGAGGCTGATGACACCTAGCCTATGTTTGGAAGGGAAGGTATTGGCTTAGTACTAGTGGAGGGACATGCGACGACCCATATGGAGCTGGAGGGAGTTCAAGGATTTCTTGTTGGAACGTTTTTGAACCAACAGGGGAGGAGACTTATAGGAGTAGTTTTCGCCCTGACATAGGATGGTTCAGTGGTAGAGTACTGAGAGAGGTTTGAGTATCTTGCTAGTTGATTGGACCGCCTTTCTGAGACAGTGTTAGAGGGTAACTTCATGAAGGGACTCAAACTAGAGATCCGGGCGGCGATTAGAGTGATGAGGCCTCGTGACTTGGGAGAGGCTAGTGGAGGGCATGAAGCACCTGGAAAGGGGGGCCAGAGGCAGCAGTTCAGGAGGCTCGTACAGGATGACCACTGTGTTATTAGCTCCGAAAGGACATGCACAGGGAAGCCTTCGTGAGGCTCCAATAGAGAAGCCTGTAGGAGGGGGGTTCGAGGGAATTTGAAGGAGTTGTAGGAGAAACATGCAAAGAGATTGTGCTTCAGATGTAATGAGCAGGTGTAAGAGCCGAACTCTTCAGGTTCTCACCGTTTGTGATGACGAGGAAGCTGAGGAGGGAGGTGAGAGTGTGGGAGTGGTAGAAGAGGAGGAAGAGTTGCATCTTGATATGTCCTAAGTCTCCTTAAACTCAGTGGTAATCACACCATGAAGGTGAAAGGAGAAATAGTAGACAGAGAGGTGGTGGTGCTGATCGACAGTGGGGCTACGCACAACTTTATCTCCAATCAGGTCATTGACTAATTGGGGGTGAAATTGGTGGACATCGGGGGCTATGGGGTGATGATGAGCACTTGGAAGGTGGAGATGGGTAGAGGAGTGTGTAGGGGAGTGTTGCTAACTATACAAAGGGTTCAGGTGAGGGAGGATTTTCTCCCATTAGAGTTAGGGAGCACTGATGTCATCCTGGGGATGAAATGGAGGCATACCTTAGGAGATACCAGGGTCAATTGAGGGATATTAACGATAGAGCTGGTGTTAGAAGGAAGAAGGGTGGATATCCGGGGAGATGCAGGGTTGTCCAAGGCCATGTTATCCCTCAATACCATGGTCAGGACCATACAGGAGGCGGGAGAAGGCTTTCTGGTGGAACTGCAGAGCTTAGAAGGGATCAGATTAGAGAAAGAGGGGGCATTCTTCTTTCAGTACAACCTCTCATCTAGTAGTTTAGTGAGGTCTTTCAGCCACCTCAAGGCTTACCACCATCAAAGAAGCAGGAGTATGCCATCACCCTAAGGGAGTGGGTGTTGTCGATTATTGTCCGACCATACCGTTACCCTCAGATTCAAAAAGATGAGATTGAGAAGCTGATCTGAGAGAGTTGGAGGCGGGGATCATCAGACTGAGTGTGAGTCTTTTTTTAGCCCAATCTTGCTGGTCAAGAATAAGGATCAGATCTGGAGATTCTGCGTTGATTACCAGGCTCTGAATAAAGAGACAGTGCCATAAAATTTTCCTATACCGGTGATTGATGAACTACTGGATGAACTGTATGGAGTAGTGGTGTTCATCAAGGTGGGTCTGAAGTTGGGATACTATCAGATCAAGATGAGGGAGGAGGATGTCCCGAAGACTGCTTTTAGGACATATGAGAGGCATTACGAGTTCTTGATGATGCCGTTCGGACTCACGAACGCACCTTCCACTTTCCAGTCGCTCATGAACAGTGTTCAAACCATATCTCCAGAAGTTAGTATTGGTTTTCTTTGATGACATGCTGGTGTACAGTAGGTCAATAGGGGAGCACTTGGAGCATGTGAGGGTGGTTTTGGAAGTATTATAGGAACATTAGCTTCAGGCCAACCTGAAGAAGTGTTGCTTTGCACAGGCCAGTGTGGAATACTTGGGGCACGTGGTGATGCAGGCAAAGGGGGGGTCAAAACAACTTTAGTTTTTTTTGGTGCCGTGGCTCTTGGGCTGCTTTGAGTTTCTCAGGGTTGGGCTTGGCTATTTGGGAGCTGATATGCTTTCAGCTCATTATGACATTAAGTTCTGCTGCCTTTTCAGCTCATAAATTCTGTTGTCCAGGTTCTTCCCCTTCTTTGTGGCCCTTCGATTTTTCCCCTCCTGGTTCTGCTTCCTGTAGTTGGTTGTCTGTTTCAGTTCCCTTGGTTGCCTGTCCCGGTTCCCCTGGCCGTCCGTTCCTTCCCCCTTGGCTGCCTTTTCCGATTTTTTTGTGTGGGTGTTCGGGTGCTGTTCTGGACTGACTGTTGGCCTTCTGTTTTCCCTGTTCTGATTGGCTTGGTTGGAGGATATTTGGGGCTGTTTGGCTGCCTATTTTCTACTATATATATGTGATGTTTTGTGGCATTTAAGAGTATGAAGTTATGGTGAATTTTTAGAACTAAAACTTGAGGGTTTTTTCTTGGAAAAGCTTGCGAGCTTGTTCCATTTCTCTTCTTTTTTTTGGGAAAGCTTGCGAGCTTGTCCTCTCTATATTTCGTCTCGGCTTCTTACCTCTTTCTTCTCTCCATGGTTGTCACTCCATTGTATCTTTCTTCTCAAGCTGTTATAGGATGAATTGTGTCTTTGTTGTCTTGTTTTAATTTAAGATATAAGTAATTTTGTTTGTTTTGGAACTTATTTTGTGTTTTATCTTAAAGTATAAGGAGAGTGTTTTGTATTTTGCATTTCGAGTTTCTCCCACGTAGTTGGGGGATTACTTGACTGCATCACGTGGTCTTTCAGGAGGGGGTGGTTGCCGATCAGGCCAAGATTGAGGTAATGCAAAAATGACCTCTACCTAGAAATCTGAGAGAGCTAAGGGGTTTTCTAGGTTTGATGGGATACTATAGGAGAGATTTGTGATAGGATACAACACTATAGGATGGCCATTAACAGAGCAACTAAAGAAGGATAGCTTATGGTGGGGAGAAACGGTTGCATAGGTCGTTGAGAGACTGAAGAAAGCCATGACCATAGTATTGGTTTTGGCCCTACCAAATTTCAGTCATATTTTTATGGTAGAGACGGATGCATCAGGATATGGGTTGGGAGTCGTGCTCATGCAGAATCATAAAACCCATAGCCTACTTCAGCCAAGTGTTGACAGCCCTAGCTAGGTTGAAGTCAGTCTATGAGAGGGAATTGATAGCTATTGTGTTAGCCATTCAGAAGTGGCGACCATACTTGTTGGATCAACATTTTATTATCAGGATGGACCAAAGGAGCTTAAAGTTCTTGTTGGAGTAGAGGATGGTGACTGAGGAGCATCAGAGATGATTGTTAAAGCTATTAGGCTATGATTTTGAGATTCATTATAAGCTAGGATTGGAGAACAAGGCAGCGGATTCCTTGTCCATATACATGGGGGAGCTCTAGGAGTTTGCTATGTCGATACCACTAATGTTGGACTGGGGGCTATCAAGGAGGAGAGTATGTTGAATGAGGAGTTGGGAAAAATTAGAGCAGATCTTCTAAAGGATGAGAACAGTCACCCACCTACTCTCTAGAGGGGGGGAGATTATTGTATCACGGGAGGTTTGTGATACCTAAGATCTCAGTTCATATCCCATAGCTGCTGCAAGAGTTCTACGAAAGCGCTGTTGAAGGTCACTCTTGTGTACATAAGACATATAAGAGACTGACAGCGGAGCTGTATTGGAAGGGGATGCACAAGGATGTGGAAGAGATGGTGGCTAGATGTGAGGTGTGCCAGCGGAACAAGTACATGGCTATGGCCCCTAGGGGGTTGCTTCAACCTATAGCTCTACCTGATAGGGTGTGGGAGGAGGTCACCATGGACTTTATTGATGCGTTACCTCGACCGGAAGGGTTTACTATGATTATGGTGATAGTTGACAGATTGAGCAAGTACGCTCACTTCGTCCCCCTACGACATCCTTACACGACAATGATAGTAGCGGCCGCATTCATCACGGAGGTGGTCAGGCTACATGGGATACCAGAGTTTATAGTATTTGTTAGAGATAAGGTGTTCCTTAGTCATTTTTGAAGGGAGCTGTTTAGGCTACAAGAGACAGTGCTAAAGAGGAGCACCGCTTACCACCCCCAGACACACGGGCAGACATAAGTAGTGAACAGGAGCTTGGAGACATACTTGCGATGTTTTGCTTCAGAAACATTTAGGGCATTGGTCAAGTGGCTAGCATGAGCAGAATACTGGTACAACACTTCGTACCACTCGGCTCCCAGATGACTCCTTTTAAAGTGCAATACGTGAGAGACCCTCCACATTTGGTACATTTTGGGCAGAGCCGCACTCCAGTATCTTCAATAGAGCATTATCTGGACGAAAGGGATAGAGTGCTGGAGAAGTTAAAAAGACACCTGCTGAGGGTTCAACAAATTATGAAGAAATAGGTGGATGGGCACATGAAGGACATCTAGTTTACCATTGGGGATAGGGTATTCTTAAAGCTTCGACCCTACAGACAGATGACAGTAGCCAACAGAATGAATGAAAAGCTAGCCCCGGGGTACTTTGGCCTTATGAGGTGTTGGAGAGGATTGGAGCAGTGGCCTATCGCTTGAAGTTATCCTTGACCGCTTCCATACACCCTGTGTTCCATGTATCACAGTTGAGGAGAGTTGTGGGGGATCATATAGCTAGTTCATAATTACCAAGGCCGCTGACAGAGGATCTAGAGGTGATTTTGGAACTACTTGAACTTCAAGGGGTACGACAGGGAGAGGGAGAGCCCAAAGAAGTGCTGATTAAGTGGAAGAACCTACCCGACTATGATGCCAAATGGGAGCCATATGAGAAGGTAAAGCATCACTTTTCCTCCTTCCACCTAGAGGACAAGGTGACTCTTTGGGAGGGGAGTATTGATAGACTAGTCCGTAGATCAGTCTAGCCGATCCAACCAAGATCGGTCGAGGTCTACAGGAGGCGGAACAGGGGAGTTCTGCCCCCATCATTGCCTCCCCAATCCTAGTGGGGTCCAAAAGCTTAATTAGGGGGATTTGGGGGGGCGGGGATATTTAGGAGGGAAAATTCAAATAGAATGGGATATTTTGGGATTTACCTAATTATTGTATGCTTAAGTATGTTTTGGTGGCTAGGGTTAGTTTTTTATTTCAGTTTTTGCTGAATTTTTCTAGTTCTTAGTTCTTGCTTGGGCTCTAGCGGCGTCTAGAGATTTGGGAGAGCTGAATCTTCTTCTCCAATAGAAGATCCATTGTATCTTGTTTGTCTTCTTTTGTATTTATTCAATCTAATGGCTATTTAAGTGTTTTGCCACAAGATTCTTCTCTATCTCTAGTTCTATATTGCTGAAATTTCAATTTGAGCCAACAATTTTTGCACTTGTTACCTAACAGAAGCTTAACCTTCTTATGTGTTCGATTTATATTGCAAAATATTGTCTTTTTTAATACATTCATGTCATAGGTTTCAGGGAAATACCTAATCCAGCTTCTGGCTTATCCTATTACTTTCAAACATGAATTTTCATGCTATAATTCCCTTGGATTGCAGAAAAAGCATCTGGAGCTTGCCAATGATTCTGATGACGTTATTGAACAACAGAGAGCAAGCACACAACTAGGCCGAACTTACCATGAAATGTTTTTAAAATCAGAAAGCGATCACCATGCAATAAGAAGTGCCAAGAAATACTTCAAGTTGGCTATGAAACTGGCACGGTCTCTCAAGGAAAATCCTCCCTCCAAAACAAATTGTTTCTTTCTGAAAGAATATATTGATGCACACAATAATATTGGTATGCTTGAAATGGACCTGGACAATCTGGAAGAAGCCAAGAAAATGCTTCTTGAGGGTTTAATGATATGTGATGAAGAAGAAGTCAATGAAGATGATGATGGGCGCAGCAGGCTTCATCATAATCTTGGAAGTGTCTATTTGGAACTGCGGGAATGGAATAAGGCAAGGAACCACATAGAGAAAGACATATTAATTTGTAAACAGATTGGACATCCCCAAGGTGAAGCAAAGGGGTTCATCAATCTTGGTGAACTGCATTATCGAGTACAAAAGTATGATGAAGCTATTCTTTGCTATCAGAAGGCAATGGATATTGCAAAAAGCATGGAGGATGAGGATTCATTAGTCGATCATATTTCTCAGAATGTTAATACTGTAAAAGAAGCATCTAAGGTGTTCGAGTCATTGAAAAAAGATGAGCAAAAACTCAGAAGACTGATGAGGGCCACAAGTGATGCTCGTGGAACAGCAAATGAAAGAAAGTGCCTGCTAGATCAAAACGTTTGTTTGGATAGTCTGATTGAAAAATCCAGCATGATTTTTGCATGGCCAAAGGTTTGTATGGCATTTCTATCTTGCATTTCATCTTGCTCTGTCTGTGCTTGTTTTTCTCCAGCAATGGTCAAACAGTTAGTATTTATACCTTAATAGAATTGCGAGAGCCACTCTTGGTGGAAATAATGACTCTTACATTTCTCTGAGAAGAATAAGTGATGTTATCAACCACCAGTAAAACAATTAATATCATTTTCTAGCTCCGTGATTCAACTATTCTAAGAGAAAACTCAATTAATTTGAACTTCGAAGGAACCTCAGCGGATGGTAGGCTTCAGGTTGTGTTTTATGATATTTTTGCATGAGCTGTAAGCTTCTCGATCTTATAAGATCAAGATAAGTGCTAAATAAAATCTGGAGTTGTCTCTGTCTATGTTGTGTCTCGTATCTGTCCAAGGAGAATGGAAATTCAAGTAACTATTGTTAGTTACCATAGTCCATATTCTTTTGGTTATTCACCTCTTGATCTTGGTAATGATCAAATTCTTCTTTAGGGAAAATACTTAGTTGTAATTTTTTCGTATTATGAATTCAAATATACGTAAGTTTATTGCCATCGTCATAATGAGTATACATCTAGTTTGGTTTCATTGAGCCGAAGACACTAGTATTCATTAACTGGATGTTCGTACTGTGATTCCTTGGAAACTTCCAGCTGTACTATGATTTAGTTTTTTAGATAAAAGTACTTGTAGTCATGGAAAGTTAGGGAAACCATCGAATCACTATTGAAAATGCCATTATCTTTAAAGAAACGGGCATAGCCAATGCATGATATTCCCTTCTATATAGGATGGATGGTGAGGGATTGATATACACAACGTTACTCCTACAATGTAGAGATTTTATTTCAGTGAATCTAATTAATGACCTCCACGTAATAAATGGAAACAATCTAACTATTTCTTCAAGCTTGACCTTGTTAAAAAATACACGATTAATAAATAGCTCTGTGTGAACGATCTCCTTGAAGAACTGATGAGGACATCCGACAGTGGAGAGTTTACCAGAGAAAAGGCCGGAGATCTACGGCCATGATTACACCACTTTATTTCTGAGCTATTATTTGTATTTGATTTATTATTGTATTTTTTTCGATTTTACCCTCACTTGAGGGAGTAGGTTCATGTGACCCCAGGGGACACTTTTGTCTTTTCTATTTACTATTGTATTTTGGCTATTTATTATCCCCTCGTCTTCTTTAGAGGGGATGATGAATATTATTATGAAAATTTCCTGCACTTGTGTCTTGGAGAGTTGAGAGAGCTTTTGTGAGAGTTTGAAGTTCCTAGGTGAGGGCAACGTACTACCCATCAGCTGCAGGAAATGTCCGGGCTCGTGGTCCATCTCCTCCACCATCATCTCCTCCTTATTTCTCCTAGCCGCCACCTCCTCCTCCACCCTCCAAGCCGCCGGCCACCACCTGCCTAGGCCTTAACCGATCCCTCTCCCATCCCCAACCCGAGCCACCACCTTTCCTCACCCTCTATTCCCTTGGTCGAAATTTCATACCCAAGCCCAAGGTCCACCCACCGAACCGCCGGCCCCAACTCCCTCCCTAAAGCCGCCGGCCATCCTCCTCCTTCCCCTTGGATCCAAAATTCAAACTAGCATTCACTACTTGCCAAATTTATCCCATGATTAATTTGGAAGGTTCCTTAATTCAAATTTGAAAGTTTTTTAATTTGAAATTCCTTCTTAATTAAGATGAGTTATTTTTGAAAATTCCTACCCTTCCCCTCTTGGCCGCCCCCTCTCTTTCCCTCTTTCATCTAATTATTAGCCTCATTAAAGCTCCCTAACCAACCCATCAATTCCCCATCTAAGTGGGCCGCCCCCCTCCCTTTCTTCCTTAAATTTTGGAGAAATTCAAATTCAAATTTCCCAATCACCTCCACCATTTAAAGCAGGAATTAAATTCCAAAATTTCGGATTGATTTCCCTCCTTTAATCAACATCCAAAAGTCTGAAATTAAATTCTCCCCTTCCCTCCTTTATGGCTGGCCACTAGCCCCACCCCTCTACTTTGAATTAATCTTTCTAACTCCCTCCTCTTGAACATCGATTACTACAGGATTTCCACCTCACAAAGGTTGTTGTCCCGCATCTCACAACCAGCCAATTTGTTGTCCAGAAATTTCATCAAGGCCGCCCTGCTGTCCTGCTATCCGAAAGATCTCCCTTTGTTGTCCAAAAGCTTCAGCACCCCATAGTTTGCTATCCACTCATGAATGGCCGATCCACAGCTTGATCACGACTTCATATTTGACGATCAAGGATTAATCGACAGTCACCGATCTCCGTTCTTCGACATAGATCTTGAGAACGACCACTCCGTCGAAGAATACGTGGAACAAATACTCTTCTCCCTTGCAACCGCTATTGATCAACGACAACCTCCCGTTCAGTGGCAACTCTCTTTCGAATCCTGACAAAGGTGAACTCTCTCCCGAATCTTATGTCTTCTAAGTCTTCCTCAATTGTGGTATCATGAAGATTATGCAAGCTTTCTCCGCCTAACCAATTATTAAGAGTGTGAGTGAGGGTTCTTAATAGTGACTAGTCTAACTGTTAATCTAGGTATTTCCTTTGAAAACCCGCACGTGATGCAAAATTTGAATTGGTTATTTTGTGCTCCTAACAATTATCATGTAATCAATTGCCTAAGGTAATCATCTCTTTATTATTTTCAATCTTTCGTTTAAATCGTTAGAAGTTGAATAATTGTTCTTACTCTTCATCAAGCGTGCAATTTCATAATTAAACATCAACCTACGCATATAGTTCTACATTAAGAACATTCCCAAATTTGATTTTGTGATTTGTGCCCACAATTATCCAATTTGTTCTTCCAAATAATTTCTTTTTTTTTTTTTCTTAACTATCAGCATCAAGAATTTGCAAAAAGGAAGAAAAGAGTAGCAACTGAGCTGTGTGACAAGGAAAAACTCAGTGATTCTTTTCTGGTTATAGGAGAGTCTTACCAGAAACTCAGAAACTTTGGCAAAGCACGCAAATGGTATATGAAAAGTTGGAATGTCTACAGGTCTATCGGTAACCTCGAGGTTTGTCAATTATGATTTCCTTTGCATTCCTGAACCACGTAGTATAGCCGGTGGATCAAGTTCTTAACATAATTTGTTATATTTAATGACTAAATTTTCCCATTAAGTTGCTCTTTTGCTTGCTGACCTCTGCAATTTAATGTTGTATTAGTAGTCGCTGCCAATATTTGGTTTGATGACACTTTTAAATGGTAATTATGAAAAATGGCATTTAAACCTTATTTTGATTATTTATAGTATCGGTTAAGTTTGTTGACATCTAAATATCAAATAATATAATTGTTAAAATAAATGGCAGAAAAATAAAGATCTTATTGGTCATCTAAGATATAATCACATTATTTTGAGTTAGTTGAACCAAACATACAACATTTTTATCTGATTAACACTGTAACACTGGAATCTAAATAACATTAACCAAGCAGCCCCTCTCTGGCTTCTATATTATTTAGGATTGTTGTAACTGTACCATTGTCCTTTGGAATTTTTCTTTGTTGTGAAGCTTGTTTCAATCTTTTAGTGGTCATAAAACTGGAAGGCTCATTTTATGGTATCGTGCACTACATGTATCTTTCAATATTTCTATTCTAATAATTTGCAGGATTTTTTCATTTACTGGCATCGTATTTTATGATTATGAGAACTTCAGGGGCAAGCGTTAGCCAAGATTAATGTTGGTGAGGTTTTGGATTCTTCGGGTGACTGGGTTGGAGCACTGGAGGCATTTGAGGAAGGTTATAGGTGATATATCTGTGATAGTGGAATTTGTGCATAACTTTTTTAATTGGCAGCGTATAACTTGAATAATGTAAAATGTTGTTTATTCTTCTTTTGAATGGTAAATGACGCTTTTGTTGACTTATCTCCATGCAGAATATCAGTCAAAGGGAACTTACTTTCTGTACAATTATCAGCACTTGATAATATGCATTATAGTCATATGATCAGATTTGACAATGTTGAAGAAGCCAGGTATGCTTGGTGACGTTTAGAATTTCAGAAATTAGCCCTTATATTTTGGAACTCCTTTAAGTGAATGGGTGTGTGCAAGTTCTTGTGTGCACTTAAGAGACTGTTGTTTACCTATACCTCATATTGAGTTGTGTGCTTTTACAGGAAATTACAGATTGAGATTCAAAATGTGAGGCGTTTACTGAATGGAGGTGATTTACTGATGAGAGTGGATCAGGATTACTGCTCTGAAACTGAAACAGAGGGCGTTGTTGCATCTGATCCTACACCTATTGAATGTGATTCCTGGGATATTAATAATCCTTCAGCTTTTGAAGTTAAGCTAAATGCTGTTACTGATGATGAACTTGATGATGATGTTCCTTTGAGAATGATTGTTCAGAAATGCAAAAAATCATCCAAGATGGAGATGTCTTCATTAAACACAAAAGCCAAATCAGCAAATAGTTTGGGTGAGGGTTCATCTGGAAATTTAACCAACCACCAGTCTCTTGGTCGCAAGCGTGTTCGTGTGGTTATTTCTGACGGGGAAGATGAAGAACCTGGGCTGGTGCAACAACCAAGAAAAATGAACCATGGGAAACCAATTGAGGATGTGGCTACTTCTTGTGGAGGTTTACCTTAAACAGATTCTATTTGAGTTTTTATGTTGAAAAAGGAGTTTTTTTTTAGCTCTTTCATGAATCTTTTGTTTTAATGTACCAATTTACTATTGGAGTTTGTTTTTTTACCCTTATTTTATCTGTTCAATAATATAGACCTCTTTTGCTTGTTATTCACAGATATCAAGCTGGATGAAATAGCTGGTCTTAGTGTAGGGCAGGTGATTTTATTCGCAAACATTGGTGCTTGAATTATTTTTGAGTATCGGTGCCTTATTTATATTCTCTCTCTCTGTCTCCTTTTGTATATGTATTATTACTAGATAAGTGCATATTTTTATTTGAACTTTCACTGTCCATTAGAATGTTCCAGTTTTTCTCATTTTTTCATTTTACGTTCTTTATTCTGTTGGAAATAATTCCATTATATATCATGCAACTTCAGCAGGATTTAGTAAATTTTAATGTTTTGAAATATAAATTAGATGCCTCTACTCCAACTCAGGTTGAAGAGAGTGCCTGTTCTTTCAAATCAAAAAGCTCCAAATCAATTGCTGATAATGCCACGGAATTCGGATCTGCTAGTAATGTGGAAATATCCAATGCATCGAAGTCTACGGCTTGTGGATCAAAACTGCATGTTTGTCATGCCCCCAATGCTTGTCTAGAGGTCAATAGTGGTGCTGGTTGTACTCTCCCAGTAGATGATCATGGTGTAAGTAGCATATATTGACAATGTTCCTTTTCTTATTCTTTGATTAGTTTTTTTCTTAAATACTCTGTTACTGATCAACTTATTCACTGATTTTTTATGTGTGCGGGAAAACTGTTTAAAGTAAAAACTGAACTAAACTGAAAAACATATTAGTTTGGTGGTCTTTTTTGTTGTTTGGTTCAGTACCAACTTATTAAAATTCATTTCTATTCACTGTTTGCAACTTGGTTTAAGCTAGATCAAAATTGAATGAAGCTTGTATCTATCAATTTTGAGCCATTTGCTATTACCCCACCCCAATGTACCTTATTCATCCATCTAGGACGCGTATAAGCCCAACAGTTCCAAACCAAGTCCTAATAAAATGAAATATACTTGAACCAAATCAAATCAATTATATTACATGGGTTCTGTCCTTAAAGAAAATATCGAGTCGAAAGTAGGCCAAATTGAGTTGCTTTGCTTGATTTTATTTCTATTCTAGCTGGTTTGATTTGCTTATGATAATGCCTTGAGATATTATGATGTTATAAATTCTAGAGTTAAAATTAGATGGTTAGAATGGATAAGGGACATGAGACTACTCTATAAGAGAAATATGATAGAGATTTAGAGGAAAATTTTATAAAATTGTTATTAGATTGGCCATTCTATAAGGATATGATTTTTGGCTATGCTATGACTGATAGTCAAATTAAGTGTGATTGAAATAAGAATATTTAAATGGATTTGTAAAATTAGCAAGATAATTGAAAATTATTATACTAGCGAGATGGTAGGGATAACACCTATCAAACATATAAGATAATAGAAAATAGATTTTGGTGATTTGTGTAGATACAATGGAGGTAAAGGATGCACCAAAAAAGATAGGTAAATAAATTTAATGTGAAAGGTTTAATAAGGTGAAAGAGATATACCAAAGATGTCATGAATAGAAGTTACATAAAATAATTACCGCCGCATTTAGTTTTTTTTTTTTTTAATTACCACTGCATTTAGTTCTAACTTGGAATGAATGGAATAAGGATTCATGAAGTTGATCATTAGTAATTTGGATAAGGCTGATAATGATGATGTTAATGGTTTGTTTTAAAATACTTTGTAGCATGAATACTTAAACTACTTTTATGCCTTTTTCTTTTTCAGATGTGAACCTATGCTGCTACTTTTCCATGGTTATTTATATTCGTCTATAAAAGTTGTTTGTTGAAGTTAGACGATTTTGTTGAATTACATCAATTCCTCACTATTTGATGTTGTGCAGTGGCCTGTACTGTTTAAAGTTGGTCATGACTCGATTTATGTGGATATGAATTGTTGCTTGACGGGGAACATATTAAACATTGATCATCTTAAAGTTGAGGTGGCTTGTGCCTTCTTTCTTGGACTCTTTGAAGAGAAGCGATCTGAAGGTATTATTCTTCACCCTTTTAACCTTTTGGTCCAATCAGTATAATTTGTAGACCTAATTTTCTGAGGTTACTTAGATTGGGATTGCTGTAGCATAAGCTGGAAGCACCTAATGCACAATAAAACGTTATCTTCTCAACCTAAATTGTATCATTTCCCATGTTGTAAGGGAATGACAGATTTAGAAATTTAGGCCTTGTAATGACCTATAAAGATTGAAAATAATTATGGTTACCTTGTTAGTCTGAGATGTTGCACTTGCTGTTAGAAGAATTGCCAACTCAAATATCTGTTCCATTTTCCCCCTCCTTTTTAGACTACAAATATTTGAATTGAGTATTTTAATAGGGAATGAATTATCTTAAAATTTGATGACATGCTGTTTTGCAAACCTAATACCTTGTTATTGACCTCAAACAAATTAAATAATGGAAAGATTTGAAGCTCATGATTCATGGATCTAATACTTTGTTATTGTTGATGTAGAGTTTTGCATATTAAGAAGGTTCTTCATATATGGTGAGTAGTGTAGGCTTATTTCATTGTATCTTGACTTGTTATCCCCATATTCCTATTATACATAGGGAGTTTCTCTAGTGAATAAGATGCATAAATAAATTTTTGTTCTTGCATGGTATTAGACCAAGAGCAAGGTTTGCTCAAGTTGCCTTTGTCTCCCTCCATGTTGACCCTCAACCCTACTCTCGATCTTTCTTGCCCTCGCTGCTGATACACTAACTCATGCATGCTAATTTACCTACTCGCATGCTTTATCCCACTCGATAGTGATGACACAAGCTTTCTCCATCTTGCTTGCTGTGACTACAAACCTCTTTAACTTTTCCTTATGCCCACAACACCTGCTTTTTGGCTTGCTCTATTGTGCCTTACTTTATTGTGGCTGCGCTTGACTCATCACATTTTGCTATACCTACTTTTTGCCTACTCACACTCGATTACACACCCATGTATGTTCCCGCTCATCTTGTTGCATATGTATGTGCTACCCACACATGCTCGCTGTGCGCACTCACACTTGTTTGTAAACCCTCTCTAATCTCTAACTCTTGATCTATTAGCTTTGACTGTTGCCTCTATAGATGGTATGGAGAGTTGTGGGCGTGGTGGTTGGATTGGTGGCGATCATGATCTTAATTGCAATTCTTCTACATGTTTGCGTTAACAACTCCACTAATAATTCTCTAGATTGTTGTCTGGAGAAATTTTGTTATCCCATCATTGCTCAACATGCTTTCACTCCAAGTTACATTTGTCTACTTTTAATGCTTTTCCCTCCAAATTTATTTCTATTTTGCAGGAAGATAATGATAGATTGCTGCAACATGCTCAAACACTCTCTAAATATCTCATGCTATCTTTTCTCATATATTAGTTAAAGCCAATTTTTTTTCATCTCTTCACTTTTTCTTCTCAACCATTTGTTATTGTCGATAATGTTTCCTTCTTTCCTATCTCTAGAAAAGGAATTGTACATGTTTCAAATCTCCCTCTTTTATATACTTTAGATGTCCTTTTGATTTGATGTCAATTTATTGTCTGTTAACTACATAACTAAGACTAACTATTCCATAACCTTTTATCTCTCTCATTTGTCTTTTAGGATCTCATCTCCAGGAGAATGATTGGTGGGGGTGTTGAACCTAGAGTAATCAATTACTTTGAACAACAATATTCCTTTTGCACTCTTAACATTAATAACATTGTTCGTTGGATTATCCTTCTCCCATAAGACTTAAAGATTTTATCTTTAACTCCTCTCTTCAAATTTGATTGTCTAAGATGTCACTTGGGGTGTCCTTTCCCTCTTCAACCAATATTTCTCAAACATTTCATTTTGAGTTAGGGGTTGTTTGGTTGGCTAAAAAAGACATGCAGTGTAAAAGGAATACTTTGGAGTTGTTTGAATGAGTGTCTGAATGATTTTTTTTATTTGGTTTGAAGTAAAATGAATTTAGTGTAAAGTTTAAAGATGATGGCGACTGACAAGTGACGGGGATGATGGCGGCCGGCGGTGGTGGTCAGTCGTGGGCAGCGACAGCCTGCGGGGGTGGCGGTGGCCGGTGGCAGTTGGTGGTGGTCAAACGAGCTTGCTTGCGGTGGCCGGTGGCAGTTGGCAGCAATTGGATGGGTTTGGTTTATCTCAATAATGAACTAAAATGGTTTGCATTGCATTTACTTTACTTTGCATTTCTTTTTCATCGAACTAAACACCAAAATTATCAAAACCCTTGCATTTGAAATATTTTACACCCTTATGTTATCCAACCAAACAGCCCCTTAGTCTATTTATACATTTGAGGCTGTTCTCTCACCCTTATTTAGGATTCTTATGTTTTGTAAAATTTATTAATGATTGTTTTAGGGCCATTAGGTTCTTTTTACTCAAATGTTGGTCAGAAGTCCTACATATTTTTCAAAAAATTTTATCCGAAAATAAAAGTATATTTTTCTACTGTCATCTCAAGTTTATGTAATGATGATGATTTCAAATTCATGTCATCTTAGTTTCCAACTTCATGCTTTGTCAATGAATTATTCATCGAACTTTTGATTCCTACACATCTCAACAAAATGCTTGCTATCTCATCAATCATATTCCCTCTCTTCTTTTCTTTAATTTTCTTCCATCTCTCTTTTTTCATCCCAACCATATTATTTTTCCTCTTACATCTTAAGATATGTGAGTGTCTCTATTTGGTTTAAGCTTTTTTTCCCTTATAAGCTCTTGCTGTGTTGTTCAATGTTTTTTTTTGGGTATTCTTGCCCTTAAAAAAAGATAAAAATGTTATGATTTTGTTACCTTTTGCTTGTATACTTTAATGGATGTTGCTTTTCATGAGGCTTCGCATGCCATTTTTTCCTCCTTTTTCTCAATAACTCTATTATCAATTACTCTATACCTCCCTCTTCTCGTTTACAGTTTCACTCTCAACAACCTTGTCCACTTCCCGCGACAATACATTCATCCACTTTGTCAAACCTAACTAAGTATCTACTTTGAAACACCCACAAACACTAGAAGTAGATCCAACCAACACATCAAACAAGCAACTTGAGGGGTTAATACATATTCTTGTGAAATCAAGAAGAGTTAGACCATTACAACTAGAAGGAAGATGCAATTTCCTTTTTGTTCTTTGAATTTCCTCTGTTTTGTCACTCCTTTTCTCCTTTAAAATTTTGTGAGATCTCTCTATTTTGGAGGTGAAAGGGATTTTGGCTTTCAGCTCTCTGCCTCGTCAAGAAGATGAAAGAGATTTTGGCTATTCCGCTACACCGAGGAGGTGAAAGGGATTTCGGCAACTCCGCTGCACTGAGGAGGTGAAAAGGATTTCGGCTACTCCGCCACACCGGGGAGATGAATGTTATTTGAGTTTGTAAGGGCTTCTCCGTCTAGCCGTAGGGCTGAAGGAGAGTCACTATTGATTAGTGCAATAACCAAAGAGGATGACTTCGAGGAGTAGTCGTAGGTCAAGTTGATCGAACCACTAAAAAAATTCGGTTTGCGTTCTTTTTTTTCGCATTTTTTTCTGCAGTTTTTTACTTTTCTGCATATTTATTTTTCTGCAATCTGGGTTGAGCTTGATTATCATTGTGATACATAACTCATTGTAGCTAATTGGATTCGATCTTTGTTTTAAAAGAAATGAAAAAAAATCAGAAAAATAAAAGAACAAAGAAATTGTTATTTGTTTTTTTACAAAATAAAAAACAAAAGAATTAGTATTTGTTTTGTTATTCGTTTCTGCATTAAATTCTGAATTTGTCTTTAAATTAAAAAAGGTTTGAATTTTTTTTAAAACACTAATTCACTCCTCTTTTGGTGTGTCATTTCAACATTCAATTGGTTTTACAACCAGCTATTGAACTTTCAAAATTCTCCACTTAAAAATATTTTTTTCTGCTATTCACTTTTCACGCAAGCAATTGACCTAGAGAGAGGAGCGTGATTTTAGAGAGAGAAATGAAGATTTGAGCCATTTCGGTCCGTTATTTGTTGTCGGCCCAGTTCTGAAAGTTGTTCAGATCAAGGTAGGTCAGAATAAGCCTATCTCAGTTTTAAAAAATACGAATTTTTTCAAATTCTCTGATTAAATTTATTTTTTCGTTATAAAAAAATGAGGATAACTTTGCATTGGTAAAACTTTTACTCTATAACTTTTTGTATGTTATAGAGTGAGATTTTGAACACTTTAAATATTTTTTGAAAGTTTTACACTGGATATTTTGAAATGTGCTCCTTTTTAATTGAACATAAAATAATCCTAAACAAAGAACATGATATTGTAGTATAATTAAAGTCTTGAAATAGTGTTATGCACGATACTTGATAATTTTGTGAAATTATAAAATAGTATATTTTTGCTCATTAGTATGTTTTGTTGCTTGCCGTTTTAGCAAATTGGAAGATTTTGCACTGAGTTCTTTTACTTTTTAATTTTTACATTGCAATGATTTATGTGTTATACTAAATGTAGCCGACCCCACGTAGTGGGACAAAGGCTTGATGTTGTTGTTGTTGTAAATATAATATTAAGCTTAATAATGTAATATAAATATTATACATTAAAACTTTTAAATGAATATTAAATACATATAATTAAGAATTACTAAAGAATAGCATTCCACATTTTCACATGGCACACACTCCATTTGAGTTCCATGTGAATTGCTACCATACGCAAAAGCAAAAAATTATATAAACCATATAAAATAAAACTTTCCAAGTGACGTGAGACTAGATGGCTATGTTGGAAGTTTTCATGCTAACAAGTTACAACACATATATTTTTTAAACAATTTTTTTAATTAATTCTTATAATATGAATAATATTTATTTATTTTAGTTGACAATATTTAATTTTATCTATTTAAATTTTTTATATATTTAATTATATACATGAATGATATATATATATATATATATAATTTTATAATATGAATTTGTTATATAATTTATATTAAATTATATACTTATATGTAAATTAAATTTAGATTAAAAATCAAATTTAAAAATTAAAAAAATATTTAAATTTAAAATTATAAAAAATATTATGCATGAATTCTCTTTATTTTTTAATCACACAATTATATGATTATATAATTATTACAACTTTATTATATTATTTAGACCTTAGTTAAATAATTTTAGTATTTATTACATCATCCAGTTCAACTCCGATCGAACCATTAAACCTTGAACCTCTTATTCATCCGATTTGATGTTTAGTCCGGTTTTCACAACCTTGTGAATTATATGAGTTTTGATGTGAAATAAGTCTGTTGGGAGATAGAAGGGGTTAGAATTCTTTGGATTCTGTCAAAAGTGAGGAATCTTGAACGCTTTGAAAATCTGTCTGTTGGGAGTTATAAGGGGCAAGAATTATGGATTTTGTCTGAAAGAGGTAGAAATCTGTCTGTTGAAAGTTATAAAGGATCAGAATATTGGATTCTGTTCGAAAGAGGGGGAAACTCTATAACATTTTGTTATGTGAAATAAAGTTAATATGAAATTTCAGTTTATTTACTTTCTCAGTATTATTATTTAAATCTTTGGATAACTGTAATGCTATTATTACTCTGCTCCACACGGTGAATGGTTATATTGAATTTGATAATTTTGGAAAACAAAAATAGCAACAACAATAACAACAAGCCTTTAATCCACTAGGTGGGGTCGGCTACATTAGTCCTTTTTCTCTATTGTATTCTGTTAAGAGTCAAATTCTCATCTAAATCTAATAAAGAAAGGTCATTTCTAATATTTTTTAATCAAATCTTTTTAGGTCTACCTCTACCTTTCTTAACATAAGTCAAATCTAATACATCTACTTTCCTAACCAGGTCATCAGAAGGCCGACGTTTTATGTGACCAAACCATCTAAGGTGATTCTCTCTAATCTTATCTTTCACTGGAGCTACTCTAACCTTTTCACGTATATGCTCATTTTGTATTCTGTCTCTAAGAGTAAAGACACTCATCCACTTGAGCATCCTCATCTCTGCAACATTTAACTTGATATTATGCTTCTCTTTTAATAACCAACATTCTGCACCATAAAACATTGCAAGTCTCACTACCATCTTATAGAATTTTCCCTTAAGTTTGAGAGGGACTTTTCTATCACACAATAAGCCTGATGTATTCCTCTACCTCAACCATCCAACTTGAATTCTACTTATAATATCCCCATCTATTTCACCATCACTCTGAACAATAGATCCAATATATCTAAAATGTGTACTCTTATTAATGACGTTGATCACCCAAAGTCATAATCTCCCTATTAGATCTATTATTACTAAAATTACACTCCATATATTCAATTTAGATCTACTCAAACGAAAGCCTTTAGACTCTAAGATTGACCTCCATAATTCAAGTTTACCTTCAAACCCCCCCCCCCCCCAGTCTAATCAACAAGAAGAATATCATCAGTAAAAAGCATACATTAGGGTACAACCTCTTGCAAATGTCTAGTGAGAACATCCATGACTAAAGCAAATAAATATGGGCTTAAGGTTGATCCTTAATGTAATTCAACTGAAATAGGAAAATACTTGGTCACATCACTATGTATTTGAACACAAGTAACAGCTCATGCATACATATCCTTAATGACTTGAATATATGCATTATTAACCTCTTTTTTATGTAGAACTCTCCATAGCACTTCTCTTGGAACTTTATCATATGCTTTCTCTAAATCAATAAAAATCATATGTAGACCCTCCTTATTCTCTCTATACTTCTCCATCAAACCTCTCAATAAATGTATAGCTTCCATAGTAGACCTACCTGACATGAATCCAAATTGATTTTGAGAAACATTAGTGTCACGCCGCAACCTATGCTCCATTACTCTCTCCCATAGTTTTAAAGTATGACACATTAACTTAACCTCTATAATTCGCACAATCTTGTGCATCACCGTTATTCTTAAAAATAGGAATCAACATACTCATTCTCTACTCATCTGGCATCTTTTTAGTCTTCAAAATAATATTAAAAAGTTTAGTAAGCCAAGAAATTCCTTCATCTCTTAAGCATTTCCACACCTCTATTGAAATATCATTAGGTACAACAGCTTTTCCACACTTCATTTTCTTTAAAGCCTCTTTAACTTTGATTTTACTAATATGCCAATAAAAAAAATCTTTATTTTCATTTAAGGGTACTAAGGTCACTAAAGTCAATCACATTCTCATAATCTTCTTTGAAAATTTTAGTAAAATATCTCATCCACCTTTGTTGAATATCCTCTTCTAATAAAAGCACTTTTTGATCTTCATCCTTAATACACTTCACTTGAACTTAATTCTTACTACTCCTATCTCTTTGTTTAGTTAACTTATACATATATCTTTCGCCCTTCTTAGTATATAATATATTATATAAATCATTAAAAGCTAAATTTTTGCATTGCAAATTGCTTTCTTAGACAAAAATGTTTAAGCTCACCATGATATTTGTGGCATGCTAATTTGTTTTATAAAAAAATAATTGTGAAAAACAAAAATGTTTAATAAAAAAATATTTAGAAATTTAGATTGATATTTGTGACATGCTGAGCTATTTTAGCTCACCATTGTTTTGCCTTCTATTTTTAGGGTATGGGAAAGGGAAAGAGCCTGTTGAATAGCAGTTTTAAGAATCTGATTTAAGTCTATAGGTATTTCTTCTTTTGATTATAGCATGGTCATAGCTAGTTTTTATTACTCTATTATGTAACTTTTGTTTAAAGCCATGCATTGTGATTGTATATGTATTTTGATGTTAAATGAAAAAAAAGTGTTTGGATGAGTTTATTTTTCAGTACTAGATAATATTAGCAGCTCTATATTTATTGTTGTTTGGAAGATAAAATCTAAAAAATTTTCAAAATTAAATCTTGAGATTTGTCTGTTACAGCTCAACATGATAGGATATGTTCAGTTTGTGGGTTTTATCGGGGTAGGTTGTGACAGATATGGAGACACATGAGATCACCTTCAAATTTTTTCCCTACTTAGTGAGAATCATGTCAATACTTGTTGATTTATTGGGATTTGGATAGTTACATCTGGAATGGATTCCCTTTAGGAATCTTTGAGCTCTTTTGTCTCGTTCATCCTTACTCTTTGGAGCTATTGTTGACGCAACTAAAAACTCCAAGGCAAAGGAACTTTGAGGCAAGTATATCATACATGCTTCAAATGAAGTCTTGTTTATAGAGTTGTGCTTCATCTTGTTAAAGGCAAATTATATGTATAGGCATGCTTTCACCCCATGTCATCAGGTGTTGAGAGTCAAAATTTCTCAATAGGTGAACACTTGTTCTATTGATGACCTCAATCCTTGCCTTTAATTTGCAGATGGAAGGTTATGTTGTCCTTATCCTCTTACATAATAGTTACCTTTATGAACACAAAGTTAATTCGCTTTATATGAAGAAGTCATTCCTTAATGGTGTATATGTCTTGTCGAAAACTTTTTAGAATGTAGAAAATCCTCTTTAAGCTTTTAAAGGTCGGCCTACATGTTGAGAATCTGCAATCATATTATTTTTGATCGAGTCACCGATGGTTAAGAGAGCACGTAACCCATTTTATTTTTCACTGATTTCTTATACCTGACGACAAATTTGAATTATCGCCGGTATGCCATTTAGTTGATGTGCCACACTTGCTAGAGCTTCTTGACCATATCGATAGTTATTTAAGAATTTGTGTTGATCAGTGTGAACCACTTTTTTTTTTTTTTTGAGTTGATAAAGTCACTGATACTTATCGATGTTGTAAAGTGCAAGAAGTTCCGTATCATAAATTGGATACATTTTTTGAGCACCTGAAAGCATCTCAGAGTAGTATGCTATATGCCTCCTTTCTAGGAACCAGGCTTGGTGAAGTGTGAGAAGACCTATGCCACAATCATGCTAGCTATTGTTGTTTCTAAACCTATGCGCAACCTCACTTGCGCCACAACCATATCCTTTTAGAATTTTGATGTTTTTTTTAAATAAATAAATAAATCCCTCACCCTCATCTCGTCGCCCACGCTATACACCTCTCATGTCGTCTCCTTCATCTCTCAGATCAATCTATGCCCTCCATCTCTCTCACTCAAGCACACGCACTCCCCATGCTTCGCTCGACCTCCTCTCCCTCTCTGATCCTCTCTTGCACGCCCCAAGTGCTCTCGCCCAACCGAAGCACCACTACTGGCTTAGTTGCCATCGCCCTCTGCACCATTGCCAACCTCTCCTCCATCTTCTCCTCTCGCTTCCTCTCTTCTTTCTCCCTCTTCTCTCTCTCTTGCTCTCTCTCTCTCTCTCTCTCTCTCTCTCTCTCTCTCTCTCTCTCTCTCTTTCTTCCTCTCTTTCCCTCTTGTCTTCTCTTCCTCTTATCTTTCCCACTCTAACGTTCTCTCCTATCTTGTGCTCCCTCCCTCCATTCTTCTTTCTTTACCTCTTTTTCTCTCTTCTTCTCTCTCCTTTTCTCTCTCCCCCTCTCTCTTTTTCTTTCTCTCTTTAGATTTCCCCTCTCTTTCTCTCTCTATGTTTCCTTCTTTCTAGCTCTTACACTCTCTTTCTCTCTCTATCTATCACTCTCTCTCCTTCTCTTTCTCTCTTTTTTTCTTTCTCTACTTAGACACAAAAAAAAGAAAAAAGAGAAACAAAAAAGAAAAAAATAAACAAGAAAAAGAAAGAAAAGAGAAAAAAAGAAAAAAATGGAAAAAAGAGGGATAACAATTGTGCATAGTTTCATTGCAAACCTAATCGTCTTGCTACCTCACTTCATCACCGACTTAATTACTTGCACATTTAGGTTTTCTAAAAAAAGAAATTTTCAAAATATTCAAAATCTAGATTACTACGCATTTGGCGCGACGCACGACCATTTTGACAAAATGTACATGACGCATTAAATCACTAAAAGCAATTTTGTCCACGGTTTCACTAAATGTATACACTGTGTAAGTGTTGACTTCAATAATCACTCTAAGGTTGACCGAATATGGTGAAAGGGGAGTAAAAGACGCGACGTTGTGCAAATTTATTTATATGAAATTCCATATTATATGGGTTACAACTGGAACAAAAATAAAAAAATTCACCCACACCCAAAAAAATTCTTGACCGCATGTCACCCAAACATACAAATATATTAAAATGTATAAATGCATTGTGCAACTGCACAGAAGAACGTGTGAATATACTAGTGGACGTGCAAGTGCATTATGTAAGCGCACCAAAGATCATGCAAGTGTGCAAGTGCATTGCACAAGTATATTATAGGATGTGCAAATATGTTGTGCAAATACTTCAAAAAGCGTATGCAATGCCTTAGACCATTGAAATCGATTTATTTGCATGTGCTCCAACCAAATGCTTAAACTTTCTAGTGGTTTTGCCACCAAATGACATTATAGATAAATAGTTATGATTGGGGCTCTTTGATCGGATTGTTTTATCGTAAATGATATTATTAAATTATGATCACGGATTCATGGCCAAAGCTAACAAGTTCCTAATGAATAAAATCCCATGAGTAATGAATCTCAACATTTTGAGCATGATTGTGGTCAAGTTATACCCTCACATTATTGTTAATTGTTGAATCCCAAACAAATTGACTTGTATCTTTATACAAGGAGTTGCTATCCTCTGTCGATATCCATAAAAAGTAGGTCTGTTACTTTTAGATGGGATTTGATTGTCTATATTCCAACAATCATTAACATTCTTGGGTTTTTAAATCCCCCATCAAGTATTGGGGGAAATTAACAAGCCTTGTCTCTTACAAGGGCATTTTTGCATAGCATTTGGAAAAATGCAATGATAATGGCGTGATTTTGACTTACAATTTCAAGGATGCTAATTGCATAACTTCCTTGCCCGCTCATTGACCTCTAAAGATGTCTAACATATTGATTCATTGTTCACTATTTTTAATGCATCATCGATGACCTCTCCACAATTACCGTCATTGCTTATGCAAGGTATTCATCAAAGGTCTTTAGAGCTTTAGAGGGCATTTAGTTTGAAAAGATATCTTACTAAAAGTCCAAAAAAGCTAGTAAGGTATATGGAGACTACCCAACTCCATCGAGTATACGGAGATTACCCAAATTCATTTGATATATGAAGATTACTTAACCCAACCCTCTTAAAGTATACAAAGGCCGCTTTACTTTACCAAAGTTTCCGTCGTTATTGACAACAACTGACTTCCATCAACATCAAGTTGCCTTTTTTATCAAGATGAAGTTGACACATTTGTCGACATCAAGTCACCTCCTTCGTCAACACAAAGTCGCTCCCTCATCAACATCAAGTCACCTCCTTTGTTGACATAAAACAACCCCCTTTCGTGATCAATTTCCTCTTTCGTCAATGCAAAAGTGGCCTCTCATTGGCATCAAGTCGAATTAATTATTGATGTTAAATCACCTTCTTCATCGGCACAAGTCGCCTCCTTTATCAACATAAGGTCACATTTGTTATCAAACTTAATTTGCTTATACCACTTAAGGTGGCTTTGTAAAGCCAAATGCATATTTTACTCCTCTTTAGACAACTTTGGTACTCATTCAATAACCTATCGCATTGCTTGTGTTGTTAGTGTTGATTTGCTTTGTTAGCATCATCAATGGCAAGATTTTTCCCTTTTTTCGGAGGACCTTGACCCTATGAGCATAATGACATCTCTTGCTACAACTCCCTCTTGATGGGCATATCACCTATCTTATTTTCTAGGTGGAATTTAGGCCAAGGGGAAATAGATTGGTTCATAACCCGAAGGGGAGATTCAAGTTAACATCCTTGTGGTGGTCATACATAAAGTTTCCCTTTGGTTGCAACTCTTCGAGGTATATATTTGATATTTCTCTTAAGATTCAAATTATTTTTGGATTTATTTATGAACTTTCTTTAAGTCAAGTCATCTCTTAAGCCAACTCGGATTGGCTCAACCATCTTCAGTGACCTCTATGACCTTCTTACACTGCTTAACCCATCGTTTTTAGGTTGTCTTCACCACCTCCAAGAGAAGGATTGACTTAATCATCCTCAATAGCCTCCACGACTTTCCTTCGTTGCCTTCTCTACTATTTTGTGGTTCTTCTATCTTCAACTCTAGGGGGAGGATCGATTCAACCATCCTCAATGTTCCCCACAACTATCCTGTGTTACATTGTCTACCACTTCTAGGTCTACAACAACAGGAATTTCAAGCCTTTATCCCACTATGTGGGGTTGGGTACATTAATCATTTTTTCTCTATTATGTCTTATTAAGAGTTAAATTCTCATTTAAATTTACTAAAAAAGTCATTTTTAATACTTTCTAGCCAAGTCTTTTTATGTCTACATCTACCTTTCTTAACATAAACAGGATCTAATACATCTATTCTCCTAACAGGGTCATCAAAAGTCCAACGTTTTATATGAACAAACCATCTAAGGCAACTCTCGCTAGTTTTATTTATCACTAGAGCTATGGGTGTCAGTGTCAATATTTGACCCGACCCAAAACCCAACCTCAAAAATTCTGAGTTTAGGTCAACCCGCTTGCCAGATGGGTCGGGTTCGGGTTTTGTTTTCTAACCCATTTCTAAAATCGGGCCGAGTTTGGGTTGACCCAAAAAATCAAAATTAACCTCTAAAGCAGAACTTGCCTAACAAAGGACTTAATGATCTTTCAAGTTCTTTCTATTGCTCATAACTTATAGACTTAGCTATTAGGGATTATGCAAACTTAGATCGTAATATATATATAAAAGGTTATGATTTCATTTTTTTTATTCCTGGAATTAGAGGTAATGAATACGTGAAAAAGAATTGAGTATTTCAAAATTGGAGTAGGAAGAGTATGTCATATTTAATTCCCAGATTATTTCGTTGAAGTCCATTCTATTGAATTAAATTTTGAATTCAGAGTTCAAGCTTATGTTTTATCATTTTTTTGTTTCAATGTTCAGGTGTTGTAAGAACATTATTTTATTTCACTAATTGAACTGTAATATTTAGGTCTTGTTCCTGTGATTCACCAGCTAGTCTGCTGTGGGAAAGATCTACGCTCTCAGGAAACAACTGAAGATATGAAAAACCTACTTTCGCAAAAGGTTTGCATTGAAGTTGTTATAAGTGGTGAGAATTTATAATATTAACTAATCATTTGAATATTGATACTTCCTACATTTACTCATTACGCTCTCCCTCAAATCTTCACTTCTCCCCACAGAACCTCCAAAAAGGAAAAAAACAAAAAAGTTCACTTGTTTGCCCTAAACGATTTTCTTCTGTTTACAGCCACTTAAAATGCTCCTCGGTAATTGAAGAAACTTCTTTCCACTTCGGTATTCGAAGTAAAAAAACCATTAATCAAATAGGATAAAGCTTGTTTTATGATGCGTTTGAAGGGTTAATTTGGAAAGATCAGATATTCACTATATCTTCCAGCTGTATGATATATGTAGATGCATTTGAACTTCATGCTTCTAATGTTGAAGCTTGTGCTTCTCAGCCTGCTCCCAACAATCAGAGCTTATGCTTCATTAAGTTTAGGGACCATTGAGAAAAAAATTGAACTATTCTTTGGGTTATTTATGGGAGGCCGTTTTAACTTTAAACCATCTAATATATATGCCCAATTTTGCCCTTGGCTCCTCAAATCTGATCCAAAATAGTCCATTGACCTCTCAAATCTAATCTAAAATAATTCAACAGAGGTATTATTTTAGATCATATTTGAAGAGTGAAAGGATTAAATTGATCACATTTGTAGTTTTGGATTAAAATGACCTCATAGATATAGTCCAAGTATCATTTTGATCTTTTTTCTCAAATCCATCTTTTCCTTACCTTAGATTAGGTGCATGTTTCACACACCTCTTGATAAAATATGAGATCGAATACTTCATTTACCTTTTAAAATCTAGTAAATAGAATTTTAAACCTTCATGCTATTTTGATAAAGCTAAAATATTCTGAATTTTTTTTTTTACTTTTTTATTCTTTAAATTGGTCTTAGGCTTCTAACTAGTTAGGCTAAGGCTAATTATGATGATATTGATGATGACGATGATGAACTTACTCCTTGACATATGGATCCAATTAATTTATATACGCCAATAATGATAATGGTTATGATTAACTTGATCCTTGACATATATATGGAGGTAGTTAATATGCCGTTGGTGATCTGTTTGATTGGTTTTACTATAGCTATTTTTTTCATCCTTGACTTAACTAAGATTATATTTTGATACCCTGCTTAATCTATGGCTCTATGCCATGTATCTGAACTCTTAAGTTTGGTGTTCATTTTATAAATACTTTTGATTTGTTGCCTTTATTTGATATTTTAAGATACATATTCTTCAAATTTATTCAATTGTTGTTATTAGGTAGATATTCTGCCACCTTTTCTATATTATAACAAGTAAATTCAATTATGCGGCTCATGCTTTACTTGAGGGTCAAGGGACTTGCTTTGTGGTTTTCCTTTTTTAATCTTCAATATATAAATATTTATGTTTCTACATGTAGATATTGAAGGAAGGAGGGAGATAGGGAAGGAGTGTCATGTTATGTTATGATAGTTTGGCTATGCATGAAGGATAAAAAAATTTATGGTGTAAAAATAAAGATGTTATAAAACCTAATTGGTGTTGTACTTTTTGAATGTCAACCAAACTATTTATTTTAAATAAAAACTTGAACATTCTTATGGAATTCATTTGATTTGAACAACTTCTCTTATATAAAAGGAACGTTGTATGACATTGTTTTGGCCATTTATTAGTTGATATTGTAAGCATTTGATTAAACAATTAAATGGATGCTTCAATCAATGAATTTTGGTTTATTTTATATTTTATTTAAGATCAATCATGTGTTTGTTGGTGTAGGTGTGGGTGTAGCACTTCAAGATCAAATTTGAAAGAATTATTTATTTTAATCTTTTTAATTATTTATCAGACCAGGGCTTCTATAAATCATCAATATAAGTCTATATATCAAGTGGAAGCAACTAATAATCATATACACCATAATATTTTATTATATTCATTCACTAAATTTTTATTTACACTAGCCAACAGATCAATACAATACATCAATACAATACACACTCTATTATAAACTCTTAACTACAAAAGAATAAAAAAATTACAAACAAAATTAAAAGAAACCAGAGGATCTTTGTCACTCACTCTAACTGATCCCAATCCCTTCCCTGATATGAAATCATTAAAATCCACATAATCAGCTAAAAAGCCCAGCAGAAATCCAAACTCACAAAAAATTTCAACTCAAGGCAAGAAGAGTCAATATGCATGCTTAGTTCAGTCAATCTAGTCAATAGCATTCAATTTCACCACTAGTATGATCCAATATGATCAATAATAAAAAGTAGTAATCATTACACTTTAATCCGTAAATCAGTATCTACGCAAAACTATAAATGTATCGATAATTAGTAATAGTAATCAGTATTCGCATCAGTAGGACAATAAAAGCAGTAGAATAGTAAATCCGTATAATAAAAAGTAACTCATCGATACTGAAATCATGCGTGAGTCTATAAATGAATCATAAGTATATAGGTGTCAATGCCAATGTCATCAGTCTTATCTATCTTATCTATTATATAATTAGTATATGTATCCATTCATATGCTATCCTATCTATCAATATCATCTGTCAATGCTAGTAATATATGGATACATTAATATATTATTTAGTATAAAGTTCATCAAGGCAGAACATCCGATTTTAATGTGATGTTTTCATCCTTTAATCTTTATTTACTACATCATTATATTATTAACATTATCTTTCATCTTTATCATTCTTATTACAGGTGGTTTTCAATAATCATTAAGAGTCGTCACCCTCTGCTCGTCGGCGTAATCGGTCATCTGTTACAGGCTACAATCGGGATAACACTACAAACCATCTTTAAAGGAAATCTCGTCGGCCCACCCTCCTGCGCAGGATATTATATTTTAAGAGCCAACTCATATTAATTTATAGTGTTGATAGCCAACCTTCCTTGCTTTCATAAAATATATTTTAATGTATGAAATGCAACATGAAATAATCAGTTCTATAAAATATAGAAAAATCTACATATCAGCCTATAGCTTCAGAAAATCTTAACTTTCATTGTATCTAGTAAAATTCAATAATATTACAGTCAAAATGTTCATAATATTCAAATCTATCGTATACAAAAAGTTGCACGATAAAGATTCGATAAATCAGGAGAAAATGCATTTTTATCAATTTAGGAGAAAATAAATCTGTCAAATTCAAAATCATTAAAAACTAAAATGAGATTTGTATTACTTACTACGATTAGAAGAAATTTTCGAACAAAATTGAAAGAAGAAAAAGTCTCGAACAACCTTCTCTCTCCTCCCTCTCTCTTCCTTCCTCTCCTTTTCCCTCTCTTCCTTGCGTGACAAGCTCAGCTGAGGGAGTGGCTAGGTGCTTAATGCTTAGGACATTAGGATTTAAATATATATAAAAACTCAATTAGTGGACGAGCGCCACAACGCTCAGACCCAACGCTGCAATGCTGCATGTTAAATTTAGAATTATTGTAGAACAGAGACCCAAGCACCGCAACAGTATTTTCTAGTGCTACTGTGCTCTCAAACCTAGCACTGCAGCACTCCAGAGCACAGTGTCACTGCGCTCCAGTTCAAATAGAAATTCAATTTTTTTACAACATTTACCTCTTCAAACACATTTCGTATTTTTGGGTTATTACAGTGGATATATTAATTGTTGGTCTTTCAAAAATCAAAAGATGAATATAAAAATAATATGGAACATTTGTGAGGCATTATGTTCCTTTTGGAGCAATTCTACATAATTTAATTCTTTCTTAGCATGTGCTTTCCGGTTTGGGTAATGCTCTCTTTTTCTTTTATAGAATGGGTGCCAAAACGCCTTATGAAGTTGTACATGGATTTCTGTGATAAGTCGACTGAAGAACCTAGTCATAAGTTGCTGAAAAAATTGTATAATTTGGAGGTAAGTACCATGGTAAGAATATTTTGAAGTTTCCTTTTACATTTGTTTTGAATTAATTGATACAACTATGACAAATGAGGTGGATCGCTTATCTTTTTTAAGCTTGCATTAGGTTTCAGAAGATGAAGTCATTGTATCAGATTGTGCCTTACAGGATAGATCAATACTGTCTTTCTTACATGCACTTGAGGTTCACAAAACAGTTGCACTATTAGACATTTCTCATAATTCCTTAGGTATGTTCTCTAATGTAGCTTTGCTAGTGTAGACAATTTCATAACTAGTTTTGTACGATGTTACTGCACATGATTTTTATTATGAGGTTGCGATGTGCTGCCACAGTTCATTATTTTGTTGCCTTACAGGAAACGAGACAATGGAAAAAATCCAACAAATTTTTACCTCTTCAAACCAAAAATATGGTGGTCTAACTCTGGATTTGCATTGCAATCGGTTTGGTCCAACTGCTTTATTCCAGGTTTTTATGTTACCAGCTTCAACAGTTTATCAAATAAGCTGTCAATTTTTTATTTTATTTTATTTTATACCTTTTTCACAACAAATCTGCAACTAAGGTTAAATTTTATATTACTTGAACTCAAAATTGTTTTTCCTTTTCTTGAGAAGTATTTGTCTTTATGAACAGATATGTGAATGCCCAGTCATGTTCAAACGTCTTGAAGTGCTTAATCTATCTCAGAATCGTCTCACAGATGCTTGCAGTTCATACCTTTCTACCATCCTTGAAAATTGCCAAGGTTTCAAAAAAATTATTTTTTCAAGCTGTTGTTTGTTTTAACAATTTTGGATTTATATTGAAATGGCCAATCTATTATGAAATCCGGTGGTTGCAAGGTATGTTGATTCTTATAATTGGCTAGTAAACTTTCAATAGCTGAACTTTCTTTCTCAAATGTTTATTGCATGATAAAACTAAGAAATTGAAGAAAATCAGGATATTGTCATCTGGATTAGGGAATTTATATCATACATCATTACTTAGACTGCATTATATTACTTTGTTGTGATTCTTCACATTCATCATAAAATCTTACTTTCTAAATGATCTGAAATATTCAATTATGTGCAAGTTGATTTGCATTCAACGTAATAATATGTCAAGTTTGTTTGGTTTCATATGACAATTTTTAACAACGTGCTTGACAATTTTATCTTTTCCGACGGTGATTACTTTTGCTAGTTCTGGTATTTAATAGATGAATACCAATTTATTTAGACCAAATAAAATTATATCTCCGAATAAATCATATTAATGTGAATGCTTTTTTTAAATTTGATCAGATGTGTAGCAAACCATTTGACGTAAAAATCTTTCCTGTAAAATATCTTCTTATATTAGTTTCATGTATTATTTTGTAGCACTCTACAACTTAAAAATAGAACAATGCTCTTTAACGTCTAGAACAATTCAGAAGCTCGCAGACTGCTTGCATGGTGGATCTGTGCTTTCACATCTTTCGATAGGTGCACCTTAAAATTTGCTCTTGAGAAATAGATGTATTTTTTGTTTTCAATTCATTTCATCCAATTATTATCCCTCAAATCTACGAGTCTTGCAGGAAAGAATAATCCTATATCTGCAAATACGATGGTTAATCTGCTGTCCAAACTTTCATCTTTGAAATGGTATATATCTAAAAGACCTTTATAGATAATGGTGCATATTTTCATTTAATACAACATGGGACTCTTAAATACTTATTTTGTTCGCAGTTTCTCAGAACTATGTCTTACTGGTATAAGGTTAAACAAGCCTGTGGTAGACGGGCTTTGCCATCTTGCCAAGTCATCCAGTTTTTCTGCATTGTTTCTTGGAGGAACCTTTATGGGAGCTGTGGGTGAATTTCCTTTATCAAGCCCTTCATATTTTGGAACTTCTGCCATCAAAATACATAAATATCTTTTTCTGTTAATGTAGGACGGGGCAATGAGGTTAACTGAGGCATTAAGTTGTGGACCACAAGAGTTGGAGAAGTTGGATCTGTCTGCCTGTGGCATTACCTCTGATTTTATTGGCAAAATTTGTGGACATATTGTTCAGATTAATGGTATTGTAGAGCTGAATCTTGGAGGAAATTCCATTGGTGATGAGGTTTTCTCTTTCTCATTTCAAAGGCTGATTTTGTTTCCTATATTACATCTAAATTTAATCAGATACTTATTTTGAGGTTAAAATGTATCACAGGGTTGCTATGCGTTGGAATGCATGCTTTCTGATCCACAATGCAGTATCAAATCTCTTATTCTGGACAGATGCCATCTTGGGCTTGGTGGAATACTTCGAATTATTGTTGCTTTAGCAGGTCTGTAGAACATAGAACCTTTCATTATCCAAGAACATGAAGGAATAATACAAAATCAGACATTGCTCTCTTATTAAGATAATAAAATGCTGAATTTCAATTACTTTTCCTGCTTATTTGAGATTAGTAAAACTTATTCAATTAACTTAGGTCCATTTTCATGAAAGAATAATAACAAATGCAATAGTGTCTCATTGAATTTTAATTTTTGGATGATCGTAGCATATGTTTCTCATGTGTTGGCTAAATTATTGTATAAACATCTAAGCTTTGCAGCGTGCTATATCTTTTTGGTATTCGTTGTGTGCTAGAAATGATCTAAAATCAAAAGAGTTTTCTTTGGTATGTTGTATATATAATTTACTTGCTTCTTCTATAAACATTTAAAGAGATAGTTTACTCAGTTCTGAGGAATTTTTTGGGATGACACCAATACTCTATTCAAGTTAGTAAGCATGTTCAAAAGCTTAGAAATGGGTGTAAATGAACTTGCTGAGCCTTTTGCAGAGATAGAGCGGATTTTAGAATGACCATATCTTTTTCCTAGGATAAGATATTTATTGTTGTTTGGATGGATGGTAGTTTGGTACTTTTGGCTAGGCAAATGATGGGTAAGGGAGACACTTCTTTTGGAGAGGATGAACAAAGGGTGATTGAAGTTATTTATCAATAGTCAATTCCCTTTTAACCTTAAAACTTTAGTCTATGGGTGAGGGTCAAGCACTTGATTCTTCTACGCCAAAATATTTTTTTAACTATTAAACATTAGATTAACTTAGGGGTATAACTGAGTCAAGATGACTTATGAGCTAGTTATAATTTGGCTCAATAATTGGCTCGTGAATTGAATAAGATGAGTTAACAAGCTAAGTTTAAGCTAAGCTTAATTCAACCTATCGGCTTGTAAGCTAAGTCATGTAAACAATTTTTTTATAAAACAATTAAAATTCATTGAATTCTTGCATTTTAAGTAGAAAGTTATTAAAAAATCTCAGAATTTTAGTTCTTTTGTCTCAATTTGATTCGTCATGAGAGTTAGCACTCTTAAACATTAAGCAAAAAATCCCATGAACCACTTGATCTTAGTCAATCCTTTGGCTTTGATTTCAATTGTTGGGGAAAGTGTGGGTATTAGAGCAATAATATTGTCAAAAGAAAAGAAAAATATTTTGCCAAAAAATGCCAATATAAGAACATTAATGCAACACAATAAGTGAATTCTAAGGCGCATCATATTAATATTTTAATTTCTATGAATTATGGTAATTTGAAACCTTAGGAAGGAATAAATTGTTTTATTTTGTGAACTTTATCAATGTATTAGTAGTGAGTTAGGAATTGATTCCACATGTGCATGGCCATGCAGTGGTGGTCGACCAAGCCATTATTCTCCATGTTTCTTACCACTCATGATGAAAGATTATTGTAAGGATGATTTCACATGGAAGAGGATATGGTAAAACACATCATGTCAAGGAACATCAAGAAGGTCAATATTTCATTGATTAAAGAGTCACATCCACCTGCCAACCCCGCCTCCATAAATTAAGATGCCTTGCCTACCCCACCTTCTCCATCATGTGCAACCACCAGTGTCCTTCTTCCCTTCTTTGCTTTATTGAATTGCAATAGCTATCAAAGGTTTCTATATGCAACAATCTTTGGTTGTATTGCATCAATGGAAGTTCTTATTCTTTTTGTGTCTTTCTATGTGGGTTGATCTTGAAGTTCTTAGTTTGGTTGCTTCAACCAACTTGTTCTTTTAGTGAGGTTCAATTTTGTTTGTACTTTTATAATTCTTATTGTAATCCCATCTCTCTTACTCCTCCCACTCCTCCCAATACCATCCCCCACTAGCTCCCTCAACATCCCACCTACAGAAGCTCTTGGGGTGCCCTCCATCACCACTCCCTTAAGGGACAAAAATCTTTCAATTTAGGCCTTCTCACCACCCTCCAACCCCCATCTCCACACTCGCATATCTCCCTCCATCCCTACAAGGCATTGGATCCATCTTGTAAGGCTTAGGCATCCTTTGGATGCTCTCAAGTTACACCCTTCTTTGAACCACCTCAATATCCTTCCATTCTACACAACCTTCACCAACCTATTTGTCCCCATCCCACCTCTCTATTACACTTCATAAAAGCTTTGGTCGAGCCCTTCAACCACTGCCTAGCCCATAATGAATTCCCCTGTAAGGTCTACCTATTGGCTACCACAACATGCCTACTCATCGCTTAATTTAGCTGCATCCACTCTCTTTCAACTAACCACCACCCATTTTTCACTTCATGTACAACAAACCCTCACATTCTCACCAGATTTGGCACACCACGAAGTTGCCCCATCGATTTTGATATTAGAACCAATCCCTAGAAGAGATGAGAGCCAATGCATTCACATTAAGGCTTCTCCAAATTGGCACTACAAGATGAGAATTTATTTTCTATATTGTCTAAGCTCTGCCCGTCTCATCTCTAGATTCCTTATATTTGGTACAAATTACTTGTATTAATATCTTGGATGGTTATATGATGATTGTCAAGCTTATGATCTAATCTTTGTTGTCAAATTAGCAAACACCACTACATAGTTTAGTGAATCTTAAGTGATCCAACCTCAATCTAATTTTTCCTTGAGTGTCCCATGTTGCAGAGTTTGTGATCCTCGTAAAATCACTAGTCGTATAACCCTTGAATGTGAACCTAAATTATAGCATTTGAATAGTTGAAATATCAACAAGATGAACTTTTTTGTATTTTTTGCATGGTAATTAATCATAAATTTTATGTGGAGTAAAGTGAAACATCAAATTTAATTTTAGATCTAGAATTTTATAGGACTATTCATATTGATGATCAATACATCATGGATCTCTCCAGGTAGCAACATTCTCAAATTCCTTACATTGATCTAAACTTTGTTCGCCTGTCCTTTGTGAGCAATCTCTTTTCATGTTGTAGACTTATCATATCGCCAACAAGCACCATCCGGAGCTTTGGATTGACTTCTCCTTTGAGATTTGAATCTATCTTTGTTACTAGGTCTCATTGCAATTCTCACTCCTCTTTCATAATTCAAAGCAACAAAAGAAGAGCTTTCACATAGCTCTTGCCCCTTAATATCCTCACTTGATCAAGTCATATCATTTTTAAGCTTCAACTCAGTAGACTCCCCGGAACTGTTGATCATTATCAATTCCATACCAGCCTTACAAAAGCAAGGAAAATAAGCACAAAGCAGGAGTTTCATCCTCAAATTTGATATCAACTGAATTCAATGAACTTGTGCTTAGATTGAACTCTTGTGTTATGGAAGCACCGTTCAGCCACCATGATATTATAAACTCTCACTAGGTATATCTTATCGTGAAGGCTTCTTATGCAATATAGTCTTAATCACACTAAATATAGTCTTCTCATGCAACATCTTGAAGGTCACATTCTTTGTCATTATCAGACGTATAACTTTCAATGTCAGTTTGTCCAAAAGATTCCAATCTTCTTGAGTTATGGTTGTTGGCTATATCTATAGAAGACGTAGATAATTTTTTTTCTTATAATGACTATCTTTGATTTGCATCTTCCAGTATTTGAAATTCTTGCTATTGAACTTTCCCATCTTTACCTTTGCATCCTTAAATGTCATTGCTCTCATTTTTTCCTTAGAACCTAAGGGCTCTACTTTTATACTAGTTGTTGAGAAGGATGAGGCAAAGGGTGATAAAGTTAGCCAAAACACTAATGGTCATACTTTTGCAATCATAAGCTTAAGCTCGTGAGTGAGGGCCTACCACTTGGTCTTTCTACACAACATACCTTTAAAATATTTGAAATGGGATTATCCCAAAGTTTTATGCAATTGACGTTTTCATCTCTAAGATTCTTGGTGAATGAAAATATCTCTTGATTGGGATTAGTTTATTTGTTTAGCTGATCGAGAGGTTGATAATTCAAACACTTCCTATTTAATATTGGTTGGAGGGGCTTTAAAGTGTATTGCGTGATAAATGTTGGGGTTTTAAAAATTTAGGTGTTTGGTTAGTTTAAAAGTAAATCCAAAGTATTTTTTTGAGGAATTTGATTGAAAGTGAGTTCTATATCACAACCTCTTCTACTTCACGTACCATTGATTCAATCACAATTTCTCCTCTAACTATCTCCCGTTGCGAACTTGTCTCTTGCATCATTGCCATTCATTCCATCGCCCTAGTCTCATCCTTGAAGCCTGGCACCACATGACCTCAACCCTAGTCACGTTCAACCTCGAAGTCCAACACCTTGCAGCCCACGTATCATGTGACCTCACCCTCAGCCTCATTCAGATGTCCCTCCAACAATCTCAACCCTAGCCCCATTAAACTGTAAAGCCCAACATCGGTATCACATAAAAGCTGCTTCATCTGAAACATTGTCCCTAGCCCTCTTGGTGACCTATCATTATGTTATTTTCTTAATATTTAATTTCTATTTTTATAAGTTCCAACTATATATATATATATATATATATATATATATATATATATATATATATATATATATATATATATATATATATATATATATATATTATTGTATAGAATACCCTCAATTCTAAATACGTACAACCAAACCACTATAGAGTGACAATGGGACACTATAGAGTGACAATGGGAAGACGGATGAAGTTCTAAGGTCTTTGAGATTTGTGTTAGAGATTATCTAAGTTGGATCGTCATTTTTTACTTGAGGCTTCGAGATGAATGTTCATTCCCTTAAACTTGATTGAAGGATTGCCAAGATCTTAATGCAACCTGATGATGTAAATTTAGAAGGACCATCCTCTATTACCACCGGCACTTAGAAATTGTTGAAGCATGAATATCAATGATCGTGGATAATCCAAAACCAATAATTTTTAAAGGGTGAATCAATACTTTCAATCAAATTATCAAGCAATATTCATGATTTTTTGTTGCTATGTTATTCTATTTACTTCTTTGAATTGAATCATTAAACTTACATCAATTCATATACTTGGCATCTTATATTTATTGTTATGAGTCGTGACGCAAAATGCCTATGTCTTGCTTATTAAGAATCAGCATAGCTTGGGTCTTCAATTAGTAGGTTGAATTTATATGCATTTAAGCTGTTTTGAGAGCATAACCTAAGCTACTCTTAAATTCTTTTAAGAGGTAAAGTTCACTTTATAAAATAAAGGTGAAATAAAATTCCAACTCTCTCAAAAAGACATCCAAAGAACTAAATCTCAAGGTGGTTCAACCAACGAGGGGTTGCAAATTTCAGTTGAAGGTTGAAGATTGTTCAAAGATTAGATTGTTTGGTCGAGAGTTGAGCTTTTGATAGAGCCAGGTTTGGGATGGTTTATAGTGTATTAGAGTCAAATCGACTTGTGAGCCGGCTTAGGCTCGGCTTGATAATTGACTCACAAATTGAATTCAATGAGCTGACAAGTCAAGCTTGAGTCAAACCCCGATTCAACTCATTAGCTTGTGAGCTTGCTCTTTTTGAAAAATATTAATATAAAATGTACTTAAAATATATTAGAATTTAAGAGTTAAATATAAAGTTGAAAATATTTTTGAATTATCTCACTTTCTTACATCAAATGATTTTTTTTTTCTCCTCTAATTTGTCATACTTTATCATTTTATCACAACAATTGCTTAAATATAAATCATTTATCTCTTTCATAATTAATGAGCCGGCTTGTGAGTCAACTCAAATTTATAGAATTTAGCTCAAATTCGAACTTGATTAGTTAATCAATCTTAAGCTCAAACCAAGGATGGCTTGAGCTCGGCTACACCCCTAGGTTGTTTAAGTTAGCTCTGAATTGGGTCACAACATGTATCCACGTATGTTTTTGTTTTGTGCAATTGTGCACATAAGCATTGATGAATGAGTGCTAATGCATGTTGCGTGTACGGTTCTATGCAATGGGAATTTGGCTGATATTAGAAATCTACTAGAATGTCATTTTTTTTGGAACTTGGATCAAGATTATACAGGCCTGGGCTTGAAAGGAGATCGGATTGAACCTTATGCTAGTGAGGTCTTGCTGATCAACTTATTAGTGTCAAATCAGAATAAAAATCTCGGTTGCTGGCTGGGCTAATTGGTGAATTGCCATATATGGTTAGGAGAAAGCAATGAAGAAGGGTGAGAGTTAGAGAGTTGGGGAGAGGAAGATTAGTTTTAAATTATGTTTTCTTCAATCTGCTTTGGCTTTTCTATTATGGAATTTAAAATCAGTTGAAGCAGAAATAAGTTTACACTTTCATCTGTTTTCTTGCGTCATCATTGATTTTTTTTTTTTCTTAAACAAAGAAAATACAGGTTTCTTCCAAATTCAAGATCATTCAAATGTCATCTCCTAACGCTTCCTTGATTGTAATTTGCAGGAAATGAATCTTTGGAAGAACTCCATCTTGTTGAAAACGTCGATATTGCCAATGAGAGAGCTTTAGAGTACCAACCTAAGACAGATACACCTGCAATATCAAAGACAGTCTGCAATACTAACAGTGAGCTTGAAGTTGCCGACAGCGAAGACGACGAGGCTTCAAAGGATGGTGCTAGCAAGAAAAATCCTTCGATATGCTTTCGGCTGATACAGGAGCTATCGGTTGCGATTGATGCAGCCAAGCAGCTTCAATTGCTTGATCTAAGCAAGAATGAATTCTCGACTGAAGCAATAGACAGCTTGCACTTGTCCTGGTCTTCAGCAAGATCCAGATCTAGTCAAGTGGCTTATAAGCATGATAATCATGAGGATCAAACCTTACATTTTTCTGTAGTAGGAAGGAGGTGTTGTGGTGTTAGAAGCTGTTGCAAGAAAGACTGATGGGTTTGCTTTACATTTTTCTATCATTTGGTTGAAAATGGTTGAAATGGACAGAGTTGATGATGTGTACTTAGATTATAAGATAAATTATGTACAAAATGGTCGAATAAATGAATTCGAAGTGCAAAACTTTTTAGTTTAAGAAATTTTATATTAAAAAGATGTTTTAGAAAGCAGTAAGAAAGTTATTTCAAATGATAAGCTCGGTTAGTTGCTTGGCATTGCAAAACTGTCAATTAAACAATGGATGGAGGTGTTCAATGTTTTTATGTTAGGGATAAAACAAAATGTACAAATATAAATAGAAAAAAAAAAACTAATACATCATCAAAAATTGCCTTGATTGGGCACAAATTTCTATGCATGTTTGAATTGAAAATTTTTAAAATTAAATTTGAGACCATCTAAACTTAGATTTCAAGAAACTTAGTGTCAAATTGAATGTCTCGACAGGACAAACCTAACAACATTGAAAGTGGTTCAATCAGAGCCTAAATGAGTCCAAATTAAGGTTCTAAAAATGTAATTGGAAACTTCATAACATAAATTCGAGGATCAAATAATCTCTAATTGTGGCATGCTTATAATCAAATTGAGCAGCCTGATGAGACGAATCCAACGAGCTGAAAATAACGTAATTTTGACATCATTAAAACTCTTAAATACTGAAGAAATGATTCATAATCGAGGGAATCCATACATGCCTTCCAATGGCGTACTCTGGTATTGCTCCAAATGTTCATTCTTTGAAACATTGTTATAAATAATTAATGCTCAAAAAACTTAAATGCTTAAAAAAGTAATTTATTAACCAAGGCAATTAAATTGATGAATATAGTCTTCAGTTAAGTTCCCTAACATTATAAAGGGGGTCTCAATTAAAACAATAAAGTTGTTGAATGTTCTCTAAGTCTCAAATTAGTTGTTTAAGCCAATTAAGTTCCCTAACATTAGATAAAGCAATCTCCAATTAAGTGTCTAACAATCCCACACAGTTCACCTTAGTCTGTTGGTTAAGAGCTTAGGCTACCAATCAAGAGGTTTTGGGTTCGAGTCTTGTGTATTCGATGTGTGTATGAGTATGCCTTAATTGGCCTAAATGTCCAATAATAATAATAATAATAATCTCCAGAAAACATAGTTTCCTAATATGCCAATTCCACATCCCTAGCACACAAATAAGGTCTGTTTGAGATGACTATAACATTTTATAAGGATGATTATAAAATTATATGAGAAAAATAACTTAATTATTTTAATTGCAAAAAGCCATTTTTCGTTATATAAATTTAAAAAAAAAATACTTAGAAAACAGCAAAAGAATAATAGCTAAATAAAATTATAATTATTATCTGAAAAATAAGTGAGCAAAAAAATTGTCCCAAATAAACTCATAATCTTCTTTCATTTTGGAAGAATTAGCTTCGTTCTCAATTTTTTTTTTTGCTTGAATTTTGAGAAAAGCTGACAATGTCAATGCCGGAGGTCTATTTTCCGGCGCTTGATCTGTAAATGCTACCGCCGAAAGCTGAGAGAAGCCGAAGATGGTGGGGAGGAACTGCAAGACGGTTGTAGAGGAGAAGATCGAATAATCAAAATTTAAGATTTTTTCTTTTCTTTTAAAGGGAGTAGCCTAAACCCTCCCGAACTAATCGGTCTCACAGCCGTCCGCTCCTCCTCGCACGGTTAGAATACTGATTCAACAGCGAAGCTCTATAATTAAACGGCATCCTCACAGTCTAAAAATCACTTAACCCAACTATTCTCTTCGCCGTAGAAGAAGCAAATGAAAGCCTTTAAGCGGTCTTTCACTCTCCTCTTTCAGCAACTCGTGGAAGAAGTAGGGGAGCGCCAGAAACACATACAACAACTCCGCTTTCAGCAAGATTCATCGACCGCCGACCACCACATCCTCGCCGGCATCGACCGCAACGTCTTCAGGATGCGCAGATGGCCGTATTGATGAAGAAGGCAGATTCGGTTACTGCCAAACTCAATGCCGCTGAAAGGCAGCTGCTTGCTGTCCTTAGAGAGGAGGACGAGATTCAGAGGGATAGAGAATGCATCACCGAGAAGAGGAATTCAAATCTTGAATCTTTGGAGAAAACAACAAAGGTTGCTGATGGTGGTGGAAGAAAATGGAAGAAGTGGATCAACTTTGTTGTTGCTGTAGCTGTTACAGCTTCAGTCAGCATTGCCCCAGTTCTAGTGGTCTTCATAGACTCTAATATAAAAAATTAGTAGTAGAATTTAGATTAATTAGTATCATTATTTGATCCTATTTCTTGTATTGTTATTTCTTAGTTATAGATTTGGGCAATTTTTTAAAGTTGTTATGATTACAATTGATACGTCATCGGAAAATTATCTTGTTCGGGCACGAATCTCGAGGAAAAACTCAAGTTGGAAACTTCAAAAATTAATTCGGAGACTATTTAAACTCCGATTTCAGCAAGCTTACAGTCGAACTGAGCGTCTCGGAAATACGAATCCAACAACACCAAATTCGACTCAATCCGAGCCCAAACGAGTCCAAATCAAGTACCCGAAGTGCTGTTGGAAGCATCAAACAGCAATTTGAGTTACCAAACGGTCTCCGATTTTGACGAGCTTATAGTCAAATCGAGCGTCTCGACGAGACGAATCCAACGAGCCCAAGATCGTAGAATTCTGATATCATTAAGACCTTTAAATGCTTGATAAACGGTTCACGATCAAGGGATTCAATATCGGCCGTTCATCCGGATCACTCCTTATTTGCCCTTGATCCCTCATCTATTTACGGGCTATGCCACTCCAGAAAAACTATAAATAGCCCCTCATTTCTCTTAAGAGGGGACCAAAAGCCAAGAAGAGAAGAAGAGAAGGAAGAGAAAAGAAGCCTAGGAGGGAATAACTCCTCCTCGACCACCGCCGGAACTCCGCCGGAACACCGCCGGAACACCACCGAAGCACCACCAGGCGCCCGAGGGACGCCGGAGCCCTGCCCGACACGGGAGCAACGTCGGAATTCTGCCCGACGCTAGAATTCTACCCGACGTCCGAGTGACGCCGGACTTCTTTCCAAGTGACACCGGAATTCTGTCTGACGCCCGAGTGACGTCGGAACTCTGCTTGGCCTTGTAATTGATACTCATTGTAATCTGATCGTCCTGAAGTTAAAGGACGAGTCAGCCTCGTGTATTTCAAACAACACTAGTGGAACTTTTTCAACTGGGCGTGGCCCCGTGGTTTTTCCCTTTTTCAGGGCTTTCCACGTAAAAATCCTGATGTTTCTTTCACTCTTCTGTTTGTGTGCTGGATATACATACAACGCTGAGACGGAAATATTAAACTCTATCGCCGCGTATATTTGAGTCCGCAACAACAATTAATAATGTAATTAAGTATCTTAAAAATAAATTTTAAAAATAGTCATAGTCATCTGTTTAACGAGCGACTTATTAATCCAGTCAGTATCCAGTCAATATATAATCAATGAAAAATAAAATTTTAAAAATACCGTAGCAAGTTGGTTGTGAACGAGCGATTTGCTATAGTATATACTATTATTTTTTTATATATTTTAAATCAAATTTATGTTTTTTGAAGAAAACTTAAATTTAAATTAGCTTTTCCTTTAAAAATTAGATTAATTTTACTTTTCTCATTTTTTTTATTTTGATTGTTTTGTTTTTTTTTTAATTATAATTATTATTTTATTTATAATTACATTTTTTTTAATCAGAAAAGAAACAAAGCAGTCAAAAAAAAAATAGAAAGTAAAATTAATTTAATTTTTAAAAAATGTAATCTGTTTTTATGTTTTCAAGGAAAACTTAATTTAAATTAATGTTTTATTTGAAAAACATAAATTTGATTTAAAAAAATAAATAATAATAAAATAATAGTATACTATAGTAAGTTGCCTCTTCAATGGGCGACTTGCTATAATATTTTAAAATTTTATTTTCTTGAAAGTATGCTAATTGGACTAATAAGTCGCCCATTAAACAAGCGTATGCCTATTTTTAAATTTTATTTTATAATACTTAATTACATTATTAAGTGTTTAATCCTAACTATTGTAAAATTTTGCCCTATAGGTTTTCGTCGGGGACAATTTTCTTATTGTTTTATTTTTTCAGATCATAATATAATTTTTATTTGACCGCTATATCTTCACTATTTTCAATAATTTTTTGTGCTAGAAATCTGCTTTTTACAGCAACTTTACACTATCTTTAGTTAGTAATGGTAAGTTTTTAGTGTTTTTTATGTGAAAATGTGGTTCTGATTTCTTCTAATTTTGAGCTTTGATAGAGATATTTTTATCATTTTAATTTAAAATAGAGCAAAAATAACAATGGTTATTCAATTTGAGTTGGAATTACTAAAATATTTGCAATTCATTTTAAATTTGATTTTAATTTAATTTTTGCAATTAAATTATTTATAAATTAAGTTAATATGAACAGCTAATAGTTTATTCTTTAGTAATTTTGACAAAGAAGATGAAGATTTATGATGCTGTTCTAAATTTGTGTCCTCATGAAAATGAAAAATAATATAAATATAAATTAACATAATTAATACTTTCAGTTACTATATAATATCAAAATTATGATTTTTCCAGATATTTTTAGGTTAATTATTATGATATTTTTGTTGCAATATTTCATTTATCTATATAACAATTTAATTATAAAAGCCCTAAAATTTTAAAATATGTGCAAAGAGCTTAAAAAAACACAATTAAATCATATATGTGCAAAATTTAATGTGTGAATTATTTTTTTTCTAATTATCTAAAATCTTTAAAATTCATTATAAAGCATATCTTCACAAAATTTAAGAAGGACAAAATTGTGAATGTCATCAAAATTATTAGATCATCACAATAAATTCCCTTTGCTTGATCAAATTATTAAAATCATTAAGAAATCATGGTTTAATTTTCTAAGCTAATTTGACTACAAATCTACTAACTTTGTATCTAAGTGGCTTTCAAGGTGCTTAAATGGTTGTGGCCCAACGGTGGTGGTCATATAGAGCTTGATCTATGCTCCAAATATTTGATCTTGGCTCATTATGTAATAGTCGCCTGAACTGGACCAATTGAGTCGAACCGATCTAGTTACAACGATTAGGTAATTAAGGCAAAATTAGGGACAAGCAAACTAGCACACATTGCGACTCCTCGTGCAATTAAGTGCAATTTTGATTGTGTTCTCTCATATGCAGTGAAGTCAAAGACAGATAAGAGAGTTCACTTGCATTCGAAGAAGAAGAAGAAGTTGTGCAATCTTATAGCATATGAAGGAGAAAGATCATGAGGGGGCCTGATCGGTTTGTGCTTGCATTTGGAAAAGTTGAAGACATATGAGGAAGGGGAGAGGTTGTTGCAAGCAGTTGAAGGAGGTGAAGGTTCAGTGGGGTTATAGGAGATGAATGGGTAAAACTAAGATTGTTGAGAAGATCTACTGCTGCATTGAAGTGGAGGAGGGACCCCGGCCTAATGGTGACGAGGCTCCATATGGGTGTTCCTAAGCTAAACAACCACAAGTGGCCATTGGATTTCAGACCTCCCATAGGGAGGCAAGTTCCTTCACATTACGTTAGTGTTGGATGTCAAGCCTCCCATACGAGTTAAAAGATTTTATCCCGAGACTCTTCCATTTTGCAAATGCGATCTTCTGGGGATGAACCTGGTGTACATTCACCAATAGGGCTACACTTATTAGACAAGAAAAGGGCAGTGGTTTGATGTTCTTGATTTAAAGATTGGTTCCCAAATTGATGTGTTAGAGTGAGAAGAGATGTTCTTGTGTTTACACCTTTTGGCCATTGAAAATGTTCATATAGATTAAAAAGGTGCAACCCTTCCCAAAACGTCAAACTATTGTGAGCTAGAGCATTCATAGTAGTAGAGAGAAATTTTTATATCTTAACTTTGTACGAAATCTATCATACACACATATCAATAAAATAAGAGAAAATTGGAGACAATAACTTTTGTACAGGATCCTAAATATAGAGATCAAGTGGCTGTTAGTTTGTCATTATGATTCCGATGACTAACAATCCTGATTCCTTGTAGACTTCCATTGAAGGTTGATCACAAGAAAAGATCGGTCTACAACTGCAATGGTGTATAGTGCCAGCCAACCAAAGTAGCAAAAAATCAAGAAGGGAAAATGTCATGAGTCTTTGCCTAGTTGAAATAGTCCACTAAGTAATCATTTGTTGCAAAGATTTAACTATTCCCAAAGTGGAGAAGGCAATATTACAAGAGTTGAGTTGTTGGCTTTTCCTCATGTGAAGGTGGCGAACAATATTGTTCATGTGGTAAGGGATGAGAGGCGTTTGGACAACTGTGGTTGAATGATGAAGGTCAGATGATGATAGTTCAATAATATTGATCGATCAACACATATTTGATTGTGGTGGTCTGACAATGATAGCCTAACAATAAAAGTCAATGAATGTTAGTTCGACAGTAGTGGTTAGACGATGACGATTCGATAATGGATGTCAGGCATCAACAATTTAATAGTAGTGGTTTGACTGCAATGTTGGTATGGAGACTACGAACTTACAGTGATGGTCACATGCTAGATTGAGGTCTAATAATGGTGGTCTAGTGAAAACAGCCTGATAATAGTGGTCAAATGATGGTTGTTTGATGGCAATGGTTGGGCATCAATTATTTGATAATGGTGATTAGATAGTGGTAGTTAAGTAGAGCTTTGAAATTCTTCAAACCTCTCAGCTCTCCCCAATCTCCCATTCAAAGTCCCCTGGGGGGGGGGGGGGGGGTTTATTTGTAATTTTTTATAGTAACATTATTCGTACAACAACAACAACAACAACATCAACATCAAGCCTTTGCCCCACATGTGGGAGTGACGTTATTCGTAAATATAGTTAAAATTCAAAACTTGCAATAAAACAGCTTGTGTTGATTCTCATAATCATAAATAGTTCTTTCAGCATTTAAGTACCTTAATGATGTTATAATTCAGTGAACTTGGGGTTATTAAATATATTTTGCCAAGGCACTCGATTTGATTATAACTATGCAATATTTATAGATCATTTAATTTTTCAATTAATATCCCAAAGTTTTCTGCTATGCTTCAAATACTTGATTTTGATATATTTGGACTCAAATCAAATCACTTTTAACATTAACGGGTTCATCTCGTCGATATGTTATTTTTTCTATAATTTTGATGGAATCAAAATTCGGATGATCATAAATTTAATTTTAAATATTTTTATTTTAATGTGCATGAATTCTAATAAAAAAATTATATGAGAATATTATGAGCTTTTTTTTCTCTCTCTAGGTATCAGATACCTTCTTCCTTTACCAAGCTAATTGTTTTCATATTAAAAAGAACCGTACATAGTAGTGCTGCACTAACCACCAAAGCGGATGATGCCTTCTCATCTTTATTCTGTCCACTTAAAATCAGGGCGAATTATTAGGTCCGGACACCGGACGGAGAGATCCGTCCGGTTTTCTCTCTATCTACAGTAAAAGTGTAGTCAAAGCGCAAGTGCTACAGTACTTCCGTTTTGATTGCGCTTTTACTGTAGATAGAGACGGATCTCTCCCGTCAGGTGTCCGGACCTAATAATTTTCCTAAAATCAGTGATGACCGCATGATGCTCATCCGACGGCGGACATCACTCAACCCGCAAATTATTATCACGATATAATTTAATTTATTAAATTTATTTAAAAATTATGAATATTAAATATTTCTATATTATATTAATTTTAAAGCATATTCAATTTGAATTAAATTGTTTATCAAAATATTTTGATATATATCAAATATTTATATATAATTTTATATAATAAAATATATATTAATAGATATTCTTCGCCCTATGCTGAGGAAAAAAAGTGCATAAAGAATAAAGCTTTGAGTAAATTTGATTAATAATTTTATATTAGCTCATTTATATTAATTTATTTTCAATATTTGAATAGTTTTTTATATTTTAATAAAAAATTTTAAATTATATATAAATAAAAAGTAAATATTAAATAATCTAATTTATTTATATTTATGAATATACTAATTTTTTTTACAAGGAACTTATTAGTAGTTAAATAAATATAAAGTCAATGATTATTTAAAATTTTATAATAACTTATTATATATTATCATATCAATTTTTTTATATTTGATGAATTTAAAAATTATTTATATTTATTGAGAAAAAATAAAAATATTAAGCAATGATAAATCAACAGATAAAAATTAATTTTTTATTAATCTATGGTAATAAAATATTAAACAAATGTTATATGATTAGAGTGGGGGCGTCGAAAAATGATTCGACCCGTCAATCTGACTCGGACCTAAATAAAAAAATTTGGATTTAAGTTGACCCATTTAATAAACAGGTCGAATTTAGGTCAGATATTTTGACCCGTTTATTAAATAGATAAGATTCGAGTAGACCCGTAAGCTCGCTTTTGACCCGAAAGTAGCTAGTTTAATATTTTTTACTAAAGTTCTTTTGCTTGTAGGTATGATTTTTTTATTTTTTTTATCAACTAAGCTTTATCAACTAAGCTAAACTCTATAGTTTGATGAATCATAATTTTTTTTTCTCAAAACTTGTTATCAAGTCGTGTTCAAATCATTCAGGTTACCAGTAAGTTGGGTTTAGGTATATTTTTTAACCCATTTATTAAACAGGTAAGATTCAGCTTGACTCGATTATTATCAGGTCAATTTCGAATCAATCCTAACTCAACCTATTAATCCATTTTGACTCCCCTACGATAGATTTTTTTTTTTTGGAAATTCCTAGAGTAGATTTAAAATATATTTAAAAAATAATATTCAATAATAAAGGTATTTAACAAATAATTATAATATTACCGTAAAATTTTAATTTTATTACTGCTAAATAATCAAAATAATATTGAGTAAATTATTATAAATTTTCTTTAAAATTATTCAATTAAAAAACACGATTATATATAAAATTTAATTAAATAATAATAAATACATTTAAACATTAATTTCTCCAACCAGATCATATTCAGAAATTACTCAGAATTTCATATGAAAATAACTAAAACCAGTAAAAAAAAGAGTAAAAAATCTACGTTTATCTCGGGCGATAAAACTGAATCGATGCATAAAACGTTAAAAACGAAACAGAAAAAGCTCGTCTAGGGTTCATCCCGCTAACCGTCTCTTTCGCATCTCAATCCTTCTGATCACTTATTCTCAGCATCCTCAATTTGGCTCCTAGGGTTAGGGTTCAGCCGGTGCAGTGGTGGAGGGAACTTAGCTCAATCGGATTACTCTTCTTCCTCCGCGGCAACACGCTAGTAAATCTTCAGTTTGGTAACTCCCATTGGGATACAATGTTTTAAATTTGCGTAGAGTAGTGGTTCTGAAGTTGGATAAGATTTATCTTTTTCTGATTATGCGGGTTAACACAGGCGTAATCCAATTGGTGCGGACGGAAGGATTTTGGGTGAATTTGATTGAAGATTAAAAACGAGGTATTTGATGTTTGCTTGACTTGATCTGCTATGTATTTTTTCAGGCCGAGGGTTAACTCAATTTGATGTTTAGGAGATTGTTTTATAGCAGGAAGGAGTTACTGAAAGATGTATGGTGGGCAAGGGAACTATGCTCCACAGTTCAGGCAGCCTTTGGCACCACCACCGCCGCCGCCACCTCCTACTAGTTACCAGCAAGCTTATTCTGGTCCAGCTCCCCCTTTCCTGCAAGCTCCTCCTGGCCCTATACTTCAGCCAGTTCCTCAAACACCCCCGTATTTTAACCGAGTGGTGGCTTCTCAGGCACAGCCTGCCCACTTCCCCCACCCTCCTCCTGTGAGTTCCACACAGCCTTATATGCAGCTGCCACCACCACCGCCGCTACCACCACCACCGCCACCACCACCACTCCAAACTCACGCAAATGGAACTACGCCTGGAGTCCCTCCTTATCCACTGGCTGGGCTCCCTCTACCCATGCCATTACCACCGCCTCCTAGGATGCTTCAGCCCACATCAGTGCCTAACTCGCAGCCCCAAGGACAAGTGTTTTACCACACCCTTCATCCACCCCTTCCCGGGATTATTAATGCTTCTACCCAGCCTCCATGGCCTACTAATGCTCCAAACCCACCCCCTCCACATCCTAATTTTGAATTGACAATACCCACACCTTTCACAGGGAAGAATTCTGTAATAGATGCCCATCCACCTGCAATTCCACCCCTGCCACCACCTCCACCTCCCCCACCACCATCATCTCCTCCACCACTTCCACCGTCACCTCCTGCCCCAATACCTGCATTAGATGTCTTTCCGAGTGATTCCCTGGAAGTTCTTGCTACAGATTCTAAGGCTGATTCAAGTGCTCTTGAGCTTGATAATGCTCCAGTTCATCTTGCTGATGCTAGTGAAGGTTCTAGAGAAGGGAACAAGGGTCCTCTGGTTGATGGAGAAGCTTCTGAGAATCTTGCATTGCCTCCACCTAGGCCAGATGAAGCTGTCGTTCGAAGCATCGAGATCTTGTGTCAGTTCATTGTGAAGGTTGGGCCTGATTTTGAGAACATTGCTCGATCAAAGGAGGCTGGAAATCCACATTTTACCTTCTTGTTCGGTGGTGAACCTGGCAGTGCAGCTGCCATCGGGCATGAATATTTTCAGTGGATGAAAAAGAAATATCTTGCGGTAATGGAGTCTCCTAAGGGTCTAAAGCCCAAGGTTTTACCTATAAGTACTTTGACCACTGATGATTCTTCCCAATCTGGAAACTTGGAATGTGTAGATGGGGTACATTCACCTGCGACATCAGACATGGAGATGGAGGGTGAGTAGAGTTCTCTGATCTCTTGCTTTTCTAGTTTTGGCGAATCTCCCAACAGTCCGTTTTCAACATCACAATAACCCCCACCCACGCCATGGTATACATGCCAAGTTGATACTGGTTGCACGCACATGTACACTTACTTTTCTCAAGTCTCTGTCCACACCGTGCAAGTATGTCACTACGTTAAGCATATCAACTTTCAGCCCTTATCCTGCAGTCCAGTAAGATGGCAATTTTTTGCTCATGTTGTGAGGAACATGGTGCTTGGTGCACCTAAATTGTGAACCACTAAATTTGTATTTGTTATAGAACCCAGCCTTGAATCCTATGGTTTGTGCTATTTTTGTTATAAAAAATTAGTACAATCTAAACCTTTTTACAGTTCTAGCGTTGTGCTGTTGCACAGCCTACCAGAATTGGGAGGCATAGTTTCTTGTGTTGATTTGAGGTACTTATTTCAGTATTTGTAGGTCCTCTTGAAAATCTGCACAAGGTGCATATGAGAAATTATATATATATATATATATATATATATATATATATATATATATATCCTTTTTTCGCTTTTAATTTTCTTGTGGTATTTTGAAGACTTCTCAGGCAATAATTCTTTGGTGAGTACTCAATCTACTATAACTTTCTATAACTAATAATTTCTCATTAGATATTGTTTTTTTAAAAACACATGGTTTTAAACATTTTGTTGCCAATGAGTATGTTTATCTTGATGACCTTCAATCTTATCTCGACTGTTTGTGCACATGCTATCTTCTCTTGACTTTCTGTTATAGGATTTCTGAATCATTCTTTGCTTTTCATTACTACGTGGGTCTATATCAGTGTTTCCTCCCGTTTAATTACTCTTTTTAAAACAAACAAGGTTTTGCTTTTGCTGTTCTATGTTATTCTTAGTCATTTTATGTGCCCTTATATTTTCATGTAAGTTAATGGATAGATTCTATCCTTTACGGTAGACACATAAGATTTAACATTGATTAGGAGCACCCAATCACTATAACCACATATCAATGAGTTAAAAGGATAGAGAGTTATCATTGGAAGGCTAGCGAAACTGCAATATGGAGTTTCTTTTCCATAATAAATTTTATTAATTTTCTTATTCATTAGCAGTTGTTAAATTGTTGATGTCAAGGTAATATGGCATCTGAAAAATGAATAGTAATGTAGGAAAAAGTGATATGTAGAGACGCATGCAAAGTCTTTTTTTTTCATATCTGCTTTGAAGGTTATTCATTTAACATATATTTATATACATATATAGTTTTGGGGGATTTACTTACATGACGCATAAAATTATTCATTTTGCATGTTTAACACCCAACTTTATTATTTACTCACATAATACTTTAACACCAAAAATGTTGCTTATCCTAATTTCCATCATCGTCGTCACTCCAGTAGCCGCTAGGCCAGGTTTCACTCTATGTGCTTTTCTTGGAATAAATGGGTTTTGATTGGGAGACGTCTTCTCTTGAAGAGAGAAAAGAAAGGTGATTGGGCGAGGCCAAGGTCAACTCTAGCGTTGGGTGTGACTGTCATTTTGGCAATTTTTTTTCAAATTCAATCAATCTTAGTTGTCTTAGAGAGTAGATGAAGCAATTGACGGGAGATTCTATGGGGTATGAATATTATCCATTGTTCTGTAAATTGACGGGAGAGACAATGATGACGTTTATGGAAGTTAGGGTAGGTGGTTTTCATATTGTTGTTTGAATTTTTAAGTGTTATGTGAGTAAATAATAAAGTTTATGTGTTAAATATGTGAAATAAATAGTTTTAAGTGTTGTGTGTAAATCCCCCTATATTGTTTGTATATTTAATCCATCAAAATTCACGTATTATAGCTTTTGATTTCAAATAAACTTATCTCCATGTACTTTTGACCATGAGAACAACTGAACCTTCTACTTTTTCCATTTACTTTGGCTAGATGACATTACTCTAGCTGACATAGGTAAAGGTATCAGCAATACGAATGAAGAATCTGCTGTTTCTACTCATGAGGGTTCTTATGCATCCGAGTATGTAGAAGAGCAAATCCATGCTAAGATCCCGATGGCTAGTGGGGCATCTTCTCCTACTTTATCTCTTATGGATGCTGAAGGTACCATTTAAAAACTTTTATGTAACTATAAGATGAGTCTACAATTGTGTTTGTTTGTACATAGAACGTCTATCGGTTAGGCTATTATTTTCTTGTTGCTAGTAGGCCTATTTTTAGGTTCTTAAATTTTTTAATGGTTTAATATTATCTATGTTGCAAGGTAGTTGTTATGTAAAGAAATAAAATATACAATATAGTTCCTTATATTCTAAAGACTTGCTACTTTTGTGTTAGATCCTACTGTTTATGCAGAGATTCTCTTAAACAAACAACATTAAGACTTTATTCCATTATGTGGGATTGGCTACATGAATTATTTTTCTCCATTGTGTCCTATTAGGAGTCAAATTCTCGCCTAAATCTAATAAAAAATGTCATTTCAAATACATTCTAACCAACTCTTTTTAGGTCTACCTCTTCCTTTCTTAACATAAGCTGGATCTAATAAATTTACTCTCCTGACCGGGTCATTGAAAGGTCAACATTTTATGTGACCAAACCATCTAAGGCTACTCTCTTTAAACTTATCTGCCACTCGAGATACTCCACCTATTTACGTATTTATTCATTTAACATTCTATCCGTAAGTGTAAAACCACTCATCCACCTGAGCATTATCATCTCCGCAACACTTAATTTAATTTTATGCTTCTCTTTTAATGGTCAATATTCTGCACCATAAAGCATTGCAGGTCTCACCATCTTTTTATAAATTTTTTCTTTAAGTTTGAGGGGTACTTTTGTATCACATAACAGGCCCGATGCATTCCTCCACTTCAACAATCCAATTTGAATTCTATTAATAATATCCCCATCTATTTCACTCTCGCTTTGAAGAATAGATCCAATATCTAAAACGTGCATTTTTTTTGTTGACTTGATCACCCAATGTCACAATCCCATCACTAGATTTATTGTTATTAAAATTATACTCTATGTATTCGGTTTTAGATTTACTCAAATGAAAACCTTTAAACTCTAAGGTTGACCTTTATAATTCAAGTTTTCCTTCAGCTCCCTCTCTAGTCTTATCAATAAGAAAAATATCATTACAAACTCTTGCAAATTACTTGTAAGAACATCCATGACCAAAGCAAAAGGATATGTTCTTAAAGCTGATCCTTTTTTGTAATTCAAGTGAAATAGGAAAATACTTGGTCAAACCACCTTATGTTTGAACACAAATAATAGTTCCTGTATACATATCCTCAATGATTTAAATATAAGCATTATTAACTCTTTTAATTTCTAGAACTCTCCAAAGCAGTTCTCTTGGAATTTCATCATATGCTTTCTCTAAATCAATAAATATCATATGCATACCCTCCTTACTCTCTCTATACTTCTCCATCAAATTGCTCAACAAATGTATAACTTCCGTAGTAGACCTACCTGACATGAATCCAATCCGACTTTGAGAAACATTAGTATCACATCATAATCTATGCCCAATTACTCTCTCCCATAATTTTAATGTATGTTACACTAGCTTAATTCTTTTATAATTTGCACACTCTTACGTGTTATCTTTATTCTTAAAAATAGGAATTAACACACTCCTCCACTCATCTGGCTTCTAAAAATATGGATATAATTTCTAGAAGTAAAGATGGATAATTAAAATGAAGTGCACAAAAATAGTACCTGATTAAAAAATTTCATGTAGACCTAAAAGGGATACAAATATTGGCCAATAAAGTAGTCATTGGCTGTCAAGTTAATTATGATAGAAATGATAATATTAAGATGGATGTGTGTTTAAACGTGATGGATGGGAATGATTTGTTTGAGAGCCATTGTGTATGTAATACATGCTGAAGATAAGATATTGAAAAATAGATTTGGCTGCTGGGAACATATAATGTGAGTTAAAGAAGCATTAATATGATGCATAGTTCCTTAAGTAACACTCAATATAAATGAATTGATAATAAAGATGCGGAAGACCCCTACACACACTCACACCCTTGAATTTTTATTTTTCATTTGTTTTTATGGAGTGTTGTCTAATGTGTTAAACCTTCGCTTCACAAATCATTTTAAATAATTTTTATCCATGTAATTTCAGGTCTACCATTTTTTTCTTCATAATCCTCTAATGTTATTTTTTTCAGCTCGTCTGGTTGGCGTATTTTTTCCCTTCATTATACAAATCCGAACTACCCAAGTCTGTTCGCAGTCCTTATCTTACATAGATGCCACTCCAAGTTTTCATCTAATTTACTTAGTTTTATTTTAGCAATTTTAGGCCTTTATCTTCTAAACATTTCATCTATTGTTCTAATTTTTCATTTATTTTAATGCATGTTTCTTTAACTATAATTATATCATCTGTAAAGAATATATTTCAAAGCTAGCATATAAACACCCAAAAAAGTTGTGATGGCTAATGAAGATTCTTGTTAAGTGTACGTTGATCTTGACTAGATGGTTATGCCAAATCAACTATCTAGCGTATCTTTTTATATGCAACTGTCATATGCTTAGAACCTTTGTGATTATATTGGTTTACAGGATGGTTTTCTCATATATCTGACTTGTAAAATGTGCATCGGTTTTAGACATTTATGCTTTGCTCTTAACTTTGTGTATCGGATTTAGACATTTATGCTTTCTTACCAGAGCAGAAGAAACTATTTAACTTTTTTTTTATATATCTCAACAACTAACGAGGAGTATTTTCAGATGAGAAAGAGTCCTTAGTTTTTGAAGATGTTAGTCCAGAGAGGGGCTCGCCTGATACTGCTGGCCTAGATGACAGAACACATGCATCAAGCAGGTTCCCTAGTGGAGATTCAATTGAAGGGAAGGTTTTGTTGAATACTGAAGATGTTAAATCTCAGGAGACGTCAGGCATGTTTCTTAAATATGGAAGCCCTTTCCGTCTGATACAGGATTATGCTTCAGATGAAAGTGATGAAAATAATAGAAGTGATAACGATGAAGACTTCAACCCTGTGAGTCCTCTACCTCCTACAACAGGCACTTCAAGTTTGCAGCAAGACAAGCTATCTGAGTTATGTTCAAATTTTGGTGGTCAAGGTTCTGCTGCAGTTGCAAATGAATCTGTAGATAACACTACTTTGTGTGAGCTTTCGCCTTCAATACCACAAGCAGCTGGTAGATCTCCAGACAAATCATCACCATCGAACAGCATCAGCCACTTTGATACAATGAGCAAAACCATAGATCCCGATAATCATCCAGTTGAAAATTTGTCTAACGATGGAAGAGAAATATCCAGGCCTTCTCCTGAGTATGATGCATTAGAAGGAAGAAAAATGGATGCTGATCATGAAACTTTGGAGTTTCATTCAAAAGAGAGTTTAATGGAGAAGCAGGCATCACATGATGTAGATGAATTTGGGCGTTTGATAAGAAAAGGTGTGAGTGGTAGTGACTCTGATGAGAGTCAATATGGTGAGAAGCACATTAAAAGAGGTAGGAGTAGGAGTCGGAGCCTCAGCAGGTCACCACAGGGTGGTAGGAGGAAGCGTAGGAGCCGCAGTCTAAGGAGAAGAGATACGCGAAGTCATTCGCACAGGTTAACTGATGTTTATTTTATTGTCGCCTTCAATATATATTATTTTATTACGCACTGAAGTTTTATCTTTTGTTTCTATAAACTCACTTTTGGATTGGGAGATAGTTAATGATAGGTGTGGTAATTTCTATAATCAGCCTTTTCGTCATGTTACCTTACCTTGCACCCTTTCGCACGTTTAATGCCTTGCATGTCTGTTTCAGCTGGTCCCCCAAAAGAGGGAGAAGCAAGTCTCCCCCATCATTCAGGACTAATATGTCTGTAAGGCGCAGTCGAGACCAGCTTCCTGAATGTTTGAACTTCAATCGCGGCAGATGTTTTCGTGGAGCATCTTGTCGGTTCGTCCATCGTGATTTCAGACTACAGCCGTACATGCCAAGGCGCTATCAAGATCCACGAAAGCCTCGATATCTTGATAGTTCCGATGATGCATCCTTGTCAAGTATTAGCCGTAATGATAATGCTGGTACTGCTGAATTGCAAGCTGAAAAGAGCAACAAATTAATTGAGGCGAGAGATTATGAGAAAGATGTTTACAAGGAGCAGTACGATACTAGAATCGGGACTACTGTTCTGAAGTTATCAGATGGAAAGGATGAATTAGCACCAACATCAGAAACCGAGGATGTTACTAACCAGGTATCTCAGGAAATGAATAGTAGTAGGGAGCTGGAGCCGCCAGTTGAGCGCATCCATCTCTCTCTTGAGGGCGAGAGCACTAAGCTGCAAATGGAATCCTCTGAATCCAAACAAGTTGACAGCTTGCCGGTTCAAAGTGCTGCTGGTAATGACCATGCTATTTTTGAACAGCCTAGCTCAGGTGAAGCTGTTGCGTTTCAACCTTCTCAGCTCACTACTCAAGTCAATATCTCAGAAGCTGAAAAGTCTAGTCAGCATGCTCATGCATTGCCATCTTCTGTGCCGCATCCCTTACCTGTTCAAACAAGTCACTCTACAGATGATTCTATTCAGGCCTTAACATGTCAGATGAATGTGGGCGAAAATATTGCAGCGGAGGCAACAACAGGCCAAAAAAATGCCACTCCTACACACTCGCAAAATGTTACCTCAACAAAACCACCGGTTCAACCTCTCCATGAAGAATTTTCACCACACTTTTTGACATCTGGGGCAAACTTTCAGCCCCCTCAACCATTTCCTCCTGTACCACAGGGACAGCGCCCAATGCACATTCTTAATGATAATTTGAATGGTCCATTTTCTTCACAGCATTTTAAAGAAAATGTCATGCCGCCAATTAGCTACCAATCCCAGCTACCACCATCTCACATGCTTTATCCCCCGCCACCACCTTTGCCTAGCAATTTTCTTCCTAATAATGCACTTCAACCAAACCTTACATGGTCTGATCTAAACCCCACAACACCTCAAAATATGTTTACATTGCTGAGCAGGCCCCCTTTTCCTTCTTCTGAAACCACCCATTTGCACCAGCCTAATGCAGTGGCACCGAGAAATGCCTTCATGCCTTCTGTCAGGCCCTATCCATCTGGAGAGATTCCTGTTTCACGACCATCTGATTTTTATCCCCCGTCTTTCCATTCAATGTCATCTGGCCATCCTCCACGACCTCAACCTTTTCCAAATGAACAAGGTATTATTCAAGTACAGAACCAGGGGCTCACCCCCTCTAGTTCTTTGCCTTTGCTAAGGCCCTTCCAAGGAGAAGAAATTTATATGCCACGCATAAGAGATGTTCATCATTCTCATCAACCATCACTTTATAACCAAGAAACCCACCCTGCAGCTGCTAATTTACCTGCAAGGTTTGGCACAGCAGGCTCTATGAATTCTTCTATACAGAGATACCCGGAGAACTACTTCCAACAACAGCCCTCTGATGTGGGTTTACCTATATTTCCTATCAGAGAACGTTTCAACCCATATGCTTCCACCTTTGAACATCCACTTAGAAGCCCTGGCATTCCCGGTCCAGAGATCAGAAGATTTGATTCTGCACTCAGTGCGGATAATGTTCCCATTGTCGGTATTGGCTTTGGGATGAGACCATCCCCAAGCAGTTCAAGGAGATTGGCTGAGCAGTTTCCGCCAAAAATTGGGAGTTACCCACATGAATCTTTTGCAGAAGTGACACCAGATTCAAAAAAGCAATTGGTTCGGGAACCAGTGGCTGGTGCCCCATATGATCCTCTCTTTGATAGCATTGAACAATCTTCCGACACATCTAAGATGCGTGTTGAGGAACAGAATTCAGGGATCAATGACACAGGCAGTGCATCAAAATTGAACCTGCATAAGCCTGCCAAGTTTGGGAGTAAGAAGCGTAGAAGGGGATCAGTTACTGAGCTGAAGGCAGAAGTTGATGAATTGGGTGAGGTAGCAACAGATGCAGATGCTGGTGGCGTTGAGAATGAGAGCCCTCAGCTACTCGATAAAGATTGGAGTCCAGGAATTCATTTTGATGAGGGTGAAACAAATGTGGGTGAGATTGAGATCAATCAGGTCCGGTCACCTAGTAAAAGTAAAAAGAATAGAGATTCGAGGTCAATGAGGCTTTTCAAGATTGCCCTTGCAGATTTTGCGAAGGAAGTGCTCAAGCCCTCTTGGCGTCAGGGGAATCTAAGCAAAGAGGCATTTAAGACCATCGTGAAGAAAACTGTTGATAAGGTGGCTGGAGCAGTGCCAAGTCATCATATACCCAAGTCACAAGTAAAGATCAATCAGTATGTGGATTCATCTCAACGCAAATTGACCAAGCTGGTGATGGTATGTGCCTCCCACCTCTGGATAACGCATCTTCCCAGATATACGTCTAATGTCTTTATATCATGTTATTCCATTTTCTCAAGGAGGTTACTTTGTCATGCTTATGATAAACGTTATTTTGCTTGTTTTGTGTATGTGTGTGTATGTATGTATGTATGCAATTTGAGTTGTCTAGTTTTAATGTGCAATCCTCTTTCCATTGTTGCAGGGCTATGTTGACAAATATGTCAAGATGTGAACTAAGGCAGTTAATGTTACTGCTCAACCAATCTAAATTCCTCACTGATGATCCTTCTCTGCCATTCATTTAGATCTGCTGCAGCATGAAATCTGATTTTGAGAAAGGTAGCAAAACCTTGCCATGAAGTTTGTTCTCATTAACTGAATCTATTTCGCAGCAGCTTTTCCACATTGGGTGTTTTAGCTGACCAGATTTGTATATGGCAGTACGAAATAGCAATATGCATGTATGTATCTGGCCTATCTTTTAGTTCCGCAGTTGCCTTTCTTTTTAATGACGTATTTGATAAATCATCACCTTGACACATTCTATTGTAAGATATCTCTTTATCTTAGAAAGCAATTATTTATTTTGCATTTTTTCCTGATTTTCCTGCTGTGATGCAGTTTCCAGGTCCTCCTTCGACAAGCCTGTTCAATTTAGAATGCCTAATCACACTAATCATATGCGACAATATGAAAACTATCTTTTGTGGGAGAATATTTGGTTCAGGGTTTTTTAATCTAAATTTGGCTAGGGCGAGTTTTATAAGTATCATATTTACTCAAATGTACTCGTTTTGAGCAGATCTGAAGGTTATGATGCTCATTTTGATCAAATTCGTGTTAGAATATTCTAACCCAATTTTTTTCCTTCAAGGTAGCTTGTTAAGTTTCACATCCTAAAATTTCACGTTAAAAGTTCATTTTGAATGCGTACTTAAAAGGAGTTTATTCTACTCATATGGATTATGATCCTCATTTGATTTGGGAATGGACTAATTTGCCTGTTCATGTTGCCAAGACCAAGAAGCTTATTCTATATTTTTTGCAGTTCTTTCCTTCTTGATACAGTGGTCACTTCTTTTCCTGTAAACCTCCTGTATTTACGAAGTAGGATCCCTTACAAGAATTGAATCTAAATGATGAACTTTTTAATATGTGATTATGCAAGATTATCCTTCAATTTGTTGAATGCTGCCTTTCTAAATTGTTTGTTTGGAGGAACCTACATGAAATCTGCTAAAAAACTACCTGCGGACCCTTAGGTGCAATGCTCATCTGCTTAGACGATTGTAATGATTCTGATTCGGTGCATTTGCCCTGAACTACTGAATTTGACTTGTACAGTGGTGATGGAGTAGGAGGCTAAAAAAATTATCATACTGGAGTCTACTTTTGAGCTAATTCGAGTAAATTCTAGTAATTTTGTAAAATAATTTTTAAATTCTTAATAAATATATAAGATATTCAGTTGCACACAGTGTGTTTTATATATCGTGTTATGTATACATGTATATGTGAATGTGTGTTGACAAGCACATTTCATGATCATGTAAAGAGCTGTTAAAAACATTTATTGTTCATGTTCTACTTGACAATTCACTTAATGAGCCAATATGAACATGCCTTCTTTTTATTGTGTTTGACTCTCTCTCTCTCTCTCTCTCTCTATATATATATATATATATATATATATATACACACACACGCACGCATGTGTACCTTTATATTTTATAATTTATATATATCTTTTAAATTGCTTCGAATTGGCAAACTACTTTTGTTCTTAAACAAGGGAGTGGTGGCTCGTTTATTTAATTAGGTGAGCAAACAATTGAGTATCTTATATAGAATTAATTTTTAGTTTTATCAAACTAAGGCTTCGTTTGGGACAGTTTTCTTATTGTTTTTTAAAACAATTTTTTAATATAAAATTTTTTTTTAAAAAAAAATTTTGTACTAAAAAGCTACTTTAGAAAGCAGTAAGCAAGCTGCCCCAAATGAAGTCTAATTCATTTTTGACTCAAAAAACAGTTCATTTTTTATTTTAAGTTGATGATTGAGTGAATTTTTGAGTTTCATACACAGCTATCTTCCCTATTTTGCAAGGTGAACTTTAGAAAGGATAAGAGTTTGAAACTTTTCATCGCTGCAACTGTTCTTGATTGATTCATGGTGTTGTGATTAGGAGCTGCTGAACTGTTGTCAACAATGTAAAGATGTCTTCAGAAATGGTAAAAGAAAGATCTGTTCCTGGACCCATCCTTAAAACTTCAGTGGATAGGTGATTTCTGATGCTATGTACACTTTGAACTTTCTGGAACTTTCTGGAACTTTCTGGAATCTATGCTTGTTTTTACTTTTAGTTAGGCTCATAGGGTCTGATCTGTGATGTGCTAAACCAGATTTTTTTTCATCTATAAATGTTTACATTGAATGAGCTCTTCAAGTTCATGTGCTGCATGCCTATTTTTATTTTATTTTTATAAGATATGCAATCTGCATGACTGCTGAGATCAAATGTCAAACATATCATTCAATGAATTAATTACTACTTTGCATTCCCTAAGTACTTTTGATGTGCAATCAATTGCTTTGTTTTTTTTGAAGATTAGAGCTTCGTTTGGATGATTTTTTTATTGCTTTCTAAAGCAGCATTTTAGTACAAAAAATTTTAGAACTAGAATTTTTTGTACTAGTTTTGACGATTAGGGTTTTGTTTGGGATGGTTTTCTTATTATTTTTTAAAGTTATTTTTTAGTACAAAAAGCTTTTTGAACTAGAATTTTTTGTACTAGAAAGCTGTTTTAGAAAGCAAGAAAGCCAATCCAAACTTTTTGTAATAGAAAGTTGCTTTAGAAAACAAGAAAGCCAATCCAAACGAAGCCTAGAAGGTGGTGAGATTTTTGAAAAAAAAAGGTGTTAGGATATTAGATATTTTATTCAAATTTTAAGTGAAATGAGTTTTATAATTTTTTAATGATGATTATAATATAAATTTTGATTGATTAATTTTGTATTTATTTATTTATTTCAAAATAAATTTAATGATTATAAAATTTATTGATCAAATTTAATATCTTGATCCTATTTCTCCTTGATTTTTTTTCCTTCTTAGTCTTAGTGCAATAGTTTATTGATGGTTATAACATTATTTGTACCAAAATGCTGATATTTTTTGTTGGGCAATTAATTACATACAAACACCCAAATTTTAACATATTTATAAAATTAACACCCAAATATTTTCATTTGTAATAAAATCATTTGAATTTTAGCTAGCATAAAACATTTTTAAACCATATTTTTCGTTTTTATTAATTTTTATATAAGTTAATAGTGCTATGCATAAATAACTTATTTTTAAAATATATATTTTATTTTTGTAAAATAAGGAAAATTTTGGTCTTATCTGCAAAAATCTATCATTTTTTATTTCTCCACTTGAAATATGCCAAATGTAAAATTATGAAAGTGGCTTTAGAAGAGCTGAAAGCTTTGAAGCTTATAATAAAAGAATGGCTCATTTTAGATATTAAAAAAAGATTGAATCAAATTGAATTATATTAATAAGTGATGTAATTTATGCCATCCAATTAAATTTTTTAAATAAAAATAGCTAATCCTAAATTTATAGCTAAGAAGTAAAATGTTTTCTAGCTATGTTTTCCAAAAGTCCCTTCCATAGACAACCCATCTCTTCTAGGGTTGTTTAGTTGCAAGTATTTAAAATTTTGATAAATTTAAAAATATTATGCAAAGTAAAAATATTTTGTTTGATAGTTTGAATTATTTAGTTGCTTGCAAAATAAAATTAATATATTTTGAGTTATGATGCATTGGTGACAAGAGATGGATTGTGAAAGCGACTGACATTAGGTAGCAACGGCCTGACGGGTTGTCGGTGGCAGTGACCGGCAGAGGAAAGCAGGTAGCGACAGTGAGTGAATGGTTGGTTGCGTGTGGCGGGGGTGACCGTCATCCAACAAAGCTTTCATGCATTTTCTGCTATATGGATGAAAAATGTTGAGCTAGGAAATTTGAGCCATTTTTTTCCCCTTTGGATGACTATTAATCACTTAATCGATGCTAATGATCTTCTTTGCTTTGATCATCCCAAGCCAAGTACTATAAATCCTCTTAACGAGTACTTAATTAGGCAAAAGCTAATCATAATAATTCTTATAAATTATTTGTAAACCTGAAAGTTGACCCTAACTAAGGGCATCTCCAACCGAAAAACTCATTTTTCACTCCAAAATACAGTAACACTCTAAAACGTAGTAATTTATCTCGAACCGATGAGCACACTTAACTGTAGAGTTTCTTACAAAAATTTCAGCCATTACACCAAAAGGCAGCTTGATGTTTAAGAGTTTAGATTCTTTTACATAAAGGATTTCACATTTTTGTTATTATTTTTTAAAGCAGTTTTTTAGTATAAATTTTTTTTTGAAAACAACAAATTCCAGAATTTCATAATTGTTTTCATACTGTTATGAAGTTTCTAGAATTTCAAGTTCTCAATTCTTAGATGATCATGAATTCTTAACATTTAATTTTTGTATTTCAAATTAAATTGGATGGCTTGGATGTGGCCGAAGAGCTCCGAATCCATGAATCGAATGCCTCTCGATCCAGAATTCATTAAACGAGCTAACTCGATTCGTTGGCTAGCAAACCGGCTCGTTTAAAAATTTTATATATTTTATGATGCAAAATTTTAAATATAAAATTGTTAAAACTGTTTAACAATTATGTCCCACTTCCTTATATTAAGTGATTATTTATTTTTTTTACTAATTTTTAATTCTTTTTATTATTTTATTGTAACAATTACTTAAATTATTGTTCAAATAACATTAAATAGATGCATATATATAATACATCAATTGCAATATGTTCGATGCAACAACATATAACCACAAGTCATATTAGATACAAATTCGAAAATATGGGAAAGAATGTAAGCACTATTAACGACAACATCTCTTTGAATAGGAAACATTAGCAGTGTTCAAAGCTAGATGTATCTGTATATATGGCCATCAAAATGAAAAGTAAGTAACTGAAGGCATAATGCCTATGTCAAATATTTCAATGCCGGTTACAAATGGTTTCCCCACAATATTCTTGTGAAAAAGACAAAGTCAGATTTACCCCAACTTAAGTAATAGGAGGAATCACCACATATGGGAATAGAAGCAGTAGCCTAAAAAAAAAAATAGCTTGAGCAGATAATGAAGTAAAAGTTATCACATTTATGTTATTGCATCCGTTTGGTATGGCACACAAATAATCCTGAAGAGCTAAGAAACGGACATGGCAGGGAATGAGACCCTACTTAATGGTATTGTGAATACCAATGCCCACCGAAATTTGTACACCGAAAAAAAAGAAGAAGAGAGCTGGAGCAGATTATTTCTAGTGGGGTTAATAATGAGTATGACTCATAGTGCTATGAAACCATATACCAAGTGTGAAGGATTTCATAAAAGCGAATTCTGGATATATGTAAGCACTTGTTATCAACAATAAAAGTGATTGTCTTAGCTAATTGGAGAAATCTAAGGTGATTGACTGAGGAGAAAAGCTCGGTATCCATCAACGATACAAAGACATTATTATCATTATTAAAGAGTCATATTTGGTATCATCTCAACATTAACGAGCAACAGGATTAGTTAGAATCTATTATACTTAAGTAAATACCAAGGAAACAAATCTCATTGAACTCAGCATGTGTTTGTAATGGATTAATAAAGGTGGTTTAAGCGAGCTGAAGAAATATGCTTATTCCAATTAATTCAATAAAACTGCATCTGAGCATCTCAATTACAGTTAATTCGTTGCGAGCAGTTCGTATTTCGATGAAGCATATTTCATACTTTGGAGGCGCTAAATATATTCAAACAGAAGTTTTCCTTAATTAACCAGCCACCGCTGAAATTTACTCAAGGAATAATAATGGGTAAAGATCAAATAATTGTTATTCCTTTAGGCTCTCGGTTTACAGAGGTTGCATAAAAATAATAAAAAAAAAATGGTTAGGATATTAAAATATAATATCTAAAGAATCAAATGCAAAAGAATAAGAGCACGATGCCACTATGGCCAAACGGCAGCATGACTCCAAGTCGTTGGAATAACTGCTATCTCAATATGCATAAGAAGTGTCGAAACGAAAAAAAAAAGAAAGAGAGGACGCTTACGGAAGCTTGCGGGAAGAAATTTCAAGAGGAATTTTTCTTCTCGATTGTGAGCCCTCAGTTTCAGACGGACAAGCCGCACTGCCTCCTCCTGTTCGTCGCCGGCGATCTTGACTCAACGCCCGACCCGGCTTCGTCTGGAGATTTCGATTCCGCCCGGCACCGTCGCACGTCTGCTCCTGACCCACGATCTCCGCCTGGAATCAAAGTTGGTCTGCTACCTCACGCAAGCAAACAAGCCCTTCTCTGTCCGGCTCTCTCACGTGAAAATAGCAAGCCTCGTCGCTTTGAGTGCCGCAATCAAATTTCCAAGCAGAATCGTTCTTCTAGGTGTGAACCTGATCTCCGCCTATTCATTCAAACTTCAGCAGCCAAGCCCGCCGAATGACCTATTCTGCTGTTTGAAGCCGGCTTTCTCTTGGCTTTCAAACCCAAATCCCTTAAATGAGGGATTTCTGTTATCTTGAAACAGCAAAGAGACAATGTTATAATAATTATATAACAATTATATAATATTATATAATAGTTATATGATATTGTAATTATATAATATTATATAATAGTTATATGATATTATAATTATATATAATTATTATGATTATATAAAATTGTATAATATTGTAATTATTTACAAGCAAAGCAGAAAGCTGATGGGCATCGTCATCAAATTATAAGAATTGAAGGAAGTCCCGGGGTTGATACGGTCCCCCGAAGTCCTCGGCCGTCGATCTGATCCGGCCGAGTGGATTGAAGACTTGAAGATTCTTCGGGGTCGATTCGCTCCCCCCATACTCCTCGCCGTCGATTTGATCCGGTCAAGTCGAGCCAAGGGCAAGTGCCCTCTCTTACCTCCCGGCGCCGGGGAGGGGACGCCGGGAGGCTGCCGAAATTTCTCCAAAATTTTCAAACTTGGATTTTATTTGAAAAAATTCTTAATTAACCAATTCAATTAAAATTTAATCTAATCAAAAATAATAATAATAATAATAATACTTTGAAAAAAAAAAAATCAAATCAAACGTGTAATCAACTCATTTAATCTTCTAATTCCTATTCAACTTCTGATTGGTGAGGTTGCTCTTTTGGTGACAAATTTCTCCTTTTGAAATTTCAATTATTTTCCTTAACTTGGTTGAAACAGCAATCTCATAAATAAGAAAGTCATGGTTTCATTAAATTATTAATATGATTTAAAGTATTATCAGTTAATCGACAATCAATTAATTAACTAATCCACTAGTTAACTAATGAACCAACTTTAAAATAAATGTACGACTTGTACAATTGAAATCCAATGTTAAAAAAAAAAAAATCTAATTAATAAATTTAAATAATTGTTTTAAAATCACCTAACTAATAAAATCAATTGAATTTAAATTAATGAGGAGATTTAAACAACTAAATAACCAATTGAATAATTTAATCAACTATTATAAAAATAAAAAATATAAAAAATATATATTTTCAATAAATTCAAATTTTAATATAACCAATAATTAAGTTGAATAATTTAAAATATTCTTGTAATTGAGCATTCAATTTTAATTTAATAATTAAATTGAGCATTTAAATAAATTCTAAACCTTCATTTTAAATTAATTGAGCCAATCAATTTAAATTAAATAATCATATAATTTTAAAATACATTTAAACATATGAAATTTAAAATTAATGAATTAAACATTTAACTTTAAAATAAAACGTAATTAATTAATGCACATTAAAATCAAATAAAAAAATATGAGAAAGTAATATTTTCCAACAATCCAGTCTATGTACGAACTTTTCAAAAAAAAATTTCTCCAACTGAGTAACTCTCAGACAAAAGCTCTCCAAAAGCTCACCAAAAGCTCTGCAACAACTCTCCAACAAAACAGAAATCTCAAACAACCCCCTCCAACAAACAAGCTCAACAAAATCTCTGTCCCTCAGCAATAGCCTTAATTGTAAGCTACTGTAGGGCTCTCTAAAACTGCTGGCTGTGAGCACCTGCAAGCAAATAAGCAAAAGTCAGCGCATTAATAAAAAAAAAAAAATTTGTTGAAAATAGTAAACTAACTACTGCATGCAAAACAAATTGTTGAAAGTAAAGCAACAGACTATTATAGTAGAATTGCTACGAAACACTAAAAGTGGTGTCGAGGTGGGGAAGTATGTAAAGATGCAGTCCCGCTAAATTAAGTCTTATAGGTTACTTCTAATAGAAGCAGTAATTCCTATAGATAATTACTTCACTATATATATCAATTAAATGAAACGATATTCCTAAAAATTAATTTGGCCACTTCTAATAGAAGTTGTAAGTCCAACCTATGAGGGGAAATCTTTAGGTGAAAATGACCTAACCCCTACCCTGGGCATCTTAGCCTATAGGACTAAGCTGTAAGACCCACTATTTGGGCTACTTCTAAGCGAAGCAGTAAGATCCGTATGTTAGGGAACTTCTAAGTGAATGACTCTAAATCTAAAACTCAAAACCATACGGGCATCTTAGTCTATAGGACTAAGTTGTAAGACCCGTCATTCGGGCAACTTCTAAGGAAGCCATAAGCCCCAAACTAAATAAATCATCGGGCATCTTCTAAGGAAGCCGTAAGCCCCAAACTAAACAAACTAACGGGCAACTTCTAAGGAAGTTATAAGCCCCAACCCAAACTAAACTAAACTAAAATCCACACATCTCCACTTCAGTCTATTCGGGATCCCTGAGATGAGGCAACCCATGGCTGCTAATCAGATTCCCTGGGCACTACAATCCATGGTTGTTAGTGTTGGTAGATTGAACCGACGGTATACCCGGGACGACGGAACCAAGGGATCTTGATCGGGTGTACCTTCATCTCCCCATAACTAAATTTAAAACTCTAAAACTCTGTTGCATATTCCCACATTTCTCATATGAAGCTAAGTGTATTTCGTCCTTAATCGAGAGTGCTCTTCTAATGCGTTAGGAGGGGTAATTAACTATGAGGGCTTGCGCTCATAGGAAGTAGAACTCAGATCTAAATAAACCCTGACACTACTCTCAGGGGAAATCTGGTTAAATATTAAACTCAATCTACCTCCAGAAAAAAGATAAAAAGGGAATTCAAAGTTCATGAGAGCCGGGTTCGTAACCTATTTAGAAGATTTTTCTAGAGCGAACAGATTTCTGGCGACTCCGCTGGGGAATACTTCTCTCTCCATCTCTGGATGAAATATATATATATATATATATATATATATATATATATATATATATATATATATATATATATATATATATATACTTTTTATAAAGTCATATTTTCTTGTGCAACAGAAGTCAGGTTGACTCTAATCCCTGCAAGTTCTATTGCAGGTTACTGAAATGTCGCCTGTTAAAAGTATGATGACTATCAAGCTCGGGGAGGGATCGCGCGTCCAATTCCCCCAGACCGTGATAGATACTGGTCGATCTGGTGCCGCACTACAATTCGGAACTATTTCCGAAGTATTCAAGTTCCTTCCTGGTGAAACTGCACCAACCAGGGAGATGATGATTGAGAATGCTGTTGCACCCAGACCTTCTATATTTTCAAGATTATCGGTTGCACCTACTGCAACCCCTCTGGCCAAAAAGGAGGTTCTTAAGCCTAGATCAAAACAAATCACTGCTAATTCTTCCGGCCAAAATATGAACAGATCTGTTGTTCACTATGAGAAGTTCAACACTAGGGCTTCTAACATCAACAACAAGGTGCTCCCATTGGCCAAAAGAAAGGCTCCCGAGCCTAAGCTGAAATCTGTTATCGTTAATACGGCCAATTTGAAGAGGAACGAAACTGAAGTTCCTATGGAAACTATTTTTTCCCCTAGGAGGCATGATGCTGAAGCCTCTACTTCTGGTGTCAAATTGTCAAGGAAAGCCAGAAGAAAAGCCAATGCTCGACTCAGAGCAAGCGGGTGGACAAATATCCCAACCTCAAATCAGGGGCCATTGCCTCAACCGGAGGCAAATATACCCATTTGCAATGGCTTCGAGCCATTGAGATGGGTGAAGCGCAACAATGCTCGAGGTGAGCTAAAGAAGTCTTTCTGGGAGACTTCTAACCAACCATTACTGCCGGAAAAGAGAGAAACAGTCTCCTCCTGTCTTCACAAGCTACTGAAGGTTGTGAAGAATAAGAATTTGATACGAAATTGGAAGAAGTTGTTGAACGAAAGTGTTGTTCCAACTCCGAGAAATTCTTGGAAGAACGAGGTTTCAAAGAAACCTTACCGAGGAAGTAATAGGGGCCTTCCTCATTTCCTTAATCCGAGAATTATGGAGCCTGGAAAGTGTCTAGGATTTGAAAGAAGGCAAGTGGGAAAATCCCACGGTAGTCTACACCACGAAGGCTACAGACAAAGACCTCTTCGACCATACTATAGGTCGAGTCCTGCAAAGGAACTTGTCGGTCCTAGTAACCGATATCTCCCTACACCTAGGGCAAATTATTCGAAGATCGCTGCAAAGAACCAGCGAGTTTGGGTACCAAAAGAGCCCAAACAAAAGAATATCTTGAAGGGCAATTACGAGAGCCAGGCTCGTAAAATGTTGCCGAAGAATGGTGGGCAAACGCCACATTTTGATAAGAAATCTCATGTCAAGCCTACCCTAGCTGATAAGGGAAAGGCTGTTATGTACGAAAGCAGCCCTGACTCTCCCATAATCCATTGGAGGCGTCGGAATCGGCCAGAAGAAGAATATGAGGTCGAAGATGACTGCAATGTCGATCATTGGGATGAAAAAGCTTCTCCAAATGATGAGTATGATGGGAAAACAAAAGAGGTTGAGCCTATGGACGTTGAAACCGTTCGAGTGGTTAGCCATACTTCCGAACAGCCTAACCAGAGAATGCAGACTCGCCGGAATGCAGCTGCAAACCCCCAAAATGAAGAATAAATGCGGGGTATGCAAGAGCAAGCAATGCCTACAAATACGACACCTCCCCAATCAGAAGAGGTGGAGGAAGAGGAGGCTAGCGAAGCTGTAATAAAACTGCAACAAGAAATGCAATCTCTCCGGCGGGGAAAAGATCAGGAGATTGCTCAATTAAATGTTCGTCTTGATGAGATGAACTTTATGATGAAAGAATTGCTTGGGCAACTTGGTCTAGGGACTGTGCTTGGCAGAACACAACCTGTAAATCCCCAAGAGAATGTAGGTACATCAGGTGTTCAGGTCGCTCCTCCTAATCTAGATGTGCCTAACCAAGAAGTAGAGGTACAAGAACCAATGCTGACAGCGCTCAAAGAAGAGGAGATAGTCAGCAAAACCCAAATTGAAAATCTTATCAATCAAAAAGTGAAAGCAGTTATTGCCGCTGAAACTGCTGAAGCTTTAGTTGGTACTGGCCGCCCATATCCCATGGAATACGACCACGTAAAATATCCTAAAGGATACATGGTACCTCAGTTCAAAACATTTTCTGGCACAGAAAATCCTAGGCAACATTTGGCCCAGTTCAAGGCTACCTGCGATAACACCGGAGGAAATGATGCCTTGTTGCTGCGTCAATTTGTTAGCAGCCTTACAAGTACGGCTTTTGAATGGTATGCCGAGTTACCAAATGACTCGATTAAGACATTCGCTGAGCTTGAAATGATGTTCGTCAAAAGGTTCGCCGGTGCCACAAAGAAGGTAACGATTGCAGATCTTGCTCTTGAAAGAAGAAAGAAGGATGAGTCTGTCACCAAATATATCACAAGGTGGAGGAACCTTAGCATGAGATGTGAGCAGCAATTGACCGAGAAACATGCCGTAGAACTCCTTCTTGGAAATATTGACGACCATATGGCTCCTTACTTAGCAATGGCCACGATCAATACCTTTCAAGAATTATTAGATCGTGTAGCTAAGTTCGAAAGGCTACCCAAGCCTAGGGGCATCGCCTACAACTACAACAGCAATCCAGCTAATAAAGGCAAACAACCCAGAATTTATGATTCAAAATGGGATGAAGTAAATACTATGTTTACTTCTCCTCCTGATAAAAAGGAGAAAGGAGAAATGGCTACGCCTAAGATGACAAAATAAACGAAGGAAAAGCCGGCAGTCCCTTCCTTACAGGAGAAAATCAATAAGCCGTACTCTTTTAAAAGAGAATGTACGGGCAAAATCTTCCGACATGCTCTCAAGATCGGCCTACAACTACCGGAGTCTCGCCGACCAGAACAGGCCGGCATGATTAATGATCTGAATTATTGTCCATACCATCGAATCGTTAGTCACCCGATTGAAGACTGTTTTATATTCAAAGATTGGGTAGAAAGGAACTATCGGAGTGGTGAGCTTACACTGTCAGATAGTGTATTGGTTAATCCAAAGAAGGAGAAGACTAATGTCATCTCTTCCAGCTCTTATCAGGAAAATATAGGAAAAGAACCCCAACAAGATGAAGGAGGTTGGGAAACCTACATATCGAAAAAATCCAAACAAATGATGAAGGTCCTTTTGGCCATTGAGGGCATTCGTCGAAAGAACGCTTTAGAACTAGAAGTGGATCCAAGACTCCTCCGCTTGAAGAAGTTGATTGAGGAGGATCCTACATCAACTAGAAAGAAACCCTTGAAATATTACAAGGACCAAGGGGGAAAGGCTTCTACATCTAGATCTCAAAGAAGAAAGAAGAAGAGATTATCGAAACAGAAGACCGAAATCCAGCAGTATATCGACTCTATCGATGAATACCAGCAACCTCCTAGGCGACCCATCATATTGGAAGATTACATGACAAACTTACACCTCGATTCAGAATCTGAAGAAGAGACGAGTATTCCAAGAGAAACTTGTCGAGTCATAAGCCAAAGGGGTGGAAGAAATGGGAGAGGGCGAGGTGGACCTCTCAGTCTTCAAAAGACCAATTCAAAAGCCGGTCCTAAAGAAACGTGTCGTACGGCATCGCCATTTACGGACTCAGAGGAAGAACTATGTTTTCCAGATAAGAAAAATAAGAGTAAAATAACTCTTAAAAATAAATGTCAAAAACTCGGAAGTAGCTCAGATTCTGAAGAAGCTGAAGAAGTGGCAAATAAGGAAGACTCCCATGCTGAAGATGATTCGTCCGAAGAAGTGACACAAATTCAGCTGAGAAGTGGAAAACAAATTCTTCCTCCACCCCATAAGAAGGGAAAAGAGCAGGATAAGAATATCCAGCTCAATCAAGCGGCTATGCCACAAGATCCACCAAAGCCTAAAGAGGTCAACACGAATGTGGATTACAATATCTTGTCTCATCTTCGCAAGCTGCCTGCATTGCTGAGTATATACGATGCCCTTCTTATGTCCAAGGACCTTAGGGACACACTCATCAAGGCCTTACAAAATCCTGAGCAATATGAGGCGTTCTTTGCCGAGCAAACTCTGAAAGAAGCTTTATATACACAGAACACCGCTACAGTTACTTTCTACGATAGTGATCTACTCCTGGGAACAACAGATCATAATCGACCACTTTATGTTACGGCAGAAAGTAACAATATAGAAATTAACAGAATTTTGATCGATCCAGGTTCCTCTGTTAATCTAATGAGCCTCAGAACGCTCAAAGGATTGGCCCTGGATGTTCAATACCTAACCAAAAGCACGGTGTTCCTACAAGGATTTAATGAACAAGGCCAAAGAACCCTGGGATCCGTGGTCTTACCTCTAAGCTTTGGAGAGCTACATACAGAGGCAAGATTCCACGTAATAGATTCCAATACATCATATAAGGCACTTCTCGGAAGACCGTGGCTCCATGAGTATGGCATAGTGCCTTCAACACTTCATCAATGCATGAAGTATAATCGAGATAATGAAGAACGTCGCATTGATGGTGATGAGCAACCGTTCTTGGTACACGAAGTCAAAATTTATGATGATGCCAAGTATTTTATAGCACAGAATCCAAAAGATAATGTTCTTCTAAAAATTCAGGCTGCTACGTCGGATAAAGAAAAGCCCAAAGATAAGGGAAAGACTAAAGTGAAGAAAATCAACTCGGTGCCGCACCTCGGTAGTGATACTGAAGGGGATGATGATATCTCTACAACTTTTAAACCCTTAATCATAGGGAAAAGAAAGAATGAGCTTGCAGCTGTCCCTTTTGATTACAAAGCTAATCACGCAAATAAAGTACGGTGCTCGAGCAAATCAAGTATGGAGGAAGAAGAAGAATTCCTTTATCAGCCCAAGAGTACTGTGGAATCACAAGAAGAAGGGGATCCAGGACCCAGTTCTGTATCTCAGAAATTAAAAAATATGTCAATTTCGATGATAAGGATATTTGAAGAGCAGATATCTACAAATATCATCAAAATAGTACATATGCCGGCTGAGCATTCCAAAACACTGACGACCTCATCAAACACGAACATAGGAATATTAAAAACTTTCTATGTTCCCCCCAAGAGAGGTCTCAATGAACGTGGATCCCTTTTCTACGAATCAAAGGTGATACCGCATCATGCTGCTCATGAAATAGAGTACGAAGATGAATGGGACAGCGAAGATATGTGGATAATTATTCCTCAATATCCTTCACCCATTATAAGAAAACTCATGGAGAAAAATATCTTCTTCGTGCAAACGAACAAACGGGCCCGTTATTTCAGAGAACTTTGGCATAACGAGCATGCACAAAGGCCTATTGGCAATGGTTTGTCTACAACATGGGGGCTTGGATATACTCGACAGTCATGTCTCACACGAGCAGCATCCTACCATTATCTTGAGTACCCCCAACATCCGCGTCTAACGTACGAAACCTCCTACAACATAACGGATAAGGAGGAGGGACCGCCTGAACCTGAAAATCAAGCTGAAGATCTAATAGTAGATCTGAAAGAGGCTCCAAAAGAATTTGAAGAAGGTGGTCAGGCTACAGTTGATGAACTCAAAGAGATAAATTTGGGTACAGAAGAAGAGCCAAAGCCAACCTTTATTAGTGCGAATCTTTCACACGATAAAGCACAAGAGCTAAAAATGTTGCTTCTTGAGTATAAAGATTGTTTCGCATGGAACTACACTGAAATGCCTGGTTTATCACCAGAGGTGGCAGTGCATAAGCTCTCCATCAACAACAAAGTACAGCCTATCAAACAGGCACCTAGGCGAATGCGACTTGAGATTGAAGAGCAAGTCATCACTGAAACTAAAAAGCTCATCGAAGCTGGCTTTATCCGGGAAGAAAAATATGCTGATTGGATTGCCAATATCGTCCCAGTCAAGAAGAAAAATGGCCAAATTCGTATATGTATTGATTATCGGGGCCTGAATAAGGCGTGTCCAAAGGATGACTTTCCACTTCCTAATGCAGAACTTATGGTCGATAATACGTCGAACCACGATATGTTCTCATTTATGGATGGATCGTCGGGCTATAATCAGATTAAAATGGATCCAGACGATGAAAAGCATACTGCCTTTCGAACTCCTATAGGCATATACTGTTACAAGGTTATGCCATTTGGATTGAAGAATGCCGGGGCCACCTATCAAAGGACGATGACCCACATCTTTGATGATCTTATCCATAAGCATGTGGAATGCTATGTTGATGATTTAGTTGTAAAAAGTAAAGATCAATTTGAGCATGTAGATGATCTCAAAATTGTATTTGAAAGGATTCGTAAATTTAATTTGAAAATGAATCCGCTTAAATGTGCTTTTGGTGTGTCATCCGGAAAATTTCTCGGATTTATTGTATGCCATAGAGGGATAGAAATTGATCCCGATAACATTCAAGCGATAGTGGAAATGCCACCTCCTAAAACCCTAAGACAACTTCGTTCATTACAAGGAAGATTGGCATATATTCGAAGATTTATATCTAATCTATCGGGTAGATGCCAACCCTTTGCACGATTAATGAAGAAAGATACTCCTTTCGTGTGGGACGAGGCTTGTCAGGAGGCGTTTAATAACATAAAGCAATACTTGTTGAATCCTCCAATCCTTGCTGCTCCTATTCTGGGTAAACCTCTAATTTTGTATACAGCAGCCTTGGAGGAATCGCTCGGAGCATTGCTGGCACAAGATAATATCGATGGCAAAGAAAATACCCTTTACTACATTAGTCGCCGACTAATAGGGGCTGAATCAAAATATTTGCCAATTGAAAAACAGTGTTTAGCATTAATTTTTGCTACGCAAAAATTGCGGCACTATATGTTATCTCATAAGATAACATTAATATCTAAAGTGGATCCATTAAAGTTTTTAATGACTAGACCCACTCTGACGGGTCGTCTAGCTAGATGGACCGTATTGCTAATGCAATTCGATATAACCTATATGCCACAAAAGGCTATTAAAGGACAGGCGCTAGCAGACTTTCTAGCTGCCCATCCTTTATCTGAATGCTCTCCACTTAATGACGAGCTGCCAGACGAGCAGATACTCGAAGTGGAAGAGAGAATACATCTACGAGAATGGGAGCTCTATTTTGATGGAGCTTCATCAATAAAATCAGCCCGACCGCCTAAACTCCCAATAGTTCAGGTGGGCATTGGGATTATATTCATAACGCTGCAAGGCGGTATACTGCGATACTCATATAGCTTAATGGAACCTCGCACTAACAATGAAGCTGAATATGAAGCTTTAATTACGGGTCTTGAGCTTGCTATTAATATGCAAATTCAGAAACTCCATATATATGGAGATTCTCAACTCATAATTAAGCAAATATCAGGTGCTTTTAAAATCAATAAGCCCGAGCTAATCCCGTATCGTGAATATGCTCTGAAACTCCTAGAGCAAATCCCTGAGGTAACCCTGACTAGGGTTACACGTGGTGAAAATGGTAAAGCTGATGCGTTGGCAAAGTTAGCTAAAGAAATGGCGAATCCTCAAGAGGATCCAATCATTATAACTATCCAAAATAGACATGCATTAGCTCCGACTTCCTTACAAGACAATGAAGGAAAAGAAATGCACGAGAGCTTGCATATATCGGATGAGAATGATTGGAGGGAACCATTTCTTTTCTATTTGAAAGAGGGTAGATTACCGGAGGATAAATCTACTGCCTCACAAATATCTAAAAGAGCGTTAAGATATGCTTACGTAAATGACACACTATATCGTAGATCATTTGACCAAATGTGGCTACGATGTTTGGGACCTAATGAATCCCAGAAAGTCATAACTGAAGTTCATGAAGGATTGTGTGGTGCACACCAGTCCGGACCAAAAATGAAAATTAAAATCAAATGCATGGAATATTATTGGCCTAGCATGGTCAAGGATTGTCTTAATTATGCTAAGAAATGCTATCAATGTCAGGTGCATTCCGATGTTATACATCGACCACCTAACCCGCTACATCCTACAGTAGCATCGTGGCCATTTGAAAGTTGGGGTACTGATATAATTGGTCCTATAGAGCCACCCTCTTCTTTAGGAAATCGGTTCATCCTCGCTGCCACGGATTACTTCTCAAAATGGGCTGAAGCAATTCCCCTAAGAGAAGTTAAAGCAGACAATGTAATGAAATTCTTTCGGGATAACATTGTCTATCGTTTTGGTGTACCACGTCGAATCATATCGGACAACGGTACCGCCTTTAAAAGTATCAAAATTTATCGATTTATTGAACGCCATAAAATAGACTGGCGTTATTCATCGATATATAACCCGAGGGCCAATGGTTTGGCCGAAGCATTTAATAAGACTTTGGTTAAATTGCTCAAGAAAATTCTCTCTAAAAATAAGAGGGAATGGCACGATAAACTAACAGAAGCCTTATGGGCATATCGTACAACTTATAAGACTGCGACACAAGCTACCCCATATTCCCTGGTCTTCGGAACAGAGGCGATACTACCTCTTGAGGTAGAATTACCATCACTGCGTATTGCTATGCAATACAAATTGACCCAAGAAGAAAATAATCTTCTACGATTAGAAGAACTTGAAGCTCTAGATGAAACTAGGCTTCAGGCCCAACAAAATCTAGAAATTTATAAAGCACGAATGACTAGGGCTCACGATCGAATGGTCCGTCCTAGGAGCTTTAAGGAAGGAGAACTTGTACTAGTTCGCAAAAGGCCTATAATTCCCCACCGTCGCATCGGTGATAAGTTTGACCCGGTATGGGAGGGTCCCTTCATTATCGAAAAGGTATATGAAGGAGGAGCCTATCAACTTATAGATATTTCTGGTCAAAGGCCTATGCCGCCAATTAATGGCCAATATTTGAAGAAATATTATACATAACCTCCCAATTGACAAGATGTTATGATGAAAATTTCTCCTGTAATACAGGAGGCAATTTATATATATCTTTCTGAAAGACAGGAGATATCTTTTATACCCTCCTAAAATACAGGAGATAATTTATATATATCTTCCTGAAAGGCAGGAGATAATATTTAATTTCTCCTATAACAACAGGAGATGACCCTCATACATTCCTGTGATATAGGATATAAATTTACATGGCCCTAGCAATGCAGGGGTCGCTTGACATACACCCTCCTGAAATACAGGAGGCAATTTATATATATCTTCCTGAAAGGCAGGAGATATCTTTTATACCCTCCTGCAAAGACAGGAGGTAATTTTTATAAAAATATCCCTTTATTAAATAACGTAAAGGAATCATGAAACGACATATTGACTTAATGATTTATCATTATAATTAATTGCTAAAATTTTATGCTCGCAAGCCTAAGGGTCGAGCTAAAATTCATTGGTTTAATAAGCCTAAGGGCCGAACCTTCAAATCTTTTACGCTCACAAACATAAAGGTCGAGCTAAGATCAATTCGTTCACAAACCTAAGGGTCAAACTTATAAAATTTTTATGCTCATAAACCTAAGGGTAGAGCTGCCAAGAAAAATAAAAGTCTAAAAATTTAATACATAATTATAAATAAATACATGCATACGTACCAGAGAGGTGGTAGGAAGGCTGTCAAAGTCTGAACTGAATACTACTGATCTGTCGTCTAACTCTGGCCAAACGATCTTGTAACATCGCTCGCTGCTCCTGTGCAAACTCCAGTCGACGGTGTGCCGAGTCGAACTCCTCAGTGGAAAAGGACAACCTATGCTCCAAATGTTCGACCTCGGCAGTCATCCAAGAAAAGTGCTCCTCAATGTGAGCAGCTGCTGCTCTAACCTCCTGACGTCTCGCCAGAAGAACTCTCGCCCTTTGTCTCAAAACTCTAAGCTCAACTTCTATGCCCTGGAGTACAATCTGCTCCCCAGAAATGTCCTGCTGACAGTGGTGCAAAGCCTGTAATCCGAAGTCTAGATCAAGACGATCTCTCCTCATCCTGTCCCAAGTAGCTCTAGCCTCAGCCTCTAAATCAGTAAAAATCATGCAAGACAACCTCTGAGAAGTATAGTCCAACTGAAACATCCCAAACTCAACAGTACGGTAGGAAAGCTCCCACATCTGTAAGAGGCTATCTCGAAGGCTGCAGGAGGTAGCAAAGTCCAAAAGTAAGCAAGCCTCAGTGTGAAAGCTGTACAAGTCTGCTAAAGCGTCGAGGTCCACTCGTTATAGTAAAGCTCGTAGTGTAGTAACAGCATACTGCACTCCTCTCGGCCACCGCCAACTAAAAGAGCGACGGGCCTGAAACACTGATCTTGACACAAAACATGACAGCTCCAAACCTAGAACATGAAAGGGGAAGAGCTATCATTAAGAATATATACATTTGTATATATAATGTAATAAGAAATGCTAATGAAAATAAAATAATACCTGAAAGGTGGAAGGCCTCTGCAAAAGCTACAGGTCGGTGGTCACCTAAGTGGGAAGTAACACTTGGTGAAGATCCCTCTGAATAACAGCTTGGGACCACCTGAGTCGAGGAAGGACAGGTGATCAGCTCTGTCGCAGTGTCATCAGCATCACTCTCTAGAAGTAGCTGGGTAGAGTCACTGTGAGTAAGCTGAACATCGGGTGAAAGTCCTCCTGATGAGTCACCGACAATCACCCAAGTGGAATCTGAAAGAGGAGAAGACAAAACAACCAGCTCTGCAACAAGCCCGCTAGGATCACCGGCAGTGTGATCCTCAGAAGATGCTGGTCGGTCACCTATAAATATATATAAAAGGGAGAGGGAGGTGAAAAGAAAGAAATAATAACAAATAAATGTCATTGAATAAATAGGCATGTAAGAAATATTTACCTCCAACATCACCAGAAACAGTAATGCAAGTGGGTGGACACTCGGTGCTTGAGTGGTCTTCTATGTCCAGGTCACCCGATGATGGGTGATGTGAAGAGCTACCTGTGCCCAGTACCGGACTCAAACTAGTGTAACGAGCTGGTGGAGCAGGTGTAAATCTGCTAGGCTGTAACTCAGGAAAAAGCCTGCCACCTGAGCGAAAGAAAGCCAAGCAAAAGAAATATATTAAAATATGATATTCAAATTTAATATATATAATCCTTAAATGAAATAAATATATAACCTGTCTGCTCGTATGAAGTCCTGCTCCTGGGTCGACCCCTCTCGAGAGAAGGAGAAGTCGGCCTACGCCCATGTGAGAGGACTGCAGATATTACAATTCAATCATATATATATGTATGAGAGGATATAAATATAATAAATAAAATAATAATAATAATACTAATATACGTACCAGGGCAGTCATGCCTATCAGTAGGCTCGGGGCTCCTCTTCCGCCTTCTGTCTGGTGCTCTATGAGACTCTGTATGTGTGGGGGCGTAATCCCTCCGTCCCGATGAATGGCTTAGTCGTCCAGTGCCCTTGATCCTCCTGCTGTACCTTTGAATGCCCAGCTCAAAGAAGGAAGAAAAGGTGTGACGAATCCAAGACAACCGCAAGTGTGAAATGCCTGTAGGAGCATCTGCAGGTGCTATGTAAAAGCGAGAACCTGTCCCAAACCGGAGGAGAAAAGCCCAAGTTATGGAGGCCGCCTCAAGGCAAGCTGAAAACGAAAGAGAGCTCAAGTGGCGATGATCTGTCACCCCAAGAAGCGCTGGAAGTCCATCTAAGGGAGTGGCTTGAACAAAGCCAAACTGTCGCGCTGCTCTATTGGGGTTATACCCCTCAAAGACTATAGAGCAATCTCTCCTATAGCAAAGCCATCCAGGTCTCATGCTGACAAAGTAAGAAGCAATAGGCGCAAAGCTGCTCCTGGAAAGCAAAGTAGGCCTGCCTCTTTCAATCAAAGAATCTAACAGTGAAACTCCAAAACTCCGTGAGGGTAAATCTCCAACTGGAGACCTGTAAACCAGTCTAAAACGGCCGGCCACTTGTAAGGGTGCAAACAAAAACAATCTAATCTGAGCCCTGTCTGTAGCTGAGGTCGCCCTAGCTAACTAGATCAATAGGGGAAAAAAGTGATCTGAAAAGTAGCCCGGTGACTCGGCGCAACTGAAAGCCCCCGCTACGTGTATATGTACCCATCCGTGGACATAATGCCACGATACCTCAACTACACGCTGTCGACGACCATAAGAGGCAGAAATCTGTCCAAAACCGTGGTATATCTGTGCAAGTACGGCCGGGGCTAAAGAAACCTGTCTCCCACTAGCAATCAGGCTGGCCATCAGAAGTGTACTGGGACGAAAGGATCTGTCCTGACTCGGAAAGACAAAACTGCATAGCCAAGTAGCTATGAAAGCTACTTAAGAGGTCTCCTCTGAAATCCCTCTAGCTGTAACGGGTCGCGTTCCTACTGCTGAAACCGGCTCAAACAAATCAGCTAAAAACTGCTCGCTGTACTGAAGACCCATATCGAATGGGTCATGGGGCTGAGCAACCTGTAAAACATATGCCTCCTGGGTCAACAAACTCTCAATCCAAATCCCCAAAGTAACAGTGCCCCCACGACGACGACCTCTCTGTCTCTGAAGATGACAGTAGTGGGTCAAACTCTGATGGAGGCCCTCTAAGTACATGAACTCCCCTCGCCTCGAATGACCTGCTCGCTGACGACGGAATAAATCGTAGTCTGGAGGAATGCACTCCTCGTAGGGGGTGCCCAGAATAGGCAGGCCGGAAACCAACTGCAGGTCCCAAAGAGTGATCGTCATCTCATTCGGCCCAATCCAGCATGTGTTCGTGACACTATCCCAATGCTCAGCTAATACCTGAAGCCAGGAGTAAGAAAGCCGACTCTAATCAAACAATGAGGTGTAGATGGCTCTGTAAACTCCTGCCCGCTTAAGCACCTCCTGATGTACTCTCAATATATGGCGAGCCCAGCAAACATAGCCCCTCAGCATCCTAAAAGGACCCCCAAATATTGAATCATACTGCTGCTCTCCTACCTCATGACGAGATAGGCTATAACTGAGTAATCTAATGCTGCCAGTGTGCTCTGCAAGATCTGCAGCCGGCTGTAGTACATCCTGAGCTCCATAACTCAAGCCCTCGACGATCCGATCTAAAGAACTGCCATCACTACGGCGAAGCCTGAGAGTAACTACCCAGTCTGTAGGATCAAAACCTACAGGGAGCTCTGACTCAAAAACATGTGATCGAGGTGAGCGAACGAATAACCCGGCATATGTGTCCCTATCCATCAGCATCTCTTGGTGCCAAGACAATCGATCTCGAATAGAAGCAGAATGGGTGAAGTCACATCTATCAATCTCCTGCCAAATACGGTCCTCGGAAGGCTCTATATAAGGAAACGAGTGGGGCCTAACCCAATCAAAAGTCATTACCTGAGAAAAGAGGAAAAGGTGGATATATGTCAGTACACTAAAAAAAAAAAAATGTTGCAACGAATTCATTGCGCAGAAAACACCCAACAAATTCGTTGGGAGGCAATTTGTTCAAATAACATTAAATAGATGCATATATATAATACATCAATTGCAATATGTTCGATGCAACAACATATAACCACAAGTCATATTAGATACAAATTCGAAAATATGGGAAAGAATGTAAGCACTATTAACGACAACATCTCTTTGAATAGGAAACATTAGCAGTGTTCAAAGCTAGATGTATCTGTATATATGGCCATCAAAATGAAAAGTAAGTAACTGAAGGCATAATGCCTATGTCAAATATTTCAATGCCGGTTACAAATGGTTTCCCCACAATATTCTTGTGAAAAAGACAAAGTCAGATTTACCCCAACTTAAGTAATAGGAGGAATCACCACATATGGGAATAGAAGCAGTAGCCTAAAAAAAAAAATAGCTTGAGCAGATAATGAAGTAAAAGTTATCACATTTATGTTATTGCATCCGTTTGGTATGGCACACAAATAATCCTGAAGAGCTAAGAAACGGACATGGCAGGGAATGAGACCCTACTTAATGGTATTGTGAATACCAATGCCCACCGAAATTTGTACACCGAAAAAAAAGAAGAAGAGAGCTGGAGCAGATTATTTCTAGTGGGGTTAATAATGAGTATGACTCATAGTGCTATGAAACCATATACCAAGTGTGAAGGATTTCATAAAAGCGAATTCTGGATATATGTAAGCACTTGTTATCAACAATAAAAGTGATTGTCTTAGCTAATTGGAGAAATCTAAGGTGATTGACTGAGGAGAAAAGCTCGGTATCCATCAACGATACAAAGACATTATTATCATTATTAAAGAGTCATATTTGGTATCATCTCAACATTAACGAGCAACAGGATTAGTTAGAATCTATTATACTTAAGTAAATACCAAGGAAACAAATCTCATTGAACTCAGCATGTGTTTGTAATGGATTAATAAAGGTGGTTTAAGCAAGCTGAAGAAATATGCTTATTCCAATTAATTCAATAAAACTGCATCTGAGCATCTCAATTACAGTTAATTCGTTGCGAGCAGTTCGTATTTCGATGAAGCATATTTCATACTTTGGAGGCGCTAAATATATTCAAACAGAAGTTTTCCTTAATTAACCAGCCACCGCTGAAATTTACTCAAGGAATAATAATGGGTAAAGATCAAATAATTGTTATTCCTTTAGGCTCTCGGTTTACAGAGGTTGCATAAAAATAATAAAAAAAAAATGGTTAGGATATTAAAATATAATATCTAAAGAATCAAATGCAAAAGAATAAGAGCACGATGCCACTATGGCCAAACGGCAGCATGACTCCAAGTCGTTGGAATAACTGCTATCTCAATATGCATAAGAAGTGTCGAAACGAAAAAAAAAAGAAAGAGAGGACGCTTACGGAAGCTTGCGGGAAGAAATTTCAAGAGGAATTTTTCTTCTCGATTGTGAGCCCTCAGTTTCAGACGGACAAGCCGCACTGCCTCCTCCTGTTCGTCGCCGGCGATCTTGACTCAACGCCCGACCCGGCTTCGTCTGGAGATTTCGATTCCGCCCGGCACCGTCGCACGTCTGCTCCTGACCCACGATCTCCGCCTGGAATCAAAGTTGGTCTGCTACCTCACGCAAGCAAACAAGCCCTTCTCTGTCCGGCTCTCTCACGTGAAAATAGCAAGCCTCGTCGCTTTGAGTGCCGCAATCAAATTTCCAAGCAGAATCGTTCTTCTAGGTGTGAACCTGATCTCCGCCTATTCATTCAAACTTCAGCAGCCAAGCCCGCCGAATGACCTATTCTGCTGTTTGAAGCCGGCTTTCTCTTGGCTTTCAAACCCAAATCCCTTAAATGAGGGATTTCTGTTATCTTGAAACAGCAAAGAGACAATGTTATAATAATTATATAACAATTATATAATATTATATAATAGTTATATGATATTGTAATTATATAATATTATATAATAGTTATATGATATTATAATTATATATAATTATTATGATTATATAAAATTGTATAATATTGTAATTATTTACAAGCAAAGCAGAAAGCTGATGGGCATCGTCATCAAATTATAAGAATTGAAGGAAGTCCCGGGGTTGATACGGTCCCCCGAAGCCCTCGGCCGTCGATCTGATCCGGCCGAGTGGATTGAAGACTTGAAGATTCTTCGGGGTCGATTCGCTCCCCCCATACTCCTCGCCGTCGATTTGATCCGGTCGAGTCGAGCCAAGGGCAAGTGCCCTCTCTTACCTCCCGGCGCCGGGGAGGGGACGCCGGGAGGCTGCCGAAATTTCTCCAAAATTTTCAAACTTGGATTTTATTTGAAAAAATTCTTAATTAACCAATTCAATTAAAATTTAATCTAATCAAAAATAATAATAATAATAATAATACTTTGAAAAAAAAAAAATCAAATCAAACGTGTAATCAACTCATTTAATCTTCTAATTCCTATTCAACTTCTGATTGGTGAGGTTGCTCTTTTGGTGACAAATTTCTCCTTTTGAAATTTCAATTATTTTCCTTAACTTGGTTGAAACAGCAATCTCATAAATAAGAAAGTCATGGTTTCATTAAATTATTAATATGATTTAAAGTATTATCAGTTAATCGACAATCAATTAATTAACTAATCCACTAGTTAACTAATGAACCAACTTTAAAATAAATGTACGACTTGTACAATTGAAATCCAATGTTAAAAAAAAAAAATCTAATTAATAAATTTAAATAATTGTTTTAAAATCACCTAACTAATAAAATCAATTGAATTTAAATTAATGAGGAGATTTAAACAACTAAATAACCAATTGAATAATTTAATCAACTATTATAAAAATAAAAAATATAAAAAATATATATTTTCAATAAATTCAAATTTTAATATAACCAATAATTAAGTTGAATAATTTAAAATATTCTTGTAATTGAGCATTCAATTTTAATTTAATAATTAAATTGAGCATTTAAATAAATTCTAAACCTTCATTTTAAATTAATTGAGCCAATCAATTTAAATTAAATAATCATATAATTTTAAAATACATTTAAACATATGAAATTTAAAATTAATGAATTAAACATTTAACTTTAAAATAAAACGTAATTAATTAATGCACATTAAAATCAAATAAAAAAAATGTGAGAAAGTAATATTTTCCAACAATCCAGTCTATGTACGAACTTTTCAAAAAAAAATTTCTCCAACTGAGTAACTCTCAGACAAAAGCTCTCCAAAAGCTCACCAAAAGCTCTGCAACAACTCTCCAACAAAACAGAAATCTCAAACAACCCCCTCCAACAAACAAGCTCAACAAAATCTCTGTCCCTCAGCAATAGCCTTAATTGTAAGCTACTGTAGGGCTCTCTAAAACTGCTGGCTGTGAGCACCTGCAAGCAAATAAGCAAAAGTCAGCGCATTAATAAAAAAAAAAAAAATTTATTGAAAGTAGTAAACTAACTACTGCATGCAAAACAAATTGTTGAAAGTAAAGCAACAGACTATTATAGTAGAATTGCTACGAAACACTAAAAGTGATGTCGAGGTGGGGAAGTATGTAAAGATGCAGTCCCGCTAAATTAAGTCTTATAGGTTACTTCTAATAGAAGCAGTAATTCCTATAGATAATTACTTCACTATATATATCAATTAAATGAAACGATATTCCTAAAAATTAATTTGGCCACTTCTAATAGAAGTTGTAAGTCCAACCTATGAGGGGAAATCTTTAGGTGAAAATGACCTAACCCCTACCCTGGGCATCTTAGCCTATAGGACTAAGCTGTAAGACCCACTATTTGGGCTACTTCTAAGCGAAGCAGTAAGATCCGTATGTTAGGGAACTTCTAAGTGAATGACTCTAAATCTAAAACTCAAAACCATACGGGCATCTTAGTCTATAGGACTAAGTTGTAAGACCCGTCATTCGGGCAACTTCTAAGGAAGCCATAAGCCCCAAACTAAATAAATCATCGGGCATCTTCTAAGGAAGCCGTAAGCCCCAAACTAAACAAACTAACGGGCAACTTCTAAGGAAGTTATAAGCCCCAACCCAAACTAAACTAAACTAAAATCCACACATCTCCACTTCAGTCTATTCGGGATCCCTGAGATGAGGCAACCCATGGCTGCTAATCAGATTCCCTGGGCACTACAATCCATGGTTATTAGTGTTGGTAGATTGAACCGACGGTATACCCGGGACGACGGAACCAAGGGATCTTGATCGGGTGTACCTTCATCTCCCCATAACTAAATTTAAAACTCTAAAACTCTGTTGCATATTCCCACATTTCTCATATGAAGCTAAGTGTATTTCGTCCTTAATCGAGAGTGCTCTTCTAATGCGTTAGGAGGGGTAATTAACTATGAGGGCTTGCGCTCATAGGAAGTAGAACTCAGATCTAAATAAACCCTGACACTACTCTCAGGGGAAATCTGGTTAAATATTAAACTCAATCTACCTCCAGAAAAAAGATAAAAAGGGAATCCAAAGTTCATGAGAGCCGGGTTCGTAACCTATTTAGAAGATTTTTCTAGAGCGAACAATTATATTATTTTTCCTTTCATAATAACTGAGTCGGCTCGTGAGTCAGCTCGAACTCGTAGAATAAAACTTGAGAACGAGCTTGAACTAGAATTCAATTAATTAATCAAGCTTGTTCTCTTACACCCCTAATATATTAATATTTTTAAATAGGTGTAATTTCTAACAGTAGTTGAATCAATGAAAATTTTCAATTTAACATTTAAATTATCTGAAAGTTTTGTATCTTTCAAAAATAATAGTAAAATATTTATTTGGATTATAATTTTTTTGCAAAATAATGCTGATTTTCTTTTGTAAATATTATCATTTAAATCAGCCAATATATATATATATATATATATATATATATATATATATATATATATATATATTCCAAATCTAAATGGATCGTGGGTTGTGTCGGATCAGATCGGGTTAATAGCGGGTCTGGGCCGGGTCTAGATTTATGACCTGTTTCTCTAATCGGATTCTCGTCGGAAGAGTTGAAGGCGGGTCAATCGGGTTGACCCAAACTGCGGAAAATATATATAGAGGTATATATCGAATCAGGTTTCGTAAGTAGGTCGAAAGCTAGAAGCGGGATATGGGGAAGCGGAGGAGGTCGGTGTCTTTCAGAGAAGGTATGCTTTTTCGTGCCCGGTTATATCGGAAAAACCCTAATTAACTGCGATCGCTTACTTGCTGACATCTTAGAGGAAATGGTGGTGATAGGAAGGTAATCAACGTTTTGGAACTTCGGCTTTACTTTTTTTTTTTGTTTTCTGTTTTGATTTTTTCTTGTTTAAATGAACAGAGAATATCGTTGAAATTAGGCGTTTTGAACGTGTTGCTTTTGGATATTGTTTCTATGCGCGTGTCGGGCAGAGTTCTAGATGCATTGTTATAGGGCGTGGTTAAGCATTGGACTAGGAAATTTGATTTTGAGTGGGCTTGGGAGACATGGATCTTCAGAAAATGAGAAACTTTCTTCCTTTTTACGTTGTTTGAATTGCTGTTTCTAATTACTTTGGATATTAATTTCGGAATTTGCACATTCGCAGACCTTGATTGTGCCTCCTCTACCATTTTCCTTGATTATTATTTTGTATTGGTTATTTGAGATGCTTATAAAAGATTATATGTATAGTAATGGAGATTTAGAACATTAACGGCATAGAACTAAGAATGAGTGCATGAGATGCAGTTTTAACTACATTTGTCATGTTGAGTTGATAAGTATTGGTCAATTTTGCTAGACGATCAAGTCATAGATGTGAAAATTTTAACTACATTGGATTTATTATATATGAGAAAGTAAATAAATGTTTCAGGAGTTGTTCACGTCCCAAGTTTCGTTCAGAGTGATCAATAAGATATATTTTTAGAGTAATTGATTCTAGGTTTATCTTGCTCATGCTACATATGCTTTTGTAAGGGTTTGTTTTCTACTTATGATTCATGTCTATATGAGAAAGGATGCAACATGCGAGATTGTTGGTATTGTTAGGGTGAAGTTGAGGATGCATGATAATATGGCTATGATATTGGTTGAAATTAGGCATGTACTAGATTTGAGAAAATTTTGGATAACTTTGAGCGCTTTTAGTGGTGTAAGATATTTATTCTCTTGAAATGTTGAGGTCCTTGAGGCTTACAATGTGTTTTGGTTGTCTTGAAGTAGGAAAAAAGTTGATGGACTATCTGTGTTGTAGGGTTCAACTTTGAGTTGTGCTACTTCAATTTCATTATTTTTATTTTTTTTTCTTTCTCTTTTTTGGAACTACTTCAATTTCATTAGCTTTAGTGCAACATCATGATTTGAAGAAGCTGGAAAAGTTAGCTCTTTGGTTGCAAGATAGGTTTCAAAAAAAAGAAGGGATGTGTTGAGGGCTAGATTTTTCGACGTGATATGATAAATTGATCTTGTATTGCACAATCTATTCTAGTGTTATGTTTTGAAAGCAATATTCAAAGCATGGAGATGGCTACTTTGGGGGTATATAAATTCAATGTCAAATGCACTTTTGATATTGATTGATCCAACTTGGTGTGCAACAGATGTGCTTTTTTGTTCCTTCACAAGTGTTAAATTTAGATGTCACTTGGGTTTTATAAGGTTGTGCAGTGTTCAACCCTAGGGCCTTGGGAGTTTATTAGAGTGCTATATGGGGTGTCACACAAAGCCAATCCACTAATAATGGTTTATTTAAAGTTTAATCTGTAATGAGAGATTATTAGATATTTGTTTCCTTTACAAATTTATTTTTTTAGGGTTAAATTTGGATCATTTTAGATTCATTCAAAAAATTGTTATGTTCTTGTTGTTAAAATCATTGCAACTATATCTCACCAAATTGAAAATTAATCCTATTAGGTTTTTATTTCCTTTACCTATATATATCTACCTAAAGCTAACATCCTTAAGCATAGGAAATATTGCTAATTGCATAGCTTGATGTATACATTTCTCTGGTTTCTTTTTCCTTTAAAACAATAGTGGTGAGTTTTCTGTAAATCAACAAAAAGCAGATGGACATTGACTAAAAAGGCGGCTGAAGGTGTCATTAGCCTTGAGGTGGTAAGCAATAGGCGGTTGTTGTGTTGGTAGTTTGACAGGTTGTCAATAATTGTGCTTCGATTGTGAGATAGTGTCATGGTCAAAGATGATGGTGTAGGTGATGATTATTGACCTAGAAGGAGTTCATGTCAATGACTATTGAAACTTGAAGTCAAAGGGCTGGAGGTGGTTGTTCCTCCTCCAACACCGTGTGGAAAGAAAAGATTGTTGATGACCATACTCTGGCAACAGTGAGGAAATCTCAACAGAGACTTGGGGAAAGCAAATCAAGTTATAGATTGTAGTTGGATAATAAATCGAATGGGGAAAGGCTATTTAGATAATATATCTATTGCTTTATAAGATATAATCTAAGTTTATAATTTGAGGGCGTGTTGAGAGAAGAAAATAAAAGGGAATGCTTGTGGTTGGGATGATTTTATTGGGATAAGTTTTGAATTTCACTATGTATCTCGGGGATAACTTATTCTGTCTGAATACAAATTTAATCCATATTTCTTTCAGTTTGTGAATCTTTCTCGGTGAAAGGATATTAAACAACAGAATGCCTTGAAAATCTGACTTTGAATTAGATACTCTTTTTGTTTAGAATTTGTTTTGTTTTTATTATATTTGAATGATATCTTTGGTTACTTTTGTACTTATGAAGTTGGAATCATAATATCCATTATGAATACTACAGGATTGTATTATGGATCATTTTTAATTACTCTGCATTTATTTGATTGAAATCAGAACCGTCCATGATGAAAATCTACATATCTTCATTATGGAGCTTTTCTTTCTTAGTGCGATGATTTAAAAGCTTCTCATCTATTGCTAGTAGGATCATGAAATATAGCTTACTTAGCATCATTGTCAAGTTCTCACCCTAAGCAGCCAAAGCAGAAAAGGTGGAGAAAGAGGTATATTGTACCACCTTTGAATATTCTGAAGAGTAGGAGGGGAAAATACTCTTTTGTTGACAACTCAGTGGTGCCTCTTCTAGGAGATGTGATGGGGACATCAGAGCATGGAAGGTCTATCAGAGACGTGGCCGTCGATCTACGGCCACAATTCATTCGATATATTTCTGAGTTGTATTATGTATTTTCTTTATTGATGTCATGTTTTATTTACTTTAGTATTTCCCATTATACCCTTACTTAAGGGAGATCATTTGTAAGCACTAAGGGCGTTGTCGTCTTTTATTTCTTGAGTCTTTGTATGAGGCTTTATATATAGCCTCATTGTTGTCTTTTGATGTTAATGAATGATTACTACATAATTTTCCCCTCTTGTGTTTGTGAGTTTGAGAGTTGAGAGCTCTTGAGAAGCATCCTTAGGAGAGGGAGAGTTGCGCCTTACCCACCAATCTAGACGTGTCGGATTCGTGGTCGTTCCGCTAGCATTCTCTTCTCCCCTCCACCGCCGGTATCCTCTCCCCTCCCCACTCCCACCGCCGGCCACCTCCCTCCACACCACCCCACGGCCAAGCTCCACCACCTACGGCCTTCCCCCCCGGCCACCTTCCCTACCCGTCGGCCCCCCCATCCCCTTCCCCCTCACTTGAATTAGTTTCCTAAATTAAGTTGGGTATTATTTGGGAAGGAATTCAAAGTCCAAATTCAAGATTGAAATTGAATTAAAACTTTCTTAAATCAACTCAATCTATTTTAGGAAAGGTTGCCTAATTACATTCTATTTGAATTCAAATCAAATAGGATTAAATATACTCCTTCCTAATTCATATAACTTAAATTAGGAAACCCAAATCTATTCCCTAAATCTCTCTCCCCTCTCTCTAATGCCGCCGGCCCCATACCCATGCCGCCGCCCCTCTCTCTTCCCCTCTCTCTCTCTCCAATCCTCCCCCTCCCATTAAATCCTAATTTCCTATTCTAGCTCCCTCCCAAATTCAAAATTCTGAAAAGAAATTCAGAATTTGGAAACTTTAATCCCTCCATATCCTAACCCTAATTTTCCCCAACCTCTCTCCACTTGGCCGGCCACCCTCTCCCTTTCTTTCCCTTGGATTCCTAAGTAAGAACCCTAATGTCCAAGGGCAACGCTTCAAGGGCAGCAAGGATCTCCCCTCTTCAACCCACCATTCTTTCTCCAACATGAATGGAAGTCCCCGAATGGGACTACGGGTTGGTACTTGACGACGACGACAACATCGACATCCTCCGCTCTCCATTCTTCGACGTCGGATTTGATTTCGACAACACCGTCGAAGAATACTTCGACCGAATCTACATCACTTTGGTAGATACGATTGACGATCAACGGACGAAGGGACGGTGGACCATCCTCGGCCGGATTACGACTCCTTCCCCTCCGGATACTTTCAGACTCAAAGGCTACTACATTCGATTTCTACGATTCATCACCAATACCATTGGCATTCAAGGGGATATCATCCGACGACGATTCCTTTCCGATTAAGGTGAACTTTCTTCCCTCGTCAATTATTTTTTCTTTCACCTCACCTTGTAGGTGGTGACGAATTCGTAACAAGATCAAGGCCGCTTAACTTGCTAAAAGCTTAGTAAACGTAGGATTATTTTGAGTGCTCCTTTATGTTACTTATCTTGGTGTTAATTGAGGGATTATGAATGAACATCTACTATGTTAGCTTTAATTTGATTTTCCAATCTATTTGTTTGTTCAAGCACTTTTCATGAGGTTTGGCCTAAACGCAAGCATCCCTCCTTTGTTTTATTTTATCGTTCTAGATTGCTAGTAGTTTAATCAAATAATTGCTCTTATCATAAATCGTGCAAATCCTAATTTTCAGTCAAAGCATAGTAGTCCTGCATCATCTGGTATCAGAGCATGGTTTGCTCTAGTTTTGCATGCTAGACTTCATCCTAGGAGTTATTTTAACTGTTTCCCTACTTTGTTTCATGCATGCTATCTTTTTAATGAGTTTAGTTACATGATATGCTTGCTGTCCTCTACATTTCTGCATGCATTTAGTGTGTTATAAAGCCTTTTCTCTGGTGTCTAAATGCTGTCATTAACCTTTCAACCTTGCTAGTTGTCTAGGAGACTTAACACCTTAGTTTAGATTGCTGTCCTTAAGTTTCCTGCAGCTTTTAGTATCATTTTAGGGTGTTTTCCTGCACTTACACTTGCTGTCCACTCCTAGTTGTTTCCCCTAAACCTACCCTAGTGTTTAGCAATGGACCCCGAACAACTTGGAAGGACTTTGGACCTACTGGTAGGCCAAATGAATGCTATTAGCCAACAATTAAAAGAAAATCAAGCTGATCTCGCTGATTTTTGTAGAGCCACCACTGACCGCCTTGATACCATAGAGCATGGTAGGAGCCACCCGATTCCGTATACCCCTTCTAGGCCACCCTCTATGTATGGGGACGATCCTTTTATGGATGAGGGGCACCCTCGAGCTCCTCATCGTGTCCCCCACCAGAGGCAAGAGCACCACCACGACCCTGATCTTCCCCTGATGAAGAATATCAAGGTCGATGCACCTACTTTCGATGGTACCCTCGATCCCCAGCTCTTTCTGGATTGGATCAAAGGTATGGATAATTTCTTTAGGTGGTATGACATCTCCGAGGCTAGGAAGGTCAGTTTCGCCAGCATGAAACTAATTGGGAGGGCTAGCCAGTTCTGGTCTAACTTAGAAAGCCTTAGGGAGTCTCGCAATGAGTACCCCATCACTGACTGGTTGTCGATGAAGCGTGAGCTTAAGCAAAAGTACCTTCCTCCTTCGTACTTCCCTAGGCTCTTAGATAGGTGGCATAGACTGACTCAGGGTAGCAAACCCGTCAAAGATTACATCGCCTCCTTCGATGATTTCCTGATCCGTTGTAAAGGGGAGACCTCCACTACCCCTGCACAAATTCTATCCATGTTTCGTACCGGGTTGCGAGAGGACCTTCGCAACAAGCTGTTCGCCCGAAATGTCACAACTCTAGAGAATGCGTATAGTTTAGTACTTGACCTAGAGGAGAGTCGATCCCAGCATTCTAGCCGCCGCCACGACCCTAGACCCCCCTACAGACCGTCAGGTAGTTCCACCCCGCACTCCTCTACTACCCGACCTACTCCGGGTAGTAGCACCCGACCTCCCTCGGGTTCCCCTGCACCTCGACCTGATTTTAGAAGTAAACCTCCCACCCCGGATGCCCCTCGGTCCAGTCCCGGGACCAAGTGCTTTCGATGCCAGGGGTATGGGCATATCGCTTCCCAGTGCTCCAGTCCCTACAAAGTTTCCATTATTGAGGAGTTTACTGAGGAGGATCCTGAGCCCGAGGTTGATCAGGTTCACCAAGTGGAAGAAGAGGGTGATTTCTTCGAGGAGGACGATGACACCGTCGTCCTCCATTGCCTTCAGAAGTTGGACACATCTCCCATCTGCGTGGTGAGATGTGCGCTGTCACACCCTGTTACCTCCGATGACTGGCGTAGGACTTCTATCTTTCACACATACACCAAAATCAAAGATAAAAACTGTAAAGTCATCGTAGATAGTGGCAGTTCCATCAATGCTGTCTCCTCTAGCATGGTGTCCAAATTAGGCTTGTCTGCCGTTCCTCACCCTAGTCCATATAAGGTAGCTTGGGTCAACTCCACTGCCTTGGAAGTGAAGGAACGAAGTCTCGTACCTATCTCCTTTGCCACTTATAAGGAAAATGTATGGTGCGATGTTCTGATTATGGATGTTGGACAAATTCTATTAGGGCGACCTTGGATTTTTGATAATGATGTCCACATCTATGGGCGTTCAAACATCTGCGTGTTTGAACATGCGGGTAAAAAGATTAAGCTTTTACCATCGCAGCCCCGGGTCAAGGAAGAACCTAAACCCCACCCCCTTAAGTCCAAGAAAGGACTAAACTTGGTCACCGCCAAGGTTCTGGACTCTGAGGTCACTCGTGGTGCACCTCTATACGCTTTAGTGGGTCGTGAGATTCCCACCGAATCTGATGACCCCATTCCTCAGGAAGTCCAACCTATCTTAGGGCAATTTGCCGATATCTTCCCGGATGATCTCCCTGATCAGTTACCCCCCCTCCGAGACATTCAGCATGCTATAGACCTAGTCCCTGGAGCCTCCCTCCCAAACCTGCCACACTATCGCATGAACCCCACGGAGCATGCCGAACTTAAGAAGCAGGTAGACGAGTTACTGCAGCGAGGTTTCATTAAGGAAAGTCTTAGTCCCTGCGCGGTGCCCGCCCTTCTCACTCCTAAGAAGGACGGATCTTGGAGAATGTGTGTTGATAGTCGTGCTATCAACAAAATCACCATCAAATATCGTTTTCCTATTCCTAGATTAGACGATATGCTTGATATGATGACGGGTGTCACTCTCTTTTCCAAGATCGATCTCAAGAGTGGATACCACCATATCCGGATCCGACCCGGTGATGAGTGGAAGACTGCTTTCAAGACCAAGGACGGTCTTTATGAGTGGATGGTCATGCCTTTCGGGTTGAGCAACTCCCCGAGCACCTTCATGAGAATTATGACCCAAGTGTTGCGTCCTTTTATGGGTAAGTTTGTCATTGTCTACTTTGACGACATTCTTATTTATAGTCATTCTGTGGAGCAACATCTTGACCACCTTAAGCAAGTCTGTTCTGTTTTAAGGAAGGAACAGTTATACGCTAATCCCAAGAAGTGTACTTTTCTCGTAGATCGAGTCATCTTTCTAGGGTTTATCGTATCGACTCGCGGGGTTTCTGCTGACCCTGAGAAGGTGAAAGCCATAGTTGAGTGGCCTCTTCCTCAGAACATCCGGGAAGTCTGCAGCTTCCACGGATTGGCCACCTTCTATAGGAGATTCATACGAAATTTCAGTACAATCGTATCTCCTATCACTGATTGCCTTAAGAATGGTGATTTCCACTGGACCCCGGCCGCCACCAGAGCTTTTGAGGATATTAAGAAAAAAATGGTGGAAGCCCCAGTGATGAGACTTCCTGACTTCTCCAAAGTCTTCGAAGTGACATGCGACGCTTCGGGGGTCGGAATTGGCGGAGTCCTCTCCCAGGAAGGTCATCTTGTAGCATATTTCAGTGAGAAACTGAATGATATCCGGCAGCGATATTCCACTTACGACAAGGAGTTCTATGCCGTGATCCAATCTCTCCGTTATTGGCGACACTACTTGCTCCCGCAAGAGTTCGTCATCTTTTCGGATCACGAAGCTCTTCGGTATATCAACTCCCAAAAGAAGCTGAATGCACGCCACGGTCGTTGGGTAGAGTTCCTTCAAGAGTATACATATACCCTTAGGCATAAGGCGGGAGTTGAGAATAAAGCTGCCGATGCCCTCAGTCGTCGCATGATGACTACTACCGAGTTGAGGGCTGAAGTCGTGGGTTTTGACCAACTGAAGAAGGACTATTTGGACTGCCCCGACTTCAAAGAAACCTACTCTCTCTTGTCCACGGGCAGCACACGCCTTGTGGACGACTTCCTTTTGGAGGATGGCTACCTTTTCAAAGTCCAAAAGCTTTGTATCCCGAGTACCTCCTTAAGGGATTTTCTGGTCTGGGAACTCCACGCCGGAGGCCTCGCTGGGCACTTCGGTCGGGATAAAACTATTGAGTCTGTGGAGTATCGTTTCTTTTGGCCTAGCCTAAAGAGAGATGTCGGTCGGTTGGTTAGCCGATGTCACACATGTCAGCTAGCCAAACAACGTAAACAGAATACTGGTCTTTACACTCCGTTGCCTGTCCCTAGTTGTCCCTGGCAGGACGTTAGCATGGATTTCATTTTAGGCCTGCCTAAGACTCTCCGAAGAAATGATGCCATCTGTGTGGTCGTAGATAGATTCTCCAAAATGGCTCATTTCATACCGTGCTCCAAAACATCTGACGCCTCCCACATTGCCAAGTTGTATTTCAACGAGATTGTTCGCCTGCATGGTCTACCCAAAACCATCGTGTCAGACAGAGATGTCAAATTCACCCGTTACTTTTGGAAGACCCTTTGGATGAAATTGGGCACCAAACTACAATTCTCTACAGCCTTTCATCCTCAGACTGATGGTCAGACTGAGGTAGTTAATAGGAGCCTAGGGAATCTGTTGCGGTCGTTGGTCGGTGAGCATATTAAGGATTGGGATTCTGTTTTACCTACTGCCGAGTTTGCCTATAATAATTCTGTAAACCGAACCACGGGCCTAAGTCCTTCTGAGATTGTATACGGGTACAAACCTAGGCAACCTTTAGATCTCATTCCAATGTGTTCTAGGTATAGGATGTCTAAGTCTGCATCATCTTTTGCATCCCATCTGCATGAACTTCATAAGAAAATTGCACGACAAATTGAAAAGAGCAATACTGATTATAAATTACGTGCTGATTTGAAACGAAAATTTAAAACTTTTGAGGTTGGTGATTCCGTGATGGTGCGGATTCGTCCGGAACAGTTCCCACAAGGAACGGTTAAGAAACTGCATGCCAAAAGTGTTGGTCCATTCAAAATACTTAAGAAAATCAATGATAATGCTTATGTAGTAGATCTTCCGGCGGAGTTCAACATCAATCCCTCTTTTAACATAGAAGATCTAGTGGCATATGAAGGTCCGGATTTTAATCCGCCAAACCCACTTATACAACAGCCTGGTGTGACCCCACCTTGTGAGATCCCTAACCTACCTCCACTCCCAGATATCCCTAAATCACCCATAGCAGATAAAGTGGACACGATCTTGAGCGATGAAATCATCTCTACAAAGGAAGGTGGACGACGGAGGTACTTGATCAGGTGGAAAGGGAAACCCGAGTCAGAGGATACATGGTTGGATCGTGAGGAGCTGCAGCAGATTGACCCTGATGCATTAGAGATCTACGAGAGCACCAGAGACGCTTACTCGACGGAGTCGAGCTTTCTCCCACCCCGGGAGAATGATGGGGACATCAGAGCATGGAAGTTCTATCAGAGACGTGGCCGTCGATCTACGGCCACAATTGATTCGATATATTTCTGAGTTGTATTATGTATTTTCTTTATTGATGTCATGTTTTATTTACTTTAGTATTTCCCATTATACCCTTACTTAAGGGAGATCGTTTGTAAGCCCTAAGGGCGTTGTCGTCTTTTATTTCTTGAGTCTTTGTACGAGGCTTTATATATAGCCTCATTGTTGTCTTTTGATGTTAATGAATGATTACTACATAATTTTCCCCTCTTGTGTTTGTGAGTTTGAGAGTTGAGAGCTCTTGAGAAGCATCCCTAGGAGAGGGAGAGTTGCGCCTTACCCACCAATCTAGACGCGTCGGATTCGTGGTCGTTCCGCTAGCATTCTCTTCTCCCCTCCCCCTCCACCGCCGGTATCCTCTCCCCTCCCCACTCCCACCGCCGGCCACCTCCCTCCACACCACCCCACGGCCAAGCTCCACCACCTACGGCCTTCCCCCCCCCCCCCCCCCCCCGGCCACCTTCCCCACCTTCCCTACCCGCCGGCCACCCTAGCCGTACCCCCATCCCAAGCATGCCGCCGGCCCCCCCCATCCCCTTCCCCCTCACTTGAATTAGTTTCCTAAATTAAGTTGGGTATTATTTGGGAAGGAATTCAAATTCCAAATTCAAGATTGAAATTGAATTAAAACTTTCCTAAATCAACTCAATCTATTTTAGGAAAGGTTGCCTAATTACATTCTATTTGAATTCAAATCAAATAGGATTAAATATACTCCTTCCTAATTCATATAACTTAAATTAGGAAACGCAAATTTATTCCCTAAATCTCTCTCCCCTCTCTCTAATGCCGCCGGCCCCATACCCATGCCGCCGCCCCTCTCTCTTCCCCTCTCTCTCTCCAATCCTCCCCTCCCATTAAATCCTAATTTCCTATTCTAGCTCCCTCCCAAATTCAAAATTCTGAAAAGAAATTCAGAATTTGGAAACTTTAATCCCTCCATATCCTAACCCTAATTTTCCCCAACCCCTCTCCACTTGGCCGGCCACCCTCTCCCTTTCTTTCCCTTGGATTCCTAAGTAAGAACCCTAATTTCCAAGGGCAACGCTTCAAGGGCAGCAAGGATCTCCCCTCTTCAACCCACCTTTCTTTCTCCAACATGAATGGAAGTCCCCGAATGGGATTACGGGTTGGTACTTGACGACGACGACAACATCGACATCCTCCGCTCTCCATTCTTCGACGTCGGATTTGATTTCGACAACACCGTCGAAGAATACTTCGACCAAATCCACATCACTTTGGTAGATACGATTGACGATCAACGGACGAAGGGACGGTGGACCATCCTCGGCCGGATTACGACTCCTTCCCCTCCGGATACTTCCAGACTCAAAGGCTACTACATTCGATTTCTACGATTCATCACCAATACCATCGGCATTCAAGGGGATATCATCCGACGACGATTCCTTTCCGATTAATGTGAACTTTCTTCCCTCGTCAATTATTTCTTCTTACACCTCACCTTGTAGGTGGTGACGAATTCGTAACAAGATCAAGGCCGCTTAACTTGCTAAAAGCTTAGTAAACGTAGGATTATTTTGAATGCTCCTTTATGTTACTTATCTTGGTGTTAATTGAGGGATTATGAATGAACATCTACTATGTTAGCTTTAATTTGATTTTCCAATCTATTTGTTTGTTCAAGCACTTTTCATGAGGTTTGGCCTAAACGCAAGCATCCCTCCTTTGTTTTATTTTATCGTTTTAGATTGCTAGTAGTTTAATCAAATAATTGCTCTTATCATAAATCGTGCAAATCCTAATTTTCAGTCAAAGCATAGTAGTCCTGCATCAAGATGTTTTTGAACCTTCAGTGCAAACATCTGAAAAGCTTATGAGTAAGAGAGGTATTAGTACACACTGTTTTCAAAGTGTGAAGTGTAATGCAATGGTCAAAAGTTTTTTTTCTATATTTTAATGCTCAAAATGCAAAGCACAGTGGCATTTTATTAATTAAGTTGTTCATGATTTGTGTATCATGGATGCATATATTATTTGCATATAATACCCATTTAATTAATCAAATCTAAAACACATAAGGTAGTAAATTTCACAAAATATAATGATGCATCCAATAACAACAAGAAAGCATGGATTACTTAATTAATTACATTAAAATCATATTAAATTGAAAATAAATATGATGTGCATCGTTAATTTGAATATGATCTTTAAAAGTGAAGGTGTAAATTCTAACAATTTCTACTATGTATAGGAATAAGCAAAAAATTAGTGTCGCAAATTTTGACTATTGCATGATTGCTTAACAAAATTAAAAGTAAAAATGCAAATTTAAAGTAATATTTTGATCAAAATAAAAGTTTAATAGAAAAAAATATCAAGTCCCTCAAGTGAAATTATTGATCATAACTATCTCATCAATTCATATAATTCCTCTCTTTATCAGTAGAATTTCTTCATTTTCAAAGCATGTTTTATCGAGTCATCCACGTCTTCTATTTCTTGGACAACAACATTAGTAAATATAGGTCTAGATGAATTATGTTTCCTTGTAGATGAATCTTCTATTGTTTTTTACCTGCTAAGTCTTTCATGTTACAAACCAGTCCGGGAGATAGGAGTACTGAGATGGGAACAGATAGTTGGACAGATATTTGAAGCTTAAGATACCAAAATAATTAAAAACCATTTTTATTCTTCCTTTACATTCATAAAAATTTCTAATAAGCCACTAAACCAACATTTTCATTCATTCATCAAGATGATCACATATATCATGAAATAATATAATTGACCTAAAATGGACATTTGAAAGGGAAGCATCTAAACTATTATATATATAAAACAAAATAATACAAGTATCTAATATTATTCGCTTCACGTCAATTATATATAAAACCCCCCTTCTTTTATCCATTTACTTTATAGAGGATTTTCCTGAAAGATGTTTATCAACTAAAGGGATGAATTATAAATATAATTTAGTGGACATATCATAGTTCTAATTAACAATAACTCAAAATAACTAAAGCAGCATGCATCCTAGTCATCATATTTAAGCTGTAAAGAAAATAATAAAACTTGTTTTGTATTTGAATAAAAATCATGACCATAAACATTGCTTAGCAGTTAGAGGGATGTACAGTTATGAAATCATGATATTTTATTTAACATTTAGAGCTTGAACAAGTGTTGAGCTTTTCATATTATAGAACTTTCAATATCATAAAATTTCTCATTTCATAATTTATGCTTTAGTCTATACTTAATATATCTATCTCAGGGGCACCAACTAACCCAACTCACCCTTGGCCAATACTTCCCCCATTGACTTGGTGGAGCGTTGTCTACTATTGTCTAAGTTGAAAGGGCATCAACTCACTCCTGCCATACACCTCTCTCATCGGCATATTGGTGTGTATGTCATATTTCTATTTTAGTCCTAGGTGGAACGTAAAGTCATCAATGTAGCAGTACATTAGCGTCCCCTGATAATATCGTAAGGGGGTGACTCCATCATTCAACATGCATACAAGCATACTTATACACAATTTTCTTTCCATTCATTCTTCTTTTCATGCAATATCCATTAGTGGGAAATATTACATTGAACAATATAAGCATTTAAACTAAACATTGAGGTTTACATTTCCTTCATCTCAATAAGAAGGAATATTACTTTGAAAAAGATGGCTTATCATGACTAAATTGCATAGTTACTCTTATAGCAATGAATCATCTTATGCATATAAAGAAGTAGAAATCATAAGCATCTCAAAAATCAACACTAGGTTTGGGAGAAAGGAATTGATAATTCAATTCAAAAATGAAATCACCCACCTTAATTTATTGGATTTTGAACTAACTTCTCAATTTCAATATCAACACCTCCTTAATCAACTCCTATAAACCAATCACAATAACCAACTTGAAGACATATGCTAAGTAAAATTGATTGAATTCCCTAATACCTAGATAAATCTTAAACTTCCCTCGTGGATTAATGTCTCAATTAGTATAAATTACATGTCTATAAGCAAGCAATCATTTATAACCTTACTCCTTTTATCTTATGCAATATTAAATTATTATCTAATTAAAGAATCTAATATCATTATATATTCAAGTATTTTGATTATTTTATGAGTAATAATAAGTAAATTATTTTCTTTGAAGAAAATAGACTTTCTTTATCAAAGTTATGCATGGATAATTCTTTATTAAATCTTAAGCTCATTTATATGAGAATCATAAACCTTTTCATCTAAAAATCATTATGATGATTAAATATAATATAAATATTAAAACGTCATTGATAAAGCCCTAATTAAATATAATTTAAACATTCAATTACAAATTATAAACTAGAGAATATGATTTAAAGTGTTTATACTTTCAAACCTTACTAATAAATATTTTTCATTAAAAATAAATTACATATTTTGTCCTTATTCATACATAAATTCCATCAACAATCAAAACTCACAAAATAAAATGCCTAATAGAATTATGAGTTAACGTCATCAAATTAAGATAGGGATAACCTACAATTGTAAATCAAGCAAGACTATTTTTCATTGTAAACATGCTTTAGAGAAACTTGGGGTTTTTTGTAGTTTTAGGATTTTATGCAAGATGAATATGCTAAATAATCCTTGAGACTTTGCATGCATTTCTCTAAATGTGGGAAAACCTAGATTTGAATGCCAGCTCAAAATTATTTCATCTCAAACATATCTTTGAAAATTTTTGGGCTTGGGTTTATTTTTCAATAGAAGTCGAAAGGAAAATCGTAGGAGTTTCTTCCTCCTCAAAAGTGATATTGAGCTTGCATCCAAGCTTCATTGGTCACCTCCACATGCAATTGAACCGGAGGCTTGCTCGCGACTTTGCCTACTTGGTTCTCACTCTCTTATATTTGCTCGCTCGCTCTCTTCTTCTCAAAGAGGGTTGGTTCAATTATACCAGCCAAGGATTCTGATGGACCGGCGGCTGAGCCAATGGGCCCCACTAGGGTGGGCGGCTGGCAAGAAGAGATAGGGGGAATTGTTTAGGAAAGTTTTAATTACAATTGGGAGGGAATTAATTAGAGAAAGAAATTTAATTCGAATTTAAATTTGAGAGGGAATTATTTAGGGAAAGCCCATGGGTGTTAATATTTATTATTTAAGGGGGAATTAATGGGAAATTGTTTAAGAAATTTTTACTTATAATTGGGAAGGAATTAATTAAGGAAAGAGATCTAATTTGAATTCAAATATGAGGGGAAATTATTTTGGGAAAATGGGTTGATTTGGGAGGAAATTAAGAGAGCCTATTTAAGGCTAACTATGAGGTGATTTCATATTATGCTTGATTTTGCTAGAATTAGTTTTGCTTAAGTTGAGTGGGCTCTAGCCGACGGCTAGGGATTTGGGAGAGCTGGATCTCCAATTGAAGATCCAACTGTATCTTGCTATTTTCTTTCATATTTCTTGTAATCAAAAGATTTGTGGTGTTCTTCTTCCCAATTTTTTCTTGTGGTATGCTGATTTGGTTGCAAGTGCTTTTACTTATCAAATTGATATCAAAGCATAGATCTGGGTACCTATGGCAGAAAGAAAGGTAGAAGTGTTAGAAAGGGATATTAGACAATTGAAATCTAAAATTTCAAATTTTTAAAGTCAAATTTCAGCCGTCTATGAGAATATCGATGAGAACTTCGCCATCATGGAGAAGAAGATGAGGAAGATGCTCGAGGCCCAAACCAAAACGGTGTCGTTGGAGGCGGGGAGGAGCTGCCGTCGGCCAAGGGAGTGAAGGAAACCCTAATCTGATAAGGATAGGGAAATATCAAGAGGTGAAAATGTTGGGGGAAGAAGAGGAGATGCCACTTTTGGAGCCACTTCCAAGGAGGGGAAAGGGTGAAGGAGTGAGATTTTTTGTGAAACTGCAAAATTTGGAAGGAGAAAAAATGGGGAGAAGATAGAAGCCCCAGACATGGCTCAACCACCCCTACAACAGTATCAAGGGGTGTTCTAGCCAGTTAAGGGGTTGCCTCCGCGGAAACACGACCATGCTATCATCTCGAAGGAAGGAGTCTCATCAATCAATGTTCGTCTGTATCGTCATCCCCAAATCCAGAACGAAGAGATTGAGAGATTGATTAGGGAGATGCTTGAGGCAGAGATCATTCGACCCAGTGTCAATCCATTTTCTAGTCCACTGCTATTAGTCTAGTATGCTTCAGCAACAGTTTTCTTTGTTCCACCTTAGGACAATTTGACTCCTTCGGAGGGAAATATTGATAGATTGGTGGTTGAGTCAGTGGGCCCCATTAGGGTGGGCGGCAGTCAAGAAGAGAGAGGGGGAATTATTTAGGAAAGCTTTAATTATAATTTGGAGGGAATTAATTAGAAAAATAAATCTAATTTGAATTTAAATCTGAGAGAGAATTATTTAGGAAAAGCCCATAGGAGTTAATATTCATTATGTAAGGAGGAATCAAGAGGGAATTGTTTAGGAAAATTTAAATTACAATTGAGAGGGGATTAATTAGGGGAAGAGATATAATTTAAATTCAAATCTGAGAGTGAATTATTTTGGGCAAGGTGGCTGATTTGGGAGGAAATTAAGGGAGCCTATTTAAGACTAACTATGGGGTGATTTCAGATTATGCTTCATTTTGTTGGAATTAGTTTTGCTTATGTTGAATCAATTGGAGAGGAAGATCCAAGTGTATCTTGCTATTTTATTTCATATTTCTTGCTATCAAAATATTTGTGGTGTGTTCTTTCCAATTTTTTCTTGCGGTTCACTGATTTGGTATTAACTGCTTTTACTTCCTATCAGATTTAGCCCCCCTCATTTTTCTTTTTTCTTCTTCAAACAATTTGTTTATTTACCTAAGCAAAATAATAACATATATAATTTTTTTAAAATTAATCATTTTAAGTAAATTCGATCTCGATGATTTAATTAAGTCTTAAAATTATCCATACATCTTAATTTAATAATATTTTAAATTAACTAAATAAATTTTTTTATTCTTTACATGAAAGACCACATTCAATTAATTTCTCCCTGTGCCTCACCAATTTATCTCCATTTTAGGTTTTCATAACCAAATGTTCCTCTCCTACATCCTTCATTTCACTAATTATCGACTAACAACTTTCATCAATTTAACCCAGATTAATTGTATCAACATCACCCCTCAAATAATCTCCTTTTTGAATTTTGGTTATACTTGATAAAACATCATTTCATTTAGAAGTTTTGATGAAAAAGAGTTTCTTTTCTTAGCGTCAATATGTAGAAATACAATCAAAATGAAATTTATAAAAAATATATATTATTTGGTATGTAATGAATTATTAACATGCTCAATGGCATGCCAACTCCTTTCACATCCAACAATGTTACAATTCAAGTTCAAAATTTCAATCACCAATTTTTTTAATTTGGGGTCACTACACCATACATCACCCACTACTTGTATTAATATATATATATATATATATATATATATATATATATATATATATATATCAATCAATCAAAAAGTTTCAAATTTTGTAACATCAATTAATATATTTACTTGCAAATTTCTCATCTATGGAAGGCAATCTTAGGTGCAAATAGCTTCCTGTATGATTGTAAATAGACAACTCATGGTCAATAACCATCTTTCATTTGAGTCTCTCACCAACATGTCTATAACCATATAGAAGTCCTCGATCAATAGTCCATCTAATTGTATTTTATTTTATTTTATTTTACATTTTGTAAAACAAATTTTGGATTATGATGATAGCCGGTTTTGTTGCAAATCTGGATTTAGGGATTATAATTTTGATGATAACAAATATTTGTGTGCTCTGTATTTTGGTCAACTAATATTTCAGGTATAAAAGATCAAATGCAATCCAAGCCAACTTAAGAACGGGTCCGTGTGTGTCTAAGTTGTAATTTTTCCCTTTCTTGAGTCAAATATAATGTAAGTGATCCCCTAGCTAAGTAACATTGCACACACACACTCAGGGGGAGAGTTTTTAGTGAGTTAGAGTCTCTGTTTTCAAGTTTTGTTCGTATCGTCCTGGACGATCCAGTGAAAAAAGAAACCCTAATTAGGACGATCATGTTAAGTCGGTTTGATTAAGCTGATCATCCTGGACGATACACATATTGTACAGGACAATAGGCTTAAATCAGAAATTCTCAGCCGCCAGATTAAGTTAGGCAAGTTTTTATTTTTAGAGATTTGGTCTGATCGTCCCGGACGATTCATTATAATCATGTCTAAATTAGTCTGATGATTAAGGAAAGTAATTAAGGTTTAATTGATTCGATCATATCGTCCTGGACGATCGCAAGATCGTACGGGATGATATGTTAAAAATCCTGACCGTCCAATGCCTTTCACATGTACGTCCAGAGCTGTATGCAGGACGATTTTGTCATTTTTAAACTAATCGTACAGGACGATGGACATATCGTCCTGGACGATTAATGACTGATTAAGTCATTTTGAAATCGTCCAGCATGCTCTGACCTGTACGTCCAGAGCTGTATGTAGGACGATTTTGTCGTTTTGGAACTAATCGTACGGGACGATACCAATATCGTCCTGGATGATCAAGTCATTTTGAGATCGTCCAGCACAAGTTCCCCTGGACGACCAGAGCTGTCTTCTGGACGAAATTCCTGATTTACACTAATCGCCCCGGACGATCGCAGAATCATATGGGACGATATGAACAAATTTTGTATACTAATCGTCCAGAGGAACCAGATCGTTCAGGCTGATACATGTGATTTTGAACTGATCGTACAGGACGATCGATCGTCCTGGACGATCTTTGACGACCAGTTGAGATTTAGGGCAATTTTTGAGCCCTCCTATTTAAAATCTTTTTCTTCCAACAAGAAAAATATTTTGTCACTTTCCTTTCCAGAGAAACCTTGAGAGAGAGAGAGAGAGCTTGGGAGAGAGAGAGAGGATCTTGTGAGGGGGAGTTTGTGAGGGATTCACAAAGGTTGCTCCAAGCAAGGGTCTGAGTCGTCTTCTTCGTTCATCGTCTCTTGTCTTGTCGGTGTCTCTGTGGGAGGATCGTTCGCAAGAAGATTCGGGTTCTCTGTCTGCTTCAGGAGGAAGCAAAAGGAGTCCAAGTTCTCTGTCTGATTCAGGAGGAAGCAAAAGGAGTTCAGGTTCTCAGCCTCACCGTGTTGGTGGAAAAGAGTTTTTGTACATGCTTCTCCGTCTTGCTGTGGGTGCAGAAGGAGAGTCACTTAGTGTTAGTGCAATATCCTGAGGGGAGGCTCCGGGGAGTGGACATAGGTCAAGTTGATCGAACCACTATAAAATATGGTGTGTTCTTTCTGATTATTTTCTGCATTTTATTTTTATGTTATTATCTGCTTGGGTGAAATCTGTGATTGATCTTTTCATTACTTTGTTTACTTATGTCCGCTGCAAATTATCAAAAGATCTTTCCTGTTGCTCACGAATTTTTAAAATAACTAATTCACCCCCCTCTTGGTTAGCCTCGGGACTAGTTCATAAGGGCTTAACATCCCTATCGAACTTTCAAGTGGTATCAGAGAATACTCACTTGACTTTCAGGTTTGATGTAATGGTTGGTGTTGTTGACCATCCACCTATCATCAGTGACACAAAAGAGGTGCTTGTATCTCGTCACGTCCTTGATATGCACCACTAATTGCATGCTTCAACTTGTCCATTGCGTCATAAATATATCCCATTGCGATCCTTTTGTTTTTATTGATTAACCTCAGCATCTTGATCAATAAACTTGTCACCTTTAAAACATAGGTCTCATCATTCTATAATGTAGTCTTGAGGTTAATCCAATTTAGCTTTTGTTTTTTCCCTTATAATTTACAGTAAATTTGGACTTATACCTATTTTCGAAGATAAAGATCGCCTTAAAATTTTCCTTCTGCTCATATGTGCTTGCTAGAATGAGGAAAGATGTTGCAAAATGAGTGAGATGTCTGCCTTTATGGAATGCTACACCAATTATGTATTTACTCATATTAAGAAAACTCATGATCGTATAAAGCGGTTGTCTTAATAATTGTCGTAGATTAAGCTTCCCAATATTCCCTAACGTTAGGTGTATGTAATGAGTTGCACAAGATGTCCAATATAGGTGCATCGTTTCATCCATAAGCATTTGACCTATTAGAAAGAAATTTCATAAACTCAAAAACATTTAAAATGTCTAAATTATATATATATATATATATATATATGAAATATTATAAAAAATTAACTTTAGAGAACATAGTTATGTTTATTTTATACCTCTTTTTCTTCTCTAATCTTTTTAATTTATAAATCAAAGAGCTTAAAAAGCTTCGCATAAATCTTCAAAATTTTAGATGCATTAATTGATACCAAGAAGATTATGTCTAATAGTGAATAAATTAAGTTAATTATTGATGCTATTTTCGAGGAATCCACTCATCTAGCATAAGAGTATAAGCCTTTTCTTTCTAAACCTTTTTGTGCTTTTTCATATCCTTCATAGTTCTCTACTTCTCGATCCATATTACACAATGGCTTCTACCATATGTTAAAATCTCTCAAACTTCATTGCATTGAAAGGGATGTTAGCTTAATCAAACCACCTAGCTATTTATTGTTTGTCTAAGTTTTTTTTTAAATCACAAACGGCTATAAATTCTTTCTTTTTGCAACTTTTTTTAAGGTTTTAGATCATGAAATAATTCATAGATATTTCATTTTGGGGAGCTTTGAGTCAATGCTAGGTGCATTTATACTTCTTATTTCCCTAGCTTGATTATAAGGATCTATTTTAACAATACGTGGGCATTTAAACATTTGATTCTTTGATAATCTATATCACGCTCATTACATTTCATATGTAAACTGTGTTTCTTTTTTTTATTTCGCCTCTTTTGGATAAGAAAATACTTTATCTTTTACCTTTAAAGGAATTCTTACACTTAATCACTTTGCTCCTCTAGGACGCCAAAAAAGTACCAATGAGATGTTTTTTGGGTCAAAATATGCCTTGATTAGTCTCTTTACCACAATAAATAGATATGTGATAGAGTATTTGATTTAGATTTTAAATTTATGTACTTCAAGTCAGATCATTCTTCCTAACATTAAAATTAGTCTTATCTAATAATTTAAGACCGTCGAACTCTCACATGTGCAGCATGAAAGAAAATCAAGTCAATAAAAGGTTTTGAACAATAACAACAACAAGCCTTTATCCCGCTATGTGGGGTCGGCTACATGAATTATTTGTCTCCATTGTGTTTTGTTAATATAACACAATGTATTAAATGATTCATGTCATGATTATTCGATAAATTTTATGCTGGTTGTCAACTATCTAACGCAACCCTCCACTTTTTTCATCCAAGACCTGGGACCTAGGACTTGGCAACGACAGTGTTAAAAGGTTTTGAAACCAAATAAAAAAAATAAAGGAATCTAGAAATTTAAAAGCTAAATATAAAGAATGAAGTTCTTAAATAATACGCGATAATCAAGAATACCCCTGATAGGTTACACCATTGTCATTGAGAGTCCACAAAAGAGATGTGGTTTAAAGGAATCCGTTGGTGTAGTGGAGCAGCCAAACCACACTGGTATTGTGATTGAGAGGTATTGAGTGTGAAAAAGTTGAGGCTGATGGGAGATGCTGAAAAGGTGAGATGGTTTGAGGGTTTCTTTTTTTAAACCAAGTTTAATAAACACACCTCGCAGAACTGAATCGAGTGTAGGAGAAGGCTAAACTGGTTTCTGTCCAATTGATGATGTGGCAGTTCATGTGAGAGCTTATAGCACATTGGGCAATTACGCTCAAATTGTTGCAATGTGATTGCATGACTGCAGATGCAAGATGCTCCCTCAGTACAAGTGTACAACTAAAAGTGCACTTTGAAGTTGATGTTGGTTCTTTGAACTAACCATAAACGAGTAGCTCATCTCATTAATAGAATTAATGCCACTGTCCTAAAGTTTAATTCATGATTCCGTACCCAATAAAGCTCACGGTAAAAGAAACGGAGTAGGTGATTGGATACAGATTTATCTTATTTTGTTATGCATTGGTGCTGGTGTGTAAAAGTAGCATGCCCACTAAGGATGAAATAAGACTTAAACAGCATTTTTTTTTTTTCAGTTTTGTTTTGCTTCATCCAATTGATTAATCTCAAGGTCCTAAAGCTTAGAAACAGAGGAGACAACTTGATAGTGTGGAGAGAGATTTCAGATATAAAGATGTGGTATCCTACACCTGACATATTTATATGCATCATGGTTACAGGATTCTGATTTTGCTTTTATCCAACAATAATTTTGTATGCTTTTTAGATTTTGGCAGTATCTAGCAATAGTTACTCTTGAGATTTATCGGCTTAAATGAGATAGATCTGACAGGGTATAGATTACTTTTTTCGACTACAAATTATTGAGAAGATCAAGAGAGTTTATCTTTTGCATCAATATTCTCATATTCTGAACCAGGGCAAGTAGAAAAAGAAGTAAGAAGAAAGAAGCGCGTCTTTCCGCTTACAAAGAGTCTAAAGCACAGGGGCAACGCTACTGTTTCCTTTGACTGCTCTGGGGTACCCTTTCCAGTAGACAAGATTGGCGCTCCATTGCAATTTTCTAAAACTGTTCCAAGTGAGAGAGGTAAAGAATTTAACAGCACCTCTAGATAGGTCTCTTTTAGTTTTTCCATGATTAATTGATTTCATATTTCCAGAAATGAATCCTAGTAATCAAAAACACTTTAGAAGAGCTAGAAGGAGGAGGAAGGCTAAGTCTAGAGTCTCCAAAATAGTGGATGATCATGCTTCCCCTGTGAGAGTTGGTCAGCATGGTTTTACAAGTTTGGATCAGAATCGAAAAACTAGTTTTCTCCCAACATCAAGCCCTAGCAAAGAGCCTTCTTCTGCTTCATTTGAAGCTGCTGGAAGTTGTGAGATCCCTTCATCTGAAAAAGTAAGTTCATACTTGGTATACATGACTTGCATTCAATAATCTTATGTTGGCATCCCTATCGGTGCATTTTATAGGATAACAAAGTCAACCATTTGGTAAAGAGTGCTAATTTGCTGCTTCAGGTGGATTCAGCTCTGGATAATCGAAAAATCACAAAGACAAGACATTGTAGAAGGTCCAGAAAGAGAGGGAAGGGTGGTCACTGTGATGCACAACACATGGCACACTCTTTTCTCCAACCTCAATTAGATTTCAGCTCAAACCATTCATCTGCCATACGAATACCAGAAAGAGGAAATTATTCAGAGAATGCAGATGGCATTCAATTGCCTGCAGCTAATAAATTGGTGTTATCAGCTGAAAAAGAAAAATATTCTTTGATCAATGCTACACTTGATGACTCTAAAAACGTTTGTCTTCCATCTGAGGTCAATACAGATTCTCCTAATTGTTCTGATATTGGAAAACATCGGAAGAAAATCAACATGGCAAGAAGGCAGGAGATGAAGTGCTTGAGAAATGAAGTTCATGAAAATCACAGAGCAGACACTGCTAGTTTGCCTGACAGTATCATTTATAAAGGTAAAGTTGATACTGGTGCTTTGGCACTACATAATGTAAGTTCTTTGGATAACGAAACGGATTGCCCTCTTTTTGCAGTTGAAAAAGCATTGAGAAACCCTTTTAGAAAGAAGTTGCTTGTCCTTGATCTCAATGGTATTCTCTGTGATGTTGTTTTTGACTCTCATGGCTCTTGTTTGCCACATAAAAGGGTTAACATGCGATCAGGTAAACAATTCCCATCATAAATAAATTCCTAAAGTTGCATGTTAGAAATGTGGCTTCATATTTTGCAAAAATAGATGTGCTAATGCTTTATTGTGTTGTATTTTAGTTTTCAAAAGGCCATTCTTGGATGATTTTCTTACCTTCTGCTTTGAGAGATTTGTTGTAGGCATCTGGTCTTCAAGAAACAAGTATGTCATCTAAACAATATTTGATTTTTGTTTTCTTTTATTTTCTTCTCTTATCTGACATGTATCAAGTTTAAATCTTTATAGTGCTTTAGGAATAATTCTTTCCGCAGCCTCATCGGACTCTTCTTATTCTACTTATTTTGCTACTGTTGCTCCTGTTATAACCAATATGTCAATTTTTATTTATTTCTGAAGGAATAACATCATTGGAGTCATCAATTATGTAATGGGGGATTCCAAAGATAGATTACTGTTTTGCTGGGTATGTGAGTGATCAAGTCATTATGATTGTAGCACGAAGTGTACTGTTTACCATTTTATGCTGTTGTATGCCTTTTGTTTTACCTTACCAGCCTGCTTTAGCTTTTTGAATCTTTATTCTTCATTCAGTTTTGTTTAGTACTGCATATGGTGTTAACTATACGGGTATCTTTTTGAACGACTATAGCAATGTTACCTCTGTTCTAGCTTTGTTCCTTTATATTTATTTCACATTTGTTCCATCTCTTCAACCTGTGGGTTATCCTCCATTGTGCATGCGAAAACTGTCAAGTCTATTTATTTTTTGCCTTCTCTCCAATAGGTGCTACCACCATACTCTCTTATGGCTGTACATTAAATAACTTGTTGGTAAATTAGAGGACTATGACATACTTTGTGGACTTTTGAGGGACTTGATTTTCCACGGAGGCATTATGTGGGAAGTTCTGGATGTTGCATGGGTTGAATTGGCAAACTATTTCTTTCTTTTAGCATGCCATTATTATGACAAATCAAATGATAGGTTCCGAAACTGTACATTACCAAGTTTATTATGGTTTTTCTCACTAGACCAACTCCCTAGCTGAAATCAATGTTTAAATAAATCATGTTCAAGATTCACTTTTAATTGTGATTATTGCATCACTCACATGATTGAAAGGTTAATAGTAAAATCGTGAGGAATGTCAGTAGCCATAGTTGTTCTAGCCAGGATGAAAATAAGCTAGCTGATGTTTTCTTTAGAGTACAAGTACAGAATGCGTTTAGCAGCAACGAAAGAAGTACAATTCTCTTTATTTGGTACTCATGATTCCTTATTTTAGCTTAACTGGCTCTGAACCAAAAGGATGAACATATCAGATTGTCCATTGTTTGTGAGATCTCTGTATCTGTCACAGCATCTACAGAGAAAAAACAAAGGAAACTTTTTTGACTTGATAAACTTGCATGCCTATTGTCATAACTAGTAGGTACACCACTTGCATACCTGTTGTCATAGCTAGTATATTACTGAAGCTTTATAAGTAGATCTAATCAATTAGCTGAAGCAAACAAGCTCAAATAAGCCATAACTGATCTTGTCATTTGCTGTACGTAGATTGTAGTTTCCCTTGCAGTTGGTGCTCGTGCTGCAATTTAAAGACTTACAGTGTGATGCTTTATTTTGCTTCGACTTTATAAATGTATCAAGTTCTTTTTCCTTGTATTATCCATTTAGTTTTCTGTAATCATTATTTAAAGTAACTAATTAATTGTTAGTTGTATCTGTTTTTGCATCACTCTGCCATATCGTATGCAGGATCAATCTAAATGCACAGTTACTGGTTTTAATACAATTGAGAATAGGCATAAACCATTGGTATTGAAGGAGTTGATTAAATTGTGGGTCAAAGAGGAAGCTAGCCTTCCATGGGATAAGGGGGAGTACTCTCCATCTAATACTTTGTTGGTTGATGATTCACCATACAAGGCCCTCTGCAATCCTGTATACTTTTTACCACTTGTTTTTTATTTTTCCTGTCTTCCTTTTCTTGGTTTTATTAGGATATGTTCATGTGTTTCCCCATTGACAGCCACACACTGCCATTTTTCCTTTTCCATATGATTTCCGAGATGAAGGCGATAACGGTTTAGGTAACTCCATCAAAATGCATGAGTTTTGATTAATTTCCATTCAAAATCGTGGTTCTCAGAATTTTATTTGGATCAGGGCCAGGAGGAGCTATTCGACTTTATCTGGAGAGCATTGCCAGTGCTGATGATGTCCAAGAGCACGTGAAAAAAAACTCATTTGGCCAACAGGCTATAACATCTAAAGATAAAATGTGGAGCTTTTATAAGAAGATCATAGACAAGAACAACTCCATGGCTTTAAGCCGACAAAGCTGGTGACTATTGATTTTCTTGTGATTTATTGGCATTTCTGAGATGAGCAACATGTCTGTGTGGCCATTGTTTATTAGCTGGATCAACAAAAGATTCTGGCATTCAACTGCAAATTTATGAAATAGTCTAATGTTCCGGATTTGGCCTAAAGTTCTGAGTATGGTCAAGCTGATTGATCCCAGAAAGGAAACTTTTCTTGATTTATGAAAGAATGGAGACGGGTAAGTGGTATTTAAACGCTGAAGTATTTATTTCATTTTAGAGAAACAGTTCTCTAGCTAAAAGTTGGGCCCACTCTGACCCTATTGGCCTCGCTAAAATTTGGTCAGAGTGGCATCCCCCCATTTCTTTTTGTGCTTTACTAATTATCGTGAAATAATCAACATGATGGATGCCTCAGTCAGAAATTATCTTTTTAAAGCTTAGAGAAACACATCTTCATTGTGCCAAGCTTCTTGTGTCATAATTGTAACACACTTAGATCTAGGTTGGATTCTGGCTGGCATAGAGTGAAATGCGAGCTTGACGCCGCATGTCATTGCTGCCAATCAATCTATGCTTATAAATTCTGAGAAATGCTGCCCTGCTTAACCCCCCACCTAAAAAATGGCCTGATGAGTTAGCATGATGATTTGGCAATACACCCCAACATGAGGTTTTTAAGTGGTTTGGTTGGATGCAAATTAAATGCATTAAAATATCTATGTTTGTTATGATGCATTTAAAATGATTTTAAATGTGGATGATTTAGTGCGGTGGCATGCGGCAAGCAACCGCAATAGGTAGTGGCAGGTGACAACAACAGGCAATGACAAGTAGCGATGATGGTGGCAATCAACCGACAGGATAGCAAGTAGCGATGATGGCCAGTGGCAAGCAACTGACAGGACGGGATAGTGGGCGGTAGCGGCGTCCTAACAATAGCATATTGGAAGTAGCTTGCTTTTGGTAATTTTCAAATTCAGTGAAAACTGATTTCTCAAATTTTTATTTTATATTTCTTTTGTTTCATATCAAACAAAAAAATTTAAATGCAAGGAAATATAATATTGTAATCTACTAATTCAGTCTACCAAACAACACATAAGATTTATCTCTTTAAACACACACACATATATATATATATATATATATATATATATTAGTGTAGCACATTAAGATATTTTTTGAATTGCTGGTTGGGCAACATAGCTTTTTTTTTTTCTTTTATCTCGGATAATTTTTTTATGAATATATGGATTACATGATGACAAAAAGCTTTTCTAGCTGGAAGAACTTGCCTGGAAGAGTGCAAATAGGCTTAAGTGAAAAATGGCCCATGCAGTTGGCCTAATTACAAAAACAGCCATTGAGACTCTTGGTTGATGAATTCAGCCATAATTTAAGGTTTTTACCCCATATTATGTATTTGTCTATTCTACCCAAACAGGCATCTTGATGCGACTGTATACATCAAACTTGTTCTCAATAATTCATCATGTTCATATGAAGTTAGGTGCTCACTTGTCAATTATGGCCATTTTCATGATAAAAAAGCTTGATGTTCTCTAAAGCTCCGTCCTGCCATGTGAACCATTTTGAAAGCTTTCTATATAACTGCCCATCATTATCTTCCAATGATGTCTGTGCAACCAAAAATTTCTTATGAAATAATCTCTTGTGTAGTCATTCTAAATGTTTGGCTTTCTATAAATGTACTTTAAAGATAATACATCTGAGTTGGCTAACTTGTCTCATATATGTATATTAGTGTATTTAAATGACCCTTTTGATATTTGTTGGATTACTTAATGACTTGAATGTACTGTTTTGGCCTAATTTGTCAGGGTAACCAACTGAATTCTGCTTTTTTTATTATTTGAAAGAGCAATCTTCTCTTATATCTCAGTGTACTTTATTTTATATTCTGTATTTCTCTCTTTCACATAAAGTGGAATATTGATGCTGTAGTATATTTTTTTGGTGCATTCATCTTCAATTTGATATTTTCTTTTTGCAGTAAAGATTCATCTCATGTTCTTTACTTCCCTTCTCCCAAACACAAACGAGCTCATTACATTTTTGTTTCATTGCAAGTGTTTGGATCTTAGTTACACACACAAGTTTTTAGCCATCAAGATTGAAATTCATTTACTTATGATTAGTTTCAAGAATGAGACAGTTTAAACTTGTTCTTGAAAGGAAGATTCAATCTTTTTAATATACTAATAATGAGATAAACTAATCTTAATTACTCTAACTGAATGGAACAGATGCATTAATGATTGATCTTTAAAATTAAGAAACAAAGACTTACATAAAACAAATTGGTGGCCAAAGAGAAGAATGATTTAAACTCAAGAGGTTGATTGCAAAACAATTGTGCCAAGAAAGATGATAATGAAGTTAGGTGCTCACTTGTCTATTGTGGCCCTTCTCATTATAACAGCATAATCATTATGATCTCTAAAGCTTCTTTCTGCCATGTGAGCCCTTGTGAAAGTTTTCTGCGTGAAAGCTTTCTTTTTAACCATGTTTAACAATCTATTGTACATAGTTGGATATGTTTGGCTTCATGTGGATGCATTTCAAAATAATATTTATGAACTCTCTATGTTGTCTTTCTTTCACAGATGACACTCTTCTCTCTCCCCTTTTGCATCTTACTTGCATACACATTTAATACATAAATTTTGATATGATTTAGGCTTTGTTTGAGATGGCTTTCTTAGCTTCTTGAAGTATTTTTTTAGTATAAAAATTAAAATTTTTTATATTAGAAGCTGTTTTAAGAATCAGTAAGAAAGCCGTCTCAAATGAAGCCTTAATCACTGAATTGTTGTGAATGAATGGAGAAGATGAATCAATGATCAATAGTGGGATTTCTTAATAGATGGTTGGAGATGGGGACATATTTCAGACTGAGTGAGTGGAGAAGATGAAGCAATGATCAGTGGTGGGCTGTGCTATTCAGTGGTTAGAAATGGAGACACTTCATTCAGACTGAATGGAGAAGATGAAGCAATGATCAATGGTGGGCTGTGTCATTAATTGTTCAGAGAAGGAGAATTAGGTGTCTAGAAGGAGAATTAGGTGTCTATTAGGAGCAATGGTATCTTGAGGCTTCCAGTACAGACTTGGCCCCCATCTCACATGGCATGAGCCCATAATGGGTGGCAGGTTTTTGGGACCTCATCTGCTTTGATAAGAGAGAGTATTCTGCTGAAGTTCATTTTGCCAAAAAGCTGCAGCTCTTTCATTATTATTATTATTAACTTCTTTTTTTCTTTTTTAAGGTTGGATTATGGAACGGTTAGGTAGCTAATTTAAGTATATTTGAATATTTATGTAGTTTTGTTTAATAATGTTGTTGTATTATTATAGATGTAGAGGTGACTCTCACCTAATAAATCTGCCAAAAATTAATAAAGGAAATTAATCTATTTTAAATTTTTTATTTTAACGAAAAATTAGAAAGAAGGTTTATCATGAGATCACTTATTACTAATCTGTTCTGTCTATTTGGGTTCAATTATTTTAACCATCATTCTCAATTTTTTTTACTTTGTTTTTTTCAAAATTTAAAAAAATTTATTTTAATCAATTTCTCCAACCAAAATTCATAAGAAATATCTAATTCAAGTATAGATTAATAGAAATCATCTTTAAATTCTCATCATAATCTCTTCTCACGGTCTTTTCTCCTTCCCATTAAATACAATCCAATTTTATTTTAATTAAAGCCTAATAATTTTTACTATCTAAATTATATTCACACAATTTCTAATATAATCATTTTTTTATTTACTCATCCCAATTTGATGAATCATATTTAATTTCACTATCAAACACAAATTCATATAAAATACCTAATAAACCACAATTTTGTAAGAATTATCTTTTAAACGGAAAATTATTAGGTGCGGAGTTCGGACAGCGTTCAGAGGCAAATAAAAATGTGTCACGTCACCAAAAAATGTATCGAGCTCAGTACCGACCTGTACCGAGCACGATACCGCACTGGGTACCGAGAGGAATTGGATATCAAGCTGTATCGAGCACAGTATTGTTCGGTATTTTGCTCGGTACCAAGCGGAACCGGATTATTCTCTCATCCGATGTCCGCAAAGAATAATCTCCCCCTTTTAAACCCCTAAAAATACTCAGCTTCTCCATCTTAACCCCACATTTTAACTCAAAAATTATAATCTCATTTCCATCCAAAAACTTTCTTATAAGAAATATAAAATATGATTTATTCTTCCAACCACTGTACTGATAATTGTCAATATTCTCCTAAACAATAATATGTCAGTACTTTTGCAAAATATGGAGGACATGGCACATGGAGAATCAGAGTAGCCACTCAATACTGTCTTGACTATCTCTTCTATAGCTATAAGCCTAATGAACATAGGCAAGTATTCCTCCACTGCACATAGTTTGCAGTCTATACCCCCCCTCCTCTCTTCCCATTTCAAACAAGGTAATTATTATGTAAAACTATGTATTTTGATATCTTTTACTTAATAATAATAATACTATTCCTAAATAGGATGCCTAGCATCAGTTGCATTATTGATGTTCCAGCACTAAGTCCAAGAACAAGAAATGTAGTAGCAGGAAGATGGGACTTTCCAGCATGGGCAGCAGAATGGCAATGAGACATTGCTGTAATTCGAACTGAATAAAAATATGACTTGTATTCATCAGACATTAAATATTGCTACATGAGTGGAGCCAAGAGAAAGTATAAATAATTGAAGAAGGAAAAAGAAGTTGCAGGTATGGAAAAATGGGCCCTAAGTTTATGAAGCATGTGCCTTTGGGAGATGGCAGACACAAGTAAAATACATGAAATGCAAATGGGTGGAAATAATCATCCAAAAGTTGGTTTTTTTTTAAGCTGAATGTTATAAATCAGATGATTTTATCCTTATTACTGTACAGAAAAATCAACTTCTAGAGCATCTAGCTGGAACTCTATCCTTTAGAAGTGGAATAAGTAGATCTGGGCCAAAAATGAGAACTTTGATTTCATATCAATATACTAGAAAACTGTTTAAGAAGCAACAAGAAAGTCATCCCAAACGAACCCTCTCACAAACCCCCCCAAAAAAAACTGTAGTATCAATGCTTCTTAATTTTGTGCCAACAGGCAGTCCTAAACATAAATAAGATATAAACATTTCAAATTTCATTTTTAGATTAAAAAAATTAGACAAATGGGCAAAGAAATCCAACATGTCTTTTATGGTCCCTACTCAATCATCTCTTTGTATGCTTTATACCATTTTCAGTTTTCTGCGCAGAAGTGTAGATGGTTCTATGTTTTGGAACAAACTAATTTGAGCTTCTAAGAGAAGTGCAATGTTACCAGTTTTCACATGCTGGCTGTGAACTGAACTCGCATTGTAAGAAGTGGTCTCCACCCTCTGTTGCAGTGGAATTTACCAGTGAAATCTCCTTAAACCTTTGAATATAAAATTATTATAATTTAAAGCATCAAAATTAGTTCGACTGACTATTGTAATGGAGAAAATAAAAAAGAAGGTAATAGATAAGTTGAATGTAACATCTATTGAAGGTATGATGAAAAAAAAAGGATCAAGTGAGATTTAAGCATAAACAAGTGGTAATTAGACAATAGACATATCATAAATAAAATAATATACAAGCATAGTAAAATGATAGACAAAAAAAAAAGGAATACGGGTAAGAAAACCCAACATGGATATGATTGATTTACAGTGGATGAAGCGAAACCTTTCATTCCAATGTTATTCAACTTTTAAGAGAATAAAGGACTCCATTTCTGTATTTCCAGACACCAATCACATGCCCACTTCAGACAGAATCAGACCCACACTCAATAATAATTCCACATGCCATGGCATGGACCAAAATGTTTAGCATAACTCACTCGCACACCCAATAATAATCCCACATGACCTAACTGTTTGTCATGACCCATTCATTCTCTTTACTGTTTCAGTCCACATATCTCACTGCCATGGCATAATAAAGCCCACAGCTCATTCTTTTTGTGTTCATTATATTCATATGAGCAGCCTTATGCTTTCATCTTTTGCCTCAGAAAAAAAAAAAGATGTTCATTCATCATACTGAGCTAATTCATCTTCCCCTCTATTTAAATACTACTGAGAAACTTCTCTTTTCTACGTTTGGCAAAAAAAGAGTTCCATCATAGTGAGCTATCTCACTTCCCTTTCTTTGTCTAAATAATATTGACAAACTTCCTTCTCTTTCTATTGATTAGAGAGTTCCTAGGTTTTCATTTGGTATTTTCTGATAGCTACTGGGGAAATGATTCCAATACACAGTAAAGTTTCAAGAACTACTGTATGTATCCCTTCTTGAGATCATTTTTTCTTAGCTTAAATCTTTAGGGTCAGTAGAAGCTAGCAAGTGGATAAGGAAATGGCGAAGAAGTTTTCTCAAGTGTTTGACGATGAAATTCTAGACTCAAAGAAGCCAGCAGGTTGCATTGGTGGGATTTTTCAGCTGTTTGATTGCCAGCAGCTCCTTGGTGGAAGGCAACTCAGTGAACAAGGCAATAGAAGGGATCCCTCAGGTAATTCTTTACTTTCCTCCTCATGATAACTTCTAGAAAGTTTCTTTGTTAAACAGTATAAACTCTTTTAAAGTCGAGCTTTCTCCTCAACTTCCTATTGTCGTAAAATTTAGATCCTCATTTTATGTTTTGCTGAGGTTTAAGGTCTAGGGGCTTTAACAGTTCTGTTTTCTAAATGGAAAAGGGGATGACTACTCGTATCCTTCTCTTCAAAAAGAATATTCATTTTATTTCATCCCAATCTGCAAGCTATTTAAATAGAATTCATTTGAGAATATGTATAACAAAGGGCAGAAAGTACACCGCAGATAAATAACATTGTCGGATCAGTGAAAACAAAAAAATCTTAATCAATATAGAAAAAGAAAATCATTCAAAATTATTTTAAAAATTAAACACCACCAACAATACCCAGTAAAAACAAAAAAAATTTATTCATAAAATGTTGGGATAAGACTAATGATGAAGCCTAATGATAACGATCAATAAAAACGAATGAAGAACGCTTCATAAAATGTTAGTATGAGACTAATGATGATAATGATCATCATACTTATCACAGAAGTAATCAAATTTATGAATCCAAATTTTTAATGCAGCTAATATTTATGCAAATGCATAAAGTGAATACGAGTGATTGGGAAAATAAATTCTAATTAAAACTATTAAGAAAATAACTGTAATTAATTCTAGGATAATAATTTTAGAAGCAAAAAATATCACATCACAAACAGTTTAAAGACGTATTTTGATTCATTTAAACAAGGCATGAAATGTGAAGTTGAGTTAGTACAAACATTCTGTTAAATTAAAGAATCAATTATTAGTTATTAATTAAGATCTTTTAAACTCAATGATGATTTATTAGAAAGAAAAATTGCCATTAAATAATTTAGATTAAAGTGAATATCCATCGTCTAAGGCATTCACTTGTTAGAAATTTAGAGCATTTATAAATTAAGAGTTCTTACGTACGTCAGACTAAGGTTTTATTTGGGACGATTTTTTTGATGCTTCTTAAAGCAACTTTTTAGTACAAAAATTTAAATTTTTATACTAGAAAGCTGCTTTAAGAAGCAGCAAGAAAGCCGACCAAAATGAAGCCTAAGGCTTCGTTTGGGACGGCTTTCTTACTGCTTTGTAAAGCGGCTTCCTAGTACAAAAATTTTAATTTTTGTATTAGAAAGCCGCTTTAAGAAGCAGCAAGAAAGCCGACCCAAATGAAGCCTAAATTTGTTGCAGCTTTCTAAAGTTTTCGTTTTCTTTACCATCTAACTTCTAACTCCATCGTGATGAAACCATGTGCAGCTCATGCCCCAGCAAGCCCCAGCATTAGCTTATGTGACTTGGTATGATCTTGATACTAATAGAACAACCCTGTTTTAAATGTTATACATGAGAGATCCGTAACTCTTGACGTAACTAATACAGGAGAAAAATCAGAGCAGGAGGTCTCAAGATAAGCCAAGATATTCCATGGAGTCATCAAGAACCTCTTTCTCATCAACATTCACATCATTTTCTTCACTCGAGCACAAATCACCACAAGAAGAACCAAAATACACACACCACTCATTTTTATCAGGAAGGTCACCAAAGAACTCGCCGAGGGCAAGGACTACAGATATCAGTAGATTTCCCGCTTTCAAAGAAATCATCAAGGGGTCCATTTACAGAGACTTATGCAGTTCTACAATCAAGGATGATGACAATAAAAGAAATGAAATGTTGAAACCCATTCAGGCCCCAAGATCACTGGATCTATCCAAAGTTAATGATCTTGATGAATCACTAAGAATAGCATTCAAACTTAAATATTCACCTTGCAGTTTCTATGAAGGCCACTCACCTCGGCTCTCCTATGATGGTATGGACATCTCGCAGGAATTCATTAATGAGAAGCAATATATTAAACATAGCGTGGTCTCAAGACTGTCGTTGGACAGCAGGGAAGGTTCGCTGAGGTGCAATGTAAGCCCTAAATTTAACCCGGATATCAAAGGATTTGATAAGAATGGAAACAAGAGAGCACCCGCAACTGTATACCACCTTCACGAACTGGAAAGTAAAGAAAAGAGCTCCAGCATCGTTGCAAAGCTCATGGGCTTGGAGCTAAAATCTCATGAGGAGAAGAATCAAATAGTAGGTCATGAAAGAAAACATGAGAAGCAGTTGCAGTCACCAAGAAACACTGTCAGGTCTCCAAGGAGAAACAACCTCCGCCTGGATTCACCTTCCAAATTCTCAATTGAAGAGACTCCACAGATGGCACGAGGCTATGTTGAAGAAAATATGAATCAGAAGATTGAATCAGTTTTCAATAAGGCGAAGAAGAGACTGCAAAAGCTTCAGTGCCATCATTCTAGTAAAGAAATCCAAGATCTAAAACGTCTAATGTTTGAAGCTAAGAAAAATGGTAATAGAAAATTAAGCTCAGTTAATTCGTTGAGCACACAGCTCACTCCAAACTACGGATCAAACAAAGTAAAAACTTCAGAAAGAAATTTGAAGTCCCCAATTGTGATCATGGAACCAGCGAGAAAGCTAGATGTTTCTTTCTCCAAAGTTACAAAGCTTGAAGGGCTTCCAAGTCTTGGAAAGATTAGAACGAGCGACTTGGGAAGTAACAGAAAGAAGACTTTTTTCAATACGCAAACAAGTGCTGACAAAAGTTGCACAGAAAATAAGGCTATTTGTAGAGGGCCTCATTCATCAACAAAAGAACAAAATGACAGAGCAGTAAATAACAATGTGAGCCCACGATTGCAGCAGATGAAACCTGACCTGAAAATGAAATCCTCTGCTGCCATTCCCTCTTATGACTCAAACAAATCCCCAAGGCGAACTGTAAATAGGCAATTATTAGATTCAGTTTCTCCTAGATGCAAATTAAGAAATAAATCAGACAAAGTACATGATACTGAACTTCAGAATTCAAGTAAGCAGGTCAATGTGGAAGCAATAAGGGCTAAGAACTCCATTGAAGTGAAATCTCTTCTATTCCAGCAAAGCATCCCAAGTTCATCAGTAAAGGTTGGCACTGGAGTAGCTTTAGTGTCAGAAACTAAGGTAATTGTGCTTATGTTACTCCATGAATTCCAGATTCAAATCTTATCAACAAAATGTTCAAATTTTCTACTAATAGTCATTATTCCAATAGAGGTGAAAAGACATCTATATTAATTCATTTGATTTGAACACTATTCTTCACTATTCATACAAAATGTGGCTTCCTTCTTGATTTGCAGCATGTGAGGTTTACTATTAGTGCATTGTATGAAAATTATTGTCCGGCACATAAATGCTAACACTCTTAGAAAACCATGAAAAAAATACACGGTTCAATAAGGTTAAAAACTGCTGATATAGCGTATTCATTTTTCTTTTCGGTTTACAACTAACAGCTTTCAATGATTACAGTTCTTTTTTTCACTCTCTTTCTTTGGTTTAGAAGCATCCAGTGATACTAAAAGATCTTTCTGCTAAGGGTCTCAACCTAGTTTCCCCTCAGCAGTCAAGTCCCAAATCTGTGCCTGATGCCTTGCTAAACCAAGATGGCTTGCTTCATTCCTCCGTGTCAATGTCAGAAGCGTTCAAAGGTTCATAACCAAATCCTCTTTATGCAATAGAAGCACACACTCACATTTTGTAAAAAGAAATTCAAAAAGCTTATGATGTGCACCACTGCGGTAATTCTCAGTGACCATTTAGTTTTTCAAGAAACTAATTTCTCCTTCTTACAGTTCAAAATAGCTAGGAATGCTTATCTGTTGGGATTTATGCGAATCAAGATCAGCTACCCTATAATACGTTTAGTTTTTCTTATCTTGTAATTACCAATTGTCATTCCCTTTGGCAGAGTATCAGAAACCACGGTCTGATCGTTACTTCAGCATGGAGTGTCCCCCTCTGACCCTTCCATCAGCTGGGAGCTCTAGAACCGATTCCAAAATATCAGAAAGCAAGAATAACACCATTCAGGGTTCCAGAGATCTACGAACAGCTATCAATGAAGCTCGTGTACCCAATGCAACTATGTTCAAAATTGAAAACCAAGAACAAGACAGCGTGATTGTAGCTGAAATATTCCGGGCCTGTGGCCTTCTGCAGAAAGAGTCAGACTTTCTTCCCATGCTTAAGAAAATTACCTCTGACAAGCCATCTGAATTTGATCAAAAGAGCAATCTACATAAGCTTCACCAAAAGCTTATTTTTGATGTCGTGAATGAGATTCTAGCTCAAAAAATGGATGTATCCAGTTCTGGTGATCGGTTTGATAATATTCTTCACCCCAGTACTTTCAGCATCAAGCATCTATATAAAGAACTCTGCTCAGAGATCAAATGTCTTAAAAGCTGCAAGGAAGGAAACTTTGATCATAATTCAATGACTCATAAAGATGTGCTCTTGCATTCACAAGCATGGGACAGTTTTGAGAGTGAAATACCAGTGCTTGCTCTGGAGATTGAAAGATTGATATTTAAGGATCTGATAAACGAGGTAGTAAATAGTGTGGCTGCAGTTGCCCTGGATGCCAAACAGAGGCGCCAAAGAAAAATGTTTGCAAAAGATGGAATTTAATATCGTATGCATCCTGTTTGTTTCTTTCTACGGGTAGATTTTGCACTCTAGCTAATACTGAACCAATTCAGTAACTTCCCATGCTAAGAACTTCAAAAAACGACAAGAAAACTACAAGTAAAACAACACTCAAGAACCCAAGCGTCTATCACTAACATAAGAAACTTTACTGTATTAATGTCAAAATTTGTTATTTTTCAAGCCTGCATATGCAAAGTTTAAATGTGCATATAATGAGCTCAAATATATTAAATAAGGCTTTGCTTTGTTGATAATGAATGACTCTTCATGTTATCAGCTTTTTAACTTGACTTTCAGTCTCTCTTTTAAAGTACTCTTAAGTTTACCCGCAATCAGAAATTAAGAAAATCAACGTCACCCTTCAACTCTATCAAATAGTTTAACCAAGAACCTCATACCTTAAGCTTCAATCCTTGAAAAGTGAAATATAACGATCCAGACAACTCGAAGTAGGAACCAGAAACAAATGAAGGTAAGACCAAAAAACTTCTACGCAGACAAATAAAGTTGCTCCATAGAGCGCATTACATCTATTACAGACACTGAAGTCTGATCGTACATTCAAAATTTTATACTGCGAGTTAACAGCTAGTCTCAAATTTTATACTGCGAGTTAACAGCTAGTGAGCAGACGGTGCCGAGTACTAAATCCGCCTGATTCATCATAATAAAACATAGAATGCAAAAGGAAAACAGGAAAGGTTAACAAACATCAAAGCTACTGGAAAAAAAAAATATCCCTTTTTTGGCCGTATGTAGAACAGAATACTAAGAAGGAAAAAAAACGTCAAGACTTGCTGCAGCATTGTAGAAATGCACATCATGCCAAAACCATGGCAAGAGTTGCCCAACTTTCAGATCTCTTGCCCATATCATTCTGCAGTACAACAAAATACAAGGGTAACTAGACTAACTGATGAGCATTGATTTTCTTGCAATTGGAGAATGAGCACTGACACTTTCCGAAACCAATTGTGAGTTAGCCTATCAACTAGTAAATTCATTCTCATATTGCAATGCTACAATATTCAAAATTATTTAACTCACATCAACTTGCATTGATCTCAATTCTCAAGTGATTTTTTGCAGCAACAGAACCATATTCGCAGACAAATTACCAGCCTCTGGTATTTCATGTACTTCGACTGTTTCGAGGAAAGTCAACTTCCACAAGGGATGAAATTCTACATAACATTCTGTTTACAGCTGAGTAAAGACTACAAAAGCACCAAGTAACTCTGCAATCAGCCTAAGCTTCAAGCATGAGAATTAGCATGCTAAAAAATGTTCGCATGCCACATCTTCCACTTGAGCATCAGCAGACCTCATTGTAAATTGCATCACAGGGCCTCTTAATTATTACAATCCCTAGGGTTTCTATGAATAGATCCATGAAGAACTAAAGAGCTACAAACTGCTGATTAGATTTACATACATTTATGATCAGAATTTAACCTACTGATGAAAATGATAATTGAATGCATGTAATGGATGAAAAATACAGCCTGCACTTGTACGAGAGAACTTTCAGGCTTAACTATTGCTTATTAAGCATTACAGAAATGCTTCGGACTAAACCAGGGGTCTAAAATGATCCTTGAATGAATGTGAAAGGCACCTCACAGCTCTGATCAGGGTGTTGAATACAGCTCGCAGTTGATGGAAACAACCAAACCAGAAAAGATAGTCAAGTTTTTTTTTTTTTTCCGTCTACCTGTTTCACATTCAAAATGCCATGTCAAGTAGGCACACCGATGTCATAACTTCCCAAAAGATAAATTTTGTGACAAAATATCATTGTCCAGATATCACTTCGTCCATCCGAAGAGCATGTGTCATCATCAGAGGCGCAGATTGACCAATGAGATCAGTACAATCCACTAAAAGATGAATTTTGTCAAAACAGCTCAGCGCACGAAAGAAAATCTTGTGCAGTCAAAAATGCAAATAATACCAAGATGCTCTAATTCATCAATGCTCATAAAGATCCCAACAGGTTTGGGTGCATTGACAACATAATTCACCCACCAAAATAAAGATGATATGCAGGTCATGATCGATCATTTCAGGGCATTTATCAGTTTGTGCATGTACCAATGAAATGTCATTGGTTCAACTCAGTGAAATACCGAAGCAAAGGGTAGCAAACTTGAGGTATTCGTTAAGAAGAAAAACATAGATGCAGATTGCAAGAATGTATACATTTAAACATATCATCCACTAATTATCGAGACAGTCCAAGAGTCAGAAAAACCAACTGAAGAATTGTGGGAATAGACTGTATACCTGCCATAATCATGAAAAGAATATAAGCACATATCTTCAACAAAAACAAACAATTTAAGCAAAGTCAAATAAATCTGATAAAATAAAATTCAGATTTATAGGTAAGCATCATTTTGCATATTAACTTGTCGCAATCCATTCAGAAATTTTCTCTAAATTTCTGGAAGAACGGTTTTTTAGGAAAATAAAATGAATGGACAAAGAATTTTTCAACTAGGGCAGAAACGGAGGGCATGGTCCAGTTGGCTCAGAAATTTGCTCTTGATTTTTGCAATAACAGTTTTTTAGGAGAATAGAATGAAGGGACACAAAAAGAATTATTCAACTAGAGAGAAACGGAGGGTATGGTCTGGTTGGCTTCCAAACCAAACAGAATTCTAAAACCATAAAATGAAACAAAACTATTAAAATATTTGGTTAAAACTCTTAAATTGACTTATATATGAATGGTTTAGTTAAAATCTCCAACCTAGATCAAACCAAATCAACTGATTTGTCCGGATTGATCCTGTTTTTCATCAGTAATTTTGTCTATGCCTACAAAAAGGAGCTCAACTGGGAAACAACTATGATATCACAACAGTTGACAATAAAAGGAAAACAAAAATAAGCATCAGTAGGACACAAACAAGAGATAATGGCATCACATACTGTTGCAAATCTGGGCCCAAATACTGTGATTTTGATGATAACAAACATTATTGTTTGCTTATCACTGTTATTATTGCATATCTGTTTTGTTGCCCTGCTTACTAACATTTCAGGTCCACAAGTTCACTGGCAACATCAATCAGCTCAAGATTGGGTAGACTAGGGTTGAGTATGTCTGTAATTTAAATTTCAATGTACTTTTGCCTTCCTTGAGTCAAATCATATATCTGGTGGACACTAAGCTGAGTAACTTTGCAAACATACACTCAAGGGAGTAAATTGGTGAGTTAAAAAAATTTCTGCTTTTTGAACTAATCGTACAATACAATTTATATCATATTGAACGATCAATTAAAAAAAAAACCCAAATTAGGGCACCTCTGTTAACTAAGAGTGATTAAACTAATCGTACTGTACGATCCATATTGTACATGACGATCAGTTATGATTATGAAAAACAGCCGTCAATCACAATTTAGGTAATATTTAATATTCAAATTTTATTCTAATCATACAGGACGATGTATGACAATCATGCCTAAATTGATTTTGGTAATTATGGTAAAATTGCTCGATCAGATCGTACAGGATGATTGGTGACGATCGTACTGGACGACCCGAGAGATACATGGGACGATACTTGATCGTCCCACATCGTCCAAGACAAACAACCATGATTTTTCTTCTAATCATACATGGAGATCGTACAGGACGACCCGAGAGATGTTTGGGACGATATTTAAATCGTTGCCCATCATCTCCTGTCGTACTTGACGATCAGTACAGTATCTTGAACTAATCGTACAGTACAATCGCAGAATCGTACGGGACGATCAGAACAAATACTTGAACTGATCGTACAGGACAATGTGAATCGTATTGTCTGAAATGGCTATTTTGTAATAATCGTATATGACGATCTAACGATCGTATTGGACGATATTTGACAGCAAATTGAAAATTAGGGCTTCTTTTGGAGGCTCTCTATTTAAGCTCTTACATTGTCTTGTGAGAGATCTTTCGTTGCTGACTTGTTTTGAGAGAGAGCTAAGAGGAGGAAGAGAGAAAGAGCTTTGGGAGAGAAGAAAGAGAGATTCTTGTGAGGGGGAGTTGTAAGGGATTCACAAAGGTTACTCCAAGCAAGATTTTCATTATCTTCTTCACGCTGCTTTCCTGATTCCTTGGTGGCTCTAGGGAGACATTCTTCAGCATCAGATTCAGGTTCTCTGCCTACTCCAGAAGGGAGTAAAAGGATTCAGGTTCTCTGCCTACTCCAAGAGAGAGTAAAAGGATTCAGGTTCTCTGTCTTCACCAAGAGGGTGAAAAAGATTCAGGGTACTCTGCCTCACCAGGTCGATGGAAGAGATTTTTCTAAGGGCTTCTCCGCCTAGTTGTGGGGGCTAAAGGAGAGACACTAAAAGGTTTAGTGCAATGCTCGAAGGAGGCCTCCGGGGAGTAGATGTAGATCAGATTTGACTGAACCACTATAAAATCTAGTATGTTCGTTCTTTTATTTTTCCGCATTTTAATTTCTGCACTTTTCTGTGATTTTCTGTGTAGTTGAAAACTCTGATTTTGTTATTGTAAAACTGATCCGTTTACGCATCAAGGGATTTTCTTTTAATTAAATTTTTTAAAATTACCAATTCACCCCCCCCCCCCCTCTTGGTTAGCATCAAGCTAGTTCTTAGAGGTTTAACAACCTTCACAAACTTTCACATACTCCATATGGTAGCACTACATAAAGCTGAGAGCCTTTCGGTTATTTCCATGACCCCTTATCAACTCGATTTGAATTGGCTCACCAAGCCTGCCAGGTTGAGGCCATTAATAAATCCAGCAAAATTATGACCAAATCCACTAATTAATGGTTTGTGGAAACATCAAGAAACCTCATACGTCACAACAACCCAACATATATTCTATAGAAGAAAAAATAATAGAAGCATATTATATTACTCTTAACTACTTTCAAAGCAAGAAGTTGGCAAGTATAGTGAAGAAATGAAGAAGCATCAACGTTTGTTCATATGAAATTTAAACCGCCCAACTTCAAACTTAAAACTCAGCCTCACCAACAAATATTGACTAACTCGAACCACAGCATAACTTCAAAATAACCCCTCCTACAAATTGACCACATTAACACTTGTCCCTTATAATTTCAGGCATCTAGCTAGAAGCTCGTCATAGAAGTGCTAAATATTATATAGAAGCTGTAGGGTTTGTGGCAAATAGTTCACTCTGCAAAGTAAATGCAGACATTTGATCACATACAAAGAAAAGAAGCAGGTGAAGACAGCAAGCCAAAAGTTGACCCTGTTGTAAAGGTAAATACCTATTTAGAAACAATGAAAGTCTCGTAAAGGTAGCTTTTAAGTGTGGACAATAGACCAAATTAAGATTACATTCTCCCTCAATCCCACATACTTTAAACTCCATAAATAAAGTGCTCCAGTGAAATCAAGATTTAACCTAACCCACATCCCACACCCACAAAACAACAATAATAAATTAAATAAAAAACAGTGAATTACTCAAAAAATCTTTTTACTTTATTCAATTGAAAGTATGGTCATTAACATTTAGAAAATAAAACATTTTTAATTTTGATAATAAGTGGATCATTTTATAAGAAAATATCAAATATGTAATAGAAAAGCCTATCACAATAACTACTCATGATGAATCAAAGGGAATCAGTATTTTGCAAGTCATGTTACAAGCTCTATTAATAGCATAACAAGTTTTATAGGTTTACAATTCTTTGATTTATCACTGGCATTTAACATAACATGTTTTAATATTAAATAATAGATAGTTTCTACGAAAAAGATCAAATTATCAGTTTGAAAACATGCAATTTTTTCATTTTTTGAATGTAATGGTCAAACTATAAAGTATAATAAAAATGGATGATTTTTAGAGTGTTGTACCCCAAAGATCCTAAAATTACCAAACCCTCTAGGTGTGCGTGCCAAAGAAAAGTAATATATAAAAAAGTTATAAATACCCCAAAACTACAACTGATGCTATCATGAATTTTCTTGGATCTGAAATCTTCTCATTTTGACTTTTGTATACCTTTCTTTGACAAACCTAGCAGAACATTTCCATGATAGCATAAATCTTGCCATGGTTGGTGATGTGAAACAAACAACAGGAATTGCATGGTTTTAATAAAAAGTTGTTTAAGCGATGCAATTATAAGTTTAATATTTCACTAAGATTAGATTTTCAGTTTTCGTAGTTGTTGATTTGATTCGGCATGCGGTTACAATTTAGATTAACGGAACAATTCAAAATAACAACAAAATAAAGTAAAACTAAATGTGCGAATAACAAAAATCCCTGGTCTAACAAATATAAATTTCACCTTCAAGTTTTCCTCTCATTCACTCTTGATAGTGGGGGTTAGCGGATGAAGAACTTCTGCAATCCTAGGGATGCCACCAAAAGAAAGAAGATGCTTATAGTCTTGATCAACAGAAAGTTAGCCGGAGGTGAAGAAGCGGGTGGATGTCCGATGATTCACCAATGCCCGGAGCGTCGGTGTTCTTTAATAGCAGATGTCAAGGTGAAGAGGATGCGGTCGACGGTGTCGTCGATTTCCAAATTGAGGTTGAAGAAAGGGGATTGTTGAATATCCACTAAGCCTTGATGGTCGTAGATGAATCTGTGATCACGCTCGGGATCTGCCATCCATGGGGAAAGTAGATCCAGTAGCAAAGTATCTTCCTCTTTAGGTTGTATGTGCAGCAAGGGAGTAGGGAGGCAGTGGAGGAGAGGGGATGGGTTTCGGCCAAGACTAGGGAAGGAGGCCACTTGAATTCTCCTTAGTTCCAGTGGAGGGAAAATAAAACCTGAATTTAATTTCAAATTTTTGAAAGAAAGAAAAGGAGGGGAAATTTGAAATTCAAATCACCTTAATAAGAGATGAATTGATTGGGATTTGATAAGGGAGGGGGCGGCGGCTAATAGGGGCTGAATGGGGTTGATTTAGAGCTTTAATGGAGGGGCATTAATTAGAGAGAAGGGGAGAGAGGGGGCGCCATATGGGAAGGAGAAGTGTCCACATACAATGTATGTGGACCCAAGCAATAAATGTGATTAGGGAATTAAATCTGATTTTAATTTCAGATTTGAGAGATTTGTGGGGGTTTCCTAAATTAAGATTTATCAATAAGAAAAGAATTTGAAATTCAAATGATTTTGAATTCAAATAAAAAGGATTTTCCAAATTAATAGGAGGATGCTTTAGGAAAGTATTTAAGTGGTTAATTGAATTTGAAATATAGGGTTTGGGGCTAGCATGGACGGTGGCTAGGATGGACTTGGGTGGACCGCCTGCTAGGGGAGGGGCAGTGGGGCTCGGGTTGGTGGAGGAGGGGCTCGGGTTGGTGGAGGAGGGGCTCGGGTTGGTGAGGCTTGGACCGGGGGTTGGGTGCCACAAGGGGAGGCCGGCGGTGGGGAGGTGGAGGTGGGGATTGGGCCGTCGGGTAGGGAAGGTGGGGGGAGGTGGCTGGCGGTTTGGGAGAAAAGGGAAGGGTGGCCGGCGGTGGAAGCAGAGGGAGGGGAAAAAGAAAACAACACAGATACTAACCGCGAGCCCGGCCTCTACCGGCAGCTGACGGGTGATGTTTGGCCCGCTCCTATGGTTTCTTCTCTCAAGAACTCACAAAGAGATCAAGAACAAAAGTTGAATTTCATTAACAATCATTCATTAACCTCATATACTAGAAAAGACCTCTGTATATAGGTCTAAAACAAAAGAAAACACAAAAGATTCAAATGCCCTCGGGGCTACAATATAACTCATCCCTCATAAGGGTACAATAGTAAACTAGAACATAAAAATAAAATGCAAATAAAATACATCATAAATAAAAGCTCTGAATCGTAGCCATCGTTCTACGATTCCTCCGATGATAGACACGATGAAATCTCCTGCTGATGTACTCATCAATTGATATTAACATCATTCGGGCATCGCATACATTGAGTTAATGGTCGTGCTGACAATGCAAATTCCAACAGATCTCCTTTCTGCATTTGCAATAATATTTCTGTTATCTGCTTTCTGCATTTGCAGCCACTATCTTCTGCAGGAATTCATTTCAACCAGCACACCTTCTGCTGATCCAATCTCAGCCCTTCTTTCATAACAAACTGAGGACAATCTTGTAACTTCACCTTTACAGCAATTATATATACCTCTCCACTGTATCAAAGCAAATTGATGAATATACTAATGGTTCTAATGAGAATACTCATACAATTCTTTCTCCAGCTTCATTCTATAATTATTTTCTCTATTTTTGTATTTTCCAACTGATTCGACATGATATTTGAGCGATCTATCATGCACCATTGATCTCAGCACTTCGTCATCAAGAACAGGTCAACTCTTTGTTCTTTTTTTTTAATTCATCCATGGATTCTACTATAATCAAGCTTGGCAACATTCCCATTCCCTCTAAACTGAAATTTCTCTTGTCCGACATCAAAAATAGTATTCATACTCAACTTCTTGCCGACAACTATCTAACTTGGCATTCTCAAATCCTCAAATTATTTCCTACAAACGATTTTGATGGCTATCTTGATGGGACAACCACTTTCCATCTAAACTCTCAATCTTTGACATTAGATAACCTACACCAAACCCTCAGTTCATGCTTTTGGCATCTTGTGGATAAAAATTTAGCCACCGCGATCTATTCCACAATTTATCCATACATTCTTACCTCAGATACTTGTCATTACATTTGGACTACCCTTGAATGTCTTCTTCAGCCCACAAATCAATATCGATTTATACAACATAAAAATGAACTTCATTATCTCACTATGGAAAATCAATCCATAATTGATTGTCGCTTTATCGTGAAGCATTTAGTCGACAACATTGCTGCTGCCAGAGGATTAGTTGACACATAAGACATATTCCTTTTATTATGAATGATTTGTCGTCAAACCATCAAGCTTTCAATAGGTCAATTCGCACCAAGCTCATTCCTATCAATCTCGATGACTTATACTATCTTCTCTGTAATGAAGAGGTAAATCTAGCTACTGAATTTGCCAAGAATTTTGATCTTCGAGTCTTCCCCTCTCCCGAACTATCAACTTCTTCTTGCACCTACACAAAGACGAGGTCGATGACGTTTTTCTTTCTCTGCTCCATTCAGGGGCGGCAAACCTCGCAAAACAATTGATTGAAGATTTTGTGGCAAATGAGAACATTCCGCCTTCACTTGCTGGCATCATATTGATTTTAATTATTGGACTCCAAATTGATATACATCACATGCGCTCCTCGTAGCAGCTCCACCATCACCCTCTTAGTTGTATTTAGATAGTTGTGCCACCACCCATCTAACTCCAAATCTCCAATCCGTCCAACAAGCTTCTCCAGATTAAAGGCTTAGATCAAGTCTTAGTTGGAAATGGAAACTCATTGCCCATCCTTCATTATGGCTAGCCCCCTCACGTATGCTTTGTTTTTCTCCTCTCCTCCATGTCCTAAATCTCTCACATAATCTTTTTTCCATTTCAAAATTTACTAATGATAACAACTGTTCATTTCTTTTGATGCTTTCGGCTTCATTATCAAGGATCGGAAGAACCATCACACACTTCTTCGCAATCCCCGCCATAAAAAGCTCTATCAAGTCTCCATCAAGACTTCGTCACATTCAGCTCTTGTTGATGCCTTTGCTTTTGTTTTGAACTCCTCTACTCTTTGGCGTCACCGTTTAGGCCATCCCAACACTTCTACCTTAGTTGTAATAGCAAAATAACTTCCCTATTTATCTATTTCCCCCTCTTCTTCTATTGTTTGTAATTCATGTGCTCAGCTAAGAGTCACATATTACCATTTAATGAATCTTTATATTGTTTCTACTTCTCCTCTGCAACTTACACATACCGATATTTAAGGCCTGTCTCCTATAATTTCTGCTACTATTTTTCATTGCTATGTATTATTTATTGATGATTGTACCCAGTAAACATGATTATATCCCACAAAATACTAATCAGAAACTACAAATAAATTTATCATATTTAAAACATTGGCTAAAAAACACTTTAACAAATCTATTCGCACTCTCTGAACTGATAGTGGCAGAGAATTTCTAAACAACTCTCTCAAACAATTCTTGCTCAGACATGGCATTCGCCATCAATATATTTGTCCTTATACCCCTAAAAAAACAAAATTGTCGAACCTAAACATCGACATCTGCTTGACGCATTTTGTGTAGTTCTATATGAGACTCAATTACTTGCTCAATTCTGCTTAGATACTTTGCATATTGTTGTCTGCCTCATTAACCGGTTGCCTTCATCTACCACTTCCCAAACTATCTCCTTTCCAACTTCTGTACAATACAGCTCCTGACTATACTCATTTAAGTGTCTTCGAAAATACTGTTGTCCTTGGCTCCGTCCATATACTCCGCACAAATTTAACCCTCATTCGCCACCCTACATCTTCCTTAGTTATGCAACCTCTCAAAAAGGCTATAAGTGTTATAAACCACTCACATGTCGCATCACCATCTCTCGGCATGTCCAATTCAATGCATCTTCTCCACCTATTAGCTTCCCACAATCCAGCTCTCCTTCCCCTACATTTCTTGCCTCTCACCCTTTTACACTTTCTCCATCCATTACGCCTTCACCATTTATTCCCTCCTAGCAGTTTCTACTATCTCATCTGACTCCAATGTCCTTCCTACACCCCTGATGAGGATATCCGACCGTGAAAAGTTTATCAGAAAAGGAGCCGAAGATCTACGGCCATGATTGGACCAATTTATTTTTTGACTTATCTATGCATCTTTCCCATTTTTACTCACACTTGAGGGAGTAGACTTATGTGACCCCACGGGGCACTTTTGTCATTTGATTTGTTATTGTATTTTGGCTATTTATAGCCCCTCCTCTTCTTTTTGGGGGATGATGATTATCATGATTAAAATTTCAGCACTTGTGTTCTGGGTGAGTTCTTGTGAGAGCTTGTTTGAAATCCCTAGGTGAGGGTAAAGCATCACCCATTGGCCGTAGGAAGCATCCGGGCTCGTGGTTCACCTTCCCCTCCAATTCATCTGGCCAATTTCCTCCTAGCCGCCGCCCCTTCTTTCCCCCTAGCCGACGGCCACCTAATAACCCCTCCTTAAGCCGATCTCCACCCTACAAACGCTGGCTCCCCTTCCCTCTACCCTCCTAACCACCGCCGGTCATCCACCACCTACAAAACCGCAGGCCTCCTTCCCTATCTCCCTCCCTAGCCGCCAGCCAAAGCATCCTTCCCCTAGCCGCCGACCACCATCCTCCCCCTTGACCCAAGACTTCACATCTCCTCTATTATTACTTTCCAAATTTAGCAAATAGTAATTTTGGAAATCATAAATTCATATTTCAAATCATTTTTCAAATTTGAATTTTCATCATTATATCAAGTATGAGTTATATTAAGAAAGCTCCTCCAATCAAGCCAATTTGAATTTGAATTAGAAAGAGATTTGCTTTAAATTCTCTTTCCTAATTAAGTTTGCCAAGATTGGAAAACCCTTTAATCCCAAATAAATTCCCAATCTTAGTTAGCCGCCCCCTCCTCCCCTCCTCTCCATATTTCCAAATTGACCTTCAATCTCAGTTAGCCGCCCCCTCCTCCCCCTTGACCCAAGACTTCACATCTCCTCTATTATTACTTTCCAAATTTAGCAAATAGTAATTTTGGAAATCATAAATTCATATTTCAAATCATTTTTCAAATTTGAATTTTCATCATTATATCAAGTATGAGTTATATTAAGAAAGCTCCTCCAATCAAGCCAATTTGAATTAGAAAGAGATTTGCTTTAAATACTCTTTCCTAATTAAGTTTGCCAAGATTGGAAAACCCTTTAATCCTAAATCAATTCCCAATCTTAGTTAGCCGCCCCCTCCTCCCCTCCTCTCCATATTTAACACCTTTCCAAATTGACCTTCAATCAATTCCCCTCATCAAGTTGCCGCCCACACCCCCCCCCCCCCCTCTTTTCCCTCTCTCCTTATTTGAGAAAATTCAAATTCAAATTTCTCCAATCATTCTCGCCAATTAAAGCTGTCATAAATTCAAGGAATCTCCCTTAATTCTTGTCCAAATTAGCATGCCAATTAAGACAAGAAATTATTCTTTTTCTTTTTTTTTTGATAAATGCTGAAATTAGTTTTAGAATTTTGAAATTGCTTCCCTCCTTTATTCAAAACCGAAAATCTGAAATCAATTTCCCCTCTCCCTTCACTTAGCCCCACCACCTTCTCTATACTTCTTCTCTTATGCTTGATACTTCACCTAAGGAGGAAGAAGTAGATCCTCCTCCCTTGAACAGCTAGCTACATTCAAACTCCTCAAGCATTGCAACCCTTTAACGATGACAAGGAGTATTTGTTCCAAAGCAAACCACAAATGAACATCGCCCCGATCCTGAAGAACATCGGAGCACAAGTTCAGGAGCTTGACGGAGTTCCACATCAAGATTAGAAACTTAACGAAGGTGAACTCTCTTCCGACCCTTTTTTCCTTCTAACTTCTCCTCGATCGTAGCATCATTAAAAGTTATGAAAACTTCTCTGCTTAGCCGTTATGATGAGTATGTGTGAGTTATCTTAATAGTGACTAGTCTTGTTATTAATCAAGGGATTTCTTTTGAAACCCCCACGTTAAGCAAAGTTGGATTTAATTTAATTATTTTGTGCTCCAAATTTTATCTTGTAATCAATTGCCTACGCCTAATCATTATTTTATTATTTTCAATCTATTATTTAATCCGTAGGAAGTTGAATAACTGTTATTGCTCCGTCACAAAGCATGTAATTTCAAAGTTGATACATTTGTCTATGCATGTAGTTCTACATCAACCCCATACTTGTCAATGGTAAATGGCGCAATGTTTCCTATAAAGTCATGGCACACGCAATGCGCACAACTTTAAACATTGCACATAATATAAAATAATTATAAAAAATATGTACTAAAATGAAATATCATTAAATATACATGATTTGTGTAGGATTTAAGCATGATTTACCCTAAATCCTCCCAACAACAAAAAAAAAAAAATTTTAATCCTACATAAACATAAATCTCATTCTTCCTCAATGGATTTCAGCAAGATTTAAGCATTATTTACCCCAAATATTTCCAAACATTAAAAATGATAACTTGAAATCTAACAAAAACTTAAACCTCGTTCCTTCTCCGTTTTGCTTTAACCAAATTGAGCTAAAGAAGCGCACGAAAGTGAAGAAAGATTGTTACCTTCGTTGTGAGCTCCAAGAAGGAAAAAAAAACATCCTTGAGTGACTCTTTCAAAACAATACTTCACATAAAACATGTAAAGCCGAAGTAGCAACGGAGAAATGGCGATAAGAAAAACAAACCCTAGATGGTTCAAAGATTTTAAATATTAAATTAATTTAGTATAAGAAATGCACATAAGGGAAGAAAGATCGTTACCTTCGTTGCAAGCTCTCGTTGTTACTTTCCATCTGATAGGAACGTGAGGCGAAGTTTCCTTGAGCGACTCTGTCAAAGCTCTACGTCACGCAAAGCACGCTAAGCCGAAGCAACAACGAAGAAATGGAAACGAGAAAAGCAAACCATAGACAAACCTAGGTTTTAATAGATTAAATTAATTATATTAAGTTAGGTTTTTATTTAGAGATTAGAGATTAAATTACTTTTTATACTTTATCAATTTAATATTTAATTAGTTAATAATTGATTGTAATATAACCCTAAAAATTTTAATTATAATTTGTAGTTTATAATTAATAAAATGCTAATAAAATTGCGCGCGCTATTTGCGTCATGCACCATTGCTTATACATGGCGCAAATATAGCACACTATCTTTAAGTCACCGCAAGATCTATTAATACTAAAATTACACTCTATGTATTCAATTTCTACTCAAACAAAAACCTTTACACGCTAATGTTGACCTCCATAATTCAAGTTTTTCATCAACTCCCTCTCTGGTCTTATCAACACGAAGAATATCATCAACAAAACACATACACCAGGTTACATCCTCTTGCAAATGTTTAGTAAGAACATTCATGACTAAAGCAAAAAAGATATGGGTTTAAAGCCGATCCTTGATGCAATCCAACTGAAATAGAAAAATACTTGGTCAAACCACCTTATGTTTGAACAGAAGTAATAGCTTTTGTATGCATGTCCTTAATGATTTAAATATAGGCATTATTAACTCATTTCTTTTCTAGAACTCTCCAGAGCACTTCTCTTGGAACTTTATCATATGCTTTCTCTAAAGGGTTGTTTGGTTGCCTGAAAATAAAATGCAATATAAAAGGAATGTAATATAAAAGGAATACTTTGGAGTTGTTTGGATAGAATGCATGATTTTACTTTTTTTTGTTTGGTTTGATGTAAAGTGAATGCAATGTAAAGTGTGAAATGGTTGTGCCCGGGGTGGCAGGCGGGCTGCGTTGGCAGATGGCCAGAGGTGGTGGGCAGCAATCGACGGCAGGCCCTGGTCGATGGCCGGCTATGGTGGGGAGCGGTGGTGGCGGTGGACGGTGGTAGAGGCAGTGGCCAACAATAGCAACGTGGCTGGCAGTGGTGGCCAACGGTGGTGGGAGGCAGCCGATAGTGGTTGCGGTGGCTGGTGGATGACGACCGGCAACGATGGTCGGCAACAACTAGCGGTGGTAAGAGGCAGCCGACGGTGGTAGGCGGCAACCCATGGTGGTGGTAGTGGCGGTGCGAGGTGGCTAACAGCGGTGCGCGGTAGCGGGTGGAAGTGCTCGCTGGCGATGGCCGATGGTGGTGGGAGGCGACCAATGGTGGTGGTCGCGGTCACCGGTGGTGGTGGTCGCGGCTGGCGATGGTGGTGGCCGCAGCCGGCTGTGGTGGGAGGCGACGGTCGGTGGTCGATGATGGCATGCGGGCTGCAGGCAATGGTGACAGTAGCCGGCGGTGGGCGACAGAGGGAGGCGGCAGAGGCCGTCGACGGCGGTCAAGTAAGCGAGCGACCGGTGCAAACTGTTCTCGGCCAAAAAGGGCGAGAACGCTTTACCTCAAAAATGAACTATAATAGAATACACTACTTTACTTTGGATTTGGTTTTCATCCAACCAAACACCCAAAAGTTCAAAACCATGCATTAGGAATGCAATGCATTCGCTTTTCTTCCAACCAAACAGCCCCTAAATCAATAAATATCATATGTAAATCCTCCTTACTCTCTATACTTCTCCAGTAAACCTTTCAATAAATGTATAGCTTCTATAGTAGACTTACCCGACGTAACATGAAACTAATTTTGAGAAACATCAATATCACGACGTAACCTAAGCTCAATTACTTTCTCTCATAGTTTTAAAGTATGACACATTAACTTCTATAACTATTTTATGTGGAAAAAAAACTATAAATGACCATCACTATCAATATTCTAAGTTACTTTGTAACCAAAATAAAATGATATGAACTTAATGTCAATCCTTGATGTAATCCTGCTAATATTTGGTGACTCTTTGGCCACTCAACAATTATAATCAATGCTCAAGCATGCATACCTTTAATAAACACATTTCTTCCTTGTTGAGCACCATATCATAGCATTTGATTATATGACTTCTCAAGATACATAAAATCAAATGAAGAATATTTCTTCCTTGTTGACCAATCTGGAAACAACTGATCAAATTGATCCTTCAAAATTATTAGATTTTTTTTTAAAGTCTATATTCCATCACTTACTGCAATAGTTATATTGTATAACTCATAAGTCATAAACTTGATTCCTCTAGTATTAACACAAGTTATATTGTATAACTCATAAGTCATAAACTTGATTCCTCTACTATTAGCACAATCTTAAGCATTTCCATAATTCTTAAAGGTTGGTATAAGAAAATCTTTATCATACTTTTCTTCCTTAAGGAGCACCAATAGGGCAATCAATCATATATGCCTTTTTAAGATAAATAAAATCACACAAAGATAATTTATCTACTCATTATATTCTTTCATCAATTTTTCACATAAAAATTGATTATATAGAAATTCCTTTCATTATGAAACCAAACTAACTCTTCAAATTTGAAAGAATCTTTCCGAATATATGTTCCATTACTTCCGCTTATAGATTTATTGTATTAATCACAAGTCATAAATATGATTCCTAAGTAACAGGATCTTGAAAAACTCCTCCATTCTTAAATGTTATCATGAAAATGTTTCTTACTAAAGGTATTATGACCATATTAAATTTTGCTCCAACTTATGATTTTATAATTGATAATACATTATTTAAGAAAAGAGATGACCATCTAATCCTTATAAGAATGAACATAGTAAAACTCATATTGATTATTTTCTTAGAAGAAAGATAAATCGTTTAGAATGCAAATATTGTAAAATCATTCCTAGTGAAAGTTTATGTTCTCAACATCGCTTATTAGTTTTGAACTTTAAGATGAAGAGATAGATAATAAAAAATAAAGTAAAATGTTATCCTAATATTAGATAAGGGCACTTAAAAACACTAGCAAAAATATTTTTAAGAATAAGATTCAAGATCTTATGATTTTATTAGTGCGTGAGAAAGCTAATGTTATGTAGAAAAAAGTAGCCAGTATTCTTAAGAATGTTGCAAAGAATGTGCTTCAAGTATCAATAAAAAAGCTCCTAAAAGTAAAATAATTGATAGTGAAATGAAAATGTGTAAGAAAATATCAAACATAAGAAACTTTGTTATAAAAATTGGTTTAGGTGTAAAAGCTCGAAAAATCGGAAAATATATAAAGAGGCTTGTATGGAGTCTAAGAAAGCAATATACGATAAAAAAATTTAGCTTTTAATGATTTACATATAATAGATTAGATACTAAGAGGGACGAAAAATATGTGTATAAGTTAGTTAAGAAAAGAGATATGAGAAGTAAGGATTTGGTTCAAGTAAAGTGCATTAAGGATGAAGATTAAAAAGTACTTTTATTATAAGAAGATATTCAAAATAGTGGAAGAGATATTTTGATAAGTTTTTAAATGAAAATTGTGGGAATACAATTAACTTCAGTGACCTTAACACCGTAAATAAAAATAGATATTTTTATTTTTATCGACGTTTTAATAAAACCAAAGTTGAAATAAATATTTTTATTTTTATCGACGTTTTAATAAAATCGAAGTTGGAGAGGCTTTAAAGAAAATGAAGTGTGAAAAAGCTGTTGGATCAGATGATATTTCAATAGAGGTGTGAAAATGCTTAGGAGAAGAAGGAATTTCTTGGCTTACGAAAAATTTTAATATTATTTTAAGAACTAAAAAGATGTCGGATGAGTGGAAGAGCGCGTTGATTCCTATTTTTAAGAATAAAAGTGATGCTCAATAGTGTGCGAAATATAAAGAAATTAAGTTAATGTGTCAAACTTTTAAACTATGGAAGAGAGTTATTAAGCATAAGTTACGATGTAATACTAATGATTCTTAAAATCAATTTGGATTCATGTCGGGTAGGTTTGTTATGGAAACTAACATTTATTGAGATGTTTGATGAAGAAGTATAGAGAAAATAAGGAGGATCTACATAGAATATTTATTGATTTAGAATAAGCATATGATAAAGCTCTAAGAGAAGTGCTCTGGAGAGTTCTAGAAGAGAAAGGTGTTAATAATGATTATATTCAAGTCATTAAGGATATGTATGCAGGAGTTGTTACTTGTGTTCAAACACAAGGTGGTTTGATCAAGTATTTTTCTATTTCGGTTGGATTACATCAAGGATCAACCTTAAGCCTATATCTTTTTGCTCTAGTCATGGATGCTCTTACTAAACATTTGCAAGAGGATGTACCATAGTGTATGCTTTTTGCTAATGATATTCTTCTTGTTGATAAGACTAGAGAGTGAGTTGAAGATAAGCTTAAACTATGAAGGTCAACCTTAGAGTCTAAAGATTTTCGTTTGAGTAGATCTAAAACCAAATACATTGATTGTAATTTTAGTAGTAATATATTTAATTTTTTTTGTTGGGGGGGGGTTGTTACTTTGGATAATCAAGTCATTAATAAGAGTACACATTTTAGATATCTCGGTCCTACTGTTTAAAGTAATGGTGAAATAGACGGAGATCTTATTAGTAGAATTCAATTTGGATGGTTAAAGTGGAGGAATGTATCAGGCCTGTTGCGCAATAGAAAAGTGTCCCTCAAACTTAAGGGAAAATTCTATAAGATGGTGGTGAGACATGCATTGCTTTTTGGCACAAAATGTTGGCCTTTAAAAGACAAGCATAAAATTAAATTAAGTGTTGCAGAGATGAGTCAGGTGAATGAGTGGCTTTACTATTAGAGATAGAATGTGAAATGAGTATATACATGAAAAGGTTGGAGTAGCTCCTGGCAGATAAGATTAGAGAGAGTCACCTTAGATGGTTTGGTCACATAAAAGTCGGCCATCGGATGCCCCGATTATGAGAGATGTATTAGATTTGACTTATATTAAGAAAAGTAGAGGCTTTGATGTAAGCATACAATGGAGAAAAAATGATCTTTTTAGTAGATTTAAATGAAAATTTTGACTTTTAACAGAATACAATGGAGAAAAAATATTCATATAGCCGACCCCAGTAGTGGGATAAAGACTTGATGTTGTTGTCTTTTTCCAAATCTCACATAATTATTCAGTCTCAAAAATTATCTCACATGTATTTAAAGGTTTTGATGTAAGCAAGTCATACCCATATTTCGGTATTTAATTGTGGGCAGAAATTAGTTAAATGGGCTTGGCCCATGTTCCTTTGGATGCTTGGTGTTTTGAGTGTTGTAGCTGATTTCTGAGATTCAAATTCATTTATGCTGGCTGCTGAATTTCTGTTGCCTTTATTCCTACTGTTCGGGTTCATTTCCCCTGTTTTTGTCCCTTTGTTTCCTCTGCCTGCCCGGTTCCTTCCCCCTGGCGCTGTCCATTCGGTGGTTGTGTCATGCTGGCCTATCAGGTGCTGCTCCATTCGGCTGCCTGTTGGCCTTTTGCCTTCCCTTTTCTGATTGGATTATTTGGGAGGTTGTTTGAGCTGTTTGGCTCCCTCTCCTCTCCTATAAATTATCTCACATGTATTTAAAGGTTTTGATGTAAGCAAGTCATACCCATATTTGGGTATTTAATTGTGGGCTGAAATTAGTTAAATGGGCTTGGCCCATGTTCCTTTGGATGCTTGGTGTTTTGAGTGTTGTAGCTGATTTCTGAGATTCAAATTCATTTATGTTGCCTGCTGAATTTCTGTTGCCTTTATTCCTGTTGTTCGGGTTCATTTCCCCTGTTTTGGCCCTTCGTTTCCTCTGCCTGCCCGGTTCCTTCCCCCTGGCGCTGTTCCTTCGGTGGCTGTGTCCCGCTGGCCTATCGGGTGCTGCTCCATTCAGCTGTCTGTTGGCCTTTTGCCTCCCCTTTTCTGATTAGATTATTTGGGCGGCTGTTTGGGCTGTTTGGCTCCCTCTCCTCTCCTATAAATAGTGGTTGTTTTGTGACATTAGAAAGAAGATTTTTGTGATGATTTTTGGAAACAAAACCTGAGGGTTTTAGGATAGCTTGCGAGCTATGCCTCTTCTCCTCTCTATAGCTTGCGAGCTATATTTCATCTCGAGCTTCTTATCTCTTTCTTCTCTCCGCAAGTGACTACCTCATCTGTATCTTTCTTCTCTACTTATCTATTATCAAAATATTCAAAAAATTAATGTGTTATTTAAGGAGTAATTTGTCTATGTGAAAGTTTGTCTTAAAATTATCATTTTCTGCCAGTTTTTATTATGTTTGGTTTGAAATTGAAAAATGTAGGAAGACTTGCAAATTTTGTATTTGTGGGCAATTTTTTGCCTACATCAAATTGGTATCAGAGCCTAGGTTAGTAAATCCTAGGTTGTCGTGTTAGTGTGTGTCTTTTGTAATGGCCCAAGAACATGATGTAATAGAATCTATAGTGGATAAAAATCAGCCTGGTGATATTGAAGTCCAAATTCCAACAAACGAATGGGTCCCGTCCCAGGGAAACTCTACCGATCCGATCCAAAACGAGTTCTATAAACTTCAAGAAAAAATGATATTGTGCGCTGAAAGATACGAGATGAAAAAACGACTTATTCAGGACCAGTTTAAACAAGAAAGAGAAGTACACAGCCTTAATTTTGAAATTGGATAAGGAACATTCAGCATGTAATAAAACTTCTGAATCGAACTCATCAGGAGATGAGGTTCTTCCACTAGGGGAGAATCTGATGCAGGCAAAAGAGGGGGGGTCATCAGAAATTTAATTTCTATGGGTTTGAGTCATTTGGAGTCGGTTCTGTGGTTGCCTATTCGGTTCCTTGCTTTCCCATGGTTGGCCTATTCGGTCCCTTGCTTTCCCGTTACTGATGTTCAATTCCCTGCTGTTTGACTGTTCGGTTTCCTCCTGCTGGGCTGTTTAGTGCCCTGTCTGTGTGGCTGTTCGGTTCCTGTTTCTATCCAGATTCATGGCTTTGGCTGTTCGGTTTTTGGGTGCCTTAATTGCTACCTTTTGTCCAAGAGTTTCTCCTGTTTTGGTTGGCTATTTTGGGCGGCTGTTTGGCGTCTTTTTGTCTCTCTTTTGTGACTATAAAAAGGGGGTTTTGTGGCTGTTTTAAGAGGAGATTTCAGTGGTGATTTTTGGAAACAAAACCTGAAGGTTTTAGGATAGCTTGCGAGCTATACCTCTTCTTCTTCTCTTCTCCTCTCTATAGCTTGCGAGCTATATTTCGTCTCGAGCTTCTTACCTCTTTCTTCTCTCCGTAAGTGACCACCTCATCTGTATCTTTCTTCTCTACTTATCTATTATCAAAATATTCAAAAAATTTACGTGTTGTTTAAGGAGTAATTTGTTTATGTCAAAGTTTGTCTTAAAATTGTCATTTTCTGTCAGTTTTTATTATGTTTGGTTTGAAATTGGAAAATATAGGAAGACTTGCAAATTTTGTATTTGTGGGCGATTCTTTGCCTACATCAGGTTTCCATTTTTGCATCTTCTCTAAAACTAGCTCCAATTCACTTTTTTGGACCATTATGAGTTAGTTCATTCATTATGATATTCCAAAAATAATTTATTCTTTAAAACTCCCATTTACTATTCTCAATAAAAAAATAAAAAAGCATTTCTACATGGTGTGTTAATCTTTAATTAGCATATCATATATTCACTTTTAATGCATCTAATTTAATCAAAACCTCAAAATTTCATATTTCCTATCTTAGTTATTTTATTTCTCTCATTTTCTCCTTCCATAATACAAAAGCCTATTAGCAAAACGGGAGTACTCAAACATTTGCCTTCTAAAGATCAATAAAAATCATGTGAATATCATTCCTCTATTTTTATATTTTTATATTAATTTTTCACATAGAATTCGCTTCTACATAAAATATTTTCATTATTCAACCAAATTGGATCATCAAATTTGAAAACAATTTTTTAAAGTATATGTTCTATTATTCTCTTATAGCTCAGTGTATAAATTATATAAGTCATGAATATGATTCCTAGGTAACACAATCTTGAACATCTTCATTCTTAAATGTCATTATGAAAATGCTTCTTATTCAAAAATTGGGTGCTCTCTTTCTTCAAAAAAAAAAATTGAACTAATTTGTTAACCAAACCACTTCTACAATATCTCACATCACTATCCAATCTCAATAAGTATCTCATATGTTTTTAAAGGTTTCCATTTTTTTCAACTTCTTTAAAGCTAACTTCACTTCACTTTTTTGGACCATTACACAATTAGTTCATTTATTATGAATTTATGATCTTCCAAAAATAACTATTTCTTTCAAAAAAAGGCATTTCTTATTGATGTCTTCATCTTTAATTAACATATTATAAACTTCACTTTTAATACATCTACTTAATAAAAATCTCAATATTTCTTATTTCCTATCATAGTTATTTTATTTATCTCGTCCTCTCCATCCACAATACCAAGTATATTATCATCAAAGAATATAATTTTTGCTTTGACTCACTACACTTGTTGAAAGGCGTGTATCTTTCTAATAATTATTTTAAGTCTCAAGGATATTTAACTTTTGTCACTCTTTAAAAGCTTTTTTTTAAATAATACTTTGCACATTCTCACGCAGCCGACAGCTCTCCTTAATAGTGTAATCTTCTTAATGAAATTAATCATCTTAAGCCACATCAAGTTTAGCGCTACTAAAAAAAAATTTTAAAAATTCTCTTACCAATCAATCTAGAGAAATTAATAAGTTCTCAACTTAAAATTCCACCAATTTATATTCAGGGCAATTATTTATTTTGATTATTTTTCATATATTTAAGATATACATCCACAACTATTAATCTATGTTGCATGGTCAAAATATCTTCAAAAATCACCATATAATAATAGCAAAGAGATATTTTCCCTTTCTAAATAAAAAAGTATATTTATGACTTGATTTTTCAACTTTTGGAAAAAAAAAATAAATTTTATGCATGTTAATTAAAAAATATGTTTGTTATAAACTTATAATAAATTATAGGTTATTAAATTTCAAGTATACTTCTGTAACTAATTTTGTTCTCTCATTTCATACCTACCATGAATCTTCTTGAGATCATCCTATTAAAAAATATATGCTAATTTAAGTCGCCACCAATAAATATAATGTCTTCTTCAATTATATGTTGTAGTAGTTCATCCATATAATCCCAAAATTATTTTTTATAAATTATCTTCTAATCCAACATGAGGAGCATAACAACTAAAAAATTTATAATGTCTTTACTAACAATTATCTTAATAGAAATCAACATATTAATAACAATTTTCACTTTTAATTTCATCTTTCAACTCTCAATCAAGTATAATTCCAACCATGTTTATATTTTTAACTTTTTCACTCAACATTATAACTTTCAACATTCCCCATTACTATTGGATATTTTTCCTTTCTAATTAGTTTCCTATGAAAACAAAAGCTTATCCCTCTTCAGGTTATTGTGCCCAAATCAATTATTTCCTCATTCAAATACCCAAAATTCCATACAAAAAATCTAATCTTAATTTTAAACCTATTCAGCTCTTGCATACTTTATACGACAATCAAAATAAATTGTGATGGGCCACTTGTGAGTGACATCCTAGCCAATTATTCTTAGGCTTTTACAACAATCAAGTTGAATTGTGGTGTGTCACTTATAGGTAATATCATAACAAATTCTTACGTACTTCTTACCATAATAGTGCTCAATCATGCCCATGAAATGCAGCATCAACTATTAACCATTCAAATGTTGGCTTGGAACAAACAGTTGAGACTAAGTACTATACAAAATCTTTATTCTATTTTGTGAGACTTTTTGCAAAAATTTTAACCATGTTACTCTCATCTACCTATTTTCTTATAATTCAATTAAGGCAAACACTTTCTGCAAAACATAAATGACATGTGATCATCCTACAAAGTGCTATATACCGATCCAGCTTCATTGAAAGTTGAGAAATAAAAAGCAATGTGATTGTTTGTATCATGAAAAATCAATTGGATTAGTGTGGCATTTGATTTACAACCCCTTCTTAGAAAACCGATGTTTTGATTCAAGAATCCAAGTAGTACTTAACAATGCTCGCGTCCACTAAATATAATACAAATATCATATTTCCTACACAACCTTCAAATCTTCAAACTATTAGGAGCGGAAGAGAATGGTAGTAGAAGTAGATACAATAGTTAGCATGGACCAAGCCCAATGTCATCAATCAAATTTTCCAAGCACCTCTCTCTCAATTCTAACTCATCTCCCCCTCTAGGTACTAGCTTTCAAGAGCATAGTAATGAAAAGCGATTTAATACACTAAGGCTTTGTTTGGGAAGGCTTTCTTACAGCTTCTTAAAGCAGCTTTCTAGTACAAAGTTCTAATTTTTGTACTATAAATTTTCTTTAAGCAGCAGTAAGAAAGTCGTCCCAAACGAAGCCTAAATTCAAAGGATAAACTATCTCCAAGTTTGGTTTGGATATACAACTAATAACAGAAAAAAATGGAATTATAACAAGAGTAGAACCAACAATTAGCAAGGAACAAAATAAATGCAAGCAAATGATTATTTAAAACACAACTCCCTTCAATTCCAACTACCAGATTAAATATTCATGAATGTTTAGGTGTAGATTGAGTCCCAACAACAGATTGTTGAAAAATAAGTCAGCTTTGAAAAATAGTAGTTGGCCTCACCCATATATTAAACATTTTCGGTTGAAAATGAATTTCAATGCTAGTTAATCAAGCCCATCTTTGCCACCCTCTTGGTTCACTCTTCCTAAGTAATGGTATTATAGCCAATCATGATTGGTTTGAGTGATAGGCACATGGCCCCCATGATTTGATCCCTATGGTGGAGCAATTACAATGTTGCTTAAAGCAAGTGATGGTGAAGCGATCATTTAAAGCTTTTGATGTATATAAATAAATTAGCTTTGTAGAATGCGAATTGAGGGGGGAGAAATGATAGATGTGGAGATCTCAAGGGCAAAAAGAGTTAAGAGATCTCACAAAGGAGACATTTGTCAAGGCACAAGAGAGTACAACAACAACAACAACAACAAGCCTTTGTCCCACTACGTGGGGTCGGCAACATGAATCCTTTTTCTCCATTGTGTCCAGTTCAAAGTCAAATTCTCGTTTAAATCTAATAGAGAAAGGTCATTTCTAATATTTTCTAACCAAGTCTTTTTAGGTCTACCTCTACCTTTCTTAACATAAGTCAAATCTAATACCTCTACTTTCCTAACTGGGTCATCGGAAGGCCGCCGTTTTATGTGACCAAACCATCTAAGGCGACTCTCTCTAATCTTATCCTCCACTGGAGCTACTCCAACCTTTTCACGTATATGCTCATTTCGTATCCTGTCTCTAAGAGTAAATCCACTCATCCACCTAAGCATCCTCATCTCCGCAACACATAACTTAGTATTGTGCTTCTCTTTTAATGACCAACATTCTGCACCATAAAGCATTGCAGGTCTCACCACCATCTTATAGAATTTTCCCTTAAGTTTAAGGGGGACTTTTCTATCACACAACAAGCCCGATGCATTTCTCCACTTCAACCATCCAACTTGAATTCTACTGATAACATCCCCATCTATTTCACCATCACTCTGAACAATAGATCCAAGATATCTAAAACGTGTACTCTTATTAATGACTCGATCGCCCAAAGTCACAATCCCCTCACTAGGTCTATTACTGCTAAAATTACACTCCATATATTCAGTTTTAGATCTACTCAAGCGAAAACCTTTGGACTCTAAGGTTGATCTCCAGACTTCAAGTTTACCTTCAACTCCCTCTTTAGTCTTGTCAACAAGAAGAATATCATCAGCAAAAAGCATACACCAGGGTACAACCTCTTGTAAATGTCTAGTGAGAACATCCATGACTAACGCGAAAAGATATGGGCTTAAAGTTGATCCTTGATGTAATCCAACCGAAATAGGGAAATACTTGGTCAAACCACCTTGTGTTTGAACACAAGTAGTAGCTCCTTCATACATATCTTTAATGATTTGAATATAAGCATTATTAACTCCTTTCTTTTCAAGAACTCTCCATAGCACTTCTCTTGGAACTTTATCATATGCTTTCTCTAAATCAATAAATATCATATGTAGATCCTCCTTATTCTCCCTATATTTCTCCATCAAACCTCTCAATAAATGTATGGCTTCCATAGTAGACCTACCAGGCATGAATCCAAATTGATTTTGAGAAACATTAGTATCACGCCGCAGCCTACGCTCCATAACTCGCTCCCATAGTTTTAAAGTGTGACACATTAACTTAATTCCTCTATAATTCGCACAATCTTGTGCATCACCTTTATTCTTATAAATAGGGATCAATACACTCATTCTCCACGCATCTGGCATCTTTTTAGTCTTCAAAATATTATTAAAAAGTTTAGTTAGCCAAGAAATTCCTTCATCTCCTAAGCATTTCCACATCTCTATTGGGATATCATCAGGTCCAACAGCTTTTCCACACTTCATTTTCTTTAAAGCCTCTCTAACTTCGGTTTTACTAATACGCCGATAAAAACAGAAATCTTTATTATCATTTAGGATGCTAAGGTCACTAAAGTCAATTGTATTCCTACAATCTTCATTAAAAAGTTTATCAAAATATCTCATCCACCTTTGTTGAATATCATCTTCTAAGAAAAGTACTTTTTGATCTTCATCCTTAATACACTTCACTTGAATTAAATCCTTACTACTCCTATCTCTTTGTTTGGCTAGCTTATACATATATCTTTCTCCCTCCTTAGTATCTAATCTATTATATAAATCATTAAAAGCTAAGATCTTTGCATCACATATTGTTTTCTTAGAATCCTTACATGCCTCTTTATATCTTTCCCAATTATCAGAATTTTTACATCTAAACCAATTTTTATAACAAATCTTCTTATTTTTTATCTTTTCTTGCACAATTGGATTCCACCACCAGCTATTTTTACTATTAGGGGCTTTTCCCTTTGATACTCCAAACACATCTTTTGCAATATTTTTAATATCACTAGCCACTTTTTCCCACATAACATTAGCATCCTCATGCACAAATAAAATCTTAGAATCTAAAATCTTACTCTCAAAAATATTTTTATTACTATTCTTTAAATGCCCCCATCTAATCCTAGAAAATCGCTTTACTTTATTTTTAATTTTCTGTCCTTTCATCTTAAAGTCTAAAACTAATAAGCGATGTTGGGTACATAAACTTTCACTCGGAATAACTTTACAATCACAAGAGAGTAATAGGTAAAAAATAGTTTAAGGACATGTTAACATAAAAATACCAATGGCTGACCCTCACCAACAAGCTCAGGCTATTTGGTTAAAAAATAATTTGAATGATGATATATCGTCCAACTTTTGCCCCATTTTGGTACACACTCCCTAGATAAAGCATGACATGTAATTGAACTTAATATCCAATTCAAAGGACTCAACAGCAAAAATACAGTCCAATTAACTATGATATACATAGAGAATTTGTAAACACATAGAAACAATAAGAATATCATATTTTCACAGGTTGTAATCATCCCAAAATTAAAAATATGGGCTTTGAAATGGCTTATAAGAATGTGTGGTAAATACAATGAGTATTCATGAGAAGGCATGAAAACTACTCGTATGAAACAGCAAAGAAAAAACATACAGATTTACAGATCTTTTTTACTCAAAAAAAATCTATTCCATACTTCATTGGAATAACAGGAGTCAAGGAAAACAAGAGGCATAACCCGTTAAAACTATATATATATATATATGAATATTCATGATAAGGCATAAAAACTACTGGTATGAAACAGCAAAGAAAAAACATACAGGTTTACAGATCTTTTTCGCAAAAAAAAAAAAAAATCTATTCCAGACTTCATTGGAATAACAGAAGTCAAGGAAAACAAGAGGTATAACCCGTTAAAACTATATATATATATATATATATATATATAAAGAGAGAGAGAGAGAGAGAGAGAGAGAGAGAGAATCAAGACTACGGCACAAGGAAAAAAAATTCTACATACCTCAAATTTCCTAAAGAAATGATCCAATTGGGAAGCACAGAAAGTTGTGTGAATCCGAACGTGAGAAGAAAACCCGCAAAAGGAGACTTTTTTTTTGTTACAGTTGAATAAGCTCCTGTGGGTTCTCCATAGCTTCTTTGAGTATCATCTCAGCTCTACGCTTCTTATCATCTTTCTGATCGTCCCTTAAAAACCAGGAATCAGATCTGTTACCTAAAACACCTGAAGACAATGGCACAGAAATGGATTTCTTATCAACCCCTATCCTAAAATGCACAGGTGCCCTTTTGCTAGGCAACGATCTTCTTTCAGTAGCCCTGCATTCGAGAGCACCAGCCTTAGCAGCCTCTATAGCAGGGGCAAAAGTCTCAAGCACCGAAAACCTCTTCTTTGTGGTATCATACTTTGGTATGGCAACACCCGATACCTGCTTCGAGTCATAAGGCAAAGGAGGTACAAGAAATGGGTTATTTTCTGCAACCTGCTTTCCTTTTGAATCATTAGCATTATCTGAAGGAACAGACACAGCTGCACCATAGCAAGCAATTCGCTGCTGCAAGCTCAGCAAGGAACTCTCTGCCCTCCTCCTCTGCCTTGCTTGCTCAAGTTTGTCTGCCCGGCGATCAGTGTTTCTCTCATTCCAAACTGGGGTGTGCACGTAAGTATGAGGATCAGGAAATGCTGGAAGCCAGTCAGGGACATGCTTCCCAGCAGGGGTCTTCCCCATCTGAGCAAAGCTAGGTGTACTCTTCAAGGAACGAACAACTGGGAATCTTGGAATTACCCGAGGAAAAGGAACTTCCTCTGCAGTGCTCGCGAACTGAGAAATATCCCGAACGACCCCAGAACTAGACAGACACCTGTTGTCATCTGAAGCGCCAGTAAATCCCTGTGCCGAACCAACAAGTTCTTCTAGCCCTTGAATTACATCATACGGGTTGCACTCTGTCCTGCCAGATATGTTAGCATAGAAATGTGCTGATTTACCCAGACTGCAGATATACCGAATCGTTACATCCGCAAGAGTATCAAGCACTGACCGCTGAGAACTCTGGAACCCAACAGACTCACAAATCTGGGCTACCGCGATCCGTGAAACAGAGCGACCAAAGTCATCGCCACCATTCCGCTTTTTCTTCGTGGACGAGCTGCTCTCATTGTCTACCCCACTCTGCTTGCCTCCATCGCTCATGTTCAAACTATCATCAGTCCAGAAACAGCAACTTATCCAAATCCGGCAAGCAAACGCCTTCGGAATTAGAAAACCCACCGGATCTGGTATAAGGTTCCCATCCACATGTAGAAAATGGAAACCCTAGATTTCAATTGCATTGAAAACGCCGGACGTAATAGACTGGTAGAAACAGCCCGGAGCTAGTTTGGAACCTACGCTTGACTTTCGTTATGTTCGCTCGCCGGATACGCCACGGATCAGACGAATCTGGAACTTCAATGGAGAAACAAACAAGAAGCTTCGTGATGGAACTAAAGGCCGACCAAGATAGAGACAATACTAGGGCTTACTGGATCCAGAGAAGCATACAAAGTTCGAAAGAATCAAATCGCGAAAGAGAGAGAAGGTTCGAGGAGGATTCAAAAAATTGTCCTCAAAACCCTAACGGTAGAGAAACCAGCAGCACATAATAGAGACAGTAAAGGAGATAGAAAGAGAGGCGAGGAAAAGACTAGCAGTGTTCCGAAAGAGTGGCCGTGGATGGGAATTTATAGAGGGTGCGTTGGTGTTGTTAACAGAACATATCTGCGGCACCGGTTAAGAACTCATTTTTGTGACCATCCTATGTGTCTGGTTCCGTAACTTAATCGGAATGGGTCCACTTGTTGTGTACGGCTTCAACATTGCCACGTGGACTGGTGGCTTCACTCAAGGCCGGTGGAGGTCATTCTTAAGCTTGCGTTGTGTTCTTTGTGATCTTCTTTATCACATGTGGAGTTCGAATGCATCTGGGCTTTATTGTGTATAAGTCACGTGCTTTGTATGCATTGGAGTTCAGAGGCTGCGTTCAAACTCTGTGTGCGATAATTTCTCCTTCTAAGATCTTCAAGTAATGTTGTCGCCCCTACAGAAATTCTCTATTTGTTGAGAAAAGTAATGGAGGAAAATATTGGTATGCTAAAAAATGTTGTTGATAGAAAGATATTGATTTGAGAAAAAGCTATGAAATTGTTATTTTCAGAGAGATAAAGTTGGCATAATCTGATTTTGATGAATGAAGCGACATTAAAAGTCAATGAGGCTATTGAGAATGGCCCGACGATGCTTCTCATGGAGTTTTGAATAAGATTATGGGCAATAGACGAGGCAGTACTAAAAGATTTGATAGGCTAATTAGGAGACAAAAATGTCAAAGAGGCCATTGAGAATATCGAAAATGATTCCTTCTAAAAATAAAGTGTGGCATTCCATTAGGCCACTAATAAGATAGCAATGGCAAGCCAAATAGAATATTTATGATGGTCCACCATCTAGAGGCAAATGTGATTCGTAATTTAGCTAGTGTAAGAAGGAATTAGAGGCTGCTAAGGATGAGCTTCGTAACCCTTAAATTTCTAGTGAATATTAAGAGAAATCTTACTCATAAATGTGGCATTACCAAATAATTATTTGAACATAATTTCTTTTATATAATTTGTCTACTTCTAATAAAAACTCTAGGGAAAACTCTCACGAAAATAGTGACGCTTGAGAAATATCTCGACCACTACAAATTTTCTTGACTCAACTTCAAAGATTAATTTTTAATGTCATTAAATACGATTAAATGTTACAAAATAAATTGAATGATCATACTACACACAAAAGTATTAATTTAATAAATGTAGCCTTGAATAAATTGCAATTCAAATTATGTTTATGCTTGTATTGTAAATAAAGAAACATGTATTTGTGTTAGATCCACTTCACCATTCAAAAAATCATTATTTATGCTTCTAAGATAGGTAGTATTATAAATAACAATAATCATATATTGTATAGAGAATATAATAGGATGTTATTGGAAACATCTAAGATAAAACATCTCATGAGGAATTTCCTAACTAGTCGTTCATTCAAGAAAATAACAAAGTGAGTGAAGGAGCCTTAGTATCATTCTTGGATGATGGTTCAAGATATGGAGGAGTATTAGATTAAGATCATTTATCTCTTATATGAGGCCACCTGATAGACAATATTCTTGTAACACAATGTAGTTTGCCTCCAACACAATCAATTGTATGTCAGTGTTGGTCAATTTATGGACAATTGTGTATGGCTCAATAACTATTATTGTGTCCTGAAATATTCGTGACGATAGAGAGATGTAAAGTTTAACATCATAGCTTTGTATAAAGATCCAGTACACAAACAGATATAAGAGTATGTGCAACGTTAACAAGTGACACTAAGATTTTTATGTGAAAAATCTTGAAAATGAAAAAAAAAAAAAAAAAAAAAACATAGGAGTCTGACCCCGTTTGAATGAATCCACTAGTATGTATAATTTATTATAAACGATATCCCTCCTTGGAGAAGGGTGCTAGCTCAATGTAGCAAATACATATTGTATTGAGCACATTACATGATAATTATTCTTAAGAGAGTGTTGACATGTTTGTTTAGTCAGTGGGGCTGTAGTCAGCAGGCCACAGTGGTTGGAAGGATTACAATCGGCAAACGTTAGGAGGGACCATAGTCGACGAGTGACGGTTGTCGGTGGGATTATAGTCGACGGGCGATAGTGGTCAGAGGGGCCGTGTCGGTAAGTGATGATCTGTAGTTAGTGGATAATAGTGGTCGGAGGGATTGTATTCGATGGGTGACAGTGGTCAGAGGGACCGTAGTTGGTGGTCAGAGGGATTGTAATCGGCAGGCGACTGTGGTCGCCAAGAACTCGGGTGGTGACAGCGTTAGAGGGAAAAAGAGAGCTCTCAAGTTTTCACCTTTTCTCCTCTCCCCCTCATGTAAAGAACAAGGAGCTATTTATAGTTTCTAAAGAGTGGTATGGCTAGTAAATATGGAGAAGATTAATGGTATGTTATGAGTGTTCCATTGGATGGCCCATATTGATCCCCTTGATCATAAAATATTTATCAAGCATTTAAGTGCCTTAGAGATGACATAATTGAGCTATCTTGAACTTGTTGGATTTATCTCGTTGAGCTGCCTGATTCGATTATAAGTCAATCATATTTGAATATCATTTAGTTGTCCAATTAATACTTTGAAGTTTTTATATAAGCTTTTATCCTTTGATTTAGACTCGTTTAGGCTCGAATTGGATCGAATTTGATGTTGTTGGGTTTGTCATCTTGAGATGTTTAATTTGATTATAAACTGACTGAAATCAAAGTTTGGGTGGTCCTGATTTTAATTTTTGATGCCAACGACTCATATTTGCATTATGATTTGTACCTAATTATTAGGTGCTGAAAAGGAATTTTTGAAAAATCTAGTTTTCTTTGAAAATTTTAATTTAGGATTTCAATCTTAAAATCAAACACGACATTATGAATGATATATCGCCTCAAGAGGCAAAGATATCATTCTCTAGTGGGTTCAGATAACGAGGCTGAAAATTTCATCCAAGCTAAAGTATTAAAATTCAAGGAAGGATGACATATAACCTCGAAGGGTTAAAATGACATTCAATCAAGCATTTAACTACAATAGTCTAAGTGGAAGATCATTAATTTCACATTCAAGAGTATGATAATGAAGGATATATCCTCCCAAGGAAAGAAAATATCGCTTGTTATCAATTATCTGAATATGACGATAATGATCATTGCTTATTTAATTTTCCCAAAGAAGACTAATTGAGTTTTGAAAATTGACTTTTGATAAAGTTGATGTGGGCTCTAAATTTTTTATGAACGCAAGTCCTCGTAGTTAATTACATCATATGGAGGTTGAATTCCATACGAAAACTCTCAATTAAAATAATGGCTGAAACTCTATTTAAGGGATTTCCAAGGAGTGATATCAAGAGAGTGAGGCTTGAATTCCAATTAGGATTGGATCAAATTAGAGTACCTATTTCTCGAAATCAAAGGAGAAAAAGTATGAGGTGTCTTAAGATTCTAAAACATTTCAGAAACACCACAGCCTACCCTATGTATTAAGCTTTAGTATTTTAGAAAAAGAAATATTTATGTTCGAGTTAAAATTTTATTTGAAAGTTAGGACTTATATTCCCAATCACCAGATCGGGAGAATGCCCAGGAGATGAAGGTGAAGACTTACCAAGTGGGCATGACGTCCCCCGATCACAATCCCATGGTTTTTCATCATCTCGGGTTCATCGATACCCTTAACCTACTTAGTCAAGTGTCGACCCGAGCATCCTTGTTAGTAACCATGGGTTACCTCATTCAAGGGGACCTCGTAGGCCAAGAAGCTGGGGACCTAATCCTAGGCTGACAAATAGGAAGTGCACAGATCAATAGACAATAAATCTATGTCTATGTTATCTAACCTAGGACACCACCACAAGCATTAAAAATAATCATCACAAAAATTGAATATAGTAAGCAATAATCAACCAACACTCATTTTGCAAGTATATCCACACATCCCAGAAATAGAAAGAAACACCGGCCTAACCTAAAATTAGAGTTTGTATCCTAGCAAATTAATTTAGGTGTGTGTAGTAGGTTGTGTGATTCAAATATGTCCTATATCAGGTAATTGATTAAAGTTGTCTAATGTTTTGATTAGTTGAAAAGCTTAAGAGATTTAAGTTTGAGTTTAAGTATAAGTAGTTTTAAAGTTAATTTTATGATGTGTTTTAAGTGTTAAATAATTATCACCTTTGTTTACACGTGGGCTGTAAAGTTTATTTCAACTTCTTTGGGGCCAAGCTAATAGCCTCGTAGACCCGGGTTACCCAGTAGTAACCAGTATTAATTGAGTAAATTCAGATGGTTGATAGTTAAGGGGTTGAAAATTTTCAGTTGAATCGATTAGTCATTAATTTAAAGGTTGAGTTAAAGTTCTCCAGAATTTGAGGTGATTATTAAATTATTTAGAATTTTTAAATAATTTTTTAAATCTTTTTAAATTGATTTTAATTAATCATTAATGAATTATTAATTAAATTTTATTTAAAAGTTTCATTTTAAAATTAGATATTAATCTATAGATTTTACTTAATTTTATTCAATTTTTAATATATTTTTAAACTATTTTTTAATATTTAATGAACTATAGATGAATTTGATTATTTAATGAATTAAAATGAAAGGTTAATAGAAATATTTTATTTTAAATTTAAATTAGGATTTTCTAACCTTCATTTTGTTCTCATTTGAATTTATTTTATGTCTTCGCATTTTGTTCAATATTTAATGAATTCATTTAATTAATATTCAATTAAGGGGTAATTAAAGTATTAATTAAATTTTAATTAAATTTAAGTTTGAATTTTATCTATTAATGATTATGTGTATTGATTAGGGTTGATCAATGAAGGTTAAGTGTTTTCATGCATTTTATTTGGATCATTATTAATTGTTGGAGTTTTCAATTTTTTTAAAGAGGGTTTAATGATTGATCGATTGATTTAAGTCTGATTGAGGTTAAGTTAATAGTGTACATTGATCCTAAGGTAAGGTGCTACTAAGCTTTCTACATTTGATGTTTCTTCCCTAAGAGATGTTTGAGTCCTAGATTTAATCTAAGTTCTCTAAGACTCATTTTTAATTATTATCCTTAATGATACTATTATTTTATAGAATTATAATCACTATTACTAACCCTTTGGACATACTCGCAGGTGTGAACTAATGGATTTTGGGTTTTAAGAAAAAAAATTAATTTAAATAAACCATGTTACTACAAGGACTTAAGGCTAAGGAAGCGCACAACAAAGGGCTTATAACACCTAAGATCTTCTAAGTTTTAAGAATACTCACCTCACTAGAGCAAGTCAATGATGGTTCCGACTGTAGCACCCCCATTTAGAAGAAATAGGGATGACTAAAGTCCTTGCCTCTAGCTTCCAATCAGCTCCATCAGTACCAAGGTTGTTGACCTCATTTTTGTATGAGCTCAGTAGGATCAATCCAGACCTTAGGATCTTTTCAATCCTTAGGATCAATCTTAACCCTAGGATCAATCTGATCTTAGATCAATCCAGACTTTAAGATCAATCCAAATTCAAATCAACCCTGATCTCAAATCAATCAAATTTCCAGACTATTCTAGATCCTAAGATCTTTCCTAGATTTTAGATCTCAGGATCAATCTAGATCCTAGGATTCCTAGATCTTAGGATTCTTCTAGATTATAGGATGCTTCCAGACCTTAGATCCTAGGATTTCCTTAGGACTTTTAGATCCCAGGATCTTCCCAGACTCCAGTCCCTAGGATCTATTCTAGACCCTAGGATTCCCTTAAGCTGATTTGGACTCTAGGAACTATTCTAAACCCTAGGATTCTTCTAGATCAATCTAAGCTTCAATTCAATCTAAACTTAATTCAAATCCTATCATTCAAGCTCAAAATTCAATTCAAAACCAGATTTCCAGATTCAAATCTAAGGCCAAAGGTCTAAGTCCTGAAAGCCTTTTCCAGCAAATTTTTGAATATTTCAAAACCCTATCAAATGACCTCTGATTCAAGATCAGTCAGTTCCACACTGATGTGACATGTCTCTAGAGGTAACCCTCCAAATTTGAGCTCATTCTGAGATCTCTAACCCCAGAAACTGAATTAAAATCCAAAGGCTGTAAAACCTTCAAATATTTACAGTCCATGCCACTGGACCTGCCACCCAGTGGATTTTGACCCTGGAGCTTTCTCCAAAGCCTCCAATCACTTCCAGACCCTTGATTATAACCCATTGAGCATTAAACTGCATTTTGTTGGACTTAATTTGACCCCCAGTTGACCAGGGGTCAAAATGACCAAAATACCCCTATGGGGTATGAATAGTCACTTTGGTAAATGAGCTCCAAATCAAATGCAACTACCTCCAGCAAATTTCAAATGTCAAACCAAATCCATTGAACCCAGAATCAGCCCCTGGGTCAACCTGGTTGACCAAGTCAACCTAGTTGACCTAGAAGGCCCCTTTAGGGTCAAAATAGGTCATTCTGACCAAATGACCTCCCCAGACCTTGGGACCACCTCCATTGGTCTCCAAATATCATTTCAAATCTGTTGAACCCATTTCCAGACCCTGGACCCACCTGGTTGACCAAGTCAACTAGGGTTGACCTAAAAGGCCCTTTAAGGGCCCAAATAGGTCATTTTGACCAAATGACCTCTCCAGACCTTGAGACCACCACCAGTAGACTCAGAATGTCATTCTGAACTGGTTGGACCCAATCCTTGACCCTAGGTCAACTTGGTTGACCAAGTCAACCTAGGTTGACCAATTAAGCCCATTAAGGGCCTAAATAGGTGATTTGACCCAAATGACCTATTTAAACCCTTAAACCACATCTACCAGACTTCAAATACTATTTGAGATTGATCCAACCCAGACCCTGGCTCTGGGTCAACCTGGTTGACCAAATCAACCTAGGTTGACCAATTCAAACCCTTAAGCCTATTTAAGCTCATTCAAACTCTGAATTAATTTTGAACTCCTCAAACCCTCAAACCTATTTCAATGATCAATCCAAGCATATCCAAATCATTTGGAACTAAGTCACTTTAAATTCGACTTAATCAAGTCTTCAAATACGATCAAACATACATATGCATTCATTTGGTCCATTATTGAATTCACTCCATCAATCTCTATGAAGTTAATCTCATAGCTTTCAAATACCCACTTAAAATTCTAGCTTGACTGTTTGACTACTTGATTGGTCAAATAGTCAATTCTAGCTTAAGGAGTGAACTCATGAAGTCAACCTTCATTCAAATCCCTATCCCATGACTTTGCATTATTTTCAAGACCCTCATATCAATTTTCCTAATATACCTGGACCTCAAATCAACATCCCTCGACCCATTTGACCAGTCAAGGGGTCAACAAAGGTCTAATTGAACCTAATTGGTCAAAGCACCCAATCCAATCCCCTTGATCGAATCCAGGTCTATCCAGCCCGTTCAATCAATTCCAGAGACTTTCTAGGGTTGTAATCCAACCTCCCCATGCAGCTGATATGCTCTCTAACTCAACCCAATGGCCCAATGAGCTCTATCCGGTCAAACCCATCTACCCGACCCAACTAGCTTAATCCAGACCTGCCCAGCTCACCCCAAGGACTCCAGAACCTTCTCTGGAGCCAACCAGACCCAACTCAAGTCCTGGCACATCCCTTAGCTCAACCCCAACGCCCCTAGGTGGTCCCCTCCATGTGAGAGTGACCCAAGGCCGTTTTCACCTGGGCAATGCACATCTCTGCTCCCTAACGGTCTGGGATAGCTGGCATTCATCCAGGGAACTCACCTGATAGATCCCAGCCATTGCTTTTGGCTCTAGTAGCTGAATAGGGTCAATAGGGCACGAGAGAGAGAGGTCGGAGCTATCTTTCATTCCAGTCTATCTCCAGAGCTTCTGGCTTTTCGTTTTGATTCCCTAGAGCTTCCCCCACATTTCCCTGATCAATTGCTGGCGTTTGGTGGCCGCCGGCGACGAGCTCGAGGACAAGCCGAGGCTAGCTCCGTCCAAGCTACCTCAACTTCTCATAAAAGCTTCCTCCAGGCTCGAGGTCTTCAAGAGAACTAATCTTGGACAATCTACAAGCTCAACAAAATCTAAATCATCAAAATCCATCCATTATATCGCGGTATATTTCTAACCATAGGCATTTTTATAGGTTTCTAATTAACTTCATATAGATTGCATCAAAGGGTTGAAAAATACTTCCACGTTCCTTCTTAGACTCTGATTCACCTCTGTTCAAGGTTTTAATGTTATTTGATTTAATGTTTTGAAAAAATAAGATAATAAATGGTTTTAGGGTTCTCGGTTTAGCTAGAGGAAGAAGACGACCCAGCAGCCGTTGGATCTGCTCATTATAGATCAACGGCTGCGATCGAGCTGGATCCATCATTCAGTTTGATTCATTGAAACCACGGGTCAGCATACTCTTCGTATGGCTAAATCTAAACCGTTAATCCAGATTGCGGGATTGTGATCAACCGTTGGATCATTTTGAGTGGGTTTTCAACCCGCGGGTCTGATCTGGACCGTTAGATTTGCTTTGTTTTAGATCTAACGGTCCTGAATCCAGCCGCGCTGGATAAGTAGCGGGATCCACCTGACCGCCGCCATTTGCGTGGTTAAACCACGCCGTGCCACGTGGAAAAGCGCGTGCACAGTCAGCGCCGTCAGCTGACTGTATAAATAGAACCCTGAATTAAATCCAGAAAATAGGCAGAACTTCAAAAAATCACAGGAATTTCATTTCCCAACCATTTTTGGAGTTCTTGGGCTTGTTTCGTTCGTATTATTCTCTACTTTATTTTAAAAATAAATTCAAATTATTTTGACTGATAGTTTGATAGTTATTTCATTTATTCAGAAAACCTCTTTTTAATTTTAAATAAATATATACATATTATTTTGAGCTGAATTTTGGCAGAGGTATTCTAGGGTCTGTTCATGATCCTCCTTAATTTTCTTAAGCTCATTTGATGCAATCTCAATTAAGTTATGAATTTACAAAAATCTTGATCATTATTTGATCTTGATTTTTGAAAATTCATAATTAATTCAATCCAATTTCAATTTATTCATACTAGGGCTCTATGGAATCAGTGAGAATTTTCCTTTCATTGAAAAATAAAATTAGATTATAATCAGGTATGGTTTGAGGAAGATTTGCTTTGAATAGTGTATGGATTTCCATAAACAATTAACAAATCATATCTGATTATAATATCAAATTAGATTGAGCTTCATTTGAGGATGCCTTTTATATCTTCAAATGTTTTTCAATCTGATTTGATGCACCTAATTCTTTATAGTTAATTATTTGAGTTTATAGGTTATTGTATAACCTATAACTTTAATAGTTTATTATAAAATCTTTCCATAGGGTATTAGGACATTTCATTCTATTCATGATTGTTTGATGTGTGTGTTACATGTTAAGTCAAGGGTTAGTGAACTTCAATTTGAACCTATTTAACCTAGTGACGTCTAAGGACAATAATTAAGGATCTTTAGTCTAGAAAACTTAGAAAATTTTAATAATTAGGATTTACATCCTTTTAACTTGAAATTTTGAACATTCAAACTTAGTGACATCTCAAGCCCATAGAAAAATTTCCAGTAACTTTGAGAATCATTGAACCATTTAATTAATTAAATCAATTTTAATCTTTTAATCAAACTTTAAAACTTTTAAAAATTCTAATAAATCAAACTTAAATCCAAATGACTTGAAACTTAAGCCCCTTAAGTTTAGTGACATTCCCTGCTCTAGGGAAAATTATCATTAAAATTTGATCCCATTAAATCCCTTAATTAAATCCCTTAAGATTAAACCTTAATTAAGCCCTTAAACCTTCCAGAAATTCCAATAAATCAAATTTAAATCCAAAAAATACAAACGACCCCTCTAACTGATCAGAATTGAACCCTTAATTAATGAAAATAAAACCCCCTTGACTGGACTTCAAAATTAAGTTTAATTTAATTTTAATTGAAATCTGAAATTTAATTAATTTAATTAATTAAAAATAATTACAAAATTCCAGAAAATTTCCAAACACTTGGAAATCACTCCTTAGGTCATTCCTGACCTTTGGAGTTGATTTCAAGAAGTTTGGAGATCATTTGGATTCAAATCATAAAAATGGTCTCTAATTAAACAATTTCAAAAATTCAATAAATACTCAAAACTTCAAAAATTCATAACTAATTCAAATGAACTCCAAATTGAGCAAACTCAAAGGCATACAACTCATCTTAAGCTCTAATATTTATTAAAAATGTTAAGTTTTCAGAAATCAAACAAATTTGAAAAAGTCAACTTTTGGTCAAACTTAATTCAAATTCAAGTCAAAACTTCAAACCTTCATAATAAAATCTAGAAAAATCTAATTTCAGTGTACTTACTGTCTAACTGATCGTATTAAGGTCTAGTATTTTAATAAAATATTAACTTTCCAGAAAACATTTTAAATCAAAAAGTCAAATTTTAACCCTTTAATTAAATCATTAAAATAATCCAAAAATATCAAAATTCAATAAATTGTTAAAAATTCCAGAAAATCTTAAATCAACATTAAAACCAGCAATCAACTAATTCTAATTAAAACTTAATCAACTTTCAAACCTTAATTAAACTCAAATCATTTAATTATATCGAATACCACTGGGTAACCCAGGCCTACGAGGCTATTAAATTAGCCCCAAGGAAGGTGAAATAAACTTCACGGCCTCGGTGTGAAACAAAGGTGGTATCCAACAAACAATTAAAATCAAGTTTAAAATCAATTTCAAGTCATTAATATTTAAATTCAAATTAAATCTTCCCTTAAACCTTCAACCAACTTGAACCTCAAATAACTTAAATCAAGTGCCTATCTAGGACACATCAAAGCCACACAGCCTACCTCACACACTTTAGATGGTTTGCTAGGACAACCAACTCTAGTCTTAGGCTAGGCCGGTGTTTACTTTTCTGCTGTGTGCCGGATTTTCGAGCTTTTACTGCATGCTGTTTGCTAGTATTAGAATTGATGTGATTGTTTATTTATTTAATGCACTCTGTGATGTGATTGATTGTACGATTAGATCTACCCCTAGGCTAGGAACGATTTGTACTAATTCAATCTTATGCAGGTGGCCATGCTCATACAGGGCATAAATTAAAGGGGGCAAAAATCATGATTATTAAATTGCACAGGTGCTAAGCATGCTTAAGTCCCCCTTTAAATCAAAAAGAGCATGGCCAAGTGTGGCTGGTTTGAGCATTTAAATTTCAAATATATTAACTGCTTGGGATGTCAAATATAAACTGCTTATTATTAGGATAACCTTGCAGGTTGTTGAGTCTAGAGTTTTAATTTTCATTAATGTAATTTGATTTGATTTTGAGTTGTATTATTTAAAGTACTTTGAGATTGAGACATTTAAAATCCAATTTGGAATCCAAAGAGGAAGGAACATCCCTTAGGGGAAAGTTCCTATCCATTTGGAGATCCAAATTAGGATAAAGTTCAAGTATTCAAAGAGAAAAGATAACACCCCTATCCAGGGGGAGTTTCTTTTCATTTGGATACCCAGACTCGACGATCCAAGGAGTTCTAAGGAGACGAAGAAGTGAAGAACGAGAAGAATCTCAAATCTCAAAGTCACTTGAGTCTTAGGATTAGAATCCGGGTTGTAGTCAGTGGTACCCGGCCACTTTACTTTCCTGCAGACCCTGGGTTGTATAATTAAGTGGCACTTGCCACATGGACTTTCATTTTGAATATTTATTTAATTGATTTAATTATTTAATTGATTTGATTTATGTGTTGATTGCGATTAAGGACCCACATGTTTTTAGTAGTTTATTTGGCGCTATTGCATGTCGATTTTGATTTAGCCTGGAACCCGATCGGAGGCTCGTGAGGGTACGGTCATTAACTTCTTCTACTTAAACAAAACTTAAAATTTTTAAGCTCAGATAGAAACTCTAACGCTCTTAAGAAGTAAGCCCGGACTCGCCGGGAGTTTTTCATGCATACATATTGACTTTTCTCATCCGTGTTAGGCACCTCCCCGCCTGCGGGTTCTGGCAGACCACCTGACCTATTAGGGTGCAGTTCTATCCAAGGGGATGTTGTGCAATCTTTAGGATAAAATCTATTTTTAAGCCTGTTTTAAAACTGCTACATTTTGATTTAAGCATTTCATCGAGTCAATTGGCATGCATTGCATTAGTTACAAATTAAAAATCGAGTCTAAATCTTAATTGCATTTTATTTAGACATTTAACCCAACATATGTTAAGGGGTCAATTAGGATCTGCTCTAGATGTCGACCCCAATTCTTTAAACCAATCTTAATCAATGTCCTTAACCACTCTACATTTAAAGACTTTGACTCATGGTTTTAAAAGCGTTTAGGTGGTTTAGCTGGCTCCCCAATCCAGGCCGGGGTAAGTCCAGATTGCATTGCATTAGTTAGGATTCGGGTCACTGATTTTCAGTACCTAATTTTAAACTTAGGTTCTGAGGCATGTCTTCAAACTTAAGACCTCAATCTTCTGGGAATCTGACTCCCACTTTCTAATAAAATTGATCACTCAAATTAAAATATCTTTCAATCAAATTCAAGCCCAACACTTAGGACAGGTTGAGGTGTTTCTGAAGTAATTCAGAATCTCAAGACACCTCCTACTCTTCTTCCTTTGACTCCAGAAAGAACTGTTCAACATTGAACCATCCCTGGTTGAAAATTCCAGTCCCTACCTTCTTTGATATCAATCTTTGAATTCTTAAATGAAATTCGTATCGCTATTTTAATCGAGAGTTTTCGTAGGAAATTTTCTGGTTTCCTACGATGTAATTAACTACGAGGGCTTGCGCTCGTAGGAGATTTAGAAACCCAGACCAGATTTTCAAAATCAAGCTTTTCAAAATTTCAATTAATTATCTTTGGGAAATTCATGAAATTAATGATCAATCTATTCAGATTAGCATAGTCAAACAGTTGATTAAACATCACTTTGATCCTTTGAGATCATATGTTGTTTCTCCTTGAATTTGATTATGATAATCAGAATAAACTTGAAGATTTGTAATCAGAACCTATTAGGGAACGATATGTTCACCTTTCGAGGTGATACATCATTCATAATAAGTGTTCGATTATAAAATTTAAAATTCCAGAAATTGAACATTTCCCAAAGAAAATTAAACACTTTTACAAAACCCTATATTTTTCAATCAAACAAAAAATGGCGACTCCACTGGGGATAATCTCTCTCTCCATCTTTAATAGCGGTACGAATTTTGTTGCATCGGTAGTTTTGACTACCTTTCTTTCGTTGGTCCCTCTCCCATTTCTTCCTTGGGTGAGTGTGGCCAACTCAATTAAGACATGTGAAAAGAGAGGTGAGTGTAGGAAACCTCCCTCCAAGCTGGGCTTTGACATTTTGCCTCCAAGTCTATTGGTAGAGCAAAAGAGTCAAGCCAAGCTTGTCAAAATCTTTTTGCATTGTTGCAAACTCGCATGCGAATAAATTCCTGCATGCTAAGTTTCACAATTTACAAAAATCCCTCAATCTCAAAGATCCAGATTCAAAATTTCTTTAATTCAACCTGGATTTTGACATTTCACCCTAAGCTAGTCAATGTGGTGAAAGAGTCAAACCAGGTGTCTAGATTTTCCCTTAACTTTTGTTAACCATTATGTTGAAAATAAAACTCAACATTTTGAGTTTCAAAAGTCGAGGAAAATCTTTTAAATCAACTTCAATCGTCGTTGCTATGTGTCTTCTACAATATTCTGTTGTAGTTGAACACATGCAATTCAAATTCAAAATTCTCCAGTCAATTCTGGGCTTTGACATTTCACCCCTAAATTGCTTGGTGGGGTGCAAAGAGTCAAGCCTTAGGATCTTCAGGCTAATTTGGCACACCTACATATTTGAACAAAATTCAATATGTTGAGTTTCAAATTTTGAAGAAGATCCGTTCAATTCCAACTTTGAGTTCAAATCCAAATTCAATTTCAATTTAAATTCAATTTCAAGCTTGAATTGAATCCAAGATTTAAGTTTAAATTCAACCTCAAAACCAAATTCAATCTTAAGTTCAAATTCAATTTCAAAATTGGACTTAAATTTGATTCCAAACTTAAATTCAACTTCAGATTTGATTTCAAGATCAAATTCGGGACTTTGACATTTCGACCCAAGCCAATTGGTGAAACGCAAAGAGTCAAGCCCGATCCCTCGATCTTTCATATCAATTTTATGCACCTACAAGATTGAGTGAAACCCAGTCTGTTGAGTCATAAAATTTGAAGAAAGATCCATTTGACTTGAGCTTCAAGTTCAAATTCAAAATTTGAGTCCAAACTTAATCTCAACCTAAAATTTGAATTTGATTTCCAATTTAAAGTCGATTCAATTTTGATCGGGACTTTGACATTTCGACCTAAGTCAATTGGTGAAATGAAAAGAGTCGAGCCCGATCCTTGAATCTTTCATATTAATTTTGTGTACCTATATGATTGAGTGAAACTCGATCTGTTGAGTCACAGAATTTGAAGAAGGGTCCATTCGACTTCAACCTTAAACTGAAATTTAAATTCAACTTTGATTCAAAATACAATCTCAAATTTAAGTTCGAATTTGATTGTCACTTCAAATTTTAATTCAATTTTGAATTCAAGTTTGAGTTTGAACTTTGACATTTTGCCCTAAGTTAATTAGTGTAGCGAAAGTGTCGGGTTCAACCCTTAAGTCCTTGTCAAGTCTACAAACGATCCTTTTGAATTTAAGCTCAACATGATTGAATTATCAAATTTTGAATAACATTAATCAAATTTAAAATTCAAATTCAAATTCAAGATTAACTAATTCAAATCATTGTTCATTAATTTCAGGATTTAAGCACTCAAATGGCTGGGAAACTCATTTTCTCTTTAGATAGAAACTTGATAGTCGAAGGAATCACTTCTGGTGATTTCATCCAGTTTGAAATGCAATTCCAAGACTTCAAGTTATCAGTCGATGGAGAAGAAATGATTGATCTGTCTGCCGGAATAAGAAGGAATGTCCCTTTGGTTGAGATTACTTTAGGGTCAGGAGTTGACTCCCCCATCTCCGAGATGGAGGCTGTTGTCACCCCTTTACCCACTGTATCTTTTACTGAGGAGGATAGGAACCAGAAGTCAATAACGATAGAAGAGCTACCATCTCAGCCTGAGATTGAGTCAAGTTCTAGTACCCCTGCCGTCAGCAAGGCCAGCAAGAACAAAATGAAGAACTACCTTCGTAGAGTCAGAAAGAAGGTTGTCAAGGCCAGGAAGACTGCTGAGGCGAAAGCCTTAAAGCAAGTCAAGTCCGAGGCTAATCAAAAGTTTGTTGCTCCTTCTACGTACCCCTTCCCTGGTGGAAATCATTTCCACCCTTCTCCTGTTGCTCAAAGGAGGGAGGTTGTAGAGACGAGAGCACAATCTTCAATACATCTTCTTGACTACTACATGGCGAGAATCAATCAAGCCAGAACTGAACAAACTCCAGCACTAGGCCCTAGGCCCCCAGTTGAAGGTTATGACCCGTCCACTCTACTAGATGATGTTAGGTCACGTTTCTATACGTGTCCCACTACATCAACTAGAGAGGAGGAGGTATAGAAACTACTCGGGGTGCCACTCTCCTAATTACTAGACCACTAGTAATAAGAGAGGGGAAATAATCTAAGATTATATCAGATAGTGATACCGTCAAAATCCAACTTTCAACGGAGTCCTATTGAGATAAATCTTTTTGATTAAAGTAATGCAATGACTTCTAAGGATAGTGCAGACCCATAGTAGTCTCTCCCTCCAAGGAGATTGTAGGAATTTAATTCCGTACTACTGGGGTCTTGCCACCTAGATTTGCAATTTCTTTTTAAGGAAAAGCTTTCAATTTCTCAAGTGTACTGATTTCAAACTTTCAAGATAATTGAATCATCTTTTTAATGAGAATTGACCTCTATTTGAAGTCTTAAGCAGGAGAAAGTTGTAGTTGACTCCAAATGTTTGAATGCACCTCCCTCCCACCTTTTTTTGTGGGATTGATTCGATTGTTGAGTTAAATCGATATCGAACTTAAGTTGATATTTGAAATGAAAATCTTTTTAATTATCTCGCAATTTTTTATCTTAGATAGATATCTCTTGTGTGTTTAAAATCTATTCAATGATTTTCAAAAGTCAAGTCAATATTCATTTTAAAAGACTGGGTCCTACCTTGAGGATTATTCGTCCTTGCATAAGAGAATGAGTTTTCTTCTCTTATACTTGAGATGTAATCCCGGTATTGAAATAGAGAAGGTGTAGCCTCTTCTTAAATTCAATTGAATTCAAAAGATGCGCAAAATGCGACAACAATCAAGAAATGCACAAAGTGCACTAAAAGTTAAAAGATGCGCAATGGGCGCCACAAGTTAAGAAACAGTGCAAAATGCACTATAAATCAAAAGATGCGCAATGTGCGCCACCAGAAAAAGAATGAGGCTCCCTTTTTCTAAATGTTTTAATCTCAAAAGACCCAGTTAAATTTAAATTGCTTGATTTTGAAAGTCTTGAATTCAGAATTTTCACCGGGCATCGATATTCTATCAAGATACAAAAATCTCTCGTGCTAGAGAATTGAAAAGATCAAATTTCTTTATTCAACTTAAACCTCTTTGAAATTGATTTTAATTCAAAATACTTAAGGGAGACCCCAGTTTAGTTCCTATGAAATTTGGTCTGGGTCAACAAAACCTAAATCCTCAAATCTTTTCAAATTAGTTGGGGTCACTCAAACTTTTCACTGTACTTCTGAATTTGTTCCCGTTTGTCGTTCCGACAGGGTCCAAATACTTAGGGGAAGTTTTCTAATAAGAAGAATGAATCTTCTACTCTTGATAAAAATTCAAAATCTGATCCTTGAGAAATATGTGTAAGCCCTTCTATAGGCATCTTTCCTTCTAGGCCTTCTTTATAAAATTACACTCTATGCTGGGTCCAAGTTCAATCCCACTGGAGGAGTATTTTATAATGCTGGAAATTGTCGTTCAAAATCAAACCACACCCTGTGCTGGGTCCAAGATCATTCTGATTTAGAAGCGTAGTTTTCTGAGCTGAGACTTGCTGCTTAAAATCGAACTCTAATTGAGCAAAGTGCCCGACTCCAATTCAAGGAGCTTGAGGGCCTCAAATAAAAATCAATACATGCCCAACAAAGTTTCAAAAATTTATAAGTCACATTTGATTCAAGTTACTGGTAAATTGTGTCACTTTAGAACTCCCCAAGTAGGAGACTTGGTCGTAGTCTTTTGTAGACCGCTTTTAATCCGTTGTAAACTCAATGGAAAGCTTGAGTCAATGTAGACTGGATCGTTCATTTTTAATGATGATCTTTGAGGAAATTTTCCTTTGACTGATCAACCCTGAAGAATGCCACCCAATATTTTCAAACGTTGGGGAGGCTCTTCAGGAAGTACCATGCCAGATGAGTGTCAAACTCAAAATTAAAGTCAAAACACTTCAAATTCAAAATCAAATTCAAACAAATCAAAATCGAATCAAACATAATCAAAATTCAAAATTCGAAATCAAATTCAACATCAATTAAAATCAACTTTTAAATTCAAAATTTTCAAATTCAAAACTAATTCGAATCAAATTCAAAACACATCCCAGATTCAAAACTATTCAAATTCAAATTCGTCAAATCAAGTTTCAAATTCAAACACTTTCAAACTCAAATTCAAAAATCATTCAATTCTCAAATTCCAGAATTTAAATCTGATCCACTGTGTGAAGCAAGTTTCCTTCACATACGATCATTCCAGACCCGATCCTCTATACAGAGCAAGTTTCCTCTGTATATGATCATTCCAGACTCGATCCTCTATGTGGAGCAAGTTTCCTTCACATACGATCATTTCAGTTGAGATCCTCTATATAGAGCAAGTTTCCTCTATATATGATCAATCCAGACCCGATCCTCTATACAGAGCAAGTTTCCTCTGTATATGATCATTCCAGATTCGATCCTCTATGTGAAGCAAGTTTCCTTTACATATGATCATTCCTGACCCGATCCTCTATATAGAGCAAGTTTCCTCTATATACGATCATCCAGACTCGATCCTGTGTGAAGCAAGTTTCCTTCATATATGATCATTCCAGACTCGATCTTCTGTATAGAGCAAGTTTCCTCTATACACGATCATCCAGTTTCGATCCTCTATGTGAAGCAAGTTTCCTTCACATACGATCATTCCAGATCTGATCCTCTGTATAGAGCAAGTTTCCTCTATATACGATCATCCAGACTCGATCCTGTGTGAAGCAAGTTTCCTTCACATACGATCATTCCAGACCTGATCCTCTGTATAGAGCAAGTTTCCTCTATACACGATCATCCAGATCCGATCCTCTATGTGAAGCAAGTTTCCTTCACATACGATCATTCCAGATCTGATCCTCTGTATAGAGCAAGTTTCCTTTATACACGATCATCCAGACCGGATCCTCTGTGTAAAGCGAGTTTCCTTTATATACGATCACTCCAGACCCAATTCTGTGCGAAGCAATGCTTCCTTCTCACAGGATCGTCCAGTTTTCTTTTCCTTAAGGTTAGATGTGAGTCATCGTGCTTTCTACCCTTAGGATTAGATCCGTTAGTGGTGGAGTACGCCCTTTGTGGCACCATCCTAGCATCTTCCAGTTTTCCTTTCCTTGAGGTTAGATGTGAGTCATCGTGCTTTCTATCCTTAGGATTAGACCCGCTAGTGGTGGAGCACGCCCTCTGTGGCACCATCCTAGATTCAAAATCCAGATTTGATTCTGTGTGAAGCAATGCTTCCTTCTCACAGGATCTTCCAGTTGTCTTTTCCTTAAGGTTAGATGTGAGTCATCATGCTTTCTTTCCTTAGGATTAGATCTACTAGTGATGGATAACGCCCTCGGCGGCACCATTCTAGTTTAAAAATTTAAATCTTTAAGTCTGATCTCCTATAGGAAGCAATACTATCTTCCTATAAGATCATCCAGTTCTCTCCTCCTTAGGGTAGGCATTTCTTCCTTCCCTTAGGATTTGATTCCCCAGTGATGGAATAAGTCCCTTGTGGCCCCGTCCTGGATTCAATTTTAAATTCCAAAATCAAACTCTCTTCTCCTCAAGGTTAGGCTTTTCTCCTTCCTTTAGGATTAGACTCCCCAGTGATGGAATAAGTCCTCTATGGCACCATCCTTGGTTCAATCTCAAAATCCAGTTCTCTCTTTCTTTAGGGCTAGGTTCTTCTTCCTTCCCTTAGGATTAGATCTACTAGTGGCAGAGTACGCCCTACGTGGCACTGCCCTAGTATCAAAATTTAAACTTGATCCTCTATAGCTAGGAATTCTTCCTTCCTATACGATCATCCAGGCCTTCTTTTCCTTAGGGATAGGTTTTCTTCCTTCTCCTAGGACTAGATCTACTAGTGGTAGAGTACGCTACCCCCAGCACTACCCTAGTATCATTTCAAATTTAATTTTCTAAGGTTAGGATTTCCTTTCCCTTAGAATCAAATCTAGACTCAATCCTTTATAGTTAGGAGTTCTTCCTATAGGATCACCCAGACTTCCTTCTCCTTTAGGGATAGATTCTTCCTTTCCCTTAGGACCAGACCCACTAGTGGTAGAGTACGCTTTTCTTAGCACTACCCTAGTATCAATTCAAACTTAGTTCCCCAGGGATAGACTTTTCTTTCCCTTAAGATAAAAACTCCAGACTTGACCATTCTATTCGGTCAACACCAATATGTGCAATAGAACTACATTCTATTACACATATTGGGGGTCCATTTGTTGACCTCATTTTTGTATGAGCTCAGTAGGACCAATCCAGACCTTAGGATCTTTTCAATCCTTAGGATCAATCTTAACCCTAGGATCAATCTGATCTTAGATCAATCCAGACTTTAAGATCAATCCAAATTCAAATCAACCCTGATCTCAAATCAATCAAATTTCCAGACTATTCTAGATCCTAAGATCTTTCCTAGATTTTAGATCTCAGGATCAATCTAGATCCTAGGATTCCTAGATCTTAGGATTCTTCTAGATTATAGGATGCTTCCAGACCTTAGATCCTAGGATTTCCTTAGGACTTTTAGATCCCAGGATCTTCCCAGACTCCAGTCCCTAGGATCTATTCTAGACCCTAGGATTCCCTTAAGCTGATTTGGACTCTAGGAACTATTCTAAACCCTAGGATTCTTCTAGATCAATCTAAGCTTCAATTCAATCTAAACTTAATTCAAATCCTATCATTCAAGCTCAAAATTCAATTCAAAACCAGATTTCCAGATTCAAATCCAAGGCCAAAGGTCTAAGTCCTGAAAGCCTTTTCCAGCAAATTTTTGAATATTTCAAAACCCTATCAAATGACCTCTGATTCAAGATCAGTCAGTTCCACACTGATGTGACATGTCTCTAGAGGTAACCCTCCAAATTTGAGCTCATTCTGAGATCTCTAACCCCAGAAACTGAATTAAAATCCAAAGGCTGTAAAACCTTCAAATATTTACAGTCCATGCCACTGGACCTGCCACCCAGTGGATTTTGACCCTGGAGCTTTCTCCAAAGCCTCCAATCACTTCCAGACCCTTGATTATAACCCATTGAGCATTAAACTGCATTTTGTTGGACTTAATTTGACCCCCAGTTGACCAGGGGTCAAAATGACCAAAATACCCCTATGGGGTATGAATAGTCACTTTGGTAAATGAGCTCCAAATCAAATGCAACTACCTCCAGCAAATTTCAAATGTCAAACCAAATCCATTGAACCCAGAACCAGCCCCTGGGTCAACCTGGTTGACCAAGTCAACCTAGTTGACCTAGAAGGCCCCTTTAGGGTCAAAATAGGTCATTCTGACCAAATGACCTCCCCAGACCTTGGGACCACCTCCATTGGTCTCCAAATATCATTTCAAATCTGTTGAACCCATTTCCAGACCCTGGACCCACCTGGTTGACCAAGTCAACTAGGGTTGACCTAAAAGGCCCTTTAAGGGCCCAAATAGGTCATTTTGACCAAATGACCTCTCCAGACCTTGAGACCACCACCAGTAGACTCAGAATGTCATTCTGAACTGGTTGGACCCAATCCTTGACCCTAGGTCAACTTGGTTGACCAAGTCAACCTAGGTTGACCAATTAAGCCCATTAAGGGCCTAAATAGGTGATTTGACCCAAATGACCTATTTAAACCCTTAAACCACATCTACCAGACTTCAAATACTATTTGAGATTGATCCAACCCAGACCCTGGCTCTGGGTCAACCTGGTTGACCAAATCAACCTAGGTTGACCAATTCAAACCCTTAAGCCTATTTAAGCTCATTCAAACTCTGAATTAATTTTGAACTCCTCAAACCCTCAAACCTATTTCAATGATCAATCCAAGCATATCCAAATCATTTGGAACTAAGTCACTTTAAATTCGACTTAATCAAGTCTTCAAATACGATCAAACATACATATGCATTCATTTGGTCCATTATTGAATTCACTCCATCAATCTCTATGAAGTTAATCTCATAGCTTTCAAATACCCACTTAAAATTCTAGCTTGACTGTTTGACTACTTGATTGGTCAAATAGTCAATTCTAGCTTAAGGAGTGAACTCATGAAGTCAACCTTCATTCAAATCCCTATCCCATGACTTTGCATTATTTTCAAGACCCTCATATCAATTTTCCTAATATACCTGGACCTCAAATCAACATCCCTCGACCCATTTGACCAGTCAAGGGGTCAACAAAGGTCTAATTGAACCTAATTGGTCAAAGCACCCAATCCAATCCCCTTGATCGAATCCAGGTCTATCCAGCCCGTTCAATCAATTCCAGAGACTTTCTAGGGTTGTAATCCAACCTCCCCATGCAGCTGATATGCTCTCTAACTCAACCCAATGGCCCAATGAGCTCTATCCGGTCAAACCCATCTACCCGACCCAACTAGCTTAATCCAGACCTGCCCAGCTCACCCCAAGGACTCCAGAACCTTCTCTGGAGCCAACCAGACCCAACTCAAGTCCTGGCACATCCCTTAGCTCAACCCCAACGCCCCTAGGTGGTCCCCTCCATGTGAGAGTGACCCAAGGCCGTTTTCACCTGGGCAATGCACATCTCTGCTCCCTAACGGTCTGGGACAGCTGGCATTCATCCAGGGAACTCACCTGATAGATCCCAGCCATTGCTTTTGGCTCTAGTAGCTGAATAGGGTCAATAGGGCACGAGAGAGAGAGGTCGGAGCTATCTTTCATTCCAGTCTATCTCCAGAGCTTCTGGCTTTTCGTTTTGATTCCCTAGAGCTTCCCCCACATTTCCCTGATCAATTGCTGGCGTTTGGTGGCCGCCGGCGACGAGCTCGAGGACAAGCCGAGGCTAGCTCCGTCCAAGCTACCTCAACTTCTCATAAAAGCTTCCTCCAGGCTCGAGGTCTTCAAGAGAACTAATCTTGGACAATCTACAAGCTCAACAAAATCTAAATCATCAAAATCCATCCATTATATCGCGGTATATTTCTAACCATAGGCATTTTTATAGGTTTCTAATTAACTTCATATAGATTGCATCAAAGGGTTGAAAAATACTTCCACGTTCCTTCTTAGACTCTGATTCACCTCTGTTCAAGGTTTTAATGTTATTTGATTTAATGTTTTGAAAAAATAAGATAATAAATGGTTTTAGGGTTCTCGGTTTAGCTAGAGGAAGAAGACGACCCAGCAGCCGTTGGATCTGCTCATTATAGATCAACGGCTGCGATCGAGCTGGATCCATCATTCAGTTTGATTCATTGAAACCACGGGTCAGCATACTCTTCGTATGGCTAAATCTAAACCGTTAATCCAGATTGCGGGATTGTGATCAACCGTTGGATCATTTTGAGTGGGTTTTCAACCCGCGGGTCTGATCTGGACCGTTAGATTTGCTTTGTTTTAGATCTAACGGTCCTGAATCCAGCCGCGCTGGATAAGTAGCGGGATCCACCTGACCGCCGCCATTTGCGTGGTTAAACCACGCCGTGCCACGTGGAAAAGCGCGTGCACAGTCAGCGCCGTCAGCTGACTGTATAAATAGAACCCTGAATTAAATCCAGAAAATAGGCAGAACTTCAAAAAATCACAGGAATTTCATTTCCCAACCATTTTTGGAGTTCTTGGGCTTGTTTCGTTCGTATTATTCTCTACTTTATTTTAAAAATAAATTCAAATTATTTTGACTGATAGTTTGATAGTTATTTCATTTATTCAGAAAACCTCTTTTTAATTTTAAATAAATATATACATATTATTTTGAGCTGAATTTTGGCAGAGGTATTCTAGGGTCTGTTCATGATCCTCCTTAATTTTCTTAAGCTCATTTGATGCAATCTCAATTAAGTTATGAATTTACAAAAATCTTGATCATTATTTGATCTTGATTTTTGAAAATTCATAATTAATTCAATCCAATTTCAATTTATTCATACTAGGGCTCTATGGAATCAGTGAGAATTTTCCTTTCATTGAAAAATAAAATTAGATTATAATCAGGTATGGTTTGAGGAAGATTTGCTTTGAATAGTGTATGGATTTCCATAAACAATTAACAAATCATATCTGATTATAATATCAAATTAGATTGAGCTTCATTTGAGGATGCCTTTTATATCTTCAAATGTTTTTCAATCTGATTTGATGCACCTAATTCTTTATAGTTAATTATTTGAGTTTATAGGTTATTGTATAACCTATAACTTTAATAGTTTATTATAAAATCTTTCCATAGGGTATTAGGACATTTCATTCTATTCATGATTGTTTGATGTGTGTGTTACATGTTAAGTCAAGGGTTAGTGAACTTCAATTTGAACCTATTTAACCTAGTGACGTCTAAGGACAATAATTAAGGATCTTTAGTCTAGAAAACTTAGAAAATTTTAATAATTAGGATTTACATCCTTTTAACTTGAAATTTTGAACATTCAAACTTAGTGACATCTCAAGCCCATAGAAAAATTTCCAGTAACTTTGAGAATCATTGAACCATTTAATTAATTAAATCAATTTTAATCTTTTAATCAAACTTTAAAACTTTTAAAAATTCTAATAAATCAAACTTAAATCCAAATGACTTGAAACTTAAGCCCCTTAAGTTTAGTGACATTCCCTGCTCTAGGGAAAATTATCATTAAAATTTGATCCCATTAAATCCCTTAATTAAATCCCTTAAGATTAAACCTTAATTAAGCCCTTAAACCTTCCAGAAATTCCAATAAATCAAATTTAAATCCAAAAAATACAAACGACCCCTCTAACTGATCAGAATTGAACCCTTAATTAATGAAAATAAAACCCCCTTGACTGGACTTCAAAATTAAGTTTAATTTAATTTTAATTGAAATCTGAAATTTAATTAATTTAATTAATTAAAAATAATTACAAAATTCCAGAAAATTTCCAAACACTTGGAAATCACTCCTTAGGTCATTCCTGACCTTTGGAGTTGATTTCAAGAAGTTTGGAGATCATTTGGATTCAAATCATAAAAATGGTCTCTAATTAAACAATTTCAAAAATTCAATAAATACTCAAGACTTCAAAAATTCATAACTAATTCAAATGAACTCCAAATTGAGCAAACTCAAAGGCATACAACTCATCTTAAGCTCTAATATTTATTAAAAATGTTAAGTTTTCAGAAATCAAACAAATTTGAAAAAGTCAACTTTTGGTCAAACTTAATTCAAATTCAAGTCAAAACTTCAAACCTTCATAATAAAATCTAGAAAAATCTAATTTCAGTGTACTTACTGTCTAACTGATCGTATTAAGGTCTAGTATTTTAATAAAATATTAACTTTCCAGAAAACATTTTAAATCAAAAAGTCAAATTTTAACCCTTTAATTAAATCATTAAAATAATCCAAAAATATCAAAATTCAATAAATTGTTAAAAATTCCAGAAAATCTTAAATCAACATTAAAACCAGCAATCAACTAATTCTAATTAAAACTTAATCAACTTTCAAACCTTAATTAAACTCAAATCATTTAATTATATCGAATACCACTGGGTAACCCAGGCCTACGAGGCTATTAAATTAGCCCCAAGGAAGGTGAAATAAACTTCACGGCCTCGGTGTGAAACAAAGGTGGTATCCAACAAACAATTAAAATCAAGTTTAAAATCAATTTCAAGTCATTAATATTTAAATTCAAATTAAATCTTCCCTTAAACCTTCAACCAACTTGAACCTCAAATAACTTAAATCAAGTGCCTATCTAGGACACATCAAAGCCACACAGCCTACCTCACACACTTTAGATGGTTTGCTAGGACAACCAACTCTAGTCTTAGGCTAGGCCGGTGTTTACTTTTCTGCTGTGTGCCGGATTTTCGAGCTTTTACTGCATGCTGTTTGCTAGTATTAGAATTGATGTGATTGTTTATTTATTTAATGCACTCTGTGATGTGATTGATTGTACGATTAGATCTACCCCTAGGCTAGGAACGATTTGTACTAATTCAATCTTATGCAGGTGGCCATGCTCATACAGGGCATAAATTAAAGGGGGCAAAAATCATGATTATTAAATTGCACAGGTGCTAAGCATGCTTAAGTCCCCCTTTAAATCAAAAAGAGCATGGCCAAGTGTGGCTGGTTTGAGCATTTAAATTTCAAATATATTAACTGCTTGGGATGTCAAATATAAACTGCTTATTATTAGGATAACCTTGCAGGTTGTTGAGTCTAGAGTTTTAATTTTCATTAATGTAATTTGATTTGATTTTGAGTTGTATTATTTAAAGTACTTTGAGATTGAGACATTTAAAATCCAATTTGGAATCCAAAGAGGAAGGAACATCCCTTAGGGGAAAGTTCCTATCCATTTGGAGATCCAAATTAGGATAAAGTTCAAGTATTCAAAGAGAAAAGATAACACCCCTATCCAGGGGGAGTTTCTTTTCATTTGGATACCCAGACTCGACGATCCAAGGAGTTCTAAGGAGACGAAGAAGTGAAGAACGAGAAGAATCTCAAATCTCAAAGTCACTTGAGTCTTAGGATTAGAATCCGGGTTGTAGTCAGTGGTACCCGGCCACTTTACTTTCCTGCAGACCCTGGGTTGTATAATTAAGTGGCACTTGCCACATGGACTTTCATTTTGAATATTTATTTAATTGATTTAATTATTTAATTGATTTGATTTATGTGTTGATTGCGATTAAGGACCCACATGTTTTTAGTAGTTTATTTGGCGCTATTGCATGTCGATTTTGATTTAGCCTGGAACCCGATCGGAGGCTCGTGAGGGTACGGTCATTAACTTCTTCTACTTAAACAAAACTTAAAATTTTTAAGCTCAGATAGAAACTCTAACGCTCTTAAGAAGTAAGCCCGGACTCGCCGGGAGTTTTTCATGCATACATATTGACTTTTCTCATCCGTGTTAGGCACCTCCCCGCCTGCGGGTTCTGGCAGACCACCTGACCTATTAGGGTGCAGTTCTATCCAAGGGGATGTTGTGCAATCTTTAGGATAAAATCTATTTTTAAGCCTGTTTTAAAACTGCTACATTTTGATTTAAGCATTTCATCGAGTCAATTGGCATGCATTGCATTAGTTACAAATTAAAAATCGAGTCTAAATCTTAATTGCATTTTATTTAGACATTTAACCCAACATATGTTAAGGGGTCAATTAGGATCTGCTCTAGATGTCGACCCCAATTCTTTAAACCAATCTTAATCAATGTCCTTAACCACTCTACATTTAAAGACTTTGACTCATGGTTTTAAAAACGTTTAGGTGGTTTAGCTGGCTCCCCAATCCAGGCCGGGGTAAGTCCAGATTGCATTGCATTAGTTAGGATTCGGGTCACTGATTTTCAGTACCTAATTTTAAACTTAGGTTCTGAGGCATGTCTTCAAACTTAAGACCTCAATCTTCTGGGAATCTGACTCCCACTTTCTAATAAAATTGATCACTCAAATTAAAATATCTTTCAATCAAATTCAAGCCCAACACTTAGGACAGGTTGAGGTGTTTCTGAAGTAATTCAGAATCTCAAGACACCTCCTACTCTTCTTCCTTTGACTCCAGAAAGAACTGTTCAACATTGAACCATCCCTGGTTGAAAATTCCAGTCCCTACCTTCTTTGATATCAATCTTTGAATTCTTAAATGAAATTCGTATCGCTATTTTAATCGAGAGTTTTCGTAGGAAATTTTCTGGTTTCCTACGATGTAATTAACTACGAGGGCTTGCGCTCGTAGGAGATTTAGAAACCCAGACCAGATTTTCAAAATCAAGCTTTTCAAAATTTCAATTAATTATCTTTGGGAAATTCATGAAATTAATGATCAATCTATTCAGATTAGCATAGTCAAACAGTTGATTAAACATCACTTTGATCCTTTGAGATCATATGTTGTTTCTCCTTGAATTTGATTATGATAATCAGAATAAACTTGAAGATTTGTAATCAGAACCTATTAGGGAACGATATGTTCACCTTTCGAGGTGATACATCATTCATAATAAGTGTTCGATTATAAAATTTAAAATTCCAGAAATTGAACATTTCCCAAAGAAAATTAAACACTTTTACAAAACCCTATATTTTTCAATCAAACAAAGGTAAACCGCACAAGTAAGAACATCTGGATGCCCTCTCCTGCTCGCCCCTCCCGTCCGTCTCTCCCTTTTAGTTCTTTCTCTGGATCGCCCAACACAAGCAAGGGGGTGGCTGGAAGAAGAGAGGAGCATGTGTATATGCGGCTAGAGCTTAGAGTCGTGGAAGGAATCGTGAGGAATGAGAGCGATTGCCCGCCTGTCCTAATCCCTCGAATACCAATAAAAAAGGGTTTTTAAATGACAATCATGTCCCTTCATCATTCCAATCAAATTATGGAGATCAATTTCTAAAAGTTAGAGGATTTAAAGAGCTAAATTGGAGAAGAAGAACATGATTATACAAGCTAAATTAATCATATATCATTTCGATTTAAATTAATATAGTAAATTTGCATTTATCGAAGTTAATTTTGGCTCGAATTGAACTGATTAAAGTCAATAAAATTAATTTGTACTTGAGTTAATTCAGGACATATTAAATTAAATTGATCGAAGCTGTCAAAGTTAAAATTCACTAGAATTAATTCAAACTAACTTAATGAAGCTCGGTTGAATTTGATTGAAGTTTAATTGATGATTGATTGAAAGCTAGATGTTTGAAGTTTAAATTGAGACTAGACTGAAGTGTGATTGAAGATTCGATTATAGTGTAGATTGTGGACTGGATTAGAGTGTAATCAAAATTTGATTGAAAAAATGATTGAAGGTTGATTGGAAGTTGGATTGGAATTTGATTAAAAATTGGATTGGGATTTGATTAGGACATATACGATTGACAAGTGGGCACCTGCTAATTATTAGGTTATCAAAAGAAAACTCAGCTAGGTCCTAGTAACCTCGCGCATAAATGAGGTCAACAAATGGACCCCCAATATGTATGGTAGAATTTCGTTCAACTGCACATATTGGCATTAACTAAACGAAAGGATAAAACCTGTGATTTTGATTCTAAGAAAAGGAAGGAGTAAACTTTTGGGAATCAAAGTTGAGTTGGTAATAGGAAGGTGCCACAAATGGTGTTATCCACTAATAGTAAATGGCCATATGGTGGGATCGAAATATGCCCAACACAGAGGATCGAGGCTAAACGAGGGGGTTGAAACATGCCCCACACAGAGGATCAAAGTTGAATGATCATGCGGTGGGGTTAAAATATGCCCAACATAGAGGATCAAGGATGAATGATCGTGCGATGGGGTCGAAATATGCCTAACACAGAGGATCAAGGTTAAATGATCGTGTGGTGGGGTCAAAATATGCCTAATATAGAGGATCGAGGTTGAATAAATATGTGTTAGTGTCGAAATATGTCCAACACAGAGGATCAAAATTGAATGTTCGTGTGGTGGGGTCGAAACATGTGTAACATAGAGGATCGATGTTAAATGATCATGTAAGGTGTCAAAATATGCCCAATATAGATGATTGGGGTTGAATATTAGTGTGGTGGGGTTGAAACATACCAACATAGATGATCGAGATTGAATGATCATGTAATGGGGTTGAAATATGCCCAACATAAAGGATCAAGGTTGAATGATCTATGGTGGGGTTAAAATATGCCCAATATAGAGGATCAAAATTGAATGATTGTATGATGGTATCAAAACATGCCCATCATAGAAGATTGAGGTTGAATGATCGTGTGGTAGGGTTGAAACATGCCCAACATAGAGGATCGAGGTTGAATGATCATGTGATGGGGTCAAAATATGTCCAACATAGAGGATAGAAGTTGAATCATCGTGTGGTGGTGTCGAAACATGCCTAACACAAAGGATTAAGGTTAATTGATCATGTTGTGGGGTCAAAATATGTCTATCACAGAGGATCAACACGAAAGGAAAGGCAGTACCTAACCTTAAGAAAAAGTGAACATGTAACGATTAATTGATGATTTTTAAATTTGATTTGATCTCTTTAAATTTGGAGGGGCAACTTTGATGTTTAATTTGATACTCATCGGGCATGGTACTTGTTGAAGAGCCGCTCCAATGTTAGAACATCAAGTGGCATCCTTCAAAATTGATCAATTGACATGAACCTCCCTCATAGATCATCTCTAAGGTGAACGATCCAGTCAACATTGATTCAAAGTTTTCATCGATTTGCGATGGATTAAAATAGGTCTCCAAAGGACTACGGCCAAGTCCCCTACTTGGAAAGTCCCAGGGTGATACAATTTATCATGATCTCGAATCATTTGTGACTTATGCAATTTCATATTTTGTTGAGTCTGAAAGTAACCTTCTTTGAGGACCTCGAGCTCCTCCAATCAGAGTTGGGCACTCTACTCGGTTGTGACTCAATTTTGAAAAGTAACTTCCAGCGATGTAAAACACAGGTCTATATGAGAATAATCTTGGACCCAACATATAGTGTTATTTTATGGAGTGGATTTTAAAGGAAATGATGCCCATATGTAAGGACTTACATATTTCCCTCAATAATGAGATTTAGATTCTTATCAGGAGTAGAAGATTCATTATTTTTATTAAAAAAAATTCTCTTAACCATTTGGACCCTCTAGAATGACAAGTGGGAATAAATTCACAAGTACAATGAGAAGTACAGTGACTCTAACTAACCTAAAAAGGGCTACGGGTTTGGATTCTGTTGACCTAGATCAGGTTTCATAAAAACTGAACTGGGGTTCTCCCTTGTATAAAATTTTTAAATTAAAATATATTTTAAAAAGTTTAAGTTGGAGAAAGAAATTTAATCTGTTCAATTCTCTTGTATGCCTTTTTTGTATTTGATAGATTATTCATGCATGACGATAAATTTAGATTCAAGATTTTTCAAAGTCAATCTATTAAAAGTGATCAGGCCATTTGAGATTTAAGGATTAAAAAGAAAGAATCCTCTTTCCCTTTTTTATGACATATTTTGTACATCTTTTAATTTTTTTTGGCATACTTTATGCATCTTTTGATTCTTTTAGCGTACTTTGCGCATCTTTTAATTTTTTATGCACTTTAGGCATTTTTTGATTTTGGTTAATTTTGAGAAGAGGCTTCACTTTCTTCAAAATCTTAAAATAATTATTTTTCTTTTTTTTTGAATGCCAATGTTATATCTCAAGTATAAGAGAAGAAAACTTATTCTCTAATGCAAGGAATAATAATCCTCAAAATGGAACTAATCTTTTGATAAGAATATCAACTTGGATAGGAAAATCATTAAAAGAATTTAAAGCATACAAGAGACCTCTATTAAGATGGAAATTTTGCAAGAAATTTGAGAAGATTCTCATTTAAAAAATTAACTTAAGTTTGACACAGGTTTTAATTCAAAAATGAAATCGACCCACAGAAGTGGTGGGAGGGAGGGGCCTTTAAATATACGGTGGACTCAACCACAACTCTTTCCTATTTTTGATTTAAAGTAGAGGATAATTTTTTTAAAAAAAGATGAATTAATTATCTTGAAAATTTGAACCTAGTATACTTGAGAAATGATGTATTTTTCTTCAAAATCACAAGTCTATGTGGCAAGACCCTATCAATATGGAATTATATTTCTATAATCTCTTCGGAGGAAGAGACTGTCTTGGGTCTACACTATCCCTAGATGATGATGCATTATTGCAATCTAATAATCTATCACGATAGGGCCCCCCTAAAAGTTAAATTCAGGTGGTGTCACTATCTGATAAAATCTCAGATCCATCATTATTTTCCCTCCCTAATCGCTAACAACCTAGCAATTATGAGACTGGCACCCCTAGGTGGTTTCTAGACCTCTTCCTCTATAGATATAGTGGGGCACGTGTGGTAACGTGACCTAATATCCTCCAGTAGAGTGGATGTGTTATAACCCTCAACTGGGGGCTTATAATCTATTGTTGGTGATTACTTATTTCTGATCTGGTAGATCTTTTCTATGCAGTAGTCAAAAGAATACGGTAAAGATCGCGTTGTCCTTCTCATAACTTCCCTCCCTTGAGTAATAGGAAGGCGATGGAAATGACTTTCGCCAAAGAGGGGGTATGTGTAAGGAGAAACAAACTCTTTATTGGCCTCAAATTCGACCTGATTTAAAGCTTCTGACTCAGCGATCTTTCTAGCCTTAATAATTTTCTTTCTTGCTCTTCATAGGTAGGTCTCCTACAGTCACGCTGCTACACAGTGAGAAGGTAAGTTTTTCAGTCATTAAGTATGTTTAATTTCCCAGAATTAAGAAAATGTGATTTGAATTAGTTAGTTTTGAAATAGAATTTAAATCTTAAACTTGATTGATTTTCTTCAAATTTTGAAACTAAAGATGTTAAGTTTTCACCCAATATAAAGGTTCACAAAATTAATAAGAAAATCTCAAGAGTTGGGCTTGGCTCTCTCATTCCACCAATTAACTTGAGGTGAAATGTCAAAGCTTAGATTTGGTTTAGAATATTTTAATTTTAAAATTGAAATTGATGGGTCTTCTTCAAATTCTAAAACTCAATAGATTGTGTTTCATTCAATCATGCAGGTTTACAAAATTAATATGAAGATTCTAAGAATTAGACTTGACTCTTTCATTCCACCAATCAACTTGGGTGAAATGTCGAAGCCCTGATCTAGTTGAGAAGATTTAAATTTTGAATTGGAATCAACAGATCTTCTTTAAATTCTGAAACTCAACATATTGAATTTCGTTTGAATATGCAGGTTTACAGAGTTGACATGAAAATCCCAAGGTATGGCTTGACCCCTTTTGCTTCACTAACTGACTTAGGGGCAAAATGTCTAAGCCTGAATATTGTAATGGTTTTGAATTTTGAAATTGAAATTGATTTAAGTGATTTTTTAGAAGAATTTTGAATGTTTGAAAATTTACAGAATTTTCTCGAGTTTTTAAAACTAAACATGTTTAGTTTACGCTCAACATGATGGTTTATAAAACTAGTGAGAAAATTCAAAATTTAGGAAATTTACTCGTCTCGCTATAAGGAACTTATATCCTATTTCTAATTTCAAATTTTATATTTTTGATATTTTTTTGATCAAATTTATATTTATATTACCGAAAAATAAGAATAATTTTGTATTGATAAAACTTTCACCATGCAACTTTCTTTATGTTATAGAGATTGAGATTATGAACGTTTTGAATATTTATTTGAAATTTTTTACATGGTGATTTTAAATTAATGCAGAAATAGTAAAATTGTATGGCATAAAAGATAGTAAATCAGCACGAGTATCACATTATTAAAGCAATCATTATATTAATACTACAATCAATAGAGAAATCGAATAGAGCAATAAAATTAAATCATCAATAAAGACTGTCAAAATCAAATCAACATAATAAAATTATATAGAAGTGTACCCATATAATCCAGATATTTTATGTTACATACTCGGTATATGATATGCTTAGTATCAATATAGTGAATTAATAATACCAAATAATATCATTATCCAAATTAACAATAATAACAATCTAGTGGCAGGACCAATAGAATAATGCAATAACAATAAATCCGTGTAGCAATAATAAATTCGTACAATAATAAGAATAATATCTCAAAAGTATGCATTTCAGTAGTCATACTAAATAAGTAAGAAGTTTTGGCTATCACAATATTTTTTAGTATTGTATGAGTAAACCTTTGGCTCAACAAACAGAGTCGTTAATCTTTACCCTTCAGTACAGTAATATTCTCCTTATAACTCTCAATCAGTGTATCACATAAATTAGCAGAGGATAATACCAAATCATAGTATTTAAAGAAAAGCCTATCGGCCCACCATCCTATACATGTCAATAAGTCTCCAACCAATGAGTCAACCAGTCTTTACTTATCTTTTATACACATATTATTATCACAGTATTATAACAGTAATCTCAATCATATATCTATATTTATTTATAATGCATTACAGTAAATAATGCATAATTGAGCTTAATTCAGAAAATGTCAAAATGCCCTAACGGTTGACAAAAAAAAAATCATACTAAGCAAAAATTCACATTTTCAGAATTTAACTAAATTACCAAATATTGTATAAAATAATATTTTGAAATTTTAGGTGAATTTAATCATTATTTTTAGATGTTAAAATAAATTTCTGAGCAAGCAAAAATCTCTATAATTTCAAAATCATCCAAAAAAAGTATTCACCCAAGTCAAAATATCGGTTATTACAATATACCCACCTTAAAAAAATCATCCCCGACATTTTCCTTAAGGATTCAGGCATAAACTCAATATCAACCAAATATGCACTATTAAAATTCAAATCAAATCAAAATTAAAATTCATCAAAAATCATACATTCATGTAGTTTATTCTATCACATGTCATTCAATTATGCATGATATGATATGTCATTCAATTATTCAAATAATTTTCTTATCAATAGAGCTTTCAGGTTGTTGTTGATCTTCTAGATACTGTAAGTTATACACACATGGTATCACTTGAGTAGGTGTAGTCTGTCGTGGTGTAATATTCTCCCTCTGACTACCACTAATAGCTCTACCATCCATCCTCATGGTTGATCTTTTACTATATACTCTTGACCCTATAGTCCCTTGTCCTATAATCTGTATGGATTGTCCTGCACTGGAATCAGTTCTTCCTATAAATCCCCTCTAAGGACAATCTACTACCTTATGTCCCTACTATCTACAACGAAAACATCTCCCCATCAATAAGTAGTACTGACTCGTATGTCATCAACCACAATGAATGCACTCGTCATAGCTGCCAGAAGATGCTACTGTTATAGATCTTCTTGAATCGATATACCTTATTTTATTATCACCATCTCTCTCTCTCTGCTTGGTTCATCTATGCTCCTCCTACTGTTGACATTATATATGGAGCCCACCTCATATCTAAATATTGGTGCTACCTAATCAATCTTTTCCAGTCTGGCCTGTTCTATCAACTTAAAAAACTCTTGAATCCATAAAGGCGTTAATGGATGTCTCAGCTCCCTATTTAACCCTTGCAGAAACATGTAGCATTTTTCTTCATCAGTGGTGATCAAATGAGGAGCATACATAGTAAGGGCAATAAACTTGGCCTCATACTACATCACTATCTTGCATCCTTGCTCCAACTTAATGAAAGTTTCCAGCATCTGTTATTAGGCTGACGGAGGTATAAACCACATCCTGAAAATTGTAGTGAACTCATATCATGTGATCTCAACATTTATCTTCCCTTAAAATTTCTCTCTCTGTTATCCAATCCATCATCTCTCTACCTCTCCTTCAAATAGGAATACAGCTAATGGTAACTTTTGGCTATCTAAACACTACATGTTGTCAAAACTTTTCTCTATCCTCAATAGCCAATCTTCTGTAGTATGAGGTCCTACAGATCCTTCGAATAATGGAGACTTCAACTTATGAAATATCTGTAAGTGCTTATCTCTCTCTCTTCTTATTTACTTCTTACTGATTTACTCTATTTATCCTCCATTACCTGTATTATAATAGTAGCCAACTGCATTATACTTTCTGATGACACTGGAGCTGCATTGTGTTACTCATTTGGTAAATTGCACTCTGAATGATCCATTTAACTTTTCAACTGCACAGTTTAGTATGATTGAAATAATACACGTGTATAATTATGTATGTAAAATAATACATCTTAAACTACTCATTCTACCTAACTCTTAATTAAGTTGTGCAGCTATGGTACCAATTTAATTTTTCAAATAACTATGTTATGATACCAATTGTGATACCCCATAATCTAATTTGATGATTTGAAAGAATTATTCTTTTAATCCTTTAATAAATAATAACAATAGCTATCTAATATGATATATCAGTAATAAATAATAGATTTTATAATTCAAAATATTAATATATACATCTATATTCAATCTCAAAAATTATATATAATACTCAGGATCTATACAATCATCACATATATATCATGTTATGAGCACAAAAGAATAGCTAAAATAAAAAGAACCTAAACATGGAAGAATCCTGACCAGCATCACACTCCTAATTCTCTACCCTGATCATGAATTATTTAACTATATATAATGTGTTAAAAAGCCCAGTAGGTTACCAAAACTTATAACTGAATCTAAAGCACGGTAAAGGAGTAATACACATGTCAACAGTCTAAACATAATAATATCATTCATATGATTATTGAATTAATATAAAAATAGTAAAACTGTATGACATGAAAGACAATAAATCAGTACAAGTATCACATCACTAAAGCAATTATTATATCAATACTACAATTAACAGAGAAATTGAATAGAGTAATAAAATTAAATCATCAATAAAGATTGTCAAAATCAAATCAATATAATAAAATCATATAGGAGTGCACTCATACTATCCAGCTTTTATATATTATATACTTAGTATATCACATGCTTAGTATCAATGCAGTAAATTAGTAGTATCAAATAGTATCAATATCTAAATCGGTAATAATAATAATCTAGTGACAGTAGCAATAAAATAATACAATAACAGTAAATTTATGAAGTAATAATAAATTCATATAATAATAAGAATAATACCTCAAAAAAGTGTATTTTAGTAGTTAGTAGTTATACTAAACAAGTAAGAATTTTTGGCTATCACTATATTTTTTAATATTATATCAATAAATTGATGGCTCAGTAACCAAAGTCGTCACTCTTTACCCGTCAGCACAGTAATCATATTCTTATAACTTCCAATCAGTGTATCACGCGAAACAGTAGAGAATAACATCAAACCATAATATTTAAAGAAAAATCCGTCAACCACCTTCATATACAGGTCAATCAGTCTATAACTAACGAGTCAACCAGTCTTTACTTGCTTTTTATAAATATATTATTATCATAATACTATAATAGTAATAGCAATCACATATCTACGTTCATTTTTAATACATTATAATAAATAATGTATAATTGAGCTTAATTTAGAAAATGCCAAAATATCCTAATTGTAGACAGCAAAAATCATACAGAGCAAAAATTCACATTTTTTGAATTTAACTAAATTAGCAAATATTGCATAAAATAATATTCTGAAGTTTTAGTTGAACTAAATCACTATTTTTAGTCATCAAAATAAATTCAAACAAAAATCTCTATATTTTCAAAATCACCAAGTAAAAAAATCTCAAATAAATACTCAAAATATTCATAATCTCAATCTCTATAACATATAAAAAGTTACATGATGAAAGTTTTACCAATACAAAATTATTCTTATTTTTCGATAATAGTAACACAAATTTGATCAAAAAAATATCAAAAATATAAATCTTTAAAATTAAAAATAGGGTAATGATTTCTTACAATGAGACGAGTAAATCTTCCAATAGCGTCGATGGACGAAAATCACTCTATAGCCTCCAAATCTTAAGTTTTATTTTCTCTCTCCTCATTTTCTCTCTATTTTCCCTGTTACTCTTTTATGTTACCCAAAATTAAATGGGAAAAGGGATTGTCATGACATTACTTATATTGCTATTAGATTTTTTAAATAAAATAATAAAATAATATTAATATAATTATTTAATTTTAAATAAAAAATTCATATAAATCTATTCTGGACTTTAAAAATTATAGAAAAATATCCATACAATAAATCATTTTATTTAAAAATATATTGGTAAAATTAGTTTACAAAATGGACACTTGACGGTCCCAAAATCTTCACTTGTACCGGTATGTGCTAATTTCTTAAGAATTTTCATCAGTGCCCAAAAATTATAAAAAAATTCATGCAAGTAAAATATTACAATATCAATACTATAGTGAAGATGATTTGTGATTTTGAGTTACATTGATTTCAAAAAAATTATTTACCTCGGTCAATATATAGGTTATTATAGGTTAAATGATTTCAAGTTAGGGCAGAGGATCAGATGTGTGAGGCTCATCATATTTCCTTCATATTCATATTCTTTTTATTTTAGCTATTCTTTAATTCTCAGAACATGATGGATATGTGATTATTGCATAGATCATGAGTACTGTATATAATATTTTAGAATGAATACAGATGTGTGCATTAATGTTTTGAATTATAGAAGTTATTTTACTATTTATTTTTAATGGAAGATATTAGATAGCTCTGATTATTATTGTTTATTAAAATATAAATGAATAATTCTTTAAAATTAGATTCTAGGGCATCATAATTTAGATATTCAATGAGTGTGCCTTAAGGGTATCTTGCTCATACACTTATGACTCTCAATCTGTCTTCCCTTATAACTCTCAATTAATGTACTCCATATAACTGCCCTTGAATCACATAAATCAATCGACTTGACTCTTTATAACTCCCAATAAATTTTCAGCTCCTTATGACTCATAATCAATGAATAATATGGATTAGTATGGTATCACGTGAAGTTATTATATTATGTATTTGATATCATTTAGTACTTCATTTATATATTTTTAATTAAAGTATAATTAAATTGAAATGAATAAGTTTGAAAGGTCGAGATTTAAAGTAATAAGAACTAAAATAATGATCACGATTTTATCTGGAGAGAAACTCAAACCACTTTTATAATAGTAGTATATTATTCTTTTTTGTATTGAAAGTTACAGCCACGGTATTGAATTTATTATAATGGAGAGATTTTATTTGGAGATTGAATATAGTCATATTGGAAGTTGCAGCCAAGGTGCCCCCAGCCCAATTTTGCTTCCACAAAATTAATACATCATTGGTTGACACTTGAGGGGTGATAATAAATTACATAAGATTGCCCCTGGTTAGGAATTATCTCTCATAGACGGCATTAAACTGCTGTGTCATTGAATATTCATGATGATAGAGAGATGTAAAGTTTAACATCCTAACTTTATACGAAGATTCAACACGTAAACAGATAAAAAGAGTAGGGTGCAATATTCATAAGTGAAACCAAAATTTTTATGTGAAATGCCCTAAAAAGGGGGAAAAATCATGAGGCCTGACCCAGTTTGAATGAATTCACCAGTATTTATAATTAATTACAAATAATACCCCTTTTTGGAGAAGGTGCCGTCTCAATGTAGAAAAACATTACATAGAGCACATTACATGACAACTATTCTTAAGAGAGTGTTGGCATGTTTGTTTAGTCAGTAGGGCTGAAGTGTACAAACGGTGGTGTTAGTAGGGCTGTAGTGTACAAACGACGGTGGTTGAAAGGATTACAATCGGCAGGCGACGATGGTCAGAGGGATGGTAGTCGGCGGGCAATGATTGTCGGTGAAACTATAGTCGGCTTGAGATAATGGTCGGAGGGACCGTATCAGCGAATGACGGTCTATAGTCCATAGATAAAAGTGGTCAAAGGGACTGTAGTTGGTGTGCAACGGTGGTCGGTGGGATCGTAGTCGGTGGACAACAGTGGTCGGAGGGATCATAGTTGGCGTGCGACGGTGGATGGCAAAAATTTGGGCGGTGCCATCATTGGAGAGAGAAATAGAGCTCTAAAGTTTTCTCCTTTCCACCTCTTCCCATCATGTGAAGAATGAGGAATTATTTATGGTTTTTCAAAAGTAGCATGGCTAGTAAATATGGAGAATATCAAGGGTATGTTATGAGTGTTCCATCAAACGATCCATATTGATCCCCTTGATCATAGAACATTTATCAAGCATTTAAGTGCCTTAGAGATGTCAGGATTGAGTGATCTTGAGCTCGTTGGATTTGTCTTGCCGAGCTGCTTGATTCGACTATAAACTTGTCATATCTGAATATCATTTGGTTGTTCAATTTATACTTTGAAGCATTCAAATTAGCTTGATTTGGACCCATTTGAGCTCAGATTGGATATAGTTTTGGTGTAGTTAGGTTCATCTTCTTGAGATGTTCGATTTGACTATAAGCTTGCTGAAATCAGAGTTTGGATGATCTCGATTTTAATTTTTGAAACCTATGACTCATATATTACATCGATATTTGTGTCCGATCAAGATGAAATTCTAGTGAAATATCAACTATCAAGCTAACATTTATCCCCTATAGCTTGATAGCGCCTTCCTCAGCGCTATCTTTCCCATGTAACCTAGCATGTCCATAATCCTCAGACAATCGTCATAAGATTAACTTAATCAAGCCTCATTAACACCCTTTCCTTCATAATGAGCTGCAATGCCTAGTTCAAGAAAAAATGTATGTCCCTTAATAATAAGAATCATCCTACCTTTTTTTGGTGTAAAACTTGTGTAATGCCAAGATTAAAAAATGCATAATGAATTGACACAATTATTAAAAGCATAATTCAAATTTAATTCAAATATAGATCGAAATTTATATTAGATTAAGCTGATTTTTGTCAATTGTATTCATATTTAAACAAAATAAATTGATATATGACCATTAAAATGAATAAATTTACTTAATTCTAAAGATTTTATTCCAATAAAATATGAAATAATTCTTTATTAATAATAATATAGATAATAATAGCATTATGTAAGAAGCATTTCTCCATTCATTTCTCAACAAAATAATCCAAGCACAGGCCAAACCGGCACATCTGTTTCCAACCCAACCCAACCCAACCCGCTAAGGTAACCCAAACCGGCCACTATAAATGCCAAAAACAAACACGCAGTTTCTTCAGTGAGGGGCGGCTCTATTCCGTAATAGAAACCCTAACCCTAGCGTCGGTCTCGACGGACCGGGAGAGAAAGCAGAAGGGTAAAGCTAAGAACAAATGGTATCCGGATCTGCAATCAGCAAGCGACACATCGTGGTGGATGCGCGCCACCACATGCTCGGTCGCCTAGCATCTATAATTGCGAAGGAGCTCCTCAATGGACAGCACATCGTGGTCGTCCGCTGCGAGGAGATTTGCATGTCAGGAGGACTCGTTAGACAGAAGATGAAGTTTTTACGATTCCTCCGCAAGCGCATGAACACCAAGCCTTCGCATGGCCCGATCCACTTCCGCGCCCCAGCTAAGATCCTATGGCGCACTATCCGCGGGTGAATCTCACACTTGTACTTCTGTTCCATTTTGTTGAATTTATTATTTCTTCTTTTTGGTTTGTTGCGTGGAAAAAAGAATTATTTTCGTTTCGTGTAGGATGATTCCGCATAAGACTAAGAGAGGAGCTGCTGCTTTGGCGAGGCTCAAGGCCTACGAAGGTGTACCTCCGCCATATGACAAGAAGAAGCGGATGGTGATCCCTGATGCGCTGAAGTGAGATATTCAGATGAAGTTGTTTGTTTTCTATGCTATAATTGATTTGTTGATGTTAAATTTAATCTGGGGAGTTTTTATCTGTGATAATGGTTGCTCGTAGGGTTTTGAGGCTCCAGGCAGGTCACAAGTACTGCCTTTTGGGTAAGCTGTCTAGTGAAGTCGGATGGGGCTACTATGATACCATCAAGGTGAGATTAAATGCCTTATATTTGAAGTTCTTTTTTAATTTTGGCTTTTTCTATATGGATCGCATAATGCTTGTTTTTTTTTTTTAAACGTTAGCTATTTTCGTTTATGCTATAACCATACTTGTAGCCTCAGGAATATTTGTCTCCCGCCTGCCTGCTTTGGTTTCATATCCACATTTGCAACATCTTTGAAATTAACCTATATCATCATGTCTACCTATTTCTCATGATTTCCAATAATTGTAACATATTGTTTATGCTGTTTGGATCCTCTAGTTTAAAGTCCAAAACATTATTCTTTTATGTCCACATCTCAATGTGTATTGTGTATCATCCAAAGAATTTATTTCACTTCATTTTGATATTTTGTTTACAATTATATTATTTCATTGTTTTATCTCTGCTTACAAATATTGAAATTAAATTAGAAAATATTGTGATCACATGCATAATTTAAGCATGTGAAAAGACAAACTAACTTTTTGGTAAGAGGTTTATAAATGATAGCAAGTAAATGAATTCAAAACTTATTGGATGTTTTTACTAGGATTCTGCAGCAACTGGTTATAGCAGTGGAAAGTTGTAGTGATATAATTTTTAATGTTATTAAAGTTGTGAACCAAACATAGCCAATGCATTTGTTACGTCCTGCAAGTGTGCAATGTGTGGTTCAAGATATATAGTAATGATGGTAAGCAAATGATTTTCAAAAAATAATTGAAATGTTTGTGTAGGAATCTACTATCAGTGAGTTTTTCCATGCTTCACACAAGGACTGCAGTCTTAGGTCTCTTGGGTATTCTTCGATATAAAATCTCTCCATATTGAGTTAAGTGTTGCAGAGATGAGGATGCTCAGGTGGATGAGTGGCTTTACTCTTAGAGAAAGGATACGAAATGAGCATATACCTGAAAGGGTTGGAGTAGCTCAAGTGGAAGATAAGATTAGAGTGAGTCGCCTTAGATGGTTTGGTCACATAAAACGATGGCCTTCTGATGACCCGCTTAGGAATATAGATGTATTAGATTTGACTTATGTTAAGAAAGGTAGAGGTAGACCTAAAAATACTTAGTTAGAAAATATTAAAAATGATCTTTCTTTATTAGATTCAAATGAGAATTTAACTTTTAACAGTGCACAATGGAGAAAAAAGATTCATGTAGCCGACCCCACAGTGGGGATAAAGGCTTGTTGTTGTTGTTGCTGCTAGTCTTCTTAATGGATTTTACTTTATTAGTGTATTTTTGCAACTTCATATGCGCTTGTGGTTTTCCCTCTGAAATCTCAAGGTTTTGTGGTGATTATTAGTTTGATAAACTGTTTAAAATTTATTTAGATGGTCAGGACTTGTATAATGAATAATAAAGATGCAATAGAAAGTGGCTAGATATAAATAATTTAAAAGAATAAAGAAAAAATGTAGATTTACATTTCTTCAAAGAGACTTGACAAATTTTTGTATTTACAGTTTATCATAGGAATGAATGAGAATTTGTTAAACCGAGCTTAAATATTTTGAATTCGGCTAAAGATGATATTTAAAAATTCCTCAAATGGCTAAACAATGGTCCATATTTTGATCTAGGATTTTTTAATTCACAACTAAGAGATGCATAAGAGATGCACAAAAAAGCAAGCACATAAGGTCAACTTTGTAGTTTGCAAACTTCTGACTTAGGAAATTAATTATCCCTTTAGATGAATACTAGGTGACCATATGTAATCTGAATCATATTCTTTCATTTTATTAATATCTGAAATTTCGGTTACATGAGGTAGACAGTAAAATCCAAGAGATTAGGAAAGGTTCTTGTCATCTTGTATGACATTTAAAAATCTTTTGGAGTAGCTCGAGCTTTACTCTTTGCCATCTTCATTTTCTCTGTCTAGAGCCTTGTCATCAAAAAAACATCTAATTTGGGCAATCGATCCTCGCTTTATATGAAAATAAAAATAAAAAATCGTACAACTGATAATTTAATTGTCGTCTAACATAATCTCACATGTAAATTCTAGGCTAAGAGAAAATCATAATTTGAAAGGAACTTAGACGATATTCAAAAAATTCAACTTGTATGGGTTTTTGTAATATTCAACAAGACAAACGGATAACCATGCTTCGATAGTAGGAAAAAAAGCAAAGTAAACAAAGCACCACTTAAAAGATAATATAAGGAGGATATTTGTTTTATTGGTTTTGAATTATATCATATTGGTAAATGGGGATTTATCTTTCCAAACTGCACCAATACAGATCCGCCTGATTCACAACAGGTGAAATTTCCCAATTGATGCACATTTTAGTTACATTTTATAGTTGATATCTTTATAATTTTTTATACATTTGATATTATGAAAGACTCTTGTCTGGACATGACTTTGAGTGTTTACTTTGGCTTACTGATCCCAGCATTTTGAGCTTGTTTGCTTCTAGTAACTGAGATTTCTCTTGGATGCACATAGTAGTAGTATAGAACTCATACTCAGGCTTCGTTTGGGATGACTTTTTTGCTGCTTTTTAAAGCAGCTTTTCAGTATAAAAATTAAAATATTTGTACTACAAAGCTGCTTTAAGAAGCAGCAAGAAAGCCGTCCCAAACAAAACCTCAGTCTAAGTCATTTTCTTTATTCTTTGGAGTAGAGGCTGTTCTCCTTTAGTGGTACAACTCCCCTCTTAATGAATTGTTGAAAACTACGGTATAAAATCTGAATAAAATGCTATATTGCACTTAGAGGAGCTCAAAGATTTAGAGGAGAAGTGCTGGTAGGCTAATAAAATCTCAAGTTGTATGAATCGCACATCATTCAAGCTGAACACATTATTCTTGAACATATTTTTTATTAAAATTTACATCTAATCATTGTAGAATAATTTTTCCTATGTATTGAAATTAGGAGTTGGAAGAAAAGAGGAAGCAGCGTGCAAAGGTTGCATACGAGAGGAAGAAGCAGTTGGGAAAGCTGCGCCTCAAGGCTGAGAAAACAGCTGAAGAGAAACTCGGTTCTGAACTTGAAATCCTCGCCCCAATCAAGTATTGAATAGAGTTTTCTTTCTACTGGATTCCAGTTTTGTCAGTTATGTTAAATTAAACTCTGTTTATTGAACCATTCCATATCCATAGCTTCTTTAATGGGCGTTTGTACCTGCGTTTGTGTTCTGTTTGAGCTTAACAAATTTTATCTATTTTTAGATCCAACGGTAAGTATTTTCCTTATTGAACCATTCTAATGAAGGCTCTCACATTCTTTTGCGTTATGTTTGGTCTGTTGCTTTTGTTTTGTCATGGTTGTGATAGGTGAGGGATGCTTCATTGGCCCTATATGATAATAGGGAAAATGGCAGGCACATCATTCAAATATTTTCTATTTATGTATTAAAAATAAGGCCTGAAAATTGAACAACCAAACTTTTGTATCTCTGTGCACTATCAACTTGTTGAGAATTTAGCATAATAGAAAAATGTAGGTTTAGATTTTGTTGGTTGGTTGTATGAGAAAATTATTACGTGCGGAGCCCGGACGTTGCTCGTGTTCAGACTCCAATAAAATCAAGTCACGTGGTTTGTACATATCATGTGTGCAAAGTATAGGGTGTGTACAAGCCACGTTGTTTGATTTCATTGTAATTATTGTAAATGGCAATGGTTGGCGGTTAGTTTTGTAAATTTATAATTTTTGAATTACATATTGTGTTTTTGTTGTATTATATGCTATATTACAAAAAAATATATCTACTTATTTAAATTCTCTTCATGTGTTGCTTATTAATGTCTTGTCCTAATTACAAATAGCTATTGAAATTGTCATTTGCTTATCACTTAAAAACTTTTGTAGCAAATGTGTTGAATCTCATTAATTGAATTCAAAATATGGATGACTGAAGAAGAAAAAAAGTGTTGAATCTCGTTAGGGTTGTGAGTCAAATTGTAATGAGACTCGACATTCGGGTTGTGAGTCTAATTGTCATGAGCCATTTCAAAATCATCTCGATAGCGAGCATGCGAGTCAAATTTATCGAGTCATGAGTTAAATTTGGATTTAAATTTGAGCTGATGTATTATACGAGTTTGAGCTCGAGCTTGGTGTGACTTGGCTCGTCGAGCTGGCTCAATTAATATTAATTATAACCTTGGTAGTTTTAATAGTTTAATTAATCACTTTTTTTCGGGTTCAAAATAAAAAAGGAGTCGATCTCGAACTTTTTATTGAGCTCGAATCTTATAATTTTGACTTGTGCTTAGCTCAAGCTCAGCATAAAATAAATGAGCTTAGCTCGATTAAGCAAGAACTCGGCTAGACTTGATTACACTACTAACTACAAAACATATGGAAAATGATATGTTGGCTTCTAAGGCGAAATTAACTATAGTGGTTGTGTTACTATTGTTAGCTTGATAATTGTTTATTGTGCTGTAATTTTCAAGCTACATTTAATTTTATAAAATAATAAGGGCTTGCATGTTATTAATTTAATATTTCATTTTATTATAATACTCAACAATTTTGAAATCGTCAAAATTAAGAAAATTTTGAAAAAAAAAAAAAAATTTATGTGTGGATCCAAATTGAAATTCAAGGCTTGATTTAATTAATTCGGCATTTCCCACAAATTAGTGATTTTAACTATTTTTATTTTTGCTTTTGTTTTTTATTCAAATTTTGCTTTAGTAAAATCAATTAAAAAATCATATTTATTTATTTAAATATTAAATCAATAAATTTATATTAAAAAACAAGTATTATAAAGATCAACATGAAAATTATTCATTATTATCATGCCAAAATTATAAAATTTAATAAGATTTTATTTAAGCTAATATGATTAAGTTTGATGTTATAGGTCTCCAGTGTGAACATTCATTGGCTAAAACTTGAGATTGTGGTGTGACTTACTATAGCTTATGTTAAATGTTCTGATTAGTTGCATATGATATATTCAGCAAAAAAAATAAAAAAATAAAAACATATAATGTTTTATTAAGTGAAATAAAAGGTGTTTCATATCATATTCATTTGTGTTATCATCCAAATAAAAATTAAGGTTTCATTTGAGACGGTTTTCTTACTGCTTCTTAAAACAATTTTTTAGTATAAAATTTTTTGAATTAAAAATTTAATACTAAAAAGCTGCTTTATAAAGCAGTAAAAAAATTATCACAAACGAAGCCTAAATGCCTTCACTTTAAAAGTAAAGAATGACACAATCTAATGTAAAGTGTAGTCGACCTGGAGTAAGAAACTATTATGAGCTTCATGTAGAGCTAAAGTGCCCACCACCTAATCAGAGGCGGAGCCAAGATTTTGTTCATGTGGGGGCAAAAAATATTGAAGTAAAAAAATTCTTAATCTTTTTCATCTGGACTTGGATCGGTATAGGCGAACGGAATCCGTCAGTACCAAATAATTATAGATCTCACGGGATGCACAAAATTTGAGAAAAAGCAAAACAAGAAAAGGATTGGTGACAATGCAATCAAAAACCATTGCAACAAGACATGATATCTCTAATGCGCCCCACCTCTCTTAACAAAAAGATTTTTCTTCACCATCTCTGTATGAAGAGCGAACTTTGTATCCAAAATCTGCATCAAACACCAAGTCCTAATCAAATACCGAAAACTTTAGCGTGCTCTTGGCATCAAGAAACAAAGCGAAACAACAGGAAATCTAAGCGGGAGAAACAATCACCTGTAGCGCAATTTTAGTCGTTCGGGCTCGGGAGAGGCGACAGAGGATGGCCTGTGGCATTCGAGCTCGGCGACGGTGAATGGGCAGCCGGCGGCGGGGTTCGGATTCCTCCTCCGAGAGAAATAGGAGCGCGCCTTGCATCTTGGAGTCGTTCGACTTGTGCAGCTGTGCGGAATAAGGAAAGACAAGGAAGAAGAAAATGTAATTAGTTTGTATTTAATGGTTCATAAATACTATTAATAAGTAATTATTCCCAAAATCAGTAGGGGCCGCTGCCCCCATGGCCCCCCACACTGTATCCGCCAGCGCACCTAATTAACAATTTTTTAATTATCTTGGCATTGCAAGAATATTATAATTGCATGTATTGGTTACAAATCTTGAAATAGTATTATAGAATGGTCGCACAATAATACATTAATTTACTTTATGTTGCAGCAAAGTTATGTTGTATTATATTTGTTGTGATCACACTTTGTTGTATCTGTCCTATTTGAACTATAGACAAGCCGTAGTCTAATCTTATTCAAAATTTATCCAAGCATTGTAAAACCTAATTCGATTCCTTTAAAAACCTTTTTCGAACTTTATTTGAACCCTATTAGATATTCGAATGAGATTTGAACATAATTGAAATAGATATCAAAAGTTTCATGATGATTGTTCCAACCGTGAACAAATTTTATTTGACTCTTATAAGAATTAATGCTTGTTGCTGCGGATATTACTTATCACTTCGTGATAAAAAATGAGATTATATGGACCCGTAAAATTTTTGAGTATATTTATCCAATTCTCGACGATTGCTCCAACCGTGAACAAATTTTAGTCGACTCCTATAAGAATTAATACTTGTTTCGGCAGATATTACTTATCACTTCGTGGTCAAAAGTGAGGTTATATGGACCCGTCAAAATTTTTAGTATATTTATCCAATTCTCGATGATTGCTCCAACTGTGAACAAATTTTAGTCGACTCCTATAAGAATTAATGCTTGTTTCGACATATATTACTTATCACTTCGTGGTCAAAAGTGAGGTTATATGGACCCGTCAAAATTTTTAGTATATTTATCCAATTCTCGATGATTGCTCCAACTGTGAACAAATTTTAGTCGACTCTTATAAGAATTAATGCTTGTTTCGACAGATATTACTTATCATTTCGTGGTCAAAAGTGAGGTTATATGGACCCGTCAAAATTTTTAGTATATTTATCCAATTCTCGACGATTGCTCCAACTGTGAACAAATTTTAGTCTACTCCTATAAGAATTAATGCTTGTTTCGGCAGATATTACTTATCACTTCGTGGTCAAAAGTGAGGTTATATGGACCCGTAAAATTTTTGAGTATATTTATCCAATTCTCGATGATTGCTCCAACTGTGAACAAATTTTAGTCTACTCCTATAAGAATTAATGCTTGTTTCGGCAGATATTACTTATCACTTCGTGGTCAAAAGTGAGGTTATATGGACCCGTCAAAATTTTTAGTATATTTATCCAATTGTCGATGATTGCTCCAATTGTGAACAAATTTTAGTCGACTCCTATAAGAATTAATGCTTGTTTCAACAGATATTACTTATCACTTCGTGGTCAAAAGTGAGGTTATATGGACCCGTCAAAATTTTTAGTATATTTATCCAATTCTCGATGATTGCTCCAATTGTGAACAAATTTTAGTCGACTCCTATAAGAATTAATGCTTCTTTCGGCAGATATTACTTATCACTTCATGGTCAAAAATGAGGTTATATGGACCCGTCAAAATTTTTAGTATATTTATCCAATTCTCGATGATTGCTCCAACTGTGAACAAATTTTAGTCGACTCCTATAAGAATTAATGCTTGTTTCGACAGATATTACTTATCACTTCATGATCAAAAGTGAGGTTATATGGACCCGTCAAATTTTTTAGTATATTTATTCAATAAAATAGTTAATGTGCATATTTCTATAATATCAAATGTGATGGTACTTATAAAATAAAAATTTACTTAACATGTTTGAAATATTGAAATAACCTAATACAAAAATAAAAAAAGATTCATATATTCCCACCTAAAGATAAGTTAGTTTTAATTAAAAATTTAAAATGTCATCTTAGTTTATTGCAACTGGAATCAATCCTCATGTTACCAACCCATATTAACATATCTTCGTATCTCAGCCGTCCAATCTATTTTAAACAGGTAAGATTTCACTCATTAAATCCTTAATTTTCTTCCGACCGCATTCTAAAGTATATTAAACGGAGAAGATTTGGCTATGTAATATCTGTACTTGCATGGGATCCAGCTGGGCAGGCAACAGCGAACCTTTTTTCTGAACTCTTAAAAACCCTCCCTTTTTTAAGAAGCGCCGGAGTCTCTTCTCCGTCTTGCTCGCGTCGCCTCTTCTTCTTCTCTTCGTGCCTCTCTTACTCCGAGAGCTGTTGCGGTATTTACGAAGGGGAGCCCAGGTCCGTGTCGCCATTGCCGTTGTGAGGGTGAGACTCCTCTCACCGCATTTTTCTTCGATCTGATGTTGTTTTAGAAGCTGGTTTGAATCGTTTGCCCCATTCACTCTTTCAAGTGCTGCGTTTCGTCTCCGAGCTCCGGTCGTCTTTTTTGTCGTGTTTTAGCTCTTATCCGTCGATCTTGATCTTTGGATGGTAGTCAAAACGTTCGTTTTTCTTCCCTTGTTGACGTATGGGGTAGTTGGCTTTTTGGCGATGTGTTTGGGCTTCCGGCGAGTGATAGTAATTTTTTGATCGATTGTTTAGGGATTGCGTTGTGTTGTTTAACCCCTTGGATTATCTGTGCTTGTTCAGGGGTTTAGGGTTTATCTTTACTTCCTAGGCCTACAGTTCGATATTAGGGTTTATTCATATTTCGAGCTTTTTTATAAGCAGGATATTGTGGGATTTGAGATTCTATATTATTTATGCCATGCTTTATGTTCTGTGGCGCAAGATCTCCAATGCTGAGTTAGGTTCTGATGTCATTTTTAATTCAAGTGCTTATGCTTTTTAAACTTTTTGTTGTTTTGCACGTAGAAATGCTTTTATTGCGATCAAGGACTTATATCTGGAGTCTTTAATGTCATAAATTTTTTTTTTTATTGATAGCGTAATGATATGTGACTGTGTGTCGGTTTAATTGCAGCTGATGAATTCACAGTTTCATTTTATGTGATTTTCTTTTTATGCTGATTTGACTTTAGATGAGTGATTGGCGAAACAAGTGTTTGTAGTTTTTTGTCCCGTTTCAGTTTAGGGATCATTTAATGAAGGTTTAATTTTCCATCCTGCCTGATATATTGTAGTATCTTGAATGTTTTTGAGATACGTTTGCATGGTAGAATCTGATGACGTAGTTATTACTTTGAAATAAAAATATAAACTCTTGTATAGCTTATTTTAGTTTCTTTCTTTTGTGAAATAGCACTAAGGCTTCTTTAGTTTTGCTTCTATGATTTTAATACTTGACGACAATAACATAAATGTTTAGATTAGCCAAACAAAATTAGTTAGGTTCTAATACTTGAAGACAAGGACATTCATGTTTAGTTTAGCTGAACAATTTTTTTTTCCTATTTTTTCATTTTCAATTCCTACACAACCTTACAACTGGATAAATAAGATGGCGTTCCTCACCATGTTATATGGATTTGTTAATTGGCAGCCCAATTACGGCCCTTACAAAGTACAAACTATCTTTCTGCTCACCACATTTTCTTTGCTTATGCTGCCAGAGATCACCTTTGTAAACAACACAATGGCTTTCTTATTACAGTCACATTAGATGTGATACTAGATCTTTTGATCCATGTGATGCAGCTTTTTCAGTTCTTCTTTGCCTTTTTTAATTGTTCTTTAATTGGTAATTCTACCTGCTGTAGTGTAAGTCTCAATTTCCCTCTTTAGATATTGTAGTACAATTCTTTTTTGTTTGATGTAAAGTCGCCGCTGGATTGTTTTGACAATTACTTTGTTTCCTTACTCCATATGTTTTATTGATGCCTTGCTGTTGGTGTCGTTGTTGCTGTTCTTTTATGCTAAAATAGTGAACAAGCTACTGTCTAGCAAAAGGATGGTCAAATCCTTGAAGCAAAATTGCTGATCAAATTGGTTAGAAGGTGAAAAAAACAATGAAGGGAAATTTATATACAACAAGAGGGAAAAAATGATAATTGGTGTATAGATCAACCTATTACCTAACACAAAATCTACTAGGATCTACTGACTAGAATACTTGACGTGATGAAGGGTTTAATTGCACAATTAAATATCAAATAAGTTAGAATTTAAAGAAAGTTTTGGTTCAAGTTTTTTTTGTTTCATTCTTCTCTTATAAAAATTTCATCATTAGAATTTGAGATTTTACTGCGTTATCTATAACAAAACATCAAACATTTGCACCATTCTCATGGTGATCAAGTTAGTATGTGCATTTTCCGGAGCAAGGAAGAAAGCGAAAATAGGTAAAAGATGGTGGCTGCGGTAGATTCGAGGATCTATCTCGGCGGAAAGAACTCTTCTGTCGTGTTCATATTGCATTTCCTCTGGCGGTGTGGTAGCACCCTCTCAATCCATCGTTGTAGAGAGATCCAAATGCACAACTTCAAACTTAGATTCACGGGAAGGCGACGAGCCTTCAATGAGTGGGAATGATCCCTCTTAAATATTCTCTTCCCTTTTTTGTATGTAATGTAGATTGACTTTTATTTGACTCATGTAATTCTTTAAATTACTTGTGCTCTTCAACTAACGTTGGCTAAAAGATCTAATATAACAATTATACTAATAGATACCAAAATGAACAATCCTTAAGAACTTTTTGCCATTTTTGATTTATATGATTTATTTCATTCCTCCTCCACTTGCATCTTAGAAGACATTAGAAGTCGCACCTTGCACTCGTCCTCTATCATTGCAACACTCTCGCTGTCATTTGCTCACCCTTTTTGAATTTGGGATGGCATAGAGGAGGACTAGCTCTCATACCATTTTATCATGGCCCAAATTCAATTATAGGGTTTGAAACTGAATTGAGTTGCATTGACATTGCTTCAATCGCTTGAGAATTCAAGTTCAATGAGCCAACTCGATCTGAGAAATTGGGTAGCAAATGCCAAATAGCCAGCTCGACTAAATAGAACTAAAGCACCGTGCACTTTGATGCCAACCTTTTGACAAAGCTCGTAGCCACTCAAGCTTCACTATCTAAGTGTAGAGCATGCTCCAAGATGCATCAATAATGTTCAAGGACAAGCTTGACTTCATACATTACAAAATAAGTGAATATGGCTTATTAAATGTGTTAAACATTTTTGATATTACATTTTTTAATTTAATACCAAGGCAAAGTAGAAGGAACCTCTTTGTAGAAAGTTTTAGATACATGAAGACGAATTGCAGCGAAATCAACATGACAAGTGTATTTTATTCAACTAAGAAGTTTGCTTAACAAGCACCTCATAGATGCCAAACTAATCAACAAATCTCTGCATGGCAGCCACCTTCTCACCTTACCATACCATGCATAACATCTGTTTTGTGCATGTGTAAGAACAGGAAGGAATATACTCCGTGGGAATAGCTTGTAATAAAATAGACAACATGATCAAGGAGTTAGTCCATAAACAACTTAATATAATCAATAAAAACAGAACAATACTAATCATGCATTCCATCCATTCCGTAATATATCAAATATTAAGTTTCTGACAAGTTATTCATGTGGAAATAGCTACTCTTCAAGAATTAATTATGCAATAAACCCTTGCACGAATGACATCTAACCAGTTAGAATCGTCCCCACCTCAAGGTGCAGATACAAAGTGCTGAAGAAGAACTCATTAGGCTCCCCTCTCAAGTTGTTGCCTCCAATGAATAGCTCCCATTACTCATGCTTTATTCCAATATCTCCTTATGGCTCTGGCATCTTTAGCTCCTATAGAGGCAAGTTGTTGCTGCACCAGGTCGCTTCTTAGAATGAGTCTTCAAAGGAAGTTGATCACAGGCCGACCACAAAGCTTAGACACTACTAAGCTACTTCACACATGGAATAGGTCACTCCATTGGCAACTATGAAGTCTTTTAAGTCCAGACATTAATTGGATACCACTTCTCGACAATGAGTACAACCACTCTAGTGAGAGCTACTATTGAGTAACGTAGGTCAACTACCCATAACATGGGTATGAAAGATCTGACTACCCAACCAACACGAAATCTATGCATGTGTACCCATTAGAATACTTGGCAAACTACTTAGCCTAAAATCAGTTCAACTAAGGGTCTAACTACAAATTAAGCATCAATTAATTACGAAATTAAAGAAAAATCTTGGTTAAAAAAATTGGGTTCTTACAAGTGGATTGAATATGTGCTAGCAAGGGTAGAAAATACGTTCATTAGGTAGGAAAATGTTGGAGTATGAAGGAAAATGTTTAGACATAATATTGTATTAGTAGAAGTTGTTCAAAATGATTTGCAATTAATATGTTTAATACTTAGGCATCCCTCATCATCAATGAATAGAAAATGAGAATTCATAAAGCGCACTCTGAATAGTTAGGATAAAGCTAATGATGATGTAAACGGTAGGATCAATAAAAAAAAGGTTGTACAGATTAAAAACCTAACCCTATTATAGCATACTAAAAATAGTTTAGGCTTATTTATACATTGCCATGGTTGCATTCTTTGTGTTTGAATGGGTCTCTGGTGGTTGTCTGGATGTCTATTTGCTCAAGGACATTGAAAATATTGTTGCATGGTGGAAGACTACATCAAATTTCTTGAGAAAACCATCAAAAAAACATTTACAGTGAAATGATTTTGATCATCTAATGTCTATTCTGGAAGTACTTACTCAGTTACTCCATTTATTTATTCTATGCTTTTTCAAAGTATAATACAGTAAATTAGTCATTAAACAGAGTTTCTCTTGATGAACTTGTCATTTGAGCTTGTTTTTAACTTTTTTCCCAATAGTAAGTCTGTTGGCTGATTTGCTATAAATTTCAAACTCCTATCTCGTCTGGTTATTTGTGCAAGGATGCAGGTGCTCTGTGCTTTTTGTTTCATGCAAGTGCTTCTCTTTCCCTTAACGCGTATCATATGTTTTTCATTTTTTTTCTTTTTTCTGTTTGAAGTTCCCTTATTTCATTGTCAACAATGTTTAGCTTCCGTATAAATAATGAATTATTTCATAGCCTTGAGATTGATTTCATATTCATTCTATAGAGAAAGAAACATCTTAATGTCCTGGTGCTAATGTGTCTGTATATATATCAGAACATAAAACTTTGTATGCTAGAGCCCCCTATTTAGTAAATCCTTTTTTATGAGGCTTTTTCCCTTAATGAATCTTCTTTTATGAGGCTACATAAATTAACTCTCTCTAGATCCACATTGGTGGGAGTTTCATACTTTGTGCATTTTTTTCTTTGAAGTTTGAATTGTTTCATAATTTTATGGTTGTGTTTGTGGTAATGCTAGATGAAGACATCGTATTGTCTCTTTCGCTATATTATTGTTCTGAATTTGGTAAATTTTCTTGTTCTTTGTAGGCATGCAAAATACATGTGCTTGAATAGTTTAATTGGATCTTTGTGCAGGTGTGATTAAGTTTTCCCAAAAAATCATATTTGATTTTTTAATGCATCTATTTCTCCAATATATTAAAGGATTCATTTCACGATGATATTCTCTTGGTGCATGCTTTTTGTTGATGATATTCTTCTTGTTGATAAGACTAGAGAGGAAGTTGAAGGAAATTTTAAATTATTGAGGTCAACCTTAGAGCTTAGAGGTTTTCATTTGAGTGGATCTAAAACTGAATACTTGAAGTGTAATTTTAGTAGTAATAGATCTAGTGGGGGATTGTGACTTTGGGCGATTAAATCATTAAAAAGAGTACATGTGTAGGATATCTTGGGTCTATTGTTCAAAGGGATGGTGAAATATATGGGAATATTATTATTAGAATTCAAATTGGCTCTTTGAATTGGAGGAATGCATCGAGCCTATTGTGTGATAGAAAGATACCCCTCAAACTTAAGAGAGAATTTTATGAGATGGCAGTGAGACCTGCAATGGTTTATGGTACAAAATGTTGATCATTAAAAGAGAACAACAAATTAAGTTAAGTGTTATAGAGATGAGGATGTTTAGGTGGATGAATGGATTTACACATAGAGATAGAATGCGAATCGAGTATATAGAGTAAAAGAGAACAATCAAATTAAGTGTTATAGAGATGAAGATGTTTAGGTGGATGGGTGGCTTTACACAGAGATAGGATGTGGAACGAGTGTATATGGTAAAAGGTTGGAGCAACTTCATATAAGATTAGCGAGAGTTGCTTTAGATGGTTTGATTATTTAAAACATCGGTCTTTTGATGATTCGGTTGGGAGAGTAGATGTATTAGATATGACCTATATTAAGAAAGCTAAAGGTACATCTAAAAAGACTTGGTTGGAAGTATTAAAAATGACATTTTTTTAGATTTCAATGAGAAATTTACTCTTAATAGGACATAATGGAGAAAAATGATTCATGTAGCCAACCCCACGTAGCGGGATAAAGGCATGATATTATTGTTGCATCTATTTTCCCATTTTTTTGCTATTTAAGTTAGAAGAGAGATCTTACCATTTTTTAAGTATATGTGAACTTCCTTGAAAGTTTTGCAAAAATCTATGCTAGGACATTCAAATGATAGTGTTTATTATCGTTAGGTTTTGAAGTATGTATTGTAGTAAAAGTTTGTGTTGTTTACTTTCCTGTCACATATATAAGTTCTGTTGTTTTTGCTCTATTTTTATCCTATTAATGCTATTATGTTTTCATAATTCCTTATTTTTACTTCACAAAAGGGATTAATCAATATGATATCGAGTACTGCATCTAAACTTCATGATTTTGCCATGTTTTGGGTTGGCAATATTGTTTGGTAGACCTAGAGATTTGATGCTTGTTTAACTTGGGGTCTTTTTAAATCGGTTTACTTTGGGGTCTAGGTGGATTGGCTTGGCTAAGTCATGTTGGTGTGCCATGCTAAAATTGGCATGGTTAGGAATGTGATGTGTTGATCTCAGACTTGGGTTGGTAGACTTTGCCTTGTCAAATGAGATGCTCATCAAAATTCATCCTATCTCCTAACAGGATTTGCAGAAAGAAACAATAAAAATACTAGTAATTAAATTTCAACTTAACATCTCTCCATGTGTGCAGGTTTGATTATGTAGTGCTTTTAATTATCCCTGGTAGCATTTCTTTTATGGGTATGTGATAGGAAATACTTGGATCCAAGTATTCCTATCGAGCCGGTGATGTAAAGCAACAAGCACCTTGCTGATTTCAGCAGGAAATCAGCCCAAAACAGAGAAAAATACTAGAAATCTGAGAGAAAACTGAGAGAAAACAAAAGATTTCACTAGTAGATGCAAGAAAACAAACAAGATACAAGTTTCTTCGATTCGAGAGGAAGAAATAACTCTCCTACAATCTCCGGCGAAGCCAAGAGCCCAAGCAAGAAAACCCTAGATCCCAAATCTCATTCAAATTCAAGATACCCCCTCCTTCCCTCCCAAACCCCTAATTAACAATAAAGGACTATTACAAAATGACTAAACAGCCCTTTGCATTCAAAATTTCCCTCCAATCTAATCAAAAACCGCTCCACGTGGACCCTACCCAGCCCGCCTCCCCGCTGGATGTCCGCCCCCTTGCTTCCGCCGTGTGTAGACCTGGACCGGTCTGGATTGGACCGGTCCGGTCTGCCCGGTCCGCATAACATTACTCCCCTCCCAAAAACTCACCTTGTCCTCAAGGTGAAAAAAAGGAAATTGCTCTTTCACACTCTCAAACGGTTCCCAAGTAGCATCAAAATCAGGGAGACCTTTCCATCCAATCAGCACTTCTCTATCTCCCTTTTCATCAGTCCTGACACCTCGGAGCTCCAGAGGTTCCAATATCACCTGCAAGTCCTCAGTCAGTGTCTCTGGTAACTCCAAACTGACTGTGTGTTCCCCTATAGCTCTCCTCAACTGAGACACGTGGAAAACTGGGTGTATGCTGGCTGATGGGGGAAGCTTCAGTCGGTACGCCACTGTTCCAATTTTGTCCAACACTTCATAGGGGCCGAAATACCTTGGAGCCAACTTCTCATTCTTCCTTCTCGCCATAGTCCTCTGCCTGTAAGGTCGTATTTTTAGGAAAACCTTTTCCCCCACTTCGAATTGCATGTCTCTCCTATGTGAGTCCGCCTGTCTCTTCATGATTTGTTGTGCTCTTAGTAGATGTTTCTTCAATTCTTCTAGTACCTGATCTCTCTCCCCCAAGTACTCCTCCACTGAAGAAACTGGAGTACTATTATTCCCAAAATGCACCAGGTGAGGAGGGTCCCTTCCATACAGTACTTTAAATGGCGTCATCTGTGAAGCTGAGTGAAAAGAAGTGTTATACCAGTATTCTGCCCAAGATAGCCATTTGGCCCAAAGCCTAGGTGTCTCCGACACAAAACATCTCAAGTAGGTTTCCAAGCTCCTGTTAACCACCTCCGTTTGGCCATCTGTCTGTGGGTGATAAGCGGTGCTCCTTTTCAAAACTGTTCCTTGTAGCCTAAACAGCTCCTTCCAGAAGTGACTAAGGAACACCTTGTCTCTATCTGACACTATTGCCTCTGGTATCCCATGCAACCTGATCACCTCTCTGATGAAGGCTGAAGCTACTGTCACTGCGGTGTAAGGATGTCGGAGGGGAATAAAATGAGCATACTTGCTCAATCTATCCACCACCACCAGGATTACTGTGAAACCTTCTGAACGAGGCAGCCCATCTATGAAGTCCATGGATATTTCTTCCCATACTCGTCCTGGTAACGCCAACGGCTGTAGTAGCCCTCCTGGTGACATCGCCATGTATTTGTTCCTCTGACAAGTTTCACATCTGGCCACCATCTCCTCTACATCTCTATGCATTCCCTTCCAATAAAGCTCAGCAGCAATCCTCCTGTAAGTCTTCTGTACCCCAGAATGACCCCCAACTGCGCTCCCATGAAATTCCTGGAGTAGGTTTGGGATGTGGATAGAAGTCCTGGGCATCACAAACCTCCCTTGATACAGCAATCTGTCCCCCTCTACTGAGTACCCTGGGTGGCAGTCTCCTTCCCTTAGTAAATCAGCCCTGATCTTTCCCAATTCTTCATCCTCTAAGCTCTCTGCTTTGATGGCCTCCCAATCCAACATCAACGGAACAGACACTACCACTGTCTGTAGTTCACCCACACATCTGGACAAGGCATCAGCCGCCTTGTTTTCCCCGCCTGGTCTGTACTGGATCTCAAAGTCATACCCCAACAATTTTGAAAGCCATCGCTGATGTTCTTCAGTCACCATTCGCTGCTCCAGCAAGTACTTCAGACTCCTCTGATCTGTCCTGACAATAAAATGCCTACCTAGAAGGTAGGGTCGCCACTTCTGGATGGCTAAGACAATAGCCATTAATTCCCTCTCATAGACTGACTTCAGCCTGGCCCTGGCTGCTAATACCTGGCTGAAGTAGGCAATGGGTCGCCGGTTCTGCATGAGCACTGCTCCCAATCCATATCCTGAAGCATCTGTCTCCACTATGAAGGTCTGAGTGAAGTCCGGTAGAGCTAGGACTGGTACTGTGGTCATCGCCTTCTTTAGCTTTTCAAATGCTGCTGTGGCTGCCTCTCCCCATAGGAATCCATCTTTCTTTAGCTGCTCTGTGAGTGGCCAAGCTATGGCACTGTACCCTTTAACAAATCTCCTATAGTAGCCTGTCAGCCCTAAGAATCCTCTCAACTCCTTCAGATTCTTAGGCAATGGCCATCTTAACATTGCCTCCACCTTTGACTGATCAGCTGCCACCCCTTCCTTGGATACTACATGGCCCAAGTACTCTACATTGGTCTGGGCAAAGCTACACTTCTTCAGGTTGGCTTGTAACTGATGTTCCTGTAACACTCCCAACACCACCTTCAGGTGTTCTAAGTGTTCCTCCTCAGTCTTGCTGTACACCAAAATATCATCAAAGAATACCAGTACGAACTTCCTGAGGTACTGCCTGAAGATCCTGTTCATCAGGGACTGAAAAGTAGCGGGAGCATTAGTCAAACCAAAGGGCATTACCAGAAACTCATAATGCCCTTCATGTGTTCTGAAAGCTGTCTTTGGAACATCCGCCTCTTTCATTCTGATCTGGTGGTATCCGGATTTCAAGTCTAACTTGGAAAAAACCACTGCCCCAAAGAGTTCATCTAACAGTTCATCAATCACTGGAATTGGGAACTTGTCTGGTACAGTGCCTTTATTCAGAGCCCTGTAATCCACACAGAATCTCCAACTCCCATCTTTCTTCTTGACCAGGAGGACCGGACTAGAGAAAGGGCTTACACTTGGTCTTATGATCCCCGCCTCCAACATCTCCCGGATCAGCCTCTCTATCTCATCTTTCTGGATCTGGGGGTAACGGTAAGGGCGAACGCTGATCGGAGTCTCCCCCTCCTTCAAGGTAATGGCGTGCTCCAGCTCCCTCTGAGGTGGCAAACCCTGTGGAGGTTGAAAAACCTCCCTGAACTGCTGCATGACCGGTTGCACTTCAAGAGGAATGTCTCCCTCTTCCCCAACACTGACTTTCTCCAATCGTTGCAGCTCCACCAAGTACCCACCCCCAACCTCCTGGATGGTTCGGATCATGGACTTGAGAGACACCCCTGTCCTAGACAGGCCGACATCTCCCTGTATCACCATTCTCCTCCCCCCCACTACAAGTTCCATCCTCAGTTCTCCCCAGTTCACCTTGGTCTCTCCCAAGGTTTGCAGCCACTTCATCCCCAAAATTACATTAGTACTCCCCAATTCTAAGGGAAGAAAATCCTCCCTCACCTCTATCTCCTGAATGGTCAACACCACTCCCTTACAAACTCCTCTCCCCATTTCTACTTTCCCTGTGCCCATCATCACCCCATAGCCTCCTGTATCCACTAATTTCATTCCAAGCAACTCAACAAGCTGGGCGGAAATGAAGTTGTGGGTTGCCCCACTATCTATCAGAACTACCACCTCGTGGTCAGCTATCACCCCTTTCACTTTCATAGTGTGACTCGAAGTGAATCCCACTACGGAGTTCAGAGAGACTTCTGCCACATCCAGGTGTAACTTCTCCTCCTCTTCTGACCTGCTCCCACCTTCCTCCTCGTCTTCCTCGTCTTCACAAACGAGGAGAACCTGAAGAGTTCGGTCCTTGCACCTATGGCCTGGCATGTACTTCTCATCACACCTAAAGCACAACCCCTTGGCCCTCTTCTCCTGCATCTCCTTATCAGTAAGCTTTTTAAAATTTCCCCCTGGGCCTCCTCCTCCAGACCTCTCCTTTGGTACCTCTCGTGTACCTCCCGATGCAGCTCCCTTGGACGCTAGAAAAGTGGTTGTCATTCTGTAGGATCCCCCAGAGCTGCTGCCTCGAGTCCCTCTCTCCAACTGCTTCTGGTCCTCAACAAGCTGTGCCAACTCCATGGCCTCCCCCAGGTCGTGTGGTCTCATCACTCTAACAGCTGCCCTGATTTCTGGTTTGAGCCCTTTCATGAAGTTCCCCTCAAGCACTGTCTCAGAAAGACGATCCAACCTGCTAGCTAGGTACTCAAACTGGTCCCGGAACTCTGCTACTGTCCCCTCCTGTGTCAGCGCAAAGAACTGCTCGTAGAAGTCTCCTCCCCTGCTGGTTCGGAAACGCTCTAGCAGACAGTCCTTGAACTCCCTCCAGCTCCGAATGGGTCGCCTCATGTCCCTCCACTGGTACCATGCCAGTGCCTTCCCTTCCAAACATAGACCTGCCGCTGTCAGTTTCTCCTCCTCTGTCAACCCATTCACTGCAAAATACCTTTCCACCTTGTAGATCCAGCCATGGCCGTCCTCGCCCTCAAAGATGGGCATCTTCAATTTTCTCACCTTGGGATCTCCTCCAAATCCTCCTGCTCCTCGAAGGGGTGGTGCTCCCCAAGTGTCCCGATCGTCCCTCCGACGATTATACCCAAAACCTTCCTCATATTCACCTCTTCTTCCTTCAAATTCAGCACCCCGACGGTGCGTTTCCTCCCTCCTTCCCAAAAATTCAGCACCCCTTCGTTCATATCCCTGACTCATCTCCTCTCTAGAAAACGGTTCTAGAGGAGGCATATCATCTTCCCCCTCAAGGATCTCCACCTCCGGATTTCTCCTCCCCCGGACCGGGTTTGGATTCCCTCCTAAGCCATGACCGTCAGTGGTTTCCCTTACTTCCGATGCCGCCGGATTGGTCTTCATCTCCAATAGTTTCTTCATCATTTCTTCCATCGCCGCAAACCTCCCCTCCAACCTGTCGTTGTTGGTGGAGATTTCCATGAACTTTCCTTCCAGATCTGTCTTCAGTTGCCCGAACTCGCCTTCCAAAACTTCTACCTTCTTTCCGGCCATCTTTTCTTCCACAAAACACAAGAAAAACTTCTCCGAATGCCCAAATATCCCGCTGAAAATTCTGGATTTTCAGCCGCCGATGGTCCCAAAACGATGCTCTGATACCAATTTGATAGGAAATACTTGGATCCAAGTATTCCTATCGAGCCGGTGATGTAAAGCAACAAGCACCTTGCTGATTTCAGCAGGAAATCAGCCCAAAACAGAGAAAAATACTAGAAATCTGAGAGAAAACTGAGAGAAAACAAAAGATTTCACTAGTAGATGCAAGAAAACAAACAAGATACAAGTTTCTTCGATTCGAGAGGAAGAAATAACTCTCCTACAATCTCCGGCGAAGCCAAGAGCCCAAGCAAGAAAACCCTAGATCCCAAATCTCATTCAAATTCAAGATACCCCCTCCTTCCCTCCCAAACCCCTAATTAACAATAAAGGACTATTACAAAATGACTAAACAGCCCTTTGCATTCAAAATTTCCCTCCAATCTAATCAAAAACCGCTCCACGTGGACCCTACCCAGCCCGCCTCCCCGCTGGATGTCCGCCCCCTTGCTTCCGCCGTGTGTAGACCTGGACCGGTCTGGATTGGACCGGTCCGGTCTGCCCGGTCCGCATAACAGTATGCTTTTAGGCTTGTTGAACTACAAGACTCGACCTTATTGGTATGTTAGATCCACTTCTTGATGAGGTGGTGGCTCAAGTCCAATCGCTCATTTAGTTGCCTGAAGTTAGAAAATTTGTTTTGAAAATAATTAAAATTTGGTTAAATCCCTCATTTAGTTGGATTTAGTTATATTCCAACATTGATTTTACACTCCAAAAAGCTTTTTTAGCTTTGTCTTATTTCTTTTAGTTTTCTAATGTTCGCAGCTTTCTTCTTCCATATTGATATCTTTCGTGTCATACATATACAAATTTGAATTCTATCTTAGTCTTCTTAAATTTCTTCTAGTGTATATGATTGGTTATCTCTTCTCTTGACATCATCATTGTCAAGATTGTACTTCCACTAGTTTGTCTCTACTCTGCCACTCCATGCATTCTAGTTGCACAATTTAATTTTGTTGACTAATTTATAAAGACTTAGGTGTAGTTTTGTTGATAATAATGATAGATATGACCCTAGCCATTCAATTGTGATGTGAGGTATGGCCACTGATCTGACATAAATAAAGCTATCATAGTTGGACTTATTTATGTTTAGGCCTTGAATTAGTGTGACAATGGGTTTTCGATTTGTAGATGCCTTCTATAAGGATTATAGATAAAGTTAGCATACCTTGTAAACATAAAAAGAAACTATTACAACCATCTATGAGGTTGCAAAGGCAAAATATGTTCATCCATATTTTGAGGTATTATGCTACTTCCCTTATGTTGAATGACTTATAAGAATGATTTTATTTTATTTTTCATATTTAAGCTTAATAGTGATGCTATATAACATGGATTGGTGCCTTTGAAGTGTATTTGACAAGAGGTGAAAAAAAGTTTTATATAATTGCAATTAGGCATTGATTTTATTAGGATATAATTAAAGCTTCAAGCAAAAATTCATACAATAAAGAGAACAAATTCAAGACACATAAGTTTATGTTCGCCGATAAGATTTATCTCTATACATGGCTACGTAGAGATTCAAGTATTTTGTAAACTTAAAAAGTAGTATATGAACATCTTGCCCATTATAGCAAAATTAGAGGGAATGACAAATACCATTATGTCCATGACAATAGTTGAGAGAGAACAAGTCGTTGCAAAGATGAGAGCTGGATATGGAGAAGAGGATTTATATGTTGTTGTTGTTAATTTCTTTCTTCTCTATTTTAAAAGTCCAAATGAGAAAGTTCTCCCAGCCATGACGAGACCTTCTCTTGCTAGAATTGAAAATAGTAGCACCTCTTCCTCTTGAAGAAGTCGAAGTCCCCCTTGTCCCAAATACTCTATCCTTTTTTTTTCTCCAATGACATCCACCTTACTCTCTCTCTTCCTCTGTTTTCTTTGTTTGCTTCTTGTTATGGAATGCCAAACTCTTATATCCAAGATTCTATTTATATTAGTGACAAGGAATTATTTGGAGACAATTAATTTCAATATCTCTAAAAGTTAACAAAGGATCCTATAATCTTTACAAAAGATGATCATTTCTTTGAAGATATCAATCCAATATTTGCAATGAATAGCATGGGTTAAATATGTTGAAATTGAGAATTGAAACGTTTTATCTTAAAGATCGCCATATTAAGTTTGTTCATCATCATAAATCACAAAATCATGTAAGAAGGAAAAAAAATCTGCCTTGAATATAATCTAAAATGAGTATAAAAATAAATTCAACATAAGAATTCACTAAAAACTTGAAATACACCTTGGATCAGGATCCACATTGTAATCATGAATCTTCTCATTCACAATCACAACCTACTCATTCACAAACAATCATCTCACTCTCTCTTGCTCGGCTCTTGCAATTCTAACATGAAATTTTAAATCATCATATAAGTTATATTAGTTATATTGTAGAACAATTTTTTTTTAAAATTGTATTATGTATTAATATGAGGTGTTACATTAAACGCCTTGAGACATATGTCTCAGGTAGAAAAAAATGTAAACCTTGCTTAACCATAAAGGGGTAAGCCTTAAGGTGGTTTCTATACGCTTTATGGTGAGGCGCGCATCAAACGCCTTTTTAAATCATGATAAATAGGAATCTTATTCATATTTTATATTGATTGGGGAAAATTCTACATAATTTAAATAATCGCCCACTTGGACAAATTTTTAATGTATCCACTTTGTAGTCCACAACCAAATATTTCTTTAGGCCACTTCTCTAATTAATCATTCTTTGAGGCAGATTGAGGTTTTAGGAAGCCTCAATTGTTCATCTGGTATCACTTTTATGATATTGTTTGGGTCTTTTGCTCCATTGATCTTAATAAGTTGCAAGACACTAATGTCAAACAAATTACATTTGTTGTATTACTTGAGTTGTATTTATCTGAGATAGAAGACACTTTTGGTATGATTGGTGAGATGCTTGTTTTAATCTATAAAGATTTTTGTTTAGTTTGCACACACAGTTTTCTTTTCTAGGTATAACATAGCATTTGGATTTAATCATGCATGTCTTCCTTCATGTTACCTTAGAGAAAAAACTATCTCAACATTTATTTGCTCGAGGCGCTTCAATGCCCAATGTTAGATGAATGCTTAGTAATTTGTCTATAGAAAAGAATATCTTTATAATGTTTATGCATTCTTTTCATCGGAAACCCTTTCTAACAAGGCTTGCCTTGTACGTTTTGGCTTATTTTGTTCCTTGTTCACTTTATATATTTATTTATTTTGCAATACCATCTTGTATTTGAGAATATTTATAAGTGGTGAGGTGTTCTTATGAATAGACTTGATCGATTTGCTTATGATAGGCTCCTACTTAACAAAATTCTTTACATGTATAACTTTTTTATAGCATTTTGGTTCTACTGCATTTGTAAGCAAAACGTGATAAAGAGAAAGGTAATAATGGTTGGTCGATGTTTGAGTTATTTGTTAACCTTTTGACTTGGTCATATTTGTGATGGGCGCTCGCAGTCGCATTTTCTATGGTGTTTCTGGTCTTTGTTTTGGCATAAGTGACTCCTTTAGTTCAATATGCTGTGGAACAGAAGTTGTTTCTGTGTTGTCTTGCCACTTACGAGGTAAATTCATTGAAGTTATATATATATATATATTCTTATCGTCACATAATATATAGATAAACTAATCTCCTTTATATATAATGAAATAACACTTTCTTAGATTTGTGGTCAAGCTTCTCTTTGATGATTTGTTCAACATAAACATATGATAGAACGTCGACACCTTTAAATTTGACACATGCCTTGTATCCTATTCAATCTTTTTCAGGAAGTTTACAAATGACTGAAATTGATGATCCTCAATTGATAACATATGTTTTGTTTATTGTTTCCACCCAAAAGGCTTTGGGAAGACATTCATGCAGTTTCATGCTCTTTATGTGTTTATTGAAAGTTCTTTTCATCTTCTTAGGTACTTCATTTCATTGTTAAGCTCTTTGGATTATCCTCTTCATACAATCCAATGAGCTTCTTAATAGTTTTGAATTTTGTAAAGTCATACTGCACAATTTTGATGGATCACATGTCTTTAATTTTCTGTTCTATTTCATTCTCAACTAGTTTTTTTCACTTCTCAAAAGTTGAAAGCACACCAGATTTATTTTTGATAGATAACCTCTTACCTTTATATTACTTATATATATATATATATATATATATATATATATATATATATGTATATGAAGATGACATAGTACAATGATCTTGTCATATAAACAAGAAGAGTGGCCTTATACATGTGTGTGCACCAACTCTATTTTTCTGGTTTTTAGTTCTTTTTTGCATTAAAGAAACTAACCCGTCTTTATTTGCCTAAAACACAGTCTTCACACAAGGTTAATTAAATGCACTTCAAACTTTGAGATTTTGGTGTTGAGCATGTGCTTGTTCAAACTTAGTTTTAAGAAATTTATGATGTAAGAACAACAAGAGTGGCTTGAAGAACATTCAATTATGGGGTATTAACGAGCTCATAAATTGGGTCTGATTTTCTTTGTGACTTTGTGATCTATTAAATGCTATTCCCTCTTATTTCTCGTATAAATTGGGGCTGATTTTCTTTGTGAAAGAGACTTTGAAGAATTTTTGGAATGTTCTTCAAGCCACTCTTTTTGTTCTGCGGGCATGTGTTTGTTGATATTTGAATTCATTTATTATTATCTTGGTTAAGCTTCATTCTAGCTTTTCTGTTTGTGTTCAAATTTAGTTTGTTTAAATAAATGGATGTTTATTTTTGGGGTGTGTTTGATTCATGTTGGGTTTGTTTTATGCTTATTAAGCTTTAAACAAACATGTCTTATCTAGATATTAACGAGCTCTACTTCTAGATGTTCATTAACTTAACAAACTAGCATTATCAAGTCTACTAACAAACAATTGCCTCTAGCTTGTTCACAAGCATATTTAGCTAGTATTTTCAAATGACCAAAAGTGCTCGTTCACGAACATATCTAGCGAGTATTTTCGAGCTACCAAATGAGCCAATTCGCTAACTTATATAACGAGGGTTTTGAAACTATCAAATAAGCTCATTGATAAACATATCTAGCGGGAGTTTCTAAATTATCAAACAAGCTTGTTCATGAACATATCTTTCGAGTGTTTGAGCTATCAAACGAGCTCTTCTTCACAAATATATCTAGCAAGTGTTTTCAAGCTTCCAAATGAGCTTGTTAACGAACAAACATGCTATGATTCTATGGAAATATCGAGGGAACAAATTATATTTCTATGGACATTATAACATTGGTTGTTGTAATATAAAAAAATAGAAGTGGGAAGAAAGATTGAGGGTTTGGGACTTGAGTTGCGTCTGGGAGAAAGTAGAGGGAAGTAAGACTAGGGGTCGAGACTTGAGCAACATCAGAGAGAAAGAAGGGGAAGCAAGACGAGGGTTTCAATTTTGGGACTTGAGTAATGAGTGTGGGGGAGAAAAATGAGCTTGGGTTTGATTTTTTCGAAATGGGAAGATTGTAGCAGGAATTTGACTTTCATCATGCATCTCTTTTATTTATCACATATAATTAAATAATATTACAAATTAAAATAATTATAATTAAATTATTTAAGAAATTTATGATTTAATTTAATTAATGCATATTATAATATTTAATTAATTTTAAAATTTATTAATTATTAATTAAGATATCATTAAATTATTATAAATATACAATATTTATATTATGTATATTCATTATTTTAATAATCAAACATTAATTAAATTTTTAGCGAGCTTATTCTTGAACTTTGTATCGAACAAGAATCAATGTTCTTATCAAGTTTCATGCCGAGCTTGTTCATGAGCTTTAAATGATGTTTATTTACATAAATGAGTTGAAAACAATTGTTCAAACTTGTTTGTTTAAACATTGTGTATTTTAAAAATGTTCAAGCTTGTTTAATTAATTAATCAAATGATCACGAGTGAGCTTATAGCTCTAGCCACTCATAGTTCGTCGAACGCTTGGTTCGTTTGCAGTCCTAAGATGTAGCCTCACAACACCTTATTAACCCTTGGGCAGTGATGAAAGCAAGCATAAAATATGGTTATTTTTATCAAAATTGTGATTGGTGATCTATGCTGCTATCACATCCTGATATTGAAAAACTTGCTTATTATATGCAACGTGTTGATTTCAGTGGGTATTTTATACATATCAAAGACTGCGTTCATGATGCATACTGTAGTAGTATTGTGGAGGATCTTGAAGCTGCTTTCTTATTAAGGGATAGGCTAGTCATCTTAAAGCTTGTTTGTTTATTAAACTTATATGTCTGCACCTTCCTAAACCTGTCCATTAGCTTTCACGCTCCCTAATCAATTGATGATTGTGGCCAAATGCAATATGCATGTGTAAAACAATTGTAATCAATCAACAAATTTTCGTTACACCACATGCGCGGTCAAGCAAAATGATAAATTTGAAAAGCGACTCTACATAGTTATTACTAAATACTTTGAAAGTGTTTTTGCGATAAACGAAAAAAAAAAGTAAAAACTAATAAAAAAGAAGAAGCAAATACTAACAAATGTGCTAAAATATTCAAGTGTTGCGAGAAAATATGGGATAATTTACAAAATATTTGAACACTCAGATTTTCTATTGCCCATTTTAGATGCACAATTACTCTTTCCTTATAAAAAGGCTTTAAGATAGGTTGTAAATTGATAAAATATGTTTTCATTTTGGCCTTATCGTGTTTGCATACAAAAGCTAGAGTCTATAGGGCACTCTACCAGATAATTGTTCCAATTTTGAGTAATAAAATTGAAACATGCTCATTCTTAACCTGATTTATGTATTTCACCAACGATTCAGATCATGGTTATTTTTTACAGTTCATCAGACAGCATAAGTGTGTCTTGGGTCCTTGGTTAGATCAGTTTATTACCTCAAGGATTGGGGCCATTACCATCTATCAATATTGAGTTGGAAACTTAAGTTATGTCTCTGGTTTGACCACATGATTCAGTCTATTTTGTTGAGGACTTGAAACATTATTATCCATTACAATGGATTATGCGATATATGCCACGAACTTGGTTTTTTTTGTTGAACTAGTCTATTCCATAAAAACTTTTATTGCTCTTATTTGACATGGTTGATCAAATGTTGCTAGCAAGGTTCTTGGGTCAATTTTAAGTACTAATGTTTTATACCAAATTATTGTAGACATCTGTCATGTCAAATTATATGCCAACACATCAAGTCTTTAAAATTAAGAAAAATGTGTAACCTTGGGTTTATGCTTTTCAAATTGAGATTATTCCAGCCCTTTGAGCTATGATTCTGAGATTAATTGGGTACAAGTCATGCCCACTTTTACAGTAATTTGGCATTACAGGTAGGGTCTATCGTTAGTGGGGTCTAGAAAGTTCTCTGCTATTAACGTTCCTTATACATCATAACTCTCAGTTCTGATGCTGTGAAATTGGGGTTCTCAAGATGTTTATCCCTCGATTTTCAATTTCTTTAACAAGTTAGAAAACTTTGATAGCTACGGAGGACTCCAAAGCTTTCGAACAATTTGCAAATCAAGTTGGAAAATAGAGAGGATAACCATTTCACCAACTTAAGGTTGATTTTGATAAAGATGGTTGAACTTTTGAGTTGGGGTGACAGTCTTCCTCACTAACAAGACAAAGGACTGTTATGTCTGGTGGTCGCCCATTCAATAATAATAGGATTGTTCACTAAAAAGCCCAATTGTGCTAGCCTTTTATAATTTCTTGAATTAAATAATACTAGTAATTGCTCCTTATTTAAAAATTTCAACTCTTATGGTGGGTTGTTCACCATCAAAATTAAGCTTTTGATTACAAAGTAAAATACCTGAAAGATAATTTCAACCCTTATGATGGGCATAATAACTAAAAGGCAAGTAAATTATCCTCGACTATCAAGAAGAATATTATTAGGCTTTCAAACCCTAATGATGGGTTCAATTATTTTGAATTACAATAGAAAGGATTTTCAATATCTTCATACACCAAGTTTCTATGACCGGATTAATATGAGTTGTGTTGGGGATGAGGAGTAAACACCACAATGATGAAACAAGCAAGAAAGTAAAAGCAGCGGGAAAGAAAAAGGACACCAGGATTTAATGTGGAAAAACTCAAAATAGGAAAAAAAACCATGGAGCCACATCACACCAAGAAATCCACTATAAAAATTAGGAGAAATAAGTACAGCTCTCTCTTCTCTCTCACTCTCTCCTTGCTTCTCTTTTCACATGCACCATTCTCAATGTCTTACCTTATAGAAATACAACAGAGTCAAGTAAATAACTCCAAGGGATGCAACCTTTTAGAAAAACGAGAAAGAAAATCGTCCTGTTTATCTCGCAAGGTTGCAGCGCCAGTTTGGGGCGCTCTGCGCTCAATCCTCTTTTTTTATCCGCTGCGGTGCCATATCTAGACCGCCGCGGCGCTCCGCTCTATATAGTTCAATGCTGGGGGGCTCGGGAACACAACATCGAGGCGCTCGGGTACGCAACGCCGGGGCACTAGGGTACATAATCTCAAATTTTCGGGTGCATTGCACCCGAACCCAAGCAAAGGGTAACCGCCCTAGCAAGCACGACAAACTTGAGGTCCGAGGCAACAGAACAACTCGATTGATCAATACAATCGGATTCCACACATAACATTATGAGCCATACATTGCACTTGATAGGACAAGAAGCTTTCTATTAGCCAAGGCTTGCCTTGAAATCTTAAGGACTACAGGGCTCCTTTGGATGATGCAATTCATTATTGTTGACAAGGTTCTTTGAATTAGATTGTGTCGCCTATTGATTAAGTAATACCAAGGTTAATAACAACCCATGTACATGCCGACAAAAGATGAAGAAATCATGAGATATTAATTGCGCTTGTCATCATTAATCCATTATTCATTTTTGAGCCAATAGCAAAATATCTTTCTTTCCCTAATCCAAATCACTCTAGGCATGTACCAACAAGAAGTCATCACAAGAAATCATCATAGAACTTATAAACTAGCTTTAATCTAAAGTTTTCTCGTAATCCAGAGGAATTACAACAACAACAACAACATCAAGCCTTTATCCCACTACGTGGGGTCGGCTACATGAATCCTTTTTCTCCATTGTGTCCTGTTAAAAGTCAAATTCTCGTTTAAATCTAATAAAGAAAGATCATTTCTAATATTTTCTAACCAAGTCTTTTTAGGTCTACCTCTACCTTTCTTAACATAAGTCAAATCAAGACCTCTACTTTTCTAACCGGGTCATCGGGAGGCCGCCGTTTTATGTGACCAAACCATCTAAGGCGACTCTCTCTAATCTTATCTTCCACTGGAGCTACTCCAACCTTTTCACGAATATGCTCATTTTGTATCCTATCTCTAAGGGTAAAGTGATGTAAGCAAAAATTAGGAGAAAGCCTCAATTTTTGCTTACATCAAATTGGTATCAGAGCAAGTTTAGGGTGTCCTAGGTTGGTCGTATAAGTCTAATTTTTTTTGTTGGGTCTTTGTTTTATAAAAATGGAAAAAGATAAAAATATTAAAGCAATTGTGGGAGAAAATCAGCCAACAAGTTTTGATGAAAGAATTCCATTAAGCAAAGGAGTACCAATGCAAGGAAGTTCCACAAACCCGTTCCAAAACGAGCTCTACAAGATTCAGGAAAAAATGATTTTGTGCACAGAAAAATACGAGAAGAAGAAGCGACTTCTTCGAGACCAATTTGCACAAGAACGAGAGATGATTCTAAAGAAATATGAAGACAAAATTCAAGAACTTGATTTGGCGTCTTTAACTCATCAGAAAAAAAGTCCTACAGCAATTTCATCGGGAGATGAAAAGTTTCAAGAAGGGGAGTCTGATGTAGGCAAAGGGGGGGGGTCAACACAAGTTAATATTTTTTGGAGTTATGGTTTGAGTGAGCTGAAGTTTAGCTCATTAATTCTTAAAGACATGAAGTAGAAGCTCATTAATTGGGAGATTTATTGCACTTCCTAGCTCATTATTGCCTAAAGATATGTGGTATGAAGCTTAACTTTTCCTATGCCTATGTCTCTTTGGTTTCCTTCCTTTGGAGTTAATGCTTGGGCTGGAATTTTTGGGATTTTTTCTGGCTGGTTCGTTTCCTGTGTTGCCCTCTCGGTTTTGGTGGCTTTTTGCTGTTTCCCATGTGTTCTGTTGGGCTTCTTGTGCCTGCTGCATTGGTTGTTGGTTTGCCCCTTCGGTTCCTTCCCATCTGGCTGGTTCCGTGGCCTTTTTGGCTGGTTTGCTGTGAGCTTTTGTCCTGTTTCCTGTGCTGAACTTTGGGGCTGCTGTTGGAGACTCTTGGCATTTCATTTCCCTAAATCTAATTGGTTTAGTTGGAGGTGTTATGGTTGTTTGTTTTCCTTCTTGTGCCTATATATATAAGATGTTTTGTAATGTTAAGAGAGTGTGATAATGTGATTTTTGGAAATTGTAAACCTGCGGGTTTCTTGGAAAAGCTTGCGAGCTTCTCCTCCTTTCTTCTCGGCTTCTAACCCCTTCTTCTCTACGCAAGTGTCCACCCCACCTGTATCCTTCTTCTAAAGTAAATGAAAAGCAAGTTTAGGTGTTTTATTTTATATAAAAGTTTGTAAGTGTCTTTTTATGTTTTAATATTGTTGTTTTTTATGTTTTTTGTCATTTGTGGTCTCCAAAATGTTGGGGAGACCTAGTGTGGTTGTATTTACTTTTGTAAGCAAAAATTGAGGCTTTCTCCTAATTTTTGCTTACATTAAATGCAATTTGATGCAAGCAAAAATTAGGACAAACCCCTAATTTTTGCAAAATAAAACAAAGTCTTAGTAGGTAATAAAAAAGAAACTCAAAATACCCAAAAGGACACTTTTTATAGAATAAAGACTCTTACAAACTTTGACACTTACAAACATAAAAGAAAAACTCTTAAACTTGCATTCCTTGGATCGAGAAGAAGGATACAATGAGGTGGTCACTTGCGGATTAGAAGAAATAGGTTAGAAGCCGAGAAGAAAGAGGAGAAGCTCGCAAGCTTTCCTAGAAGGGAAGGAGAAGAAGTGGACAAAGCTCGCAAGCTTTTCCAAACAAAACCCTCAGGTTTTAGTCCAAAAATAACATCATATCACTCTAACCGACAGGTATGGCTGTGTTGACATATCCTCACTTGTAGTAACAGGGAAGCACAGTAGTAGCATCAGGACTCCATAATAAGGAGAGGTAATTTGCCAGCGCATGCTCTGATACCAATTTGATGTAAGCAAAAATTAGGAGAAAGCCTCAATTTTTGCTTACAAAAGTAAATACAACCACACTAGGCCTCCCCAACATTTTGGAGACCACAAATGACAAAAAACATAAAAAACAACAATATTAAAACATAAAAAGACACTTACAAACTTTTATATAAAATAAAATACCTAAACTTGCTTTTCATTTACTTTAGAAGAAGGATACAGGTGGGGTGGACACTTGCGTAGAGAAGAAGGGGTTAGAAGCCGAGAAGAAAGGAGGAGAAGCTCGCAAGCTTTCCTAGAAGAGAAGGAGAATGGAACAAGCTCGCAAGCTTTTCCAAGAAACCCGCAGGTTTACAATTTCCAAAAATCACATTATCACACTCTCTTAACATTACAAAACATCTTATATATATAGGCACAAGAAGGAAAACAAACAGCCATAACACCTCCAACTAAACCAATTAGATTTAGGGAAATGAAATGCCAAGAGTCTCCAACAGCAGCCCCAAAGTTCAGCACAGGAAACAGGACAAAAGCTCACAGCAAACCAGCCAAAAAGGCCACGGAACCAGCCAGATGGGAAGGAACCGAAGGGGCAAACCAACAACCAATGCAGCAGGCACAAGAAGCCCAACAGAACACATGGGAAACAGCAAAAAGCCACCAAAACCGAGAGGGCAACACAGGAAACGAACCAGCCAGAAAAAATCCCAAAAATTCCAGCCCAAGCATTAACTCCAAAGGAAGGAAACCAAAGAGACATAGGCATAGGAAAAGTTAAGCTTCATACCACATATCTTTAGGCAATAATGAGCTAGGAAGTGCAATAAATCTCCCAATTAATGAGCTTCTACTTCATGTCTTTAAGAATTAATGAGCTAAACTTCAGCTCACTCAAACCATAACTCCAAAAAATATTAACTTGTGTTGACCCCCCCCCTTTGCCTACATCATAAAGCCACTCATCCACTTGAGCATCCTCATCTCTGCAACACTTAACTTAGAATTATGCTTCTCTTTTAATGGCCAACATTCGGCACCATAAAGCATTGCAGGTCTCACCACCATCTTATAGAATTTTCCCTTTAGTTTGAGGGGTACTTTTCTATCACACAATAAGCCCGATGCATTCCTCCACTTCAGCCATCCCACTTGGATTCTGCTGATAATATCCCCATCTATTTCACCATCACTCTGAACAACAGATCCAAGATATCTAAAATGTGTACTCTTATTAATGACTTGATCGGCCAAAGTCACAATCCCTTCACTAGGTTTATTATTACTAAAATTACACTCCATATATTCCGTTTTAGATCTACTCAAGCGAAAACCTTTAGACTCTAAGGTTGACCTCCATGATTCAAGTTTACCTTCAACTCCCTCTCTAGTCTTATCAACAAGAAGAATATCATCAGCAAAAAGCATACACCAAGGTACATCCTCTTGCAAATGTCTAGTGAGAACATCCATGACTAAAGAAAAAAGATATGGGCTTAAGGCTGATCCTTGATGTAATCCAACCGAAATAGGGAAATACTTGGTCAAACCACCTTGTGTTTGAACACAAGTAATATAATTAACTATGGAGCTTTGTGCCCATGCAGTGCCTCTAACTAGAAATATAAAGTCTTCTATAATGTTGAAATCTTAATATTTTGTCTAATCTAATATGCCTTTTGAAAAATCAAAATGAAAACACTCTTTATATAGTAGTTGGGGGAGAATTTTTTTGAGCAGACATGATTATATTATGTGAACAATTAGAGTGATATACATTGAAGATAAGGCAATTGAAAATAATTTTTTGGACAGGGAAATAAAAGAATTTGTTTAATTCCTCAGTAAACACTAATTAGGAATGAGTAGAATATGAAAATTCATGTAGTAAATTCCAAATAGTTGGGATATGATTGACTAATGATTATGATGGTGGTGGTTTTTCTATTTGTTTTTCTTAAAAAGAAATGCTTCAGTTATTTTATGTATTAAATCTTAATGATTGCTCGGTCATTGGTATCAGGTATACTTATTGTGGTTATGAGCTCTTTTCTTACATGTATTTTTGTAAATCTTGCTTTTTATTGCAATGATGAACTTGGAACGTATAAACTATTTCATATATTTTTAGGGTTTTATTTGCTTGTTGATACTGATTATCGTGTTTAATTGCAGATATGGCATTGCCAGCTGCAGCTCAACCAAGTCCGCAAGTGGTAAATTACACATTTTGATTTGTCTCAGCACAGAAGCTGCTACATGATTAAGAGTCGTCATGCCTTGAATTTTTTTATGGATAATTATTTTAAAAAATGCTTATGCAGGTGGGGGGTGCCTTTGTTCAACAATATTATTTTGTTCTTCATAAATCACCTGATCAGGTCCATAGATTTTATCAGGATTCAAGCATCTTGAGTCGTCCTGATTCAAATGGGATGATGACATCAGTGACAACAATGCAAGTATGGATGTTCCCTTATCTTCTCATTATTAGTTTGTTTGTTAACACACACGCGCGCGCGCGCACACACATATATATATATATATATATATATATATATATATTCTAATTGATTATGATCCTATTCAAAAGTAAAGCTTATTAGAAAGATTATTGAAATTAAAGGTCTTTCTGGCTCTTAATCAGGCTGCCTCCCGTGCACATGCTGGAAAAGGTGTGCTCTTACGATTTTTTCTTCTGATTTGAAGGAGAAAACATGTTTGAACTCAATATCGGTGGTTTTTATAATGGAAACGTTAACAAAGAACTAGGTTATAGTGAAAATTTTAAACCTTGCAAGTGCAAACCGTGAATGTGTTGTTTAGTGAATGTTTGCCAAAGCATATGTGGATGCATTAGCTTTGGGATTCAGAGGAATATTACAGACATCCGATTAAGTCCTATAGATGAATTTTCATTTCTTACTAGTTTGAACATGATGTTTTTTGTGATATAACCACATGGTAATGATCTTCATCTAACATAGTATTTTTTGCATGCATCTGACATATGATAGCATGAAACACAATTGGGTCATAATGACAAAGACATCACTGTTTCAACACCTATTATGTGTTGACTGTCTCATATTTTCTGATACACAATGGACTATTTTTTTGGGTTATTTCATCAGATTTATTGGCCTTTGGCTTTGCAATATGATAATGGCAAAAATGATGCTTAATGGATAGAAAGTACTTATTTTAGTTATGAATTTATTTAGAAGTTGTGAGTTCTTACATTAAACGAAGTAGGGCCGTACTCTTTTCTTTATTTTCTTAGAAGTTGTACATTCTCTTTAATTTTTCGATGAATGCTTATTTCTGCTTTCTTTTGCGCTGGAGCAGGACATCAATGACAAGGTTTTGTCAATGGACTTCAGTGACTACACTGCAGAGATAGAGTCTGCAGACTCTCAGGCATCATACAAGGATGGTGTACTGGTTGTTGTGACTGGTTCCTTGACAGGAAGGGATAATGTCAGGCGCAAATTTATCCAGTCATTTTTCCTTGCTCCACAGGAGAAAGGTGGTTATGTTGTCCTAAATGATATTTTTAGGTTCGTGGACCCAAGCCAAGCAAGGGGTGCGAATCAAGTTATAGTTAATGGGGCAAATGGTGATTCAGCAGATGCTTTGACCCCTGAACCAGGTATCACTCATGCACTAATTGTCTTTTTATTTCAGCCCTTTTTTTCTATGCAAATATTTTACTCGTGTCATTCTGTTCATTTGTGTTCTTTTTTGTTTTTTTGAATTTATGTATGTTTATTCTATTGTTTTGCTAGAGCCAACCTTGGTTCAGGAGCCTCAAGTCGCCACTTCAGTTGAACATGAAACTTTACACGCTGTGGAAGATATTGATAATGGTGAGGAAGTTATTAAACCTATGGAACATGATCCTCCAGAAGCATCAATTGTGGTTGCTGCAGATCCAGAGGTCCATGTGGGTCAATCTGATGACCAACCAGTTTCTGAAGTTGCTGTTTCGGTCTCTCAAGAGGATGAGCCTAAGAAGTCTTATGCATCCATTGTGAGTAAATGAAACAGTTGCTATGCGAATACATTTTGAGTATGAATGGGAATGATTGTCTTATGTAACGGAAATGATTCTCTGCAGCTTCACATGCATGGCTAGAATGGTTTTTAATTTCATTATAATTCACAAGTCAGATACAGTACACATTGAGGAAATGATTCTGAAACCTACTCCATTGTGTTAAATGGTCTACAGGTCAAGGTTTACAAGGTCAGCAAATCATCAACGCTGAATTCTACGCCTGTTTCTAAACCAAAAGTTTCCTTGCCAAAAGCAGCTCCAAAAGTAGACACAGTAAACCCTGACAAGCACCCTACTCCTTCCTCGAAGCCTTCCATTACATCTGAAACCACAGTTAGTACTGCTGACAATGTTCCTGAAAACAATTCAAACGATGGTAATGCTTATAACCATAATTCGTAGACTGTGTTTTTTGGAATATTGCCACTATTCTCTTTTTGTTTTTGTTTTCACTTTGTTTTTGTTACTAGCAGTTGAGGGACATTCCATATATATTAGAAATTTACCCTTGAGCACAACACCTGAAGAGGTTGAGGTGGAGTTTAAGAAATTTGGACCAATCAGACCTGGTGGTGTCCAAGTTAGAAACCACAAGGTTTGCTCTTTTTTTTTTTTTGCAATATGCAATGTTTTCAGTTCAGTTGATATATCTTTTCATGGTACCTGTCTTCCAGGTGGAACGGTTTTGTTTTGGCTTTGTTGAGTTTGAATCGTTGGATTCTATGCAAGCGGCAATCAAGGTAATCAACTTATTCCCTCGCAAATTTTTTTAGGATTTCAGTAAGTTTGGTTTTGGCCTTTGCTGATTGTTCATTGCATGAGTCACGTTGAAGCTCTCTATTCTAATTTGGAATAATGTAATTCTTACACTTCGATCATTTCATGTTATTCTTTCGTCTGTATCTTAATCATGCAAAATATTTTGATACTGCTGGAAAATCTGAAGAAACGTGAAGCGTTCTCTTGGTTTCCCAAAGCTCCTAAAGGCTGCCTCTCTTGGCTGGATTTTTCTCCAGCCTTAACTGTTTTTTTTTTCTTATACCTTTCCTATATATGTTATTGAACTTGTCGATTTGTACTTATTATTTGAATTCTTGTTCCATGGTGATTGAACTTCCATTTCTAAACTCTAGTTGAAAACATATACTTTGTTACTGATAAGTTATTATTTGACCTTTATGGGCAGCATTGGAATCTAAGCAGATACTCTTGTGTAGTCTGGGGCGTTGAAATTTGTTGTTTTGACCCGTTTATTCAACATTATGGGCTATAATAAATCTCAGTTTTTTTACCACGACAATAATTGATATTTATTATTTTTATGTTTGGCATTTTTCCTTGGTTGGATGCAGGGTCCGAATGTTGGACATTAAAAAATTCATTTTTATCAATATTTTATGTGGTAGAAATAAGAATGTTAAGATGGATGTGTGACAAAATCTGAAGGATAAATTTAAGATTAAGTTGGAGGGACTAATGGAATCACTTCTATTGAATTGAAAATTAGGTGATTTGGACTTATATGAATAATATGGAAAATATACTTTTTTTAATAAGTAGATAAAATCAGTGTCAGAGAATTAGTAAGGAGAATTAATTTACATAACAAATGATTTGCTAAGTTGAAGAATTTGTTTAAAACATCGAACTGCACCCAGTAGGAACAAAATGGAGGTGGTGGATTCACAAGGTAGACGCCAAATGGTTGGGTAAGGCTAATAATGACAGAATGATTGATTTGATGTGTTTTTCTTAAATGCTACTATCACAGTTTTTCAAAACCTTGTTGGTTTTCGTATATGCTGCTGGCAACTTTATTTTGTTTGGATCTATGTGCTAATTAACTAAGGTTGTCATTATGAATAATGCTTTAGTTTTTATTTATTTATTTGCTTGTTTCTGAATATGCTTACACGCCGAAAGAATGATGCAGATAGCTATAGGTGCATCAAAAGTAGTACTGCTAATAATATTTGTATTATGGCTACAATTTTTCAGTCTTCTCCCATAACTATTGGAGGTCGTCAAGCTTTCGTTGAGGAGAAGAGGACTACAACGCGAGGCAAGTCTATGACTTTACAATTTTTGTGTACTGTACTATGGAAATGATTGTCTTGATTGCTTTTGTTGTTTCTTTTTTGGCGAAGTAATTGGCCTATAATCCCTTGCTGAAGTTGGCTTAAGAAAGTGTCGCAACAGCCTTCATTTAATTTGAAACTAACTGTAAAAGATTGTTAGAATTTCCGTTTTTGGAAATTATTTTGCTAATGCAGCTTACTTTTCTTGTTATTATATGCTAGAAATGCCATATTGATAACTTACTAATGGGTGCAGAATGGTGGCAATGGTTGGTTCTTTGCCCGGATGTGTTGGTCTTTTCATACTTCAGTTTGTTTCTTCTTGAAGTTTGTTCTTCCTGCAATCTTGTAGGCGCGTTCTAATTTTTGCATTATGTGTTTGAACCTTACAGTTAAACTGTTGGTTAAACTTATTTAAGTTGTTTGGAGATTAGATAGTCGTAGAACAAAAATTGTTAGTAGTGTCATGTGGTCATTGTTCCTCTTATGATAGGTCATAGTTTATATTGTGTGTTCTGAAACTCCTTATGCCTCCACTTACTGTTAACATTTGCTGCTCTTGCTATCCAGTTGAATGTTACGTTTCTTAATAGTTCAAACATTTTACCTTCACAACAAGGAGCAATAGCTTATAAACCCCTTAAACACTAAATTTTACTTTGTCTATGTCAGTACCTAAATCCTGTGATGGACCTGAATGAAATTGTCATTAGTAACAAAATTCTATTAATATTAACATACCTTGTATTGATTTTTAATCCTCAGTGGTCAACGGCGTAGTTACCAATAGCGGTAATGGTGGGAGGGGGAGGTATCTAGCAGGAAGAGGAAGCTACCGGAATGATAATTTCAGAGGTCGGGGAGGCTATGGAGGCAACCAGGGTTATGGCAGAACTGAATTTCGCAACAGAAGTGAGTATTCGGGTCGTGGACGTGGTGGTCTTGGCCGTCCAATCAATAGCTTTCAGCAGAGGCCCTTCCAGAATGGAAATGGCAGAATGTTCCGTCCTGCCATAGCAAATCAAACTGCTGTTTCAGCTTAACAGGTAATTATTAGAGAGACTTATCCATTCTATGTGGACTGGAAATGACAATGGCTTAATTCTTTGTCCTCTTTTAGTCTTTGGAGAGCAATATACTCTTTTAGTGAGGTTAGCTGTTGAAGTTGTGGTTTAGAAATCCGTCATTTTTGCCTGGTACAAGAATTTATGTCATTGTTTATGAAAAAAAAAAAAACTCAGTTTAGGTTGGTTTTGTTTCTTGTTTTTTGTTTCAGCATTTGTTACTAAATCATCTTTGTAAATTTATTGATTACAAAGCATGTTTTTTTCTCAGGTTTGAGGGAGATATTGATATAATATACTAGACATGACTTGTGAAGGATTATTTATATGGTGAAAAATTTAATGAGAGGTTATTGATAGCCTCCTTGGTAGTTTTACATAGAATAGACGAGACAAGTAAACGAGGTGTACAACATAAGCTTTGGTGTTCATGTCAGGTATGAACATTAGTGTTGATGTCGATAATGGACATTAGCTTTATTAGTGAGGACATTAGCAGACATTGGTCTTGACAGCATGCATCAAACTTGTTAGAGAGGTGTTTTGGCGTTGATATTGAATGCAAGCTTTGGCCTTTTTGATGATAATGCATCGGTCTTATTGAAGATGTTGTGCATTAGAGTTTATGTCAATAATGTGCATCAACTTTATTGGTGATGAAGCGTGTTAGCATTGGTGTCGATGGCATGAATTAAACTTGTTAGTAATGGCATGCATTGGAGTTGTTGCCAATGGCGCTCACTAACTTTGTTGGCAATGGCACATCAACATTGATATTGACAGAGTATGTCAACCTTGCTGGTGATGATGTGTATTGACATTAATAGTGAAAATTAGCATCTGACTTATCGGTAATGATGTGCGGTGACGGTAGTCTCCATTGTGTGCATTGATTTGGAGATGACATCTACATGCATTGATGTTGTATGTTATTTGATCAATAGTGGTCAAGTGGTGACTCAGGCAAAGCTCTAATTATAGGCTTAACTCCTAGCTGAGTGTCCTTCTGGTTAGTCAGACTTTTCAAAAATTTCATAGGATTCTTATGATTATAAGCTATTCTTTAAACATTTTAGATTCATTGGATTTATCTCGTCAGAATATTTGTTTTAACTGAAAACATGGAGGATTCAAAGATAGTTTAATCTATTGAACAATGTTATAAAAATTTCAAATGGCAAGATCAATTGGGCTACTCTACTAAAATTGTAGGTCAGATGATTCCCAATTTGATTTCAAAAACTTTCAAAGCAAATAATGTGCCAAGATTCACATTTGAATAGATGCTAGTTTTTGCAAAATGTTAGTAATCAAAACAAATCTAGTGTTTATTTATTTAGGTGCATCTTTCCATGTATTATCTTTTAGAGATGAAGCATCAATATAGCAAATTTTGGATAAAATTGCTTTATGATTTCCTGATGGATTTCCCATTAGACTGCGCTTGATGGCTCAAATTGCCTCATAATTTTGTGTCATGCCCCCGAGCTCTATATATTAACATAATATACATCTGCATGCATAAGAAAATTCAAATGAGTAGGAAGTTATTTGACCAAAGCTTTAGCATTTATCAAAATTTTTACAAAACTAGATCGAACCATCTAAGGCTCATAATCGAAGTTTATTCAAATACTAATATTCGTTTACTACTACAACAATAAGCTTTTATCACGTTATGTGGAGTCAGATACATAAATTTTTTTTATTGTGTTCTATTAAGAGTCAAATTATCATCTAAATTTAATAAATAAATATTATTTTTAATATTTTCTAATCAAATCTTTTTAGGTCTATCTATACCTTTCTTAAAATAAGGCAAATCTAATACATCTACTTTCCCGATCGGGTCATCGGATGGTCGTAGTTTTATATGACCAAATCATCTAAGGCGACTCTCTCTGGTCTTTATCTTCCATTAGAACTACTCCGACCTTTTCACGTATATGCTCATTTTATATCCTGTCTCTAAGAGTAAAGACACTCATTCACTCGAGCATCCTCATATATGCAACACTTGATATTATGTGTCTCTTTTATTGGCCAACATTATGCACCATAAAGCATTACAAGTCTCCCTATCATCTTATAGAATTTTCCATTAAGTTTGAGAGGGATTTTTCTATCACTCAACATGTAATAACACAAATATGTGAAATAAATTTTTTTGAAAAATATGAAAATTTTGAAGTTGAATGCTTTGGAGTTGATCTAGTTAACGCTGCGGCGTCAATCCATGAACTATATATATATATATATATATATATATATACTTGGCTCACCCCACTGACTCCCTCACTTGGTTGCTTGGTCAGGAAAAAATTGAAAGAGGGGAAGAAGAGAGAGGAGAGAGAAAAGTCTTTGGATCATATTTATCTGTCATTCCTATTATAGGTTTTATTTTATTCATTGTAAGTGACTAATCTCTTACTTCTGTTTTCAATGATTTTGATTTCTTTAAGTTTTATTTCTCCTAAATTTGTCAAAAATGCATTATCTTCTGATTTCATAAGCTTTAGCTATGCAAATTTGGATATATTATAGATTTGATCATTCTGAACTATTTGTTATGATTTTATTGTATTTTAAATGAACTAATGAATGATATCTTTCTGATCCACGTGATTCACTGATTGAGAGTCATATGGAGCTGGGTTTGATTGAGAGTTATAAGGAGTTAAGGCGGCTGATTTATGTGATTCAAGGGGAGTTATAAGAAATACATTGATTAAGAGTTATAAGAGGCGACTGATTATGAGTTATAAGTGCAGAAGTAAGATACCCTTAAGATACACTCATTGAGTATCTGAATACTGATGCCGAAACTGCTACAAACACTGTAACGATATTGTGACTAACACTAATATTATTTTCTATCATTATCACTATTTAACGTTATTGATCATGATACTAATATTTTTACTGGCATTAGTATTGTTGATTGTTATTGATATCGTGATTGATGATGTAATGGATTGAGATGCGATGAATTATAGAAGGATAATTTGATGCAAATAATTAATATAGACATTGAAGCATATATTTTTTTATATGATTTATAGCATATTGTTCTCTTTTATCTTTCATTAATTTCGGTTGTAAGATTTCGTAACTTGCTAGGCTATGTGTTCTTTATGTGGTTTTACATGTTTTTAGGAATAGATAACAATCCTATGATATAAGGCTCCGGACAAGATAAAAATATAATCATGTTTCTTTCCGCTATTCATTAGTAAGCTCTAGTTAAATGGTTAAAATAAAAAATCGATGTAATTCTTCCAATATAGATATTGGAGTGTGACAAAACAAGCTCGATGCATTCATCTACTTTAACCAACCAAGTTGAATTCTACTAATAATATCCATATCTATTAAACCATCACTCTGAACAATAGACCCAATGTTTCAAAATACAAACTAGCTTTGAACAATGCTCAATCCTATGCCAAAAATGTTTCAATTAATGTTGGAATCACATTAAAACATATGTAATCTTATTCCTGATTTAGGATTCATAGTGTAGATGTACATCATCGCCAAAAATGAAAACTTTGGCAAATTTATATTATCACTAACTTCAATGACAATCATAAACTGATTAGCGACGGATATGAAAATATAACATTGAAGCTTATACCTCTCTAAACAATTACTTTTGAACAAAAACCGTCATAGAAGAAAGCACTAAAAATAGGTCAACTTTAATTCCCTAATATGTTTATTCAAATTCTACGAATATTTTAAACCGAAGATAGAAAATTATCGGGCATATAAACTCAGCTCATCTTAGTCTGTTATTTGAAAGTTTTGATTATTAATTAAGATGAGTGATTGTGTGTGTTAGATTTAAGTAACCTAAAAAATATATATATATTTTACTATAATTGATGAAGTATGTTGGGACCATAACGGATTTCATCTCTTTTGACACGTGGCTATAAGCCACTTTCTTTAGATATATATGATGTATGGGATGCGATGACGTTACTTGTGGGCCCTTCCCTCCCTAGGCCGGTCCAGTCGGCGAGCAACACGTGTAAATCTGCCAGCAAGTTGGCGCCGCGATTTTGCTGTTGCGGGCCGCAAAGGCACTTGACATAGTTGACACGTGGCGAGTTGCCATCCATTGTAGCAAAGGCCCAGCAAGTTGGAGTGTGCTGCGGGGCCCGCAACAAGTTGGTCTGTCTATGTTCATTAGTAAAGGAGGGCCTATAATTGCTCTATTTTTTTAATTAAAAAAAGGAAAATATAATCAGGTTTCTAAGATTAAATTAATTTTATTTTACAAATTGACCCCTCACTTTCTTAAATTTTAGAAAAGGTGATTATCTTATTTACATTATGGATGAAATAGGGTAACTTATATGTCTTTATACTAAATTTCATTTTATTTGTAAATTGAATAAAAAATAGCGATCTCTATTATTTTACATTCAATCAAATTACTCTAAAATACAGAACAAACAACCACATAGTTAAATCATATAGAATAAAACTTCTGAAAGTTTTATATGAAAAAAAATTATATCAATGCACTATATATGAATAAAACTTTTGTAAGTATTAAAAATGGTATTTTTTTTATTAAATTTAAATAAAAATTTGACTCTTAATTGAATACAATGAAGAAAAATAATTCACGCAGCCAACCCCACCTAGTGTGATAAAGGCTTGATGTTGTTGTTATAGTATATATAAGTATTCATCATTTACGATATACTTACAACAACAATATCATCATCATCATCATCATCATTATTATTAGCAAAAAATTTGCAAGCGATTTGAAGCTGCTCTCTATTGAATTGAATGCAATCCCTAACGGTAAAGCAATCAATTTTAATTCACTATAATTTTGATGAGAATTAAAATATTTATGGCTTTCCCCAATTTTAGTCATATATTTTAATTTGGATGAATAAAATTTAGTCCTACAAATTTAGAGTGATCTTTAAATAAAAGGCCGGATTCAATTCCAATCATGACACCGAACCCAATTGAAATGGTCCACCATATTAAGAAAGTTGTATGGTTTAACTCTTCCTTTCAAGTTTAGAAGACTGATGAGAATGTGTTGGAAAATGTTGGATATGCAACGAAAAGATTATGTTAGAGATCAGGCGATAACAATCGGACCTTGGTGGCCGAACGATAGTGGTTAGAAAATGACGGTTGGATGACGATTGTAGAAGGGTGAAGATAGCTAATTGAGATTAGGGCAACTATTAGTGACGCCATAAAATGGTTTATAATAGTTGTGACAATGGATTCTAAAATCAATGAATTAATGGCACAATCTCAACGATATAAAATATCAATGTTATGAGCGCAATAGACATCCATATCTAATTTGTAACAATTGGATCCTCAGAAGCAAGACATAGAATATGGATTATATGTTACCATCATTCAAAAATGATGATGGTAGTCACAAAATTGAGATCATTTTTTTTTTATTTTCATGATAGCAATAAAATACCACTGATTGGTGAGTCCTAGGTTTATAAATCCATAATTAGCTGAGGAAGTTTTCAACTAAATTTGTGAATTACAAGCTTATATATATTAAAGCACAATTGGCGTTAGACCTTTGTCACTAAACCGTCCATTGTTGTTAGGCCTTGGTTGCTTGATCATTGTTGTTGGACTTTTGCTATCCTACCGCCCCCATTGAACCTTCGATACCTGACCACTGTTGTCGGATCACCACCTAATTGGCGCTTCATTGCTTGACTACAATTGTCCGATTGCCATAACCCAATCAAAATCGTCAAACCACTATCACAATCGTCAGAACACCTTTTATTCCTTATAGACTTTGTGATATTTTTTACCAACTCACCATACTCTTATAATTTTGTCGTATCTAAATAAAAGGACAGGCAAACATTTGTAATCAACTCTCATGTAATGAAAGCCCCATAGTTTTTCTATTTTCTCGTTTTCTAGAAAATAAAATTGATATCACCTAAGAACTTTTCATTTATTTTTTTATGTACTAGATCTTCATATAAAACTAGGACACAAAACTCCCTCTATCTACTCATTGGCGGGGGGGGGGGGGGGGGGGGGGGCAAGGGGGGGCACGTGCCCCCCCTAAAAAAAAAAACATAAATAGTCTAGAAGAAAAAGTATGAGAGAGAGAGAGAGAGAAAGAGCATAAGATGTGGATTTTTTTTAATTTGATAAAATAATCATATAATTTTATGTTATATAACTTTTATAAATATTATATAATTAGGATTTATTTGGGATAATTTTTTAAGTGCTTTGCTATTAAGATAATAATTTTTTTTTTTGCTACTGTTTTCTAGTAGTTTTTCAAATATTTTTTTATAGACGAAGTTTTTTTACTTCCAAAGTAGCTAAATTAATTTTTCTATGCTACCAAAAATTTTTTTATTGTGCGTTGTTTATTATATTATATTTAATATTCTACATTCATAAATAATAATTTAAAAAAAAATTAAAACTACCTATGCCGGTCCCAAGCCTCCATGTAAAAAGTTGAGGGAGAATTTAAGAAAATAAATTTAGGCCCCCCCTAAATATATTTTCTGGCTCCGCCACTGTATCTACTGCTCTGAACTTTGAAGCCCACAAAAATTATATAAGTCGACTCAATTTAAAATCACTATATTTATGATGAGAATTATACTAGTTGTGCAATTCCATAATTTTAATCATATATTTTAATATGGATGTCTGGATTTTAGTTTAACAAATTCAAAGTGGTCTTTAAATAAAAGTCTGAATTCAATTCCAATCCTTTAAACTAAAATATATGGTTGAGATTAACGATCAAAACAAGTTCAATTCTCATGTGAAGATATTTCAGGTGATTTAGGCTTCGTTTGGGGCGACAACAGCTTTTTAGTACAAAAATTAAAACTTTTGTACTAAAAAGGTGCTTTAAGAAGCAGTAAGAAAATCGTCCCAAACAAAGCCTTAGTATGGTCACTGATTTAAATTTGATTATAATTTTAGCATAACAAATTGTAGAGATAAAGTGATATTTTTTATTCTAATTTTACATAAAAATCTTTCATATATTGATAAAATAGAAAAACACATTAGAAACTAAATTTTAATTTGAAAAATTCAAACAAGAACAAAATCACAAAGTTTGACCTAACTAAAATGATCTCCTATATCAACTTCATAGTACTAGATTATAAATTATGTAATAATATGACCTGCCAGGAGTATTGTGGCGAATGTTTGAGAAGCGGTGGAAATATGATGATGACAATCAAACAGAGCAACAATGATTGTAATATAGTGATTCGATCATGATTGTTAGACAATTGCAATAAAAAGGTAATGACAATAAGAAAACAAAGGTAGCAGCCAATATCAACGTCTCCATAACATTGTGTGATGATGCAGCGGCAGCACCTCAACGATATGAACTATTCATGTCATGAGCACAATAGTCATGCAAATCAAAGTCCTAATGATTGGATCATCCGAAACAAGGCATAGAGCATGAATTATATTTATCATCGCCAGAAAATGATGATGATAGCAACAAAATACCATTTATTGGTGAGTATAAGGTCTATAAAGCCAAAAATTTTTGAGGAAATTTTCAGTAATGTGAATAAAAGGCCTATATATTTTATAGCTGAGCTTATAGGGATGACTAATATATTGATGTGAACTGATCTAATTTTAAATAAAAATTTATTTTAGCTATTAATATAAATAGTTTGTCACAACCCCATATTTGCTATGTCAATAACAAATAATTACCCTTTCTTCGGGCTGCCTATCCGATTGGCTGACACGTGTCGCACGTCAGACACGTTGAACGACAGTTTGGTACGCCGGCGATCGGACCATAACGAATTCCGGCACGTAACGCCGTATCGGAATTCGGAACGGTCCTTTTCTTTCGACACGTGTCCAGCATTTGACCGCCATCGGCGCCGGTATCTCGCCACCCAAAATGGTGTCGCCGCTTGCTTCGCGATGCGAGCTATGCGTCTGCTTCTTCCACGTGTCCTCGGAATAGCCCTCCACCCGACACGTGATTTATTTCCCTAGAGGTCATGCTCTGATTTTTATTACCTTCCCCTGCTACTGAAGAAGAGTTCACGCACCCATTCCATTCTAAAAAACGCTTGTTTTCCAACTCCGTTCCTCTCCGCCGGCGACTTTTGACGTTTGAATATTTACTGCGACTGGTTTTTTCAACTGCAGATGCCCTCTTCGTATATCCTCTCATCAAAAATCCGTTCTTTCTCACCTGATGCAGTCAAAATCCTCTCTTTAGCATAGATCCGATGGAGGCAGGGGCGAGGGATCTTCTGCGGCGATTCTCCGGCGGATTCTCAACGGAAGAAGTAACAGGCGGGGACTCCGACGAGATTGAGCTTGGGCTTTCGCTCGGCGGCTGCTTCAGCTCACAGGATGCAGAGAATAATCGGCTCATGAGATCTTCTTCTATTCCTGCTATATTTCGAAGTGATTTTCCGGCCGTTGTGCCGCTGGTTAGGACTTGCTCGATGCCGAGCGATGCAGAGGAGGAGATTCGAAGGAGGAAGGAGGTGCAAAGTATTAAGAGGATGGAGGCGATGAGGAAAAGGGAGGACAAAAGGAACCTGAAGAGATTTGATGATGATTTTGAAGGGGGGTCTGTGCGGAAGATGAGAAGGTTTGAAGTAGAAGAGAATGGAGTTCAATCGTCGTCGAGAAGATTTGGGGTGGCGTCGCAGGGGAGTAGTTCTTCTGGTGGATCGGAATTTGAAAGCCAGCAAGAGCAAGGTATGTAGGGATGATGAGATCTGAATTTATATATAAAGCTTCAATCTTGGAAATTTGTTTTGTTTATTGAATATTTGATGTCTTCCATTAAGGTTTTGCACATTGTTCTTTCGTTTTTTTAATGTTGGTTTCATGTTTTTTTCCTCTTGGTAGAATTTGTATGTGGCGTTGAAGGCTACTCTTGTTAATAGGGTTGTCTGTGATGATGGAGGATTGATGATTGCCCATCTACTTGTGTAAAATGCCAAAACAGAAGCAAACAAATTGTTGTTTTGAGCTTGCCATTTATTAGTTCATCCAGCTTGCCATTTATTAGTTCATCCTTGTCCTTATTCTAACCATTTGTGTTTCAGTATATAAATCCTTCGTTTTCAATCATGTTGAAGTGTGCTTGGTGATGTTTCTTCTCCTTCATGATTTATTTTGAGCGAAGTTCTCAACATGCAAAGCACAATACAACACACACAGGTTTAGGTTTTGAAGCATGAAGCAGAAGCAAAGTGTTTGCTTCAATTAATTGGAGCACACATATCACAAGAAACATTACATGTTATTATACTAATTAACATTCATCATAAAAATCATGAAATGAGCTATTATATTTTAAGTTAAATTATTGTACTTTGATGAAAGAAGGCTCTGCTTATTTCCTTCTTCAGGCTTTGAATTCCCTGGAATCATCTGTGCTTCTGATGTCAACAACCCTTCAAAGGAGCTGACAACATCAAAACACCACAATCACAAACCATCTTCAGTTCCGACATTGGCAACACCAACACCAAAATCCATCAATGGCACCTTTCGTTGTAATGGAACTGGGCTCAAAGAAAATGTCTTGAGAAAGAATGACGAAGAAAGATCTCTTAACCGTGGGATAAGTGATGTCGGTAAGAACATGGTGGAGGAGATGCCATCTGTGTCGACGAGAGGCGACGGTCCTAATGGTAGAAGGATAGATGGTTTCCTTTATAGTTATGGGAAAGGGGAGGTGAGTATAGTCTGCGTATGCCATGGGAACTTCCTCACGCCGGCAGAATTTGTTAAGCATGCGGGTGGTGGTGATGTAGCTCATCCTCTTCGGCATATTGTTGTGAATCCCAGCTCTGGTTCCTTGTTGTGACGAAGGCTATCAGATTAATATAATCCCTTCAGCTGGTTAGAAGCTTTCTTTCTTTTTGTTTTCGAATTTGTTATGTTTTCATCAGCAGAAACGCTGAAAGATTTTAACTTTGGCTTTACATGTTTTACCTTTTTTGAGTTAAATTATGTAGAGAATAGAATCCTTTTGTAAGTTGTTTCTTCTTCTGAAATCTGCATCGTTTTTTCTTGTTTCTATTAATTCTTTATTCTTGCCGAATTGCGCTGATTGATCTGTTAGACTTGTTCTTCGTGAATCAATTTGAACTACTGTTTTTTGCTCTGGTAGACTAGTTCATTGTAAATCAATTTGAACTAATGTTGCCTTGTTTATTCTTTCTCATTCATTTGTTGCGCAAGTCCAAATGAGATAAGTTTACCTTCAATCATTTAATATTCAATAGATGTTTACTGTGAGAAGGAAATCAAGCACTCTATGATGTGATGATCAATCTAGGTGACATGGAATTCTAATGGGGGCTTATGGAAAGATCCATGATGATGTCCAGAAGATACTGAGCTAGAGAGTTGTTGCCACAGGAGCATTATTGTCTCAGGAAATTTCTGGGAGCTGCATGGTAGAGCAAGGAAAGAATTATCACAGGGTGAATTTAAAAGCTTTTAAATCTGCATTTAGATTTAGATGAGTGTAATATGAATTATTTATGCAATACACCAATCTTAAAGTAAATCAACAAATTTTAAAGTTGTCATGACCCATTTTTGATCAGGACATCTTGACATAAGTTTTTTTTTTCTAAACTAATATTATAGGTATATTATGTATGTCAAAATTAGAGTTTTATAAGTATAAATGTCTTCAAATTTTAATATTTTATTTTCAAGGCTAAACCCTAAACTCAGATTTGAATTGAACTAGGAACTTGTTATGTGTGGAATCTGATTGTGTTGATCAATCTGATTATTCTATTATCTCGGACCTCAAAGCCGTCCCAAACAAAGCCTTAATGAATCATATTTACCTTGAATCAATATCTCTATAGACAAATCTAATTCAGATTGAACGATTTTGAAGAGATCTCAATCCAGATATTGAACTGTGATCATATAGACAGGAGAGTAGATGACTAAGGATATCAGCCTGGCAGCTACTGCTTTAATTACTGAAGAATAGAACGATGATATCAATACTTGATATATTCATTATAGAATAAGTTGCCACTGAACTACTGAAGGTTGTGCTAAAGATTATTGAAAGAGCACACAGAGAGACATCATTTATATAGAAAAAGAAAAGAAAAATATTATATGCAAATGGTAGCACCAGCTTGAATCTTACTTGTCATACAGAGAAGAAAATTTTAAGAGAGCAATGGACTAATGGAACAAGAATTGGTTGGTTGTGTAGGATGAACTTCTTTTCAGGGAAAAAAAAAAAAGAAAAAAAAAGGAAAGATTTATTAAGTTCGCCTATTCCAGTGCTAATCATTCAAAAATTTCTACATTAATATATTTTTTAACTATTTGATATGAATAAATTTTAACTTAAATACTTAAACAATCTCCCTTTCAAATGAGAGCTCAACATTTTTCAACTATTTAACAGGAGATTAAACAGAAAGCATCATGGGACTTTCACACTGTAGTTGCAGAGCCCATTAGACAACAATTTTGCAAATTGAAACAGGAAGCAGAGATTTTTTTCTTCTTAATGCATGTGCCAAGATGCATGCCACCCTTTGCACTAAATTATGGTGATGAACTAGAAATAAAAAAGTTTTTTTTCTTTGGGGGGGGGGGGGGGGGGGTGGTGGAAATTTATGGGTAGAGCCCAATTTTATTTCAGTACGAAAAAATAATTACAGCAAAACTTAATGCCAAAATTACAACTCAATAACCATTGAGAGAAAATATGAAGAGCTGCAACAAACACATAGCATTGCTCTATATGAAAATTAAAAAAAATACAAAAAAAGAGTAGAGTCAGAATTACTAAAGATAAATAACCAATAAATGATTTCAAAACACCTGAGAGAAGCTGCCAAAAGTACTATGGTTGCCAGCCAGGATCTTTCAAGGGGAAATTAAAAGGATTTATCATAATCCACCCAAAAATCCCCAGCAGTCAGAAAAACACCCAGCAAAGAGAAGCACAAGACAACCAAAGCACATAAGCCAAAACGTCCATCAAAGCCACCCCAAAAGAAGAAGGCCCACAAAATAGCCACAAAGCCGAAAAATAGATACTCCAAAGTCCACCAAAAAGCCCCCAGCTAACAAAAAACAACCATAAAGCAATAACAAGAAATGACAATAGAACAGAAACCCCAAACTCCATCCAAGACACCTAACATAAGGTGTAAACCAACATAAAAGATCAAGTTAGGGGATAAGCTGGCGAATTTCCACATAATTTTTCAAGGAAACAATCTTTAAGATGAAGGACCTTCATAATTTTGAAACAAGTCAATGTGGCACTATCAATTTCATTCCCGCATCTTCTAGCATTTCTTTCTCTCCAAATGTAGTATAGAGAGTAAAAAGTTGCAAGAAAATAAAAATTTTTAACATGATTCCCAATATTCTCCGTAACAGAAATAGAAGACAAGAATTGGAACAGGGAAGGTCTAAAGAGAAAGGTTGAAGCCCAAGGAATGAAGTAGCTAATGATGCCATAAGAGTGTTAGCATTCAAAGAAGAGATGGGCAGAGGATTCATTAGACTCCAAGCAAAATAATCAAAGAGGATTTAGATGAATATTCCTCCTAATTAAAACATCTGTAGTTTTTAAACCTCTAATCACAGCCAAGTAAAAACAAAATATCTCCAATATATATATATATATATATATACCTTATCAAGAAATGCCAAGGAACACGGACCTATTCATGGTAAAAATCTTGAAGGAAAGTTTTAAAGTTAGGATGAGGATTATCATTCCAATAGATGCCAAATTCATCACCAATAACAATGTTGTGAATCTGATTCTGAGGTCCTCATGAAGAGCTGGTGGAAGGAGCCATCTATAACCAGTAATAAAAACAAAAATAGGGGCATATTGAGGAATATGATAAAGCTATTGGTTGGAATCCAGTAGCTCAAATAGATTACGGGCTCCAGGCAACCATGGATCCTAGAGGAAAGAAAAAGAAGACTGAGCAGAGATTTTAAAGGTATTGTTATATTTGATTTTGCTTGCCACCAAAGAGACTTTCTTCAAAAAGCTAGAAGCGGAAATAGATGACTCCTTCCAAGGTGAAAAATATTTACACCTGCACCAACCAGCAAGTAAAGAATTTGTAGAAACAATTCTCCAAATGAGGAGAAATCAGCATGAGAAAGGGCTTGTAAAGAAGGCAAGCCGAGACCCCCCAGATCCTTGGGTCTACAGGTATTCTTCCAAGACACCAGGAATAGCTTTTTGAGATTAATATCCTCATGATAGAGAAATTTACTATCACAATCCAACCCGAATAGGACATGTCCTATCGTGCTGAACTGTGACAGATAAATTTCAAGATCTAGTTTTGAAATTTTTTAAATTCACTTTCAATATTCATTTTAAATAAATAACATAATACATAGCTACTAAAATATACAAGTACTAAAAATAAGCTTCTATAAAATTTCTTTCATTTTATCAAAATATATAAATTATAGTACATGATTATAAATAGAAGTTATAGAACTGAAAAATAAATTAGCCATGACTGTACAAAAATCAACAAAAAAAATCTAACAACTCCGATCAGATCCTGAACTGCTAAACGGGTGAATAGTATAGCCATAATGATGAGCCTTGTGTAAAATCTCTCATTTTAGATCTCCAAAAATATGAACCCATAATCTATTCTTGCAGAAGATAATACTAAAATCAGATACTTGTAGTTCAGATTTCTTATCAGATCAATCAACTTCGAATACTCTGTATCTGAATTTTGAGATTTCTAAATCTTTTCTTACAAAGTAGACTGAATAATCATCTGAGCTAATAGATTAGATTCTCAATTACTAGAAGAAATCACCTACAACTGTAATCTCTTCATATCTCATATCAAATACTTATCAGAAGTAAGCTAAATACATGATTATCTAGAAGATTTCTTGTTTAGAACGTCAGCTACTATATTAGCTTTGCCAGGTTGATACTAAAAAGTCTGATCATAATCTTTGATCAACTCAAGCTAGCTCCTTTGTCTCAAGTTCAGATCCTTCCGAGTGAATATATATTTCAGACTCTGATGATCAATAAAGATCTCGCATCTAACTACGTACAAATATTATCTCCAGATCCTCAAAGAAAAAATTACAGTAGCAAATTCTAGATCATACGTCTGATAGTTCCTCTCATTTGGCTTCAACTACCTGGAGGCATAAGCTATCACTCTATAGTGTTGCATAAGAACACACTTAAAATCTCTCGATGAAACATCATTGAATACCTAAAAGCTTTATATACTAGAAGGAAGAGCCAAAACTGGAGTAGAAGTTAAATAATCATTCAGTCTCTAAAAACTAGCCTCACACTCTGGTGTCCAGACAAAAGCTACTAACTTCTAAGTCAGTCTCATCAAAGATGTATAAATCTGAGAAAACCCCTTTACAAATTTTCTATAATGTCCAGTCATATCCAAAAAACTTTGTACCTCAAATATACATTAGTAGGCCTCAACCAATCAATGATTGTATGAACTTTCTGGGGATCAAAAGAAATATCAACATTACTCACCACATATCCTAGAAAAAAATACTCATTAGCTAAAATTCATATTTGGAGAATTTGGCATATAGTTGATGCTCTCTCAAAGTCTCCAAAATAATCCTTAAATGTATGGCATGATTTTTCTCAGAAGCAGAATATACCAAAATATCATCTACGAAAATAATCACAAACTAATTCAGAAAATCTCTGAATACTCTGTTCATTAGATTCATAAAGACAGTTAGGGCATTAGTCACTCCAAATGACATGACTAAAAATTCATAATGTTCCTACCTTATACTAAAAGTTATCTTCATTACATCAGACTCTCTCACCTTCACTTGATAATATTCAAATCACGAATTAATCTTGGAAACACAGAATATCCAACAAGCTAATCAAATAAATCATCGACTTGGGTAAAGGATATTTGCTCTTGATAATGACTTTGTTCAACTTCCTCTAGTCAATGTATATGCATCGTACCATCTTTTTTTTACAAATAGAACAAGTGCTCCCTAGAGAGACACTAGGATGAACGAATCCCTTGTCAACCAACTCCTGAAGCTGAACCTTCAACTCCCGAATATCCTTATGTGTCATCTTATATAGAGCTTTAAATATCATAGTCATACATAAAAATTCATTAATGCAAAACTTTATATCTCTATATGAATGTAAATTGGCTAACTACTTAGAAAATATATCCAAAATTACAATATCAGGACATCAGAAAGAAGATCATAATCTATACTCCTATCTTGGATTAATGCCATAAATACCAACAACCATTCTTCATAATAGAAATCAGACAAAATAAAACACCTCTAACCATTCTTTACTCGTTTCGCTGTAAAGAACCTTTACCCTATTTCTGATTTTAAAGATTTTATGTTTTTTGTATTTTTTTGATCAAATTTATATTTTTATTAAAAAAAATGTGAATAACTTTGTATTGGCAAAATTTTCACCACGTAACTTTTTGTATGTTATATAGATCATGATTATAAGTATTTTGAGTATTTATTTGAGATTTTTTACCGGGTGATTTAGAAAATACAATAATTTTTGTCTACCCAAAAATTTATTTTGGCTTCTAAAAATAGTAGTGTAGTACAATAAAAGTCTTAAAATATCATTTTATATAGATCCTAATATTTTGGTAATTTTCTGAAATGTGCATTTTGTATAATAGGATTTTTGTTATCTACCATTATGACATTTTGGCATTTCTGAATTATGCTCAATTATGCATTATTTACTACAATGCATTGAAAATGGATGTAGATATGTGCTTGAGTAATAGCTTGTCGCTATTACTATTATAGTATTATAATAATAATGTGTTTGTGTAAAATAAATAAGTAAAGATTGATTGACCCATTGGTTGGAGACTGGTTGACCTGTATAGGATGATGGGCCGACGGGCTTTCCTTTGAATAAAATGATTTGGTGTTATCCTCTATTAATTCATGTGATACACTGGTTGGGAGTTATAAGGAGATTATTACTATGCCGACGGGCAAAGAGTGACAACTCTATTTACTAAGTCAACGGTTTACTAACACTGAAAAATATCGTGATAGCCGGCCAGGACTTCTTACTTGTTTAATGTGACTATTGAAATACATGTTTTTTAAGCATTATTCTTATTATTATATGGACTTATTGTTACTACACAGATTTACTATTATTACATTATTTTACTACTCCTGCCACTAAATTATTATAGTTACTAATATAGATACTGATACTATTTGATACTACTGATTCACTATATAATAAGCATGTGACATACTGAACATGTAAAATACTGATTTGATACTGATATAAAATAATTGGATAACATGTGTACATTCCTATATAATTTTACTACATTGATTTGATTTCAATAGTCTTTACTAATATTTTGATTTGATATTTTATCTGATTTCTTTACTTATTGGTATTACAGATATGACGATTGCTTTATAGATTTGACACTCATACTGGTTTATTGCTTTACAGGCTTTCATACTGTAGTATATTACTGCTTATAGATTCTACTACTACTGCATATAAATTTTACCCGTTCTGTATTGATTCAATGATCATATGAATGTAACTATTATGTTTTGCCTGTTGACATACATATTGCTCCTTTACCGTGCTTTGAATTTAGTTATAAATTTTGGTAACTTGTTGGGCTTTTTAAGCTCATTATATGTGGTTAAATGATTTCAGGTCAGGGCAGGGGAGAAGAAGTATGAGGCTAGTCAGGATTCTTCAGGTTCTGTTTCTATTTATTTTTTCTTTTGTACACTGGACAGAATAATTATGATATGATTGTGTAGATCATGAGTAGTGTATATAATTTTTAGGAATGAATATATATATATATATATATATATATATGTATATCAATGTTTTGAATTATAAAATTATTTTTGCTATTAATTACTGATAGATGATATTAGGTAAATCTAAAGATAAATGAATAATTCTTCTAATTTAGATTGTTGGGCATCACAATTGGTATCTGAGCATAGTTATTGGAAGAATTAATTACTACCAAGGCTGTTGGATGTGATTGACAGTTGGATAGATTGAGTAGATTAAGATGTATTAATTTGCATATATAATTGAATGACATATGATAGAATAAATTATATGACTGTATGATTTTTGATGAGTTTTGAGTTGATTTTGAATTAATTTGAGTTTTGATTATACGTATTTGGTTTATCTCGATTTTATGTCTGAATCCTTAAGGAAAATGCCGGGGACGACATTTTCTTAAGGTGGATAGCTTGTAATAACTCGTATTTTACCTGCCACTAGATTGTTACTGTTACTGATATAGATACTGATATTATTTGATACTACTGATTCACTGTACAATAAGCACGTGACATATTAAACATGTAAAATACTGATTTGATACTGATATAGAATAATTAGATAACATGTGTATATTCTTATATGATTTTACTACATTGAATTGATTTCAATAGCCTTTATTGATGTTTTGATTTGATACTTTATCTGATTTTTCTAATTGGTATTACAGATATGACGATTGCTTTATAGATTTGATACTCATACTGGTTTACTACTTTACAGACTTCCGTACTACAATATATTACTGTTTATAGATTCTACTACTGCATATGAATTTTATTGTTTCTGTATTGATTCAATGATTATATGAATATAACTATTATATTTTGACTGTTGACATGCATATTGTTCTTTTATCGTGCTCTGAATTTAGTTATAGGTTTTGGTGAAATGCTGAGCTTTTTAAGCTCATTATATGTGGTTAAATGATTTCAAGTTAGGGCAGGGGAGAAGGAGTGTGAGGCTGGTCAGGATTCTTCAGGTTCTATTTCTGTTTGTTTTTCTTTTATACTCAGGACAAAATAGTTGTGATATGATTGTGTAGATTCTGAGTAGTGTATATAATTTTTGGAAATTAATATAGACATATACATCAATATTTTGAATTATAGAATTATTTTTGCTGTTAATTACTGATAGATGATATTAGGTAGCTCTAAAGATAAATAAATAATTCTTCCATTTTAGATTCTGAGGCATTACAATATGTCTCACCACCGAACCTCTTCTTACTAGCAGTCCACCACTGTCGAGTCACCATCAGATTATTCTCTATCAGTTGAGCTCTCTTCATACACTTAGATAAATAAAAAAAGTGTGAAATGATGCTAGTGGTTGTCTCAAACTGTCTCAGAGCCCCCTAAAAAATATGTAGCACTTCTTTACAGGAGTGCTAACCAACTGTGGAGAATATCTGGCCAAAGTAGTGAACTCTGCCATATACTGCATGACTGTCTTGCTCCCCTGAAACAATCTTAGAAAACTCTCCTGCATCTGTTGACGTGTAGAAGGTTGTACAAACTAGGCTCTGAATATATCTGGGAATTTCTCCCTACTAATCAGAGAATTCAATTTCCCTTAAAATTTCTCCTCATATTAACCCATCCATTAGTATTCAACCTCACTATCTAACGGAAAAATTGCTAATGATATTTTTCTCTCATGAGGACACTGCATATCATTAAATATTTTCTCTAACCTCCTCAACTAGTCTTTTGTTGCCCTGGTCTTGACACTCTCAAATCTCAAAGGCTTCAATCTAAGAAATATATGTGGATGTCAATTTACCTAATCAGATTTAACAATAGAAATCATGCTCTGTGCCTCACTCATCATTTGGGATGTTAGACTAGCAAACTGAGAAACATAATCATAATCGACTGTCGAAGCAGTACTATGTACAAGCCCTATCTGACTTATACTCTACCCATCTACCATGTATAGGTCTGGCAGATCCATAATCACATAAAATATACAACTGAACATACATGCACATGAAACAATTAATAATGAACACCCAGACAAGCTCAAGACAACCCCACTTGACTTACAGATTAAGTCATATAGCACTATTTTACAATCCATTCCAAAATTATTGTTATGATGTTATAAAAGCTTATCACAACTCAACATGACAAAGACATGTCCTATCGTGCTGAGATGTGAAGTAAATCCCAAGATCAAGTTTTATCATATTTCAGATTCTCTTTTAATATTCATTTTAAATAAATAACAGACTACTGAGCTGCTAAAATATACAAGTATTGAAAATAAGCTCATTCATCAGAGTTTTTTTTTCATCAAAATGTATGAACTATAGTATATGACTACAAATAGAAGCACATAACCGAAAAATAAACTAACCATAACTATACAAAAATCAACAAAAAATACCTATAAACTCCGATCAGATTCTAACATGCCAATGAACTGGCTCTTTTCCTTTCCAAGTTCTTAAAAACTAGAAGCAAAATCCCAGTGAGTTGCAACAACTGAGTAGGCCACACAAACAGATCTAAATTTTTTAATTCTTTTATTAAATATTTTTTAGAATATTTAAAAGCAATTAAATGCAATATAATAAATCACTGTGCAGTAATGAGAGTATAACAATTATTCAAAAATTCAAGTAATAATATTGAGTCATCTAATAAACTAAAATTCATATCATAGAATAAAAATAGAATAATTCATATCAATTTTCTCTTTTCGGACCTAGGCAGAATCTCAAAGGACTGGTCCCTTATGACTCCCTTTTGTGCTTATAGCACAAGAATATACTCGTAAGCACCAACACATGACTTACAACCATCAGAACATGGCTTATAGCCACCAGAACATGTCGTATATGCACCAGATTCTCAGATATAGACATAATCTCAAAGGATTCTGACTCATTATATCTTACAGCAGTCATAATCTAATCACATATGCATACGTTTTATCACATTATAGCAATTAAAATATAATTGAGTATGTGTCAGAATTGCATAATTTTCTATAATGGTAGGCAACAGTAGATCGTATTGAATAAAATTTCATAATTTCAAAACATAACAAAATTATCAAGATAAAAATTCACATTATGTAAAATATTATTTTAAGATATTAATTATACTATAACACTATTTTTCAATGTTTGAATTATTTTCTCTTCGATAAAAACTACAACAACAACAACAACAACATCAAGCCTTTATCCCACTACGTGAGGTCGGCTACATGAATCCTTTTTCTCCATTGTGTCCTATTAAAAGTCAAATTCTCGTTTAAATCTAATAAAGAAAGATCATTTCTAATATTTTCTAACCAAGTCTTTTTAGGTCTACCTCTACCTTTCTTAACATAAGTCAAATCTAAGACCTCTACTTTCCTAACCGGGTCATCGGGAGGCCGCCGTTTTACGTGACCAAACCATCTAAGGCGACTCTCTCTAATCTTATCTTCCACTGGAGCTACTCCAACCTTTTCACGAATATGCTCATTTCGTATCCTATCTCTAAGGGTAAAGCCACTCATCCACCTGAGCATCCTCATCTCTGCAACACTTAACTTAGAATTATGCTTCTCTTTTAATGGCCAACATTCAGCACCATAAAGCATTGCAGGTCTCACCACCATCTTATAGAATTTTCCCTTAAGTTTGAGGGGTACCTTTCTATCACACAATAAGCCCGATGCATTCCTCCACTTCAACCATCCAACTTGGATTCTGCTGATAATATCCCCATCTATATCACCATCACTCTGAACAATAGATCCAAGATATCTAAAACGTGTACTCTTATTAATGACTTGATCGGCCAAAGTCACAATGCCCTCACTAGGTCTATTATTACTAAAATTACACTCTATATATTCCGTTTTAGATCTACTCAAGCGAAAACCTTTAGACTCTAAGGTTGACCTCCACAATTCTAGTTTACCTTCAACTCCCTCTCTAGTCTTATCAACAAGAAGAATATCATCAGCAAAAAGCATACACCAAGGTACATCCTCTTGCAAATGTCTAGTGAGAACATCGATGACTAAAGCAAAAAGATATGGGCTTAAGGCTGATCCTTGGTGTAATCCAACCGAAATAGGAAAATACTTGGTCAAACCACCTTGTGTTTGAACACAAGTAATAGCTCATGCATACATATCTTTAATGATTTGAATATAAGCGTTATTAACTTCTTTCTTTTCAAGAACTCTCCATAGCACTTCTCTTGGAACTTTATCATATGCTTTTTCTAAATCAATAAATATCATATGTAAATCCTCCTTATTCTCTCTATATTTCTCCATCAAACCTCTTAATAAATGTATGGCTTCCATAGTAGACCTACCCGGCATAAATCCAAATTGATTTTGAGAAACATTAGTATCACGCCGCAACCTATGCTCCATAACTCGTTCCCATAGTTTTAAAGTATGACACATTAACTTAATTCCTCTATAATTCGCACAATCTTGTGCATCACCTTTATTCTTAAAAATAGGGATTAGCACACTCATTCTCCACTCATCTGACATCTTTTTAGTCTTCAAAACAGTATTAAAAAGTTTAGTAAGCCAAGAAATTCCTTCATCTCCTAAGTATTTCCACACCTCTATTGGAATATCATCAGGTCCAACAGCTTTTCCACCCTTCATTTTCTTTAAAGCCTCTCTAACTTCGGTTTTACAAATACGCCGATAAAAATAGAAATCTTTATTTTCATTTAAGGTGCTAAGGTCACTACAGTCAATTTTATTTTCACATTCTTCATTAAAAAGTTTAGCAAAATATCTCATCCACCTTTGTTGAATATCATCTTCTAAAAAAAGTACTTTTTGATCTTCATCCTTAATACACTTCACTTGAACTAAATCCTTACTACTCCTATCTCTTTATTTGGCTAGCTTATACATATATCTTTCTCCCTCCTTAGTATCTAATCTATTATATAAATCACTAAAAGCTAAACTCTTTGCATCACATATTGCTTTCTTAGATTCCTTACGTGCCTCTTTATATAATTTCCAATTATCAGAATTTTTACAATTAAACCAATTTTTATAACAAATCTTCTTATTTTTAATCTTTTCTTGCACATTTGGATTCCACCACCAACTATTTTTACTATTAGGAGCTTTTCCCTTTGAAACTCCAAGCACATCTTTTGCAATATTCTTAATATTACTAGCCACTTTTTCCCACATAACATTAGCATCCTCATGCACAGACAAAATCTTAAGATCTAAAATCTTACTCTCAAAAATATTTTTGTTAATATTCTTTAAATGCCCCCATCTAATCCTAGGAAAACGTTTTACTTTATTTTTTAATTTCTTCCCTATTATCTTCAAGTCCAAAACTAATAAACGATGTTGGGTACATAAGTTTTCACTCGGAATAACTTTACAATCTTTGCAATCTAAACGATCTAATTTCCTTATAAGAAAATAATCAATCTGAGTTGTACTATATCCATTTTTATAAGTAATGAGATGCTCATTCCTTTTCTTAAATAATGTATTAGCAATTAAAAAATCATAAGCTAAACAAAAATCTAATATGGACTTACCACCTTCATTTGTCGTTCCAAACCCATGGCCACCATGAATGCTTTTAAAATCATCTACCTCTCTACCAACATGTCCATTTAAATCTCCTCCAATAAAAACTCTTTTTTCAAGAGGTATCTTTTGTATTAATTCTTCTAAGTCATTCCAAAATTTTAATTTTGAATCCATATCCAAACCCATTTGAGGAGCATAAGCACTTATAATGTTAACAATCTTAGCATCAACAACAATCTTTAAAGCTATAATTCTATCTCCAATTCTATTAATATTTATAACATTATCCTTCAAACTCTTATCTAAAATCACACCTACACCATTTCTAGTACGACTCCTACCCGAATACCAAAGTTTAAATCCTAAACTATCAATCTCCTTAGCCTTCTCTCCAACCCATTTAGTTTCCTGAATGCACAGAATATTTATCTTCCTATGAATCATAATATCTATTAATTCCATTAATTTTCCTGTAAGGGAACCTATATTCCAAGTTCCTATCCTAATTTTAGTTTCATGGACTAGCTTCTTTGCCCACATCCGTCCTTGATGTGGTAACCCTTGCCTATTTAACACTGCACCCGGGCGGCGGTGCAGCGGCCCTTGCACACTTGTCGCTGTATTCAGGCCATACAACGCGTCGCTTCCAGGGGACGCCCTAGCATTAACACAATTTCTTAAAGGATTCATGTCATTATTATTCGACAAATTTTACGCTGGCTGTCGACTACCTAACGCAACCCTCCACTTTTCTCATCCAGGACTTGGGACCTGACAACGTCATAATACAACATAATTTCAAAAATACCTGGTAAAATTTTTCATGAAATATTCATAATGTTCATAATTTCATTCTCTGTAACTTATAAAAAATAAAGTGATAAAAAAATTTCCAGTACAAAGTTATTATCATTTTTCGATAATAAAAATATAAATTTAATTAAAATTTTTGAAAAAACTTCATATTTTTTAAAACTGAGATATGTATACTGTGACCTTCTTCGATTCGGACAACTTTTTCGACTAGGTCGACGACTAAAAACGGCCCGAAGCAGCTCAAAATCCCACTATTTCCTCCAAATCTCTCTCTTTCTCTCTCCATGCAGCTGCTACGATCGGATGAAATGGAATGGAATATTGATTTTATTTTATATTTAAAGTATTGTTAGTGGCCTAACGCTGTGACGCTGCCACCTTATCGTTATGACGCTAGTTCAAAATCTCAAAATTTAGAGTCGGGAGCGCTGCAATGTCAATATTTGACGCATAATACTGTAAAAGCATCGAGGCGCTCAAACACCTAACATTGGGGGGCTCCAATAGTGATATTCCTCAGATCTTATCGAAATTCACTCCAAATACTTGAGACTCATTCTAGAACATATACAATTATTTTCATGCACCAAAACACTCCCAAAGACATACAAATGTGTTCAAAACTTAAAATTTTAAAATTTTATTTTTTCTCAATCGGGTCGGAACTATCTGAATTAAATGCTAAACATTGAGGTATCACATTTAGCACAAGCCCTGTATATAAACTTGAAACATGATTTAGCCTAAATTGAACATTTGATCTAGTAGGCAATAGTGTTCCAAATAGTAAAATTGATAAATTAAAGTTTGCTAGCACATGAGATGAGTTTAGCCTTCTAAATAAATAATTGATTACTGATTCTTTGCAGCAGAGGTTAGAAATCTGAGGTGAGAAGTCTCTTGGAAGAAATGAGGATGCCCAAATACTTGATAGAGTTCTCCACTTTGTCAATGTTAAGGATGCCACAAATATCCCTAGAGTTGGTCGCATATTTAGAGAAGGAGATACAACTCCTACAAGAGTTAACATGAAGGCCATAGACAACAAGAAAGTCATTCAACTAGTTAAAACAAATGCATTCAGGGAAGTACTTTCATCAAAGATGAGAACATCATCAACATATAAGAGGACTGAAACCTGAAAGTTACCATACCTTAACCCAGCAAAAGGAGTAGGCAGAGAAGAAGAGTCTAAGAAGTTAGATAAACCATCCATCACAACACAAAAGAGATAGGGGGAAAATGGGCACCCCTGTCTTAGCTCGACAGTAGATTTAAAATAGCCATGAAGAGCCCCATTAAGGCTAATAGAGAAGTTGACATCAACAATACAAACCTTACTGAATACAACTGAGCAAGCAGATGTAAAAGTGTATTATGACTTGCTGAATACAACTGGACAAGCAAATCCGAAAGAGTATTATAGCTTACTGATTAAAACTGGGAAGGCCGAACCACAAAAGTGTTCTTATACTTTGAGGGGTCAGTGATTAAAAGCCTATGCATGTGGAAAGGAGAACCTTGCTCAGTGATTTTCACGTTTAAGAAGCATTGCTACTGCACACAGTGAGATATCAAGTCATAGAAGCAGTAAGTTCCTTCAAACCTGACAGAGATTGAAAGTCAGCTGTTAAAAATCTCTATCAGATGAGTTTGACATGAACAGAAAGAAATGTAAACTAATTACTTGTGGAGAAACAGAAATTCCTAGTGGGTGTTCCTGAGTCTCATGAAACATTTATTACATCTTCCAGGCTTCTAATGACCATAACCAAGCTTTAATGAAGGGCGACTTGAATGCACTGGAGAGACAGGTATTGGAAGCAAATCAAATCAATGTTATATTATTGTTTGGCTCTTGCTCATTGCTCAAAATAAACAACTTGACTTTATGCTACTTTAATAAAGGAAAATTAGCTTGACATTTAAGAGAAGAATAACTAAAGCTCTACTTGAGATCAAAATTTATTTTGGTTTTTATTTTATTTAAAAATATTAAAAAAATATGATTGTTTACTTAATTTTTCTTTATATTTTAAAAAATAAATAATTTGTTTAAAAAATACTCAAAATTTGTTTAGACTTTTTTATATTTAAAAAAAATTTCTCACCCAAAGCACCTCAGGATGAGGCGATTTCAGGGGAAGTAGAGATGTTTTTTATATTTTGTTTTTTGTTTTCTAAAAATAATAAACAGAATGAGAAAACTAAATATATTATTGTTTCATATTAGAACATAAGATAAAATAAAAAACAAAATAAATAAAATAATAAACAAAAGTAAAAGTGATCCCAAACAGTCCCAAAAAATCAGATAAAATAAAATTAAAGCAAAACAAATCCATAGTCTCAAATATGATCAAAATATGAAGAATAAATATTTAAAAAAAATATTTTAAGAAGATTCATTTCAAGGTGGCATTTATCTCAAAATAATGATTCCCAACAGCTGCTAGTTGAACCATAAGTTTAACTCCATGATCACAAATCTAGATGCAAATTATCCTCGATCAGGATTAATAAATTTAGGCTTCGTTTGAAATAGCTTTATTACTGTTTTTTAAAACAACTTTTCAGTACAAAAATTTTTAATTCAATAAATTTTTGTACTAAAAAATTATTTTAAAAAACAGCAAAACAACTGCCCCAAACGAAGCCTTAAACTCCTACTTACCCATCTTGTTCAAGCCTCTCTTTACCAATAACTAGAACCCTGGCTTCAGTTCAGCCATTCAATATAAAGATAACAAACATGTTTTCAAGCTTTTTTTGAAACTGCAAAATCAACAACTAATATGGTAACGTAGCACAGATTGGAATGCTTTTCTTAACAATTTTTTTTCTTCAAGCAGTATGATGGATCGGCTGAGCCGGTCTAGCCAACAACCCGGCCCCAACAAAGGGGATCTGTCTAGCTGGCGGGAGAAAGAGCCCTGTGAGCCTCACTAGTGTGGGCGGTGGGCAAGGAGAGAGGGGGGCTCAAAATGGATTAGTTCTACTTTTAATTATTTATCATAGAAAATTAAGATTGGGAGGAAATTAGGAAGGTTTATTTAAGAAAAGAGTACTGATTTGAGTTCAAATTTGGGAGAAAATTAGGAAGGTTTATTTAGAGAAAGAAAGCTAATTTGAATTCAGATTTGAGAGAGAATTAGAAAATTTTATTTAGGGAAAAATGACTGATTTGAATTCAAATTTAAGAGGAAATTAAGAAGGTTTATTTAGGATTAATTAAGTCGCTTTATTTTCATTATGTGATTTTGTGTTTTGCAGTAATTTTCTTTGGAGTTGTTCCTAGCATTGCTTAGAGTTTGTGGAGAGTCAATCTACCTCTTGAATAGTAGATTAAATTGTATCTTGGTTTGTTAGTCGATATCAATAAAATTAGCCAATAATCTCATTCTTTCTTGTTGATTTCTACTGCATTTTCTCTTCATTATTGTTGTTTTTTGGCTATGTGGAGATCGGAGTCCTATCGCGGTAAGTTTGATATATGTTGTTGTCAGGATACAGTATCCATACACACACAAAAAAAAAGTTCTAACTTAAGCTTGTAAAGATCAACACAACGCTCTAAGGCTCATTTAGTTTCTTAACAATATGAATTTTTTCAATTCTATAAGCACATTCAAATCCCTCAAAAGAGAGGATTTTAAATTTAGACAAAAAATAAGGGGGAAACAAAGTCATCACTTTCTAAAAGTTATTTTTCATATGCAAGCAACCAAATGAAACATAAAAGCAAATAAATTAAGACACCATCCCCATTAGTCTTATCCCAATTACTTGAAGTCATAATCCAGATTTTTGAATCCTTGCTTCCTATCATTTATATTGAGTTCTACCTAAGGTGTTAACCCTACAATAACAACAACCCTTTATCCTACTATACGGGGTTGGATACATGAATCTTTTTTCTCCATTGTGTCCTATTAGGAGTCAAATTCTCATTTAAATCTAATTAAAAAAAAGTCATTTTATATTTTCTAACCAAACCTTTTTAGATCTACCCCTACCTTTCTTAACATAGGCTGGATCTAATACATCTACTCTCGTTAGGATCATCAGAAGACCAACATTTTATGTGACAAAATCATCTATGGTGACTCTCTAATCATATCTATCGCTAGAGCTACTCTAACAATTTCACTTATATACTTGTTTGGCATTCTATTTCTAAGTGTAAAACCACTAATCCACTTGAGCATTGTCATCTCTGCAACACTTGACATAAAACATTACGGGTCTCACTATCATCTTATAAAATTTCCCTTAAATTTGAGGGGTATATTTCTATCACACAACAAGCCCAATGCATTTCTCCACTTCAACGATCTAATTTGAATTCTACTAATAATATCTCCACCTATTTCACCATGCTTTGAACAATAGACCCGACCCAAGATATTTAAAACATGCATAAATCATTTAAAAACCCTCCATCAATATTATCTTATATCTACTATCATTCTAATTATATCTACTCATTCAATGAGTGTATTTTCTACCATTCATTATATAAATTCAAACCACCTAAATTTATTTTCAATTATCTTTAAAAAAAAAGTTGCTACTCAAACTGCTCCACTAATTAATCATTTCTTAACTTAAGCTTTTGAATTTTGCCACGCATCCATTTAATATAATCATTAAGACATGCAAAGCTAACATGTTTGCCTCCTAGGGTACTGTTAGACCGGTCCAACCAGTCCATGCGGGGCTGGCTTACGGGTAATAGAGGCGGAGAAGTTCCGCTTCCTATTCATGCCGATCAAACCGCATAGTCCAAAAGAGCATATTAGAAAGGTTTTAGGAGGAGTTTAGGAGGAAAATTTGAATGTAGGGACTGTTTAGAGATTTCCTTTTGGAATGAATTCATTAAATAGTTTATTTTCCTAGGGTTAGTGCATCTTGAATTTGGCTGAAATTTGATCTCTCTCTCTTAGGTTTTGGACTCTAGTGGCGTCTAGAGATTTGGGAGAGATAGATCCTCCTCTCGAATAGAGGATCAATTATATCTTGGTAGTTTCCGTTTACCTTTCATCAAATAATCCAAATTATCTGCTGTTTTTCTGATTTTGTGTGAATTTTTGTAGAGAACTCTCGCTGTTTTTCAAAGATTGATAGGAATTACTTGAAATGTTCAATTGTTTCCTATCAGGTACATGTGTTCCTATTTTTATTTTCAGGTCATATTTTAAATTTGCCATTTGCTGCCACAGATGGTTTCCCAGAAATCTGAAACTTTGAAATAGTATCTGCAACAAATGAAAGTCACATTTTAACAAAGCCACCAACAAAATGTAAAGCATTTTTTTTCAAGAAGAGAAGCACAAAATCGCAAACAACCTATTTGACAACAAGCAAGTTTAATTCAATGTTTGATTAAATAACAGCTTTAGCTATCAAAGCGCCATTTAATAATCTTGAATAGACACAGAAGAATCAAAATTCGAGAATTAACAGAAAAAGACTGATTATTTTGAAAAAAAAAAAGCTCCCTCACCTTGCTGTAATTCTCGTTATGAAGATTGTTTGAAGAATAGCTGGCATAATCTTGAATAAATTAAGAAAAAAAATTGAATAATCACTGAAACATCAGCAATCGCAGAACTTATAAAAAAATAAACAAGCCAGTAAGAGATACAACAGATCGTACCTCCAACTGTCATCACATGTTCGGGGCTTTTTGAGGGGGGCAGTCCTCGGATGTCTCTCCATGGAAGACAAGTTCTTTAGATCTAGCCAAAAAGCCCTTAAAAAAAACTCCTTCGCAAAATTTACTTCCCCTAAGAGTTGGACCTCTCAATGAGATTCAAATGAAAATATTACTAATTGCAACCATAGCATATAGAGAAACCAAATATGCAATTTTTATTGCATTATCCAAAACAATACACTACACGAGCTATTTGTTGGATTAAGAATATGAGTTAAAAAAAAAAAAAATACAAGTGTAATCAAAATCTCGGTGTTTTATTGGTACTATGTCAACTTGCAACACAATAGGAATCCCTCGTAGCCCCATTTTTAAGGTTAAAGTAAATATAATCAAATTAGCATTTACTTCATGTTGGAATGGGAACGAGCTTTACAAAAATTTCTCATGTTAAATGGTTTCCACCACATTCACTTCAAAGGTTGCATGCCAAGCATCTCATTAAAATGAAGAAATAGCAAACTAAAATCAGCTACTCATTTTACGAATAAGAGCAATTGATGATGTACAGAAAGCAAGAGGTATGACAATATCAATCCATTACTGTCCTTTGATAGGAAAATTAGTTGGAATCCATATACAAAAAAGGAAAGAGATTTAGGTACACAAATCTCATTTAAAATGTGAGCTGGTATTACAAATCTCAACATTTTTTTTAACTCTGACACGGATACATCAGTAACCTGCTCCAAGAGGCAAGTGGAGAAATTGAAATATAATACAAAGTAACTACAACTCAGATTTGTTTCTGAGAGGTATCAGAAAATTGGACAAATTGACACATTTTACAACTTAATGCTTACCTTTCTAAAGTGAAGATGTTAAATAACTTCAGTATGCTGGTGCTATCAAGTTGGTGGTTGGAGTTGCTTTAGCCGCTGGACAACTTGCTTCATGGTGGGTCTAATTGAAAGTGATTCAACAGTACATGTTACAGCTAAATGCAATGTTTCTACTAAGTCATCATGGGGACCAACTTCCCACAACCCCTCAGTAAAAAACTCACGAGCCCGGCCTTGTCGAAGTAGCAAACATGCCCAAGCAACAATGTTGAAACCATTTCCATATGGAGAAAATGATGGATCCAATGCCTTTTTGTCTGAAAGCAACTCCAGCAGAACCACACCATAGCTGTATACATCAGCTTTATCAGAAACACGACAAGTCATAGCATACTCAGGGGCAACATATCCAAAAGTTCCAGCCACACCAGTAGTTGCATGGGTTTCAGAATTCCCTAGAAGCCTGGCTAATCCAAAGTCAGATAGATAGGCATTATAATCTTTATCCAGCAGAATGTTGCTTGGCTTAACATCTCGATGAAGAATTCGAGGTACGCAATTGTCATGCAAGTAAGTGAGAGCACGTGCAACATCTAGAGCAATTTTATGAAGCATTCTCCAAACCACAGGTCTTTTGGATCTCTCTTGAATAAACCTCTCCAAATTACCTCCTGGTAAATAATTGTATATGAGAAACATCTCGGCATCGGACAGATGATAACCTATCAAAGTCACTAGATTTGGGTGCCTCCATCTTCCAAGCGTTTTTATCTCTGCATGAAACTGTTGAACACCCTGCAACCTTCCGATAGAGAGCCTCTTAATGGCCACCAAAACACCAGGTGAAATTTCAGCCTTGTAAGTTGCTCCGAAGCCACCACTTCCAATACAATTGCTTGCATTAAATCCTCCAGTGGCTCGCACAACAGTTTCATATGTAATCGGAACACCAATATCAGTGAAAACAGTTACTTCCCTTTGTCCAGGAGACTGTCGTAAGGATCTGGGGGCACATTTTGTAGTGTATACATAGAGGACAATCAAGGCCAATAGAACTGAAACTATTGCTGAAGCCGATGTGATAGATGCAATCTCGATAGAACTGAACCCACTATTACTGCTCTTAGCAGGTGGACTTCCAGGAGGTGTATCAGAATAAACTTGTGAACCTGCAATGTATCCTTGCTGGTTAGATGGTGGCTCAGAAAGTGATACTATAGGACATGGTGGGAGTAGAGGATTCCCATAGACACTTTCACACCTCAAATGGCTGGAGTTAAAAGGTAAAGGTCCCGAGAGATTGTTGAATGAAACATTAAACGTAGGAACTGATGACACATTGGGAATCTTGCCAGAAAGTTTATTGCTATCAAGGAGAAGGACCCTAAGATTCTTCAGTTTCACGAGACCACTGGGGATTACACCCATGAGAGAATTGAAAGAAAGATCTACCATCTCAAGTGAAATTAACTGATCAAATCCTGAAGGTATTTGGCCACTAAGGTTGTTAACAGCCACAGAGAGATACTTCAGAATTTTCAAATTCCCAAGATTCACAGGTATCTGGCCCTGAAGTCTATTTCTACTCAAGTCAATTGCTGTAAGATTTTCAGAAAGCCCGAGACTTGGGGGAATTGTTCCAGTTAGTTGATTATCAGATGCATCAAGAACAACTAGAGACTCACACAAGGAACCAATTTTCTCTGGAATTTCACCATGGATTAAGTTATTGCTGAAGTTGGCAACAAGCCCTTCCAATGTATTGCATTTCTCAAATAGACTATCCGTCAAAGTACCGCCAAACTGATTCCTCTCCACAAAGAAAGCATAGATAATTTGGTTGCCAGATGTATTAACTGCTACAGGTAAAGTTGGCAGACTACCAGTAAAGTTGTTTCCAGCAAAATTATGATATACCAGCTGCTCACCACCAGCTTTCAAATAAGGCGAGGATAACCCTGCACGAGCTCTCTTGGAGAAAAAAGAAGCATAAGCAGACACCTGGTTATCAGAAGCGGATCTAGACCAATGGCATGTATTGTTGATAAATGCTGGAATTGGACCTGATAGCTCATTTCCACTGACATCAAATACATCCATACAAGGCACAGGAAGCGCCTTGCTGATCCAACCTGACAACTTGTTTGAGCTTATATTAAGAAACTTGAGATTTTCACATTGGCCGAAAACTTCCGGAATCTTCCCTGTGAACAGATTATCCCCAAAGTTAACCATCTCCAAGTTCTGGCAAGTACCCCAATTGCTAGGAAACTCGCCTTCCAATATCACCCTTGGAGCCCAAAGAACTTTAAGATACGGCAATCTCGTTATACTATCAGGAATTCCACCTTGGAAACAATTGAAGTCATCAATGTCGACATCACTCTCACCACCCTCCTTCATTCGAACAGGGTGGAAAGGATTTGATAACACAATTACAGATAATGCTGTACAATTTCCCAGCTCAGAAGGTACAGGGCCACTCAGGCTGTTCCTTGAAACATCCAAAACCTGAAGCTTGGTAAGCAAGCCTAGAACTGAAGGTATAACATCATCAAGCAAGTTGGAGAACAGAAGTAAATATTGAAGCTTGCTACAGTTTCCAAGACTACGAGGAATGCTACCAAGTAGAAGATTCCCTGATAAGTCCAGGTGCTCAAGACTCAAGCAACCGACTCCAATCTCTTCAGGGATGGAACCGCTAAGATAGTTGAAGGACAGGTAAAGTCCACGCAAAGAACGCAAATTGCCAACAAATCCAGGAACAGTACCGTTGAGATTGTTGCCAGAGAGGTCTAGGGTTTCCAAATCAAGACAGTTCGAGAGGGACTGCGGAATCTCACCTACGATTCGGTTGAACCCCAAGTTCAGCACACGCAAACCACGAGGAAATTGCTGAGGTAGATAGCCGGAGAGGAGATTCGATTCTAGATTAAGCACCTCAAGATTCTCCAGCAGCCAAATCTCATTAGGGATCTCACCGGAGAAGCCATGGAATGGCAAGGAAAGGACTTTAAGCTGCGAAAGCTCGCCCATGGATGCGGAAAGGCGCCCAGTTAGCCGCCGTGTCGGATCGGGACAGCTCCGGACAGTCGGGGTAGAAAGCGGACATGAAGTGGCAGCGGCGGCGGAGATGTTGACCTCAACGACCCGCGACCGCGAGTCGCAAGAGAGCCCTGGCCAAGAACAGTGGTCCAAGCTCTCAGTGGACCATGCAGCAAGCAGACCTGCAGGGTCGGAGACGGAGCTCTTGAAACGTAGCAGAGCGTCGCGGTCACCGCCGAGAGCAAAAGACAGGAGGAGGAGAAGGGTGAAGAGAGAAAAGGTGAGATCTTTAGTGGATATATCCCGGCGGCGAGTCATCGCCGGCGGGAGGCGCATTCCTCGGAACCGTAAGATTCAGCCCAAACCCTACCCAAGCCTAACCCGAGTCGTGACTAGGCTACGAGAAGGAGGCTCGAACGGCTGAAGAAGCTAATCGCGAAGAAGTGGAAAGTGGAAACCCTAGCTTTTGTCTCTTTGATTGAAGAGAGAGAGAGAGAGAGAGAGAGAGAGAGAGGAAGAAGAGGGGCAGAAATGTAATAGAGATGTAATAATGGTAAAAAGAAGGGGCCTTTTCAGGAAAACGCGTTTTAACCTCTGCTGCTTTTTCTTGTTGCTTCTCCTTCACATCATTTAAATCCTATAAACTATAGGCTGCAAATAATAGTAAGCCCACTTATACACTTTAAGATTTAACTATAAATCCTTAAGATTCGTGTAACATAAAATTGCACAAATCTCGATGTAAAATCAAAGGTCCACATGCTCTAATTGTACTTCACTAAGATTCCAGCCCCCTTCTAAAATGCTCTCTGCGGCACGAAAATGGAGTCCTCCATTATTTCAATGTTAATTGTGTACTTCAAAATATTACGGTATACTTAGGTGTATGATTATTAATTCTGATTTTATTTTATTTTTAAATGGCTATGATTCCGCCATATCATTATTGGGATAATCTCACAACTTAGGTCATCTTCAACCAAACGTCAAATCATCATTTATTATTCGAGAGCAAAAAATCGGAGCCATTCTCGTGACGTAAACAGTGTGACATCAACAATGGCGTCGCACTGTTTACAAGCGCCATTTTTTCTGTTAAAAAAAAACTAGAATATTTTTTGTGTTATGAATGTTACTGAATTTTGAAGTGGAAAATGAGTTTTTCGATTGAAAATGCCCTTAGGATCAACTATATGAATTAGGATATTATTTAAATCTAATAAAAAAATCATTCTCTTGTACTTTTTGATCAACTTTTTTTAGGTCTACCTCTACTTTACTTTATATAGATCGAATGTAATACATCTATTCTCTTAATCGGGTCATTGGAAGGTTGACATTTTATATGACCAAATCATCTAAGGCAACTCCCTATAATCTTATCTGCCACTGGAGCTATTGGAACCTTTTTCACATTTATATTTGTTTTGCATTCTGGCTCTAAGTGTAAAGTCGCTCATTTACCTGAGCATACTAATCTCTGCAACACTTAATTTAATTTTATTTAGGAAAAAATTATGATAGGAATTTAGAGTACCATTAAAAAAATCCATTTTCTCGAAGAAGTATTCATAGAGGCCGAAAGATTGATAGGAAATTTCTAAATGTCAATCTTGTTACTCAATTTAACACTCAATAGTTTCTTTATCTTGACTAGTTATTCCATTTGCTTCTAGATTTTCATCTTCTTAAGCTTCTTCATTAATAAGAAAATAAGATATTTATTAGAAGGATTTAAATTTGAAGTGGATATCATGCTTTATTTCGATAGAGGGAAAAAGACTAGGATTTCTTTTGGGACAGTTTTCTTTCTGCTTTTAGCGAAAAAATTTTTTGAAAACAATAATTAAAAGCTGTCCCAAATGAAGCCTAAGTAAAGACATTGTTAAGGAAGGTGGAAAAGCCGGGACTACAGGCTCGCCTTAACATTATATATTTATAAAAGGCCAAATTTTAGGAAACATCATACAACATTAATTAGGCAAAAAATATATAATTAAGAAAAAATTAAAGAGTTTAAACACAAAAATATTTTGGATTTTTTTTTAATTGCAAAATTTTCTTACCAATTTGATGGAACACGCAATTTTATTTTGCATTGCATTTTCTAGAAAAAAAAATCTTTTTTTTTTCTATAGAAAACACAAAATATGTTCTTAACATTAAAGAGTTTACTTTTTTGTTTGTAAAAATAATTGTAGTTGTTTTTTTTGTAAAAATTGTTATTATTTGTTACATTTTCTATAAATTTATTTGACAAATGAGGGTCTGCCTTTCATACCACTTGATAGCTTGCACTAACATTGTCATTATCAATATTGGAGGACAAGGTTTACCATTGTAAAAGCATAGACATCTAATATTAATTACTTTGGGTAAACAGTATAACCTAGAGTTTAAGTTTTGTTTATGTCATCATCATGTCGCATTAAGGGCGTATATGCTTTATTGAATTCCCTTATCCTCTCATGAGCATGCCAATGGAGGGGCTCAATTTTGAGAGCTTTTATTCTATGCGGACACTGGGCGGTTCTCCGGTCCGGTTATGCTTAGGTACTGAGCGGTACCAAGCGCAATATCTAGCGCGGCACCGAGCTCGGTACTGAGCGCAGTGCATTTTTGGGGTGACGTGTCACATTTTTATTGATTTCCGGACGCCATCCGGGCTCCGCCTAGAATAATAAATCCAATTTTGCGCCGTCCGATACCATTCATTGTTGTTGGCCATTGTCGGTCCTGTAAGGATTTATTATTCTGTGCGTAGTCCGGATGGTGTCTGGAGACCAATAAAAATGTGCCACGTCACCCCAAAAACATACCGCGCTCGGTACCTAAACGTAATCGGGTGGGAGAACCGTCCGGTGTCGCATATAACAATAGCTCTCCAGAGCAAAATATTTTGAAAAGTATGCCCTATTTATACCTTCACTCATGACACATTTAGGGATAATAGTAACTTTGGATCCCCCTTGTCCCATCACATCTGTGGCAAATGAGGGATCCACATTCATTCGATTTGACAATATCTAGTCACATAGATCATTATATCAAAAAAAATTATTTAAGAGAAACTAATAGATATCATGCATTGGCCATAGTTTGCTCCAAACTTCTTTGTTAGATTTATTATACTAACTGTGTATTTTTGAAAATCATCTTATATTCCAGTGATGGCAAGATATCATCATAAGAAAGTTGGTAAAGGATTGTGATCGTACATAAGGATTTCTTCTTAGGTGTTAAGATGAAAGTTGGTACAAAGCAAATCTATTGAGACAGATCATCAATCAGTTCGAGTTCTTTTCATTCAGAATAAGTAGCTATACATGATTTTGTCCAACTCAAAATAAAAGAAGATAATGAAAACTACAAAGAATTAGGTTAAAATGTTACATTGTATAGACATCTATGATCTCTACGATCTCGATCGCTCACCAACTACGGTCCGTCCAACTTCAGTCACCCGCAGACTACTATCCCTCTGACCTCCATCAACCACCAACTACAGTCCCTTCAACTTCGGTTGCCCGCCGACTAAAGTCCCTCCGACGTCCGTCACCGCTGACTACAGTCCCTCCGACCTCCGTCGCTGCTGACTACAGTCCCTCCGACCTCCGTCACCCGTCAACTATGGATCCTTCGACCACCGTCGCCCTTCGTCTATGATCCCTCGAACCTCATTCACCTGTTGACTACGGTCCCTCCAACCTCCTTCACCCATCGATTATGGTCACTCAGACCTCCGTCGCCTGCCAACTACGGTCACTCTGACCTCTATCGCTCGTCAACTACGGTCCCTCCGACCTTAGTCGCCCACTAACTACGATTCATTTAACCACCATCACCCGCCGACTATGGTCCCTACGACCTTCGTCTCCCTCCGACTAGGATCACTTCGACCATCATCGCCCACTAACTACATTCCCTATGACCTTCATAGCCAACCGGCAACGGTCCCTCATATGAAACCCCTTAAGTAAAAAAGAAGCTAAAATCTTAAACATCGAAATGCCTTTTAGTGTAATTGTTGGAATTTCATTAAGAAACTCTACAGTTAAGTGTGCTCATCTCGAAAAAATCTCGGAATGAGTGACCTCATGAGAAGTTACACTAACAGGGCAAAATAATGAGGCCCTTAGGCCAAAGTGGATAATATCTAAACAGTTAAGAGTTTGGGCTGTTATAAATAGTACCAGAGCAATACACTAGCCGAAATATGAGAACTAAGTGTCATACAAGATAAAGTGTTACGCTATGGGAGCCACCTCATGAACTTTGTATGGGACAAAGTGCTATGTGGCGGGAGTCACTACTTAAACTTGTAAGGGCCACCTAGAATCCTATTTGAGTGGTGGATAATTCTAGAATAAAGAAACTGACATGGATGTCAGTTACTTAGGTGGGAGATATTATGAAACCTCTTAAATAAAAAGAAGTTAAACTCTTAAACATCGATGTGCATTTTAGTGTAATGATCGAAATTTTATTAAGAAACTCCAAAGTTAAGCATGCTTATCCTAAAAAAATCTTGGGATGAGTGACCTCATGGAAAGTTACATCAACAGTACCAAATCGTGAGGCCTTTAGGCCAAAGCAGACAATATCCTGATAGTCAAGAGTTTGGGATGTTACACCTCTGACCTCCGTCACCCACCAATTACAATCTCTCCGACCATCGTCACCCAACTATAGTCTTACCGATCAAATGAATAGGCCAACACTCTCTAAAGAACAACTGTCATATCACTAGATTCTTCTAACTCCCACTACGTATCGTGCTCTATACAAGATAAAATGTTACGCCGATTATGATCACTCTTGATGTGCCACAACATTTATAAATTTTTGTAATAATTATTTTTCTTTTTACTTTTGAATAAATTAATACAAATTTACATACAAATCATATATATATATATTCGAACTCAAGATCTTTGATTTGATTAAGAGCTAATGCACAATTCTCGCCTTCTCTTAAGTGATACCCTTTAGGCCTTAACTGATTCCAGCAGACGTAATTCAGGATGGACGGCTAGGATGAACAAAAATATTTATTAGGTCATCTTCCTGCGGAACACGTGACGGCAGAAATATCTCAGAGATTATCGGCGCAAAGCGACGGTCGAGATGCGTTTTGGGCTATGATCCAACCAACGGTCTGGATATTCCCATTGATTCTATAAATTGTATTCGACCAGCCGATTGGCAAAACCCTCCCAGACCCAAGAAGGTAGGGTTTTTGGCCCAGAGGTGGTGGAGAGAGTGGAGGCGACCAGAAGGTGAGAGAATCGGAACCCTAATCTTTGTGAATATCTCGTCTCTCTTTCCGTTTCCTCATTTGTTCTTCCTTGTTTTTTGTTGTTTTTGTTCTGTTTTTGGGGCGAATTGCTGCCTAGTGACTGAACGTTGTGGCTGTTGAAAATTGTGATTCTTTGAGCTAGTTTTTTGGTCTTTTTCCTATTTTGTTCTATGCGAACTCTTTATTGTCTGCCTTATTTGCTGGGTGGTTACTTTTGTTTTCTCATGGTAGCTTATCTGCTTGTGTGTGTGTGTGTCAAAATTTCCTGGTTGGATTATTTTTATTAGTTTGCTTATTAGTTTGTCCTCTCTGTATGGTTTTGCATCGATGCCATGAAATCCTTTTTCTAAAGATTCGTAGTGGTTTTAGGTTATTTAACGTAGGATTGTAAGTTTTTGATGTGTGATGTTAATATTCTGCTTTCTGCATTTTGATACGGTTTTTGTTGGAAGATTTGATCAATGGCTTTTGCCAATAAAATCGGAAGTCTTCTCAAGCATGTTGTGTCCTCCAAGCCTTCTATATATCAGGCAGTACGGTTGATGTCTTCATCGAAACTCTTTGTTGGAGGTTTGTTGTGTTGCCTTGATTTCTATTTTTTTATTCATTCCGATTTCTTTTTCTGAAATCACCAACTGCTCTTTTACTTCTATTGCAATCATATAGGGTTATCCTACAGCACGGATGATCAGAGTTTAAGGGAAGCATTCTCGGGCTATGGTGAAGTTCTTGAGGGTATGATTTCTTAATTTGCTGTCATTTTCATAGTGATATCCTTGATGCTTTTTAATAACCAATTCAGATATCCTTCTTTTTCAGCTAGGGTTATCATTGATCGTGAAACTGGGAGGTCAAGGGGTTTTGGTTTTATAACCTTTGCATCTGGCGAAGAGGCTTCTGCTGCAGTAACTGCCATGGATGGGAAGGTATTGTGATTTTGATCTTTAGTATCTGGGCTTCTAAATTTGATGGTATGCTGTATTTAGTGGTCTTTCCTTGCTATCCTGCTCAGTTAGCTTGGATAGAGGAGTGTGGATTTAACATCTGTTATTCTGTTGATTAGTATGACAGATTTTTTTATATTTATCAGTAGTTGGATTAGCAATTTAATCTGGTTAATTTGGAATTTTCACAGAACATGGTTTTTGGTAATGATAAATGAAGGTCACATAAATTTGTTAGTTGTGAAAGACAATTCGGACTCAGATATATGCAATGCATCATCATCATAATTAGCCTTATCCCAATTGTATAAGGGTTGCATTATGAATCCTCATTTTCCATTTGTTCCTATTGTGTGTTGTATCTTGTATGGCGTGTTGAACATATTCTTCACAAATAATTTTTAGCAAACTTTTATTCATACATCATTCACGAACTAATTGTAATTTTATGATATCTACTTTTAGGTCTACATGATATCCTTTGATCATACAAAACTCTTGAGATGCTTCTTCAGTTAACCATCCAATTAACTATACAAGTTATATATATATATATATATATATATATATATATATATAATAAATCTAAGATATTTAAACTTACAAGGTGTCACATGTTCTAATAATATCAAATGATAATCACTAACATCACACCACTAACAAAAAGGCTCTAAATATCTTTTGTAAACATCTCAATGACCAATATAAAATGATATGAATTTAATGTTGATTATTGATATAAATTTATGATAATTTAAAATTTTTGAGTCCCTTTACAATCTTATAATACTAGTCATTGCTGCATTATTCATTTTATTATAACACAAACATTATCTTTAATACACACATTTCTTAGGACAAGATATTAAAGAGATCATTTTGGATTAAAGATGAGTCGTGGGTCAACCCGAATCTGATTGGTTTGATAAACAGGTCTGAACATCCAATTCAAATATAGTGATGCAAAGCTAATACCACAACGCCAAAACAAGCATATAATACAAACCTACCTTTGATGACTATTGGAAAATGACAATGACTTGTTGTGGATATCCACTTGGACTTCTTCCTATTCTTAGGACAAGTTATATAGTTTAATTATACAAGTTTAATCTTTTAGATTTATACCTAGTTAATTCTTGCTTTTCACCACAATTGAGTTAACTTGTGTTATTATTTTGGGAGTTTTAGATTCTCTAAATTATATATATATATATATATATATATATATATATATATATATATATATATATATATATATCATTGTGATTCTGATTTCTACAATGTACTTTACATAACTCAAAATTTCATGATTGATGCCTCAACAATATGCATGATTGATTGCGAGATGAGGAAAAAATTTGAATTTGGAGAGATTTTTTTATCAGGATAGGTCTCAAAGTCGTTGAATGTGTTTTGATATACATTATGATAATTTTTTGAGCAAGATATTCTGATATATATATATATATAAGTGAGGAAGCCTTGGAATTCACGTAAACCTCATGTTTTGATATTGCACAGGATCTCCATGGACGCATGGTGAGGGTTAATTATGCTACTGATCGTCGCTCTGGCTTTGGCGGCGGCTATGGAGGTGGTGGATATGGCGGCGGGGGTTATGGCGGCGGCGGCGGCTATGGAATTGGTGATGGTGCCGGTTATGGTGGAGGTGGTGGTAATTATAACAGTGGAGGCTACAGTGGTGGTAATGGTGCTAGTTATGGTGGAGGCGGCAGCTATGGTGGTGCAGGGGGTACAGGCGGCTATAGTGGTGCGAGTGGTGGTGGCAATTATGTTGCTGGAGGTGTCGGTGGGACTGAAAGCTATGCAAGTGGATCCTTCGGACAAAACCAGGGAAGCAGTTCCACTGGCTTTGGTGGCGGTTCTGAGCAATTCAATTTCAACCTGGACAAAAACAATCAGTATGGCAGCAGTCAACCAAACACCAACAATGGCTTCAACTATAGCACGCAGGAAAATCTGGATGATAATACCTTGAAGGATGATTTTGATTTGCCTGATGATTACGCAAATAAGAGAGGTTAAGAGGTTAATTATAGTCTCATTTGTCAATCTGAATGCAGTTTGAGAGACGAGACCTGATTGTGTTTTTTATCGATTTGTGATAAATTGAAAGCATGTATTTATTTTATGAACATCACATCTGTGAGTTGTAGTTTAGTATTTTGGCAAGCTGGTTTCTTTGTTTTTTCTTGCCTTTTAGGCTTGAAAATAATTATAAAATAATGATTAAATAAAAATTATAATTTCAGGCCAAAAAATAAAACAAAACAGTAAGAAATTTGTTAAAAGTGAAAATTAAAAGACAGCTTGCTTAGTATAATAAGAATATTTCATAGAGTTTCTTAATATTTTTGTGGCAAGCAGACGCTATTCCAGCAAGAGCTAAGGTGCCTAATTTGACAGCCAAGTTGGGCCAAATAAAAAGAAAAGAGAACTTAAATTATCTTTTAATGCAACGTCTATATGTTATACCCTGCTTTAGAACACTTAAAACAATCACAAATCCATCAAGAAAAGCATTCTTTGTGCATTTAACAAAGCAGGTGATCCCTGTTTGGTTTTCTCCACTATTTTCTGTATCAAATCCTTCCCATCATCAAAACTATCATCATCATCATCTTCTTCTTCTTCTTCTTCTTCTGTACCTGAAATTTCATATGAACCTGCTCTCCACACTACCTGCTCCCAAGCCTTTTCCTTATTATCTACAGTACTAATAGAGGAGGGCAATTTCTCATCCTCAGTCTCAGCTAACCTGATGAACTCTTCATAGGCTTCATCATAGGCATTTAATGCATCTCCGGCTAAATCCAATCGCAAGCTCGAATCATTTTGCTTCAAAGATTCTAGACTGTCTTGATTTGAAGATTCAGCATCACTGCTCGAAAATGGCAGTTTCAACCTCTCCCTCTCCCTCTCCGCTTCAACAAGCTTAAGCTTCATTTGGCTTTGCTCGAGCGCGCTCTCGAGTTCATTGATCCTTTCCTCGAGCCTGCTTTCTATCACTCTGTGAAGTCTGAGACTCAGTTCCTTGGGAGATACGGAGTAATTTGAATTGTACGGGTGCGTCGTGCCGCCGCCAGTGCCTGCATCTTTGTAGTCTTCTTCGTCCGTCGAGTATTCTCTACCTCCATTGATGAGCAAATCTTCTCTCAATTCACCTTGAACAACATCTGCTATGAGCTCTGAATCAAGCTGCAACCAGGAATGCCAAATTTTAAGCTATAATAAATATGTGCAGCAGCACTTCTATCATATATTTGTCATGTACAGAAAAATAAGATAATATTAATTAGATAAAAGATTGCTGTTGAAGGGATGCTACAGAAATGTCCTCTCGGTGTTTCTAACAGTGATGAATGTAAAGGTTTGAACTTTGCTAAAATATTATATATATATAGTTTGAGATTATGAAGAAAGTTCATCAGCTTAGAGCTGCTGCACTCCAAAAAGAGTAATTTTGCAGCATTGTGTCAACGGCAAAAGAGCTGCCACCGGTCGAAGAACTCGTTAGTGCCAGAAAGCCGAACCAACTCATCCTTGTTGATCTAAGTGGTTTGATCTAGGCGGTGTACCGATACGACACTGATGAAAGATAAGCAGAACAAGGGTGTCACTAGTTACAACACAGGCGATTCACATCGCAGGGTCGTCCCAGCCATCTAGGATCTGAACTCATAAAGCCTAATTGATAGGTTACTTGTATTCATATAGGTTTCTTGCTCCAAATGACTTGAAGGTCAGATCAATAGGAATAAAGTGTTCTTTGATGATAATGATTTGGAGACGCTGAATCAGGGAAAAACTAATATAAGCTTGAAGATGTACTGGCACAAAGTTTGAAAACTGATTTCATAAGCAATCATACCTCACCATTATAAGAAACAAATAATTTTGATCGCTACAGAGTTCAACAAGGAGACCTTGTTAAACAATCAAAATGCTTTCCACAAGGAAAACACACTAAAAATTTAGCTATTAAAGAAGAATAGGGAGATAGAAAAAGCCATAATCATATGGGTAAATAAGACCAGCACAATCCAGAAACCTAAAATAAGTATGATCCAGGAGTTCCTCAACATTTCATAAATGGGGGTTCCTATATTGAATTACCATCCTATGACAAACGTTAATTTAGAGGTTATAGCAGTGAAGAAAATCAAAACATTTGTTCAATTCATCACCCTTGTCTACATGCATCAAACAAACGTTTTCCTGGTTGCAAGGTATCTAAAAGAGTTGCGCGAAGAAGATTCATGTCCATGGATAGCTTGAAGCCAGTCAACCATATTTGCCAAACTTGAAAATCATCAAATTTGAAGTAAGCCCAAACTAGAACTTATCAAGTCACCCAAAGAGACGAACCTATTCAATCCTCAATACTCGGAGTACTCAATTCACCTAAAGGACTCATGAAATCACCTACCCATCAAAACTGCTCACCCACAAAACTCAGTTACTATTCCAAATTACTGGCCTGCCAAATCTAAGTTCTCGCTAGAAAAATTTGTCAAGGGTATCAATCTGAAACTAGCCCAAAGTTCCCAATTAACAGACATCTTAACAAAGATTACGATATGCAAATATACACAAGTTTAACATAAAATATTCTATAAGATTCTCTGTTTATGTGCCAAGACTTATCAAAGCATGCCTTATTTACTTTTCAAACTGACTAAATTCATCAATCAGCATTGTTATCAATAAAGATGCTCTCAATCTCACATACAAGCACATGCATATCCATATGTATAAAACACACACACACACAAAAATACATACAACAACAACATCAAGCCTTTATCCCACTACGTGAGGTCGGCTACATGAATCCTTTTTCTTCATTGTGTCCTTAAAAGTCAAATTCTTACTTAAATCTAATAAAGAAAGATCATTTCTAATATTTTCTAACCAAGTCTTTTTAGGTCTACCTCTATCTTTCTTAGCATAAATCAAATCTAATACCTCTACTTTCCTAACCGGGTCATCGGAAGGCCGCCGTTTTATGTGATCAAACCATCTAAGGTGACTCTCTCTAATTTTATCTTCCACTGGAGCTACAAAAAAAAAAAACATAATTATAGAAAAATTGTGCAACAATGTACAACACGCATAAATAAAGTATGCATAAAAAACAAGAAAACAAACAAACAGAAAAAGTACATTATAGACCCATCTTTATCCAAACTCATACATGCACCCTAGTTGTTCAGACATGCAGTATTTTCAAAGCTTCATTTATTTGCTTTTTTTTCCTCACATGCTAGATCCCATATCACGCCCAAGCTTGAAAGCTTGTAACTAGTTCCCCACCATATGTTGTTCTCCAAGGTAACTATGTTGATAATGTACGAACCTTAAAGTCTTATAGATATCTCATAGGACATGGAGTCAGCATCTTTGAGCAAAAGAATCATTCTTGTTATCAAGCAAGCCTAAATTTGAGGAAAAATGGTATGCAATATGTTAGATTGCCGGTCCATAATGGACCGGTTCAGCCGACTCTAGGCAAGGGGCTAGCCTTGGTTTACTCAAGGCGGACCAAGGGTCCGCCCAAGCTATAGTCGGCCCCCTCTGGGGCCGCTATTTGAAATTTAAGAAAAAGGAGGGGGCGGCTAGGGAGGAATTAGGGTTTCAGGGGTTGTTTTGTCCTTTTGATGTATTATTTGATTTGCTTTAAGTAGAAGGGGGGAATTAGGGTTAGGGTGATCTTGACTTTGCTCATTTTGGTTCATGCTTAGTGTTCTTGGGCTCTAGCGGCGTCTAGAGAGTTGGGAGAGATAGATCCTCCTCTCGAAATGAGGATCAACTGCATCTTGGTATTTTTCTTTCGTTTCTCATCAATTCTCACATCGTTTTGCTGTTTTTCTCTTGGATTTGTTGGAGTTTTATGATGAAATATTGCTGAAATACTAAAATTGATAAGTTTCACTTAAGTTCTACAAGTATTAAACAATACATAATCAGGAACCAATAAAAACATACATGAATAAATAAGAGCCTTGAAGTCTTTATGACATCTCATAGGACATGGAGTTGGCATCTTTGAGCAAAAGAACTATTATTGTTAAGTAAGCCTAAATTTAAGGAAAAATGGAATGCAATATACATTATATTTGGTAACCACAAAAGCAATACACAATCAACAACCATAAAAAACTTGCATGAAGACTCAAGACCATCTATAAGTTTAATTTTTCTAGATGAGGAGTACCTCAATGAAAGCAGATGTCGTTTGCCCTCTACTAGAGGCATTGATGTTTTGCTCCAATCTTTCAAGCTCAGCTTCAAGCTCGGCCTCTATTTCACTAAATGACTCTGCGTTCTCCCCAACCTTAGCCATGCACTCATCCATCTTCAGTGCGGTAGCATGCCATTTTGAGTTTTGGTTTTGCAAAGCATCCAAGGATTTCTCAAGATTATAATTTTCAAGTTCTTTGTTTCCATCGGTTTCATTACCAAGTTCCTTCACAATGAATGAATCTTTCATCTCAAGTTCTTCATGTAAATCTTGAACTAGGTTTTTATTGTCTTTCAACAGCTTCTTTAACTTCTCGACTTCAAATTTATTTGAGAGACCAGAGGATGTAACACCTATAGCAAGCCCAAGAAGGAAAAGTACCATTCCATCAAATGAACCTGTAGGAGAATGCTATTTGAAAATTAGCTAACGTACAAACAGAATGCAATGTTAGTATTGGAAATAAAATTGGCATGATAGATAGTTAACAAATATAGTTTTTGAGTTTAATCAAGAATTACGAGAAAATTTTTTTACTTTGATCTTGTAAATGTAATGTGAGATGCACAAGAGATTTTGTCTTCATGTAGTTAAAATCTAGGTAAACAATGTAAAAATGGAAAATGCTGATTTTGTTTCCCTTCTTCAGTCAAAGAGAACTAAAACATAGTTACAACAGAGTGACAAAATTTAAGATATTAACTTAAAAGGCGATGTTAAAAATTATCCAATTAGCATAAAATAATAAAAGAAGATATAAAGGGTACCACAAGGATCAGTCTAGTTTAAGACGTGAAAATAACTTGATTTCTCGTAGAGTTTCAAATTGCCTTTCTATTGTGTAAATTAGCTTAGAGCATTCTTTACACGCAAATTCCTCGACCAAAGGAATTGAATCTAGCAGCAGATTTTCAAATGAATATTAAAGAGGAAAAAGACCTGCAAGGCTCGTGCACCTATTTAAGTTTTCAACACAATACCACAAGCCATTTTCAACTTAAGCCACACAAGCATGCTATCAATGTTGCCACTTGAGTATCCCCACTATATGGTAGACCTAATCATTAAGCAGATCATTCAGCAAGCCGGACATTAGCAAGCTAAGTCTTTTTTTATATAGGCCTTTTGCCGAGCTAGTCTCTCCTAGTCCGATTTTAAGTCCATACAGTCTATTCAAAACCGGACTATTATTGATTGGACAGGTTAGGATGGCTTTTCTTGGATATTCTTTATATTTTGAAGCAGTAGTCATATTTTTCTTTAGATTGGACCATATGAAGTTGACTTTAGGATTTGGATTATGTGGTATTTAAAGACCATTGGCAACATTACATTTCTTTTAAAACATTAAAATTGTATCTTCTTTGCCCGTATCTATTGCTCTTCTCTATTTGATTCATTTATTTTTAGTTCTCATCAACAGTTCTTTTCATGATCATTTTAGATGCTTTTGTTTTGAACTTTTTAATGTGCTAACTTTTTTTTATTTAAAAGTGGAAAACGATGGACAAATGGATGGGATAACTTTCATGAATATAAGGCATAAATTTGACCACAAGATCATAAAAATCACGTAAGAATCTAGCACTGTATCAGCTATCAAAGGAACTGAATCTAGCACTAGATTCAGGAAAGAATATTGAAGAGAAAAATGACCCTTGAGGAACAAGCTCCTATTAAAGTTTTAAACACGATAACCACAAACTATTTTCAACTTAAACAACACAGGCTTGTTATCAATGCTGCATTATATGCTTGAGCATCCCCACCCCACTACATCAGTAGACCTTATCATTCAGCAGGCCAGGTTTTAGCAGGCAAGGACTTTTTATGTTGGCATTGGGCGGGCTAGGCCTGTTTGAGGTCTAAACACTATAGTCATACTTGGACATGGCTTATCTCGCCTATTACTTCAAAGAATCAGCCATGTATTTCTTTAGATTTGCACCATATAAAGTTCACTTTGGAATTTGGACTATAAAGACCATTTGAAGCACTATATTCCTTTTTAAAGCATTATATTTATATCATGCTTGCCCTTATCTATTGCTCTTCTATATTTAATTCATGTCTTTTAAGTTCTTATATAATGTTCTATTCATGATCATTTTAGATAATCTTATTTCAAACTTTTTGATCATCTAAACTATTTTATTCAAAAGTGGAAATTGATGGACAATTGGAAGGAATAACTTACGAATATAAGTTAGAAATGAAAATCGCAAGCTTATACAAAATCAACTAAAAAAATATGGAATTGCAAGCTATGTGAGATTACATCACTTTTGTGTTAGACATGGGCCAAGCTCAAGATTTGGCTAAAATATCACAACCATCCCTAGCTCAAGCAATATTTAGGCCCAAGCATTGAACCCAAATCACTTATCTTTTTGTCCAAGCCCATACAAATAAAAGGCAAGCTTGGATAGCCCATTGAGCCACCCAATTATTGATCAGGTCTAATTGTGTGTCAGCTTTATGAATCCTCATTCTCCATCCACACCTATCGAGTGCTACAATAAGTGTTGAAACTACTATTTGTAAATTTTTTTGCATAATTGTTATTCATGTTACCTTCAATCTAATGATTTTCTCCCTAACCCTTTGACATTAATTTTATCTAATTGTCTTATTAATGCAAATCTACCCTACATCATGCAACCCAAATCAAATCAAGCAAACTTACTTTCCACCACCTTCTCTTTAAAATGCTATCCCCACTGTTTGCAATATTTCCTTCCTAATTTTGTTAGACATGCATCTTAGAATTCTCATTAATATTATATCAACTTGTTTATCAATTACTTCTTTGTTGTTGCAACAATCATATGCATGAAGCATAGTTGGCCCAATTGAGGTTTCATAAAATTTACTTTAAAGCCTCCCAAATATTATCATGTTGCATTACACTTAAGCAATCTTTATTTTAACCACCAACCATTAACTCTAAAATTATGTCTTAATTTACATCCTCATTCTTTTATATAATAAACTCAAGATATTTATATCTATCAAACTTACACATCACTTTAACTTCTACTAATATTGATTGATAATTAGTAATATCATCTCTACTAAATAGCACGATAAATGCTAAGCCTTTGTTCTATTAATCCTATTCACCTCACCTTCTAAACATTTTTACTGTTTTTAGCTTTTAACTTATTTTGATAAAGGTCTCAAAAATTTTAACTATATTATTTGAAAAATAAAAACATACACCAAAGGACCTTACTTCAATTACTATTTGTAAGCATCTCCTATACGCAATACCTTTAACATATATTTAAAAAACATCTTTTCTTCTTACCTTAATTTGCACCAAATCAACTATCATGATTCTCGACCATTAATACCTTCTTAAGATCGATAAAAATTTTATGAAGTTATTTGCCCTCCATATTTTTAGAATTAATTGTCATCACACTAAAATTTGAGTTTATAATGTATCTATGCATCATAATCATATTAATTTTCCAAAACATACATAAATTTTAAGCCTATTTTATTAGCCATTTTCTTTGCTATTTTCCCAAAACTTCATGAGATAACTCATAAATTTGATTCTACTATAATTACCACAATAGCAAGAATCTCCTTTATTTTTTAATATTGGTACAAAAGCACTTTTTCTATAATATCTTACATCATCTTAGTATATGATTTTTTTAAATCCTTCTTAACCAAACTACTTTAATAACACTTAACTCTTTAAATCCTATCAAACGACCCATTCAAAACCAAAGCTTCACAATTGTGCACTCTTCATCATAGCTAACTTTGCTTCCCCCTTTGCAAGATTTCTAACTACTTCAAATTCACCGTAGGTTTCAATACTATTTACCTCTTTTTACTTCTTAAAAGCAGATTTTTTATTCTTAATAACTTTTTTTTAATCTCTTTACTCCACCACCAAGTTTTCTTTTACATGACAAGGTTCTATGAAAACTTCTATGACAATCTTAATAATTGAATTAGAACCTTCTCCTAGGTTAAGTTTAGTTATAAACTCAATTTTGCAGCTTTTAACAAACTATGTTGAAAGATTAACGCCTTTCATGCTCCATCACTTTATCCTAAAGAAATTAACAACCTCTCACCTTCCAAGTATGAATTCCATTCATCATATTATTATTTAACACCCAACACGAGCCTCACACATCGAACCTACAAGTACATTTAAATCACCGCCGATAATTTAACTCTCTTCTTCAAGCATGCATTGTGTCATAGGACATCATCTTTTCCCAAAATTAATTTTCAATCTTCTAAACCAACTTGAAGAGCATAAGCACTAATGGTATTTATAATGATATTGCTAAAAATCCATTTAATAGATATCACCCCATTTATAGCCCTATTCAACCCAGTAATTTATTCATTTGTTTAACTCTCTATACACTATTTTCCCTATTGTTAAGCCTCCCAACAAATAATAGCTTATAGCCTTCCCAATATCTTTAATTTATCCCCTTTCCATTTAGCTTCTTCCAAACAAATTTGAGCATCCAGCATAAGCATAATTTTAAAGATTGATGCATTCAGCATTCAATGCAAAACGTTTTAAAATACAAATAAAATATATTGATGCAAAGGAAAGTATGAGGTGAAATGATCCAACATGAATATAAACTTTGGAGGACATGGCACGCAACTTCCATAGAAGAATCTATTCTTCATAATTCCTAAAACATGTGACTAGTATCCTTCTCTACCAAACCCTCCATCTACTGGATGGTTTTGCAAACGAGATGCATTGATGCAATATACAAATTCAGTAGTAAACCACATAGCTCCGAGTAAGTCTACAAGAAATAGCAAGTATTTGTGATCAATTCAGTAGTAAACCACGTAGCTCCAAGTTAGCAAGTATTTGTGCAATCAAGGAGAAACTGGAAGTGATACCTAGTGCATGGGGGATCTTGCACAATTTTTGGGAGCTGGAAGTATCTACGCTTCCTGGCATAGCTTCTTTACACTTTTTTTCTGTTAATTTTTGGGGTGGTAGCTTAGGAACACCAATCACAGTTGTTAAATCCTTATTAACTGAATCACCTAATTGATCAAAAGACACTTTTTTCTGAGAGGATATGCTAGGGCCAGATTCTTTGTCCTGTCTATTTTCAGGCTGCTCTGCTGAAGAATCAACTCTCATTTCAATTGTTTCTCTGCTGATTGGTATAAGACAAGATAACCTCTCATCCTTTACATGCGAAGAAGGATGAAAGTTAAAAGTGTATTCTTCAACGGAAACTTTTTTGCTACAAAGATGAGGCATAAAAATATTCTCAGCAGAAGTTATAGGCCTAAAGTTATATCTTTCTTCTTGCCTTTTTTTTGAACCAACCCAATTACTGCTAGGGCTAATTCTTCTCGGAGAACCATGTGAGAAACCCCAATCAAAACTCCGGCAAACAGAAGCGTAAGAGTCCTCCTCCCTCTTGGAGCATTTTGCCCTTTTGAAAATCCATGGCTGCAAACTCAACACTGAACCATTGTCCCTCACAAATTCTTCCTCCAAAACTTCACTGTTAATCCCACTAGTAGAAGCCATCTCCTCTCGCCGTGAAGATATATCCGAAGAACTTCTCATATACTTTGTGTAAATCTTTTCAGCATCAGAAGAAGCACCATGTTCAGCTTGTCTCACAAAGAACCTGTGGAAAAGGCAATCTTCAGGCAGCTGTTTCTTCTGATCAACCCTCTTATCCATCAAATTCATTGAGAATTGCTTATTTGTAAAATGTGTATACAATCTCCTACACCTCCAGCTTCCCTCTGAACAAGTTGAGCGCCAACGCAAGTTCCCAACAATGAGCACCCAAAACTAATGAATGAACACAAATACAGTCCATTAATTATAAAAAAAACCGTTTTTCTTGCTCGAATCACATCACTGAAAGATTTCAGAAAACCTAAAAGCTCGCATCCCCATCTTCAGCAATCAGAACAGCTGGAACCACTCGATCATTCACAGAAAAATCACGCTATCTTCTATATCACGAATAAACCTTAATGTTCCGATTCAACGAGCTTCAACGCATGATAGGATAAAACTCGACGAAAACCAAGAAAAGGCGCAACCTTTGCAGAACAAATCCGCATTAAACGGGACAGAGAGATCTAAAACAGAATGACAAGGTGAAAATGATAGCGTAAGACCGCACCGACTTCCTCGAGGAGCCCGGCGATGTGCTTAATCCACAGTCGCAACAAGATCGGCCCTTTATCTTCGTAGAAGATGAAAAGGTACCCATAAAAGCCCCGACTTTGAAATCACAGATTCCTGATCCGAACGCTAAAATTTTTAAATTTGAAAATAAAAAATATATTATATTCTATAATACATATTAATATATTTTACTCATCAAATTTTCTATGTAAAAGAATACTGGCTGATGGGACAGATTAATTTTTTTCTATATTTTTCTTTAATTTCGAAATTAAATTTGTTAGTTCTTTTTAAAGTATTTTTTATATGATGACTCATGGCTTAAAAAATATTTATTTTTAACTATCACTTTATTTATTTTTAATTTCCTTGAAAGGCCATAAAAATTCTTTTCTAATTATCACTTTATTTATTTTTAATGCTTATTTTAGTTAAAAATTATGTGATTCACAAACATTATATGAAGAAAAAAATATTCATTAAAGGCTAAATAATTTTGAGCATGTGTATTCAGCACTCATGCAATCTAAGCACATTTTAAATGATTAGATTCATCTGACTAACCAATTAAAAATTTTAAATAACAATAAATAAAAATCTTGATACTATATTTATAATTTATTTATTTATTTTTTAATTTTGGAAAAAACATTTCATATGCTTATTTCATGACCAAATGAAATGATATTCCTTCTTTTTTTTTTTGCAATACAAATAATTTACATTATATACCTTTTACAACCTTCGTTATTTTCTATATGATAATTATCTTCAATATGTCTAAGGGGCTGTTTGGTATCGGATTTACACTATGATTTAAGCAGGATTTAAAGTAAATTTAGCTAAACAGTTTTTGGAGGTCATCTAAATCTGACGCCTGCGTAAATTCGAGATTTACGGATTTACGGCATAAATCCGCATAAATCTAAATCCCATCGAGAGACTAATTTAATGGGATTTGGCCTAAGAAGCATGCGAAATAAAGAAAGATGGCTACCTTGGCAACGAGCAAGAGTAAGCTCCCGTCGTCATCATTACTTCCAATCCAACAAAAAACGGCGAGGTGTGGATTCAGATTCGACAGGAAGGAACGTCATCGAAGGAAGAAGTTATTACGCGAATAATTCAAAACTACATCTCATGTGAAGCAGGCGAAGTCAAATGGCAATGAACAACTGGAGAAGAGGAAAAGAAAACATGCGACTTAGGAAGGCAATGAAGAACTTGCCAGAGAATATAAGCATAAATTAATTCAGTTTAATTAATTAAATTTAATTAAGGATATAATGTAATTATTTAAAAATTAAAATACTTAAATTAATTGATAATTACTTTAAATTTTAATTATCTTTTTTATAATAATTAGTTAGTGATGAAAATTATAATTAATAATTACTAATTAATTCATAAATAATTAAAAATATATTCAAAAATAAAACTAATTAGCTATTTCATAATTAAATTATTTTTTAATTATATTATGTTTATAATTATAATTTATTGATAGTAATTAAAATTATAATTAATAAGTAATTTATATTTAAAATACTAATTAAATTTAAATTTTTAATAAACTAATAATCTTAAATCCTATATTACATTATAGTCTATCGATGTCTAGATCATTATTACTCTATTATAGTATCATGTGCTCTTTTTGCATGTTGTAGTTTTTATTATACAAGTTCATGTTGGATTTATTATGTGGTATGCAGTTATCTTGAATTTATAACAAGCTTATTGATGTAATTCAGCGCAATTTTTTCATATTTAAATCTCTAACCGCCATAAATCCTAAAATCTATTGCCAAACAGTTTCTCAGGTATTAACAGGATTTAACATTTATCATAGAAAAAAATTTTCAAGATTTAATAGCCTCAGAATTTACTAAATCGGTATTTATAGGATTTAATAAATCTCACTAAAATTAAAACAAAACCAATACCAAATGGCCCCTAAGGCTTCATTTGAGAAAGCTTATTAATGATTCTTAAAGAAGCTTTCTAGTAAAAAACTAAAATTTTTGTACTATAAATGTTATAACTCAAAATTTTGAAAATCATATTTTTACCTACAAGAATTAAGAATTTATTCAAGAGTCATTATAAGTCTAAATCACAAACCGTCTTCGCCATAACATATCTATTATTGTATTTTAGTTTTATTAAAAATTTCATAATTTTTGGGCACTCGTGAATTTCCTTAAAAAATTGGCACCTGAATGTACAAGTGGACGTTTTGAAACACTCAAGTGTTCGTTTTACAAGCAGATTTTACCCGAATTTTTTAAATAAAATAATTTATTTTATGAATATTTTTCTATAATTTTTTGAATCCCTCAAATAATTCTTATAAATTTTATACTGAAAATTTTTTATAATAATATTATTAAAAAATCTAAATCCACTAAAATCATTTTATAAGCTTTTCATTCCCGCATTCCTTTACTATAAAAAAGAGAAATCTTTTTTGGAATTTTAGAGAGAAAGAGAGAGAAGGAGAGAGAAAAGCTAAGCTTTGGCGGTCGTACAGCGATTTTTGTCTGTAGGCCTAGTTAGAAAATTTGCTCGTCTCGAGATAGATTATATTTTGCCTATTTCAGTTTTCATTAATTTAATATTTTTGGTATTTTTCCGATTAAGTTTGTATTTCCGTCACCGAAAAATGATGATAACTTTATTTTGGTAAAACTTTCAATGTGTAACTTTTTATCTATTATTGAGATTGTGATTACAAATATTTTGAATTTATTCTGAAAAGTTTTCATAGGGTGATTTTGAAAAAATAACAATTTTTGTCAACTCAAAAATTTTTTTTGACTTCTAAAAATAATACTTTAGTTCAATTAAAGCTTCAAAATGATGTTTTACATAATCTCTGATAATTTGGTTATGTTTGAAAATTATGAATTTTTGTTGTTTACCATTACAACATTTTTGATAATTTCTAAATTCAGTCGAATTCTGTTTTTAATTAATGAAATGTATTGAAAAATGTAATGTGAAGTATTGTGATGTGATGCTGGCATCAGTGGGCGACCGAGGTGGGATTCTATGATGCCGGCACCAGCGGACAACCAAGGTGGGATTCTATTATGCCGGTGTTAGTGGGCGCCGAGGTGGGATTTTGGTAAATATATAAAAAGCTGGGCTTAAGAGCGATTCTGATAATCATTATGAAGTGTTTATTTATAATCCATTTATTTTTTGTATTTATTTAATTATATTCAATTTCAGTAAATGATTCAATTCAGTTTTCGATTCTTTTTGTTTTAGTTGTTGATTTCTGTTTTAGACTACGATAGTCTACTGAGCTGTGTTAGCTCATTTCTACTTTTATTTTTGTTTTCAGGCCGGGGGAAATGTAAGGAGTGAGCTGAGTAGTTTGGATAGTAGATTCCGATCTGTGGTGTAGGTATGTTTTGGTTATTTTTTATTTTTATAGGCTTCACTTTTATTTTGTTGTTCTCTCTATTGCCAATCGTTATTGTTGATAGCCTTCAAATTATATATTTATGGATGATATATAGAAAATCATGTTGAGATTCAATAATCTTTCGCTTTATATTGCATTAAATGGTAGCTCTGTGTAGTATATAAATTAAAAGTTTTGTTTCAGTACTTCTCTAACCAGATATTGAGATAAGTCCTCACACAATCGGACACGGTATGACCTGCATAATATCGGGTCATATCGAGTCATCAGGTCATATTGAATCGGATTGTGACAAGAAAGCTATTTTAAGAAGCGTTAAGAAAGCTATCACAAACAAAACATTAGTTTCATATGCAATCATTAATGGTACTTGTACGTTCTTTAAATTTAAAATACTTTTCTTTTACAATATTATAGTTTAAGAGGGCTAAAACAATTAAATTGATTTATTAATTTATATTTTTTTAAAAAAATTGTATAAATTTTAAATATTTTATTCAAATTTGCAAAAACATATATCATAAATTTCAAAATACTTGCAATTAGTTCACATTTATTTTTATCAGTGAAGACATCCATAAGGCCAAATTATTGCAAAATGAAGTCGCTGATTTTTTCCTCTTTGTGTAAAATAATAATATAATAACATAACAATTAAAAAGAGCGTTATTAAATTATTGTGACTTGGAATCCTAAATTATTTTTCAGAGAAATTTATATACACACCAAAATTTTTTGCAATTTTTTTATATTTAAAACCTAATCTTATTTTAATTTATATACCACTTTAATATTTAAATCATATCAAAACACTTATATAAAAATATAAATAAACTTATAATAATATTTTTTATATTTTTTATATTATATAACAAATTTTATGACATGTATGTAAATCCCAACATAGTGGAGAAAGGGGATTCAAGTAGCAATGGAGAATTTGACTCTTAATAGGACACAATGGAGAAAAAGATTCATATAGTCGACCTAACATAGTGGGATAAAGATTTGTTGTTGCTTTAGTATGTAAATCCCTTTATTTTTTATGAGTTTTGATTACTTGAAGTCTAAAGGTTTGTTTGAGATAACTTTCTTACTACTTTGACTTTTCAAATATTAACTACAATTTCATTTCGCAACAGCTTTTTTGTTGCGTTTCATTACTTGTAAAAAATTTTAGGGTGAAATTTTTTTTTCAACCTATATAACAATGTCATTTTTCTCACAATAACTTCGTAACCAAACTTATAAAACATTATAGCTATCTATCCCAAACAGACTCTAAATATTGACTTTGGGCTACTACATTTTTTCAATTATTTTTCTAAATAAACACATTCAATTTTTATGTTCTTTGATATTTATATTTTGAATCACAAATTGTGATTAGTGATGGGAATTTTTTTTCCAATTCAAAATAACTGATATAGATATTTTTGTATTTAACTTCAAAAAAAAAAGCTGAATTAAGTGAACAAAGTGGTTTTATAGTTATATGATATTTTTTTAAATTGATGAATAATACTTTACATTTTGTGGAAAATAATGATTTGTTTATATTTAACAAAAATACAAACACAATTTTTTTAGCTACAACTTTCCGGAAGGATCCATCATAACATGAATCCCATAAAGGCGTGAAATCAAACAAAAGTATTTTGATAGAAAAGGCCCCAATCATAGGAAAAATTATTTTGTGCGGACACTTGATGCCGTCCGGAGGCCAACCACAACGCGCCACATCACTTTTTTGCTCGGTACCAGTGCTGAGTACTGCTATTTACCGGTTGACATGACGCGTTCTGATTGACCTCCAGACCATTTGGTATCTGCACAGAATAATTTCTCCAATCATAGGGCACACTAATACAAAATCCCTAAATGATCCAGAGACTCACAAAGGACAATGGATATATATGATTTCACTTATTAATAGATCACAAATGGCACATCAATTCAAAAGACCTTATCTTTGGGCACCTAGTGTTGAATAGAATCCTCACTTCATATCCTAGAAGGAAAAATAATAGGTAGGGGATGCCCTTACCTAAAACCCACAAAACTCACACCGTTTTGAAAGGCTTGTAGGGCACTTAGCACTGAAAAGGATCTACACTAGAAAAAGTAGATAATATATAGGACTTTTATGATCTCAAAATTATATGAAAGGAGGAAATCTTGGTCCAAGGCCCCTAAAGGAGATTCACATTGATGTTCAAGGATGGCTGTGCTTGTGCCTTTAAACTTCCCCCATTCATCCTTATCCATCCCTAGAAGACAATTATGTAAGGTTTGCCTGTGTAACTTTTTCCAGTGATCCAACCTGGGTTCAAACTGATAACTATGCCCAACCCAAGCTTTGAATTAGAACCACCATACAGTAAATGCCTCTAATGTAATAATACTCAACAGTGGCAAACAGCTTAAGAAATTAGATTCACATTGATATAGCTAATGATCAGCTTACAATCCACTAAAAGTTATTGAATTTAACTTAGCAATGCTTCATTAACTTCATTATTAGATTCTAGCAAAACCCCAATCTGATCCCTATCGATTTTCAATTTTCACTCTTCTAAGATATATAATGCTCATGAATTAAAGCAAGAAAGAACAAAAAAACCTTTTTCACAACATTCAAGCATCTAAAACTTCTGAAAATACCAAGAAAAAGAAAACTCTTTTGCATTTCCAAAAGTGGTAATCCATACTTGATAAGTTGAAAATTATAAACAACATAAAATATTCTTTTTCAGGATTTCATCATTATCATAAAGCTCAGTACTCCAATAAGATTGCTGGACAAACCAGCAAAAGATTTGCAGTAAAAACACAGAGAAAAGAAAAAAAATCCCAGCATATTGAAAAAATGAGAAGTATCATGTTATTTCCAGTACTTACATGGCTCAAGAGCATTTATTCTCAACTCCCTTCCTCTTTAAAAAAAAGGGAAGAAAAAAGGTAGAACAACTCCTTTAAAGGATCACCCTTCCAGAGCTGACGCTCCTGATATGATCTCAATAAGCTCTGTAGTGATTGAAGCTTGGCGTGTCCTGTGAAGAAATATTTACACAGATGTGAGGTGCAATGTTAGAGTTAAGCTTTTTCTCTAATTAATTACAAGGACTAAATATTAATTAGGATTTCGAAATGATATCTGAAAAACCAAGAAGCTTGCAAATTGGTAAACGTTTGTAAATTAATCGCTCAGCAATGGGTGAGTGCAGAGTTCTGATTGGTATTTGTGAGATTTGTTCAAAAGATTTAGGTGCCATTACAACAGAAGATAATGAATGGCCTGCTGAAGTTTGGAAAACCGCCATAAAACTACTTGCAAATTTTCAGAAAAAACCATCAAATTATTAGGTAGTATTGACTCTACACAAAGTGATCAAATCTATTTTTAAACTACAATTAAAGTGAAGCCAACCACTTTGTATTTCCATGTCAAAATGTTTTTCAACTTTTCAATATAATACTAACTCAATATGATGATGAGCCTTAACATAAACTTGCATCAACCTTTGGCATAAGCCGACTAGCACTTCAAGATGCAAATCTAAAATCATCAAGAGAAAAGGACATCAACCATCACTAACATCAAACATCAAATTACTAATATGCCGACAAATGGCCACTAACATCAAACATCAACCACTGTTTAAAAAAAATGATGGTAAGACAAGCATGCAATCACAAACTACTAAAATGCCTACAAATGGCACTTGCCATCCCATCCTATTGTAAACATTAATGATGATGATATCTAAAGAGTAGCGCTTGTTATTCATAATAAGTGATGGTCGTCTTGTGGCAAATGATTTTTCATTTGATCAAGCGTCTATATCTGACTTGCTTTGATTTAATTCTTCAAGGTTTTATTTATGTTCTTCTATGATGATTGGGTAGTATACGGGTGATAATGACCACTCAATCTAGTTATATTTCCACAACATCAACTAGTTGCAAACAGCGAGAAGATGCGGCCACAAAGAGAGCCAGGCTGGATGAAGGGCTTTTGCTCCAAATGACTTGAAGAACCATTGTATCCAACTATTAGTCAGTTAAATGATGCAACTATTTATCGTTAGAGTAGGTAGGAAGATGGATATGGTATTGTTAGTTGGGTTATTGTTTAAAAGAACTGAAGTTGTGATTGTATAAATAGAAGGGGACTGCAATGAGCAGACAAGAACTATTCTACCCTTCTATTTATTTCTTTGTTGTTTTTTTTTTTCTTCTTTTTTTCTTCCCTACTTTGCTCAATCATTCTGGAGTATAGCAAGCTCGAAATTGCTAGCTAAGGATGTGGAACAGAGTGTTCTTATTAAGATTTCATGTCGACAACAACGTAGTCATCTTGTCTTCCCTAAAGTAGTGAATCAGTGCTTTTAGGCATTCATTCTAGCATCCATTTTTTCCAAGGTTGTGAAAATTGGATCATATATAAAACCAGAAGGAGAGGTTCAAAGTTCAATGGTTTGACCAGGGTTGAACCAGATGATATAATAAATATTAAATTTATTCAAATAACAACTAAATGACATAATAATGATATAATAATATGCAATAATGTAAATTTATGACTAAAAAATAAATAAATTTCTTACACAAATCATATATTATACAAATTTTAAATTATAAAATTAAACCTATAAATTCATGTTAGATCATTTACAATAAAAAAATATATAAAATTAATTTTGTATATTATATAATTAAATAAATAAAATTAAATAAAATTAATTAAAATTTAAAAAAAATCACTTTATAAATAAATTAATTAAAAAATATATGTTAAAATATGTAATGTATGTATTTTGAACTTAAAAGCTTTAACTTGGTTATTTAGTCTGACAATTATGTGTTAGCATTACTTGTATAGCCTTTTTGGTTCACATGAGTAAAGAAGTCAAATGGGATGGCAGGGGTCATGTGATAAAGCTTGATTGATGCTTGTTTAACAAATAATTATCATAAAAATTTAATGCTTAATTTTAAATTAAAATAGATCGTGTTTAAATTAATTCATTAATATAAATATTTTATATTAAAATTTATTAAATTAATTCATTTAATTATACAAATAATGTAATTAAAAAATCAGTTGGTTTTTGCAAACTGACACTGATTTGCTAGTTAACGGATCGAATCACCGGTTCAACACGGTTTAGGCAGGTTTATTGTGAAACCGATTCTGGGAATTTACCAGACCAACCGCTGGGCCAGTTTAATCGGTTGAATCGGCCGGCAGACCAGTTTAACTGGTCGGTTCAATCCGCTTTTTAAAACCTTGAAATTTTCTTTTCCAGACATGTTGGAAATTGCAGAAGGGCGGAGAAATACATCAAGGGTCACAGATGCTTGTGTGGCTAGAGTGAGCAAAGTTGAGGAACAATTGCCATTAGTCACTTTGATCTTAAATAAAATCACAAGATGTTTGACACAAATTGAAGTGAGTTGGCACAACAGTCGGAAGCTAAACCAGCAATGGAAGATCATGGGACGTGTAATTCAAGTATGATCATTGTTCAAATGCCTTCCTCAATGTTTTCTTTCATTATTTGAAAAATCATAAAGACGGACATGCCACATTTTACTAGAGATAATCTACAAGAATGATTTTCTGGGTTTGCACAATTCCTTTTTTGCCATAATTTGTTCAATGAGCTATATTTTATAATTGCATTGGTATGTATGGATGGTCCAACATCGTGTATGTAACCTTAAATGTAAATGTAATTGAACAATTGAATTCTTAGAATTCTTTAAAGCAAAATATTCTAAAACATTTTGTCCATTCTCTTGACATAATCAAATCTATATTTAAAAATCAACATTTGCATAATGAGGACCACAACATTGCCATGATAGTTAATGATGTAAATGCAAAATTACCCATCGCAAGTTCATTTGCTAAAAAGGATATAGCAGAGTTGGATGTGCAAATGGTTATGGCAATACAAATGGTAATAACAATGAAGTTATCAAGGGTACTATATCACATGACTTGAATAAAGGCATGACCAGCATTAGTGTGTCCTGTGCACAAACTGGATCAACTAAAGTTGTAGTTAGACGGATGGTCACAACCTTCATGGTCACCAAAGAGTAGACTCAGGGAGGTATAACTAAACAAACTACTGCCACCTACAATGCTGTCAATGCTCCCTTCTATATTTTCTAATATGAAATTACTCCATGGCTTTCTCAGTTCAAACTTAGGGTTAAGGTCGTTGTTGGTGGAGAGAGTAACATTATGAATCCACGACATCAACTAGTTTGAAAGCAAGAATATGCAACCATTAAGAAACTCATGCTGTATGAAGGACCTCTATTCCAAATTACTAGATGAACCATTGTATCTAGCTATCAAATGATATACCTATCTCTCTATTAGATAGTTAAGAGTAGTCAGGAAGATGGATATTATATTGATAGTTGGATTCGTGCTTCTAAAGAAATGTGATACTATAAATAAAAGGAAGGGAACTATTGCAGAAAGACGAGAAGAATCATTATGTTAACTTTATATATTTATTTTGTTAACTTAATTTTGTTGGGCTAACTCACTATATATATTTATTTTGTTAACTTGATTTTGTTGCCCTCATTGTAACCTTTTCCTCTTTAATATAAATTTGAGCCACAGCTCTCAATTTTTTAAAAAAAACATATAATGAATATTAAAATAATCGATCAGTATTAATAATTCATGCAGTAGGGTTAGTTTTCAAGATCATCAACTTGACCTAAGAAAGGAAAGAGGAATGAGAGACCTGTTATATGTAAGAGTGAGGCGGTCAAGCATTTCACCAGCATTCTTGCTGGAGCTGTCCATGGCTGACATGCGTGCACCAAGCTCACTACAACCATTCTCTAAGACAGCATTAAAAAGTACCTGGGAAAGAAAAATCACAGAATCAAAAGTAAAACACAAACAAAAGAAGTTTAATTTCAATGGACATTTCAAAATCAAAACTTGAAAAGTTCATAACGTAAACATATTATCGGGTTTCAATAATCCAAGTAAACTTCATAAGAAAGTAGCCATCATGCAAGGCCATCCCTTTAAATTAATATTAATTAAATGCTAGATCAGTGATAGGACGTACGCATGAAAATTGGAACTCAGAAAGATTCTGAAGCACTTCAGATTTTGTTTCGCCGCCTTCTATCTCATACAAGTCCAAGTCACCAAGCCTTCCACCTGCTTCAGATTCCTTCTCAACAACCTAGTGCGAAGAAAAACAAACAAAAACTTTTTGGTAGTAAGGCCTTGCTTGGGAACATAATTCACATGCGCTGACAAACAATAAAATAATTACCTCAGGGGATAAAACTGTTGAAACTGTTGGTGGAAACGAGACAACAGAGTGAAACTTGTTGAAAACAATTCTTAAGGCATCAAATTCCACATTCTTTAAGATATCATCAGCAAGAACAGCAACCTGAACATAAACACTCAAAAAGCTTTAAAATAAAAATAAATTGACAGTATGACTGGTTATAAATTAGGCTGATAATTATGCATGAAACAAAAAGCTCGCTCAAATTGTAATCAACTCGAATTTAATTTACTTTGACTCGAATAAGACCTTCAAAATTAGTTAGATTCAACTCAAAATATACTTGATATATGACAGGCACATGCACATGCACACCATAGAAAAAATAATAATCTAGATTAATAATTTAAAATATTTAAAAAAATTTGATAGACTTAACTCAGATCAACTCAAAAATTCAAGTTGAAATCCCTCGCATTCAACTCAGCATGAACTGGGCTTAATTCTAAATCAAAATCTTTGATTTTGAAATCAGATCAACTCACATGAACTCGACTCCACGTCATCTTTGGTTATAAATGCAAATAATAGCATTTATTCTACCCTACAATTAATTTTCAGCTTTCTGGAATTATTTTGTCCATGCATTATGTTAAAAAAACAGCAAGTTTAACAGTTGTATGACATGCTAACCAGGGAATTCAGTCAGTTAATCGATAGTTTTGAAACTCTTTTGTTTTAGGCGCAGTGCCTGCGGAACCAAAGACCCATCTATGCGTCTTTTCATTGCTCCAACCCTTCAGAATGACAAAACAACACAGTCCAAAAGTTGGCCTTCAAAAGTCCTCCATAAGAATAATGGCCATTAAAAAATAATGAAGACTACAAAGTTCTAGTTGCCCACTTGACCGAAACAATAATTTTCCAATAAGTCAGAGCTCAAGTCAGCAAAGCTCTAGCAGCTGACATGATCAAATACAATCTCATATTCAGGTACGGTGTACCTAGTGCTTCTCTCAACAGGAAACAACAAGCATCTTTAGTTCTCTATTACAGGGGCCGGCTTCCTATAATGAAGCCAACCTATTCAAATTCACCCTCCTAGTATTTTAACCCCAAAGATAAAGCCGGGCAACTTCCAGCATAGAGTGAGGAAGCAGCCAAACCCTAGGAAAGGAGAAATTTTCTTAATTTGACTCCAAAGGAACGTTTCCACCAATTACCTTGATTTAGTATATCACTGAACCATCAGATCAATTACATAGAACTGCTGTAAAACAATGTAAGGGAAAAGCATCAATAGTTTGAGCACTGTTCCTACTTCCTATAATCATGCGCCTTCCAAGATGTTGTCTAAGGCTTAACTCCGTTGAAAAAAAAAAATAGTTTATGTTCTATGTTTGGATCCGATACAACCCTAGCCTTCTAACTCAGTTTGGTGCAACCCTAGGTCCCTAACATTCATGCTTATATTGAATTCTTAGATACGATGAAAACCTGAATTTCTACAAGAGTATGATACAAACTAGACATTCAACTTGCCTTTAACTAGTTCGAATTGACGTTGTGGATAAAATCAAACTATAAAAGCTTCTATAACACATGTAAAAGCTTTGCCCTTCTTATGAGAGCAAATTATGGGGAGTTTTTTTAATAAATTTCCCAAATAAAAGCATGTTTTACAAATTTTAAAACCGAACATCTGTATGATAGTCAATGCATCAGCTTACATTCAATGCTTGGTTTGTTATTCAATGTTTCGAATTTCAGCCAACAATAAAATAAATTTTAACAACATGAAGTAATTGAATAAAACAAAATATCTTACATGTGTGGTTTAAAGGATTCTTTTGCAACTCATATATAGTCAGCTGAACGTTCTAGAGTCTAGTATACTACTGTAAAAAATCTGCCCTTCGTCATGAGGTCAAACTATAGTAAGTTCTTTTTACATATTTCCAAAAAAAAAAGAAAGCAACTTTTCCATGCATATTTTAAAATTCAACATCGTCATGATATAGTCAAAAGCACAGGCTTACATCCAATGCTTAATCTATCATTTGAATGTTGTTTCAGAATTCAGTCTTCGATAATAAATTCTTACCACAAGCAGTAGTCAACAGCAGTATAACATCTTACCTGTGTATAATTTAAAGGATTCTTTTGCAACTCTGATATAGTCAGTTCAATGCTATTCTTTGAGTCACGAACCAATTGGGCCTTCCCCTTCTCACCCAAAACAACATATTTAGTTTCTTTTTCTGGGCCTGATAGCATGAGCACAATTAAATTAAAACAGACCTAAATTTAAAAATTACAAAATGGATAACGGCAATCTATACCTGAATACACTCTGGTAAGAGCTTTGCTCACTTTAACCGATGTGGAATTTATGCCCCCACAAAGACCTTTGTCAGAGGAAACAGTGATGACAACATTCTTCTTCACATCAACACCTACAATTGTAATCAAGTCACCCCCTTGAGAAAACAAGGATTTAATTTGAAATTGAAGCCATACACTAACACAAGCTAACAGAAAAGGCATATAAAACACAAACACAAAGTTGCATATCAAAAATGTGAAGGGAGTAGCAGCAATATAGACGTGATCGCGGGATACAAAAATATAGGCACGGACAAGTACACTTGAGTAGCACACGTGAACATATCCACAAAGTGTATGATCCAATGACTAGCTCAACTGAATGACGTGACATAAATTTTGAAGCAAATCTCTACTTTCAAATTTAGAAATAGAAGATGTCAGTTTATAGACATGCCGACAATTAGCAGATCTATGTGGTAGATGCTAGGGATATTGATGAGGACATCAGAACTTGGAGAGTCTATCAGAGACGGGGCCGACAATCTACGGCCATGATCACGCCGATTTATTTTTGAAACATTATATGTATTTGTTTTATTTGTTTGCATTTTCCGTTTTTACCCTTACTTAAGGGACTTGTCTTATGTAAGCCCTAGGGGCAAAATTGTCTTTTAGTTTTCTTTCATTGTATGAGGCTATTTATAAGCCCTTTATATTTCTTTGCAAAGTAATGAAAAATTATAATGAAAATTCCCGCATACATGAGTCTTGTGAGAGCTTAAGAACTTTAGAGAGAAATCCCTAGGTGAGGGAAACGGATCACCCACTAACCTCGGTAGCGTCCGGGTTCGTGGTTCTTCTTCCCTATCTTCTCTTTTCTCCTTCCCCTCCATTCCTAGCCGTCGGCCTAGGTATTTCCAACCCCATAGCCGCCAGACACCTTAAGTCCATCCTCCTTAATCAACGGGCCTCTCACCCCACCACCCCTTGCCGCCGGTCAACACCGCCTTAACCTAACACTCTCAGCAAGGAATAATTTTTCCCTCCCCTTCCCTTTATTTGAATTCAAATTGTAAAACCCTAATTCCCTCCAAACCAAAATCTGAAATCTAATTTCAGATTTTTGAAAAGGGGTTCCCTCCACCTTTCTACTAAACTTCTCTACACATGAATGGCGGATCCTGAAGTCGACCACGGACTCATCTACAACGATCAAGGTCAAATCGACGTTTTCAAATCACCATTCTTCGACGTTAATCCGGAGATCGATCAAATAGTGGAAGAGTACGTGGAGAGGATTGTGTACACACTTGCTGACGCCATCGAAGAATAAATCTCCTCTGTCTAGTGGGAGATCGTTGCTAAACATTGACGACGGTAAACCAATCTTCCAAATCCTGTATCTTCCTAGTTTACTTCTTAATTGTGATTATATTTTGATTCATGAAAATCATGCTAATTTTCCTCCGCTAAAGCCTAATAATTTTAGAGAGTTCAGTGAGTTGATCTTTTCGTAGTAACTTATCTCGTTGTTAATTAAGGGATTTTTGTTGAAGCTCTTATTTGTATGTTATGCTTGATTTAATGGCTACTCAAATGATCTTAGCTTGCATGTGTGTAGCTTAGCCTAAACTGAAATCACCCCACTCTTGTTTTACTTCATTGTTTTAATCGTTAAAATTGTTCTTAATCAAAGAACGTGCAAAATTTCTAACAAATATTGCTTCATCATTTTAGTCCTGCATCACCTGGTATTAGAGCATGATTTGCTCAAGTTGCATGTGCTAGAATTCATCTTAGAGTTTTAAATAACCATCTTTAAGCTGAATTAGTTGTGTAACATCGCATTTTTATTTTATTACGCATTGTTTGTTTGTTGTCCATACAACTTCTGCATCTTATCGCAAGCATTAGAAAAGTTCCCTATAGGATTAAGTGTTGTCCTTTACACCCCATCAACCCTTAGTATCTCGTAGTGTTTCCTAATGGACCCAGGCAGAACAATTAAACAGGACTTTAGATATGCTGGTAGATCAGATGAACAACATTAGTCAACAACTAACAGAAAACCAAGATGACCTAGTCGAACTCCGGAGAACTACAATTGAACGTTTCGACACATTAGATCGAGGTAGGAACCACCCTCCCCTTTACACACCTTCTAGACCTCCTTCCATGTACGGGGATGAAACCTTTCAAGATGAGGGACCACCTCGCGCCCCTTATCGAGTCCCCCAATATGGACATAACCTTAACCACGATCCTGACATATCCCTGATGAAGAACATTAAGATCGATGCCCCAACCTTTGATGGAACTCTCGATCCCCAGCTCTTCCTGGACTGGATCAAAGATTATGAATAGTTTCTTTAAGTGGTACAACATTTTTGAAGCTAAGAAGGTTAGTTTTGCCGAAATGAAACTCACTGGTAGGGCTAGCCACTTTTGGCCCAACTTAGAGAGCCTTAGAGAAGCCCGTAATGAGTATCACATCACTGATTGGTCGTCAATGAAGCGTGAGCTCAAGCAGAAGTAATTGCCTCCCTCGTACTTCCCCAGGCTCTTAGAAAGGTGGAATAGGTTGACTCAAGGCAACAAACCAGTCAAAGATTACATCGCATCCTTCAATGATTATCTGATTCGCAGCAAGGGGAGACATCTACTACCCCTGCACAAATCCTATCCATGTTCCGTACCGGGCTGCGCGAAGACCTGCGCAACGAACTATTTGCTCAAAACGTCACCACTCTTAAGAATGTCTACAATCTAGTCTTACATCTTGAGGAAACCCGTCCTCAACACCCTAGCGGACATCAACACTCTAGACCTGCCTATCGACCCTCCAGCGGTCCGACCCAATCCACTGCCAGGCCGACCCCTGGAAACCCAACCCGGCCACCTCCAGGTCCACCTACACCCCACACTGATTCTAAACGTAAGCCTCCCACCCCAAATACCCCTAGATCCAACCCAGGGACCAAGTGCTTTAGCTGCCTGGGGTATGGGCATATCGCCTCTCAGTGTTCTAGTCCCTATAATGTCACTATTATTGAGGAGATTACTAACAAGGAGTTCGAAACCGAAATTAACCAGATTCACTAAGTGGAAGACGATGGTGAATTCTTTGAGGAGGATGACGACACTGCTATCGTCCACTGTATCCAGAAGCTTGACCCCTCTCCCATCTGCGTGGTGAGATGTGCACTGTCCCAACCCGCTGTCACTGATGATTGGCGTAGGACCTCTATCTTCCACACCTACACCAAACTAAAATATAAGAACTGTAAAGTCATAGTGGATAGTGACAATTGCATCAATGTTGTCTCCTCCAGCATGGTATCTAAGCTTAGCATGCCTATTGTTCCTCACCCCAACCCCTACAAGGTAGCCTGGGTCAACTCCACTGTCTTAGAGGTGAAGCCTCATACCCATCTCCTTTGCTGAATATAAGGAGAACGTGTGGTGTGATGTCCTGGTGATGGATGTTGGACATATTATCTTAGGGCGTCCCTAACTCTTTGACAATGATGTCCACATCTATGGGCGCTCAAACATTTGCGTGTTTGAATATGCGGGCAAGAAGATCAAGCTTCTGCCATCGCAGCCTCGGGTCAAAGAGGACCCCAAACCCAACCCTGTGAAGCCTAAGAAGGGGTTGAACCTTGTAACTACCAAGGTTCTGGATTCTGAGATCGCCCAAGGTGCACCCCTGTACGCCTTGGTTGGCCGTGAGACTTCCACTGAGTCTGATGAGCCTATTCCCCAGGAGGTCCAACCCATACTAAGAGATTTTGTTGATGTCTTCCCCGATGATCTCCCTGATCAATTATGATGCATCTAGTTTTCTTAATTTTTGTTTTGATGTAATATGAACTGTTATATTTGTGTTTTCTATTTTTGTTTTATGTTTTTTTTAGCTATCCAATGATGGAAAACATCCCGTGATCAATGTGTAGGATTTGCTTGGCTTGCTTGACCTTGGGTGTGCCGGCTTTGGGGTTTTTTTTGGGCTGCTGCTGTTTTCGGTTTGGTTTGGGCTGTTTGGGTTGGAGCTTGCTTTAGTTGTCCTACTTGAGGTTATAGCTCATTATTGTTGGAGGCTCTTTAATGCATAAAGGTGAGTATTTATTTCCAAAAGGTATGGTGGAGTGTGGCTTTTCTTTTCCCCTTGCTGCCTTCTCGTTTTTCCCCTTGCTGCCTCCTCGGTTTCTCCTCTTACCCCTTCGGTTTTGGTGGTTTTATTGCTGTTTCCCATGGGTTTGCTGGACTTCTTGTGCCTGCTGCCTTGGTTGCTGGTTTGCCCCTTCGATTCCTTCCCATCTGGCTGGTTCCGTGGCCTTTTTGGCTGGTTTGCTGTGGGCTTTTGTCCTGTTTCCTGTGCTGAACTTTGGGGCTGCTGTTGGAGACTCTTGGCCTTTCATTTCCCTAAATCTAATTGGTTTAGTTGGAGGTGTTATGGCTGTTTGTTTTCCTTCTTGTGCCTATATATATGAGATGATTTTGGATGAGAAAGGTTGTTGAAAATTGTTTGGCAAAGCCACTAAACCTGAGGGTTTTCTTCTTGGAAAAGCTTGAGAGCTTGTTCCATCTTCTTTCTCCTCTAGGAAAGCTTGCGAGCTTCTCCTCCCTTCTTCTCGGCTTCTAACCCCTTCTTCTCTACGCAAGTTCCACTCCACCTGTATCCTTCTTCTGGTTCCGGTTGGTGTTAAGTTTGTGGCTGTTTTTTGAGGTGAATCGTGGCTGTTTTGTGGAGGATTGGTGGTTGTTTTAAGGTGACATTTGTGGGCTGTTTTGGAGACATTTTAATGTCTGGAGGAGTTTGGTAGAACGTTGGCCCTATGCCTTTGTGGACCCCTGGTTTGCAAGCTAAGCATTTTTCATTTTAATTTCCTACACCCGATGCATGTGAGGAGTCCGCTTGACGGATGTTCTGAGGATAGCGTTGTTTTAATTTAAATTTGTTCTTTGCTAACTTTCTTTTGTCTAAGGTTTGTTGGTCTTCGGTTTTCTGTCTAAGTTGAAGTGGAAGTCTTATTCTCTAGCCTATTTGTTCTCCAATTGTGGTTTTAAGTTGGAAGGTGAGTCTTTTGTTTCCTTTTCGTAATATTTCTCCTTTATTGGTTTTTGTTTTCAAGTTGTCAACATCAAATTACCACCCCTTAGAGACATCTAGCACGCTATAGACCTCGTCCTTGGAGCCTCCCTACCCAACCTGCCACATTATCGCATGAACCCCACAGAACATGTTGAACTCAAGAAGCAGGTGGATGAGTTACTGCAACGGGGCTTTATCAAAGAAAGCCTTAGCCCTTGCGTTGTACCAGCCCTTCTGACTCCAAAGAAGGATGGCACGTGGAGAATGTGCGTTGATAGTTGTGCTATCAACAAAATCACTGTTAAATATCATTCTTCTATCCCTAGGCTAGATGATATGTTAGATATGATGACTAGAGCCACTCTTTTCTCCAATATTGTTCTTAAGAGTGGGTACCACCAAATCCGAATACGACCCAGTGATGAATAGAAAACTGCTTTCAAGACAAAGATGGTATATACAAGTGGATGGTCATGCCTTTCGGATTGAGTAGTGTCCCGAGTACTTTCATGAGGATCATGACCCAAATGTTGCGCCCTTTTATGGGAAAGTTTGTTGTTGTCTACTTTGACGATATTCTTATTTATAACCAATCTGTGAGTCAGCACTTAGACCACTTAAAGCAAGTCTGCGAGGTCTTAAGGAAGGAACAACTTTATGCCAATCCTAAGAAGTGCACCTTCCTTGTGTTGACCTCGTTTTAGTTCGATTTGCCCTCGAGCGTCTTCGAGTCACTTAGTTGGACTCCATCGAGTCTAACTTAAGCTCGAATTGAGTCGAATTACACTCGACAAGATTTAATTAGCCTCGATTAATTTGTCTCAGCCCCGTCGGGCCCGATTTGGCCGTGATTGGTATTAATTTTAGGCTTAATTTTATTTAATTAAATTAGCTTGAAATTAGACCGAGCCCAAATAGATCCAAGTCGAGTCGAGTTCGGACCCAAGTTGTCCTGATTTCAGCCCAACTGGTTCAGCCTAATTCCAATTGAGGCTTCATTGACTTTCTACACATGAAATTAATTCCAATTTCAGCCCAACTGGTTCAGCCTAACCTTAGTTGGAAAGCTTTGACTCCAATTATTCAAATCAGTTTTGAATTTTAAAAACTTTCCCAAATAGAGTTCTATTTTAGGAAGGTTCCTTAAATTAAGCCTAGTTGAATTTTAAATTGGATTGGAATTAATTTCATCCTTCCTAATTTAAGATTCTAAAACAAGCAAGCTTTGATTTCCCCTCCCTCAACCCTATCCCACCCATCTATGCCGCCGGCCCCCCTCTCTCTCCAATTCCCCTCTCTTTCGAATCTCTCTCTCCCCCACATTAACTCCCCTCCCCCTTAACACCTCAATCAAAGCTCTCAGCAAGGAATAATTTTTCCCTCCCCTTCCCTTTACTTGAATTCAAATTGTAAAACCCTAATTCCCTCCGAACCAAAATCTGAAATCTAATTTCAGATTTTTGAAAAGGGGTTCCCTCCACCTTTCTACTAAACTTCTCTACACATGAATGGCGGATCCTGAAGTCGACCACGGACTCATCTACAATGATCAAGGTCAAATCGACATTCTCAAATCACCATTCTTCGACGTTAATCCGGAGATCGATCAAACAGTGGAAGAGTACGTGGAGAGGATTGTGTACACACTTGCTGACGCCATCGAAGAACAAATCTCCTCCGTCTAGTGGGAGATCGTTGCTAAACATTGACGACAGTAAACCAATCTTCCAAATCTCGTATCTTCCTAGTTTACTTCTTAATTGTGGTTATATTTTGATTCATGAAAATCATGCTAATTTTCCTCCGCTAAAGCCTAATAATTTTAGAGAGTTCAGTGAGTTGATCTTTTCGTAGTAACTTATCTCGTTGTTAATTAAGGGATTTTTGTTGAAGCTCTTCTTTGTATGTTATGCTTGATTTAATGGCTACTCAAATGATCTTAGCTTGCATGTGTGTAGCTTAGCCTAAACTGAAATCACCCCTCTTGTTTTACTTCATTGTTTTAATCGCTAAAAATTAATCATTAAAATTATTCTTAATCAAAGAAGCGTGCAAAATTTCTAACAAATATTGCTTCATCATTTTAGTCCTGCATCAAATATACACTTCCATGTTTACAAAAATTGTGCAAAAGGGCGCTTGAACAAATATTCCAATAGTCAATTCATGTTACCATTTCACTAGTGCATTCCAGACAAACTTATACTACATAATTCTAATTCAGCATTATGAAGGGCATTCTTGATATGGTCAACGCACACTAACATAGAATGTTTGCTAAAAAATCAGCATGGAACTATATCGCCGATATTTCCTAGTTTATAAGTTGCACCCATAAGGTAATTTAAGTTCTTACTAGAAGCAATAAATGTTATAATTATTGCCCTTTTCCGGTAATATTTTTTATTAAAATAATTGACTGACCAAGGGCTGAGAGCGACCTTACCGCTAATTCTATTGATTTGGGCAAAAAAACTATGCAAGTGATAAAGACAAAAAAAAGCATATTAGAAAATATATGGCTCCTGAATAAAAAATCAGAGAAATTGACTAATATTAATAAATTCTAGGAACAAAGGAGTTTAAAAATATACTAAGGCCATCTCCAAGAAGAGCAACAAATGGTTGCCACAAGCCCCTTGAGTTTTCTGTCTTAGTTTGAACTCCACGCAGCTTTGAGGCTGCGACCATCTTCATTGCCTTGGTGATTTTTTGGATGTTCCTAACGCTTTTCATTCTGTTTCTAACTGCAGATAATATAAACATTGCCACAAAAATAAAATATAGCTTCCAAATACAAGCCCAATTTGAATACAAAATAAATTAGTCCTGTGATTTTGAAGTATTTTTACCTATTTGAGTGGAAATTGAGCGTGCACCAAACAGGCATGATTCTCTGCTATTTCAAAAACGGTTAGTTGTCTTATATAGAAATAATAAGGAAAAAAAAGCCTGGACGAGCCTAATATATCTGGCTAAAAAAGCTATAAATATTCAAACATGTAAATAAGATAAAAGAAAATAAGGAGCAATGAGTAGAAAAACTTAATTAGGCAAGAAATAAAATCAATGTTGGAGAAGAAAATTAGGAAAAAAAGAACAACATACTTTGAAACAACTGTGAATGGATGGAAGCTATGATACACAAGAAAATAGAATGGGAAATTTACTTATTAAACAATATATTTTCAATTTGGATGTTGTGCTACATACTAAAAAGGTCATTAATCTGCAGGCTACAAATAGCACAGCCATAATACCAACTTTAGCACATGAAGCCTATTGCTCGAATAGATGGTATCAAAAATGGTTGAAGACAATTACTAAAACTGAACAGGAGATTAGCAACTATTAGGCAAATCAAATAAAAAAATAGTTACCGTCTTAAATGAATTTCAAAAAAGTACACAATTCCAAGATACACGCATCTATATTTTTTTACTAAAACCAACACTTTATTGGCACAATACAGTAAATTTTCTCAGTAAGCCACGTGTTAAATATTTCTATCAAACTTCTAAAATTTCATAGCTTCGGAACAGGAATTCAATATGCATGCATGCATTTCATAGGTGCTTGTGTCAGGAAGGTTACGAGTGCAGGGTCTGAGTTTGCCGGAGCGGGGATGATGTAGAACGGATATGGGGGGTGGGGGAAATTTGAAATTTAAATTTCAAATTAATTGGAAAAGGGAGGGAAGATAGGGTTAATTGTCTCCTTAATTGGGGTCTTTAATTAGGACGGAAATAATTAGGATAGAGGGGAGAGAGGGGCCGGCCAAGGAGGAGGGAGGAAAGATGTCCAGATTCGATGTATGTTGATCATAGCATTAAATGTGATGGGGTAATTAAATCTGAAATTAATTTTAGATTTAGAGGGATTGGAGGAGCTTCCTAAATTAGATCTATTGATTAGGAAAGGGATTTAAAATTCAAATTAATTTGAATTCAAACGAGAAACCTTCCAAGTTAATAAAAGATTAATTTATGAAGGTAATGAAGAGGCTATTTTGAATTTGAAAATTCAAACTTCTGGATGAAGAGGGGTTAGATATTAAGGAGGTGGGCCCAAGCAATTAAGTTAAGTGATTACTTAAATATGAAATTAATTTCATATTTAAGTTAATTGAGGGTTTTCCTAAATTAAATGAGGGGAATTTAAGAAGAATTTGAAATTCAAATATTTTGAATTTGAATTTAATTCTCTTCCTAAATTAGTGGGGCTAAATAAGGAAAGCATTTATGGTGGATTTGAATTCAAAGTCTGGAGGGAATTATGTGGCCGGCGGTTATGATGGTGGAGAAGTATATGGCCGGCGGCTTTAGGTGGTGGGGAAGAGGCTAGGGGTGAGGTGGTCGGCCAGCTATGGAGGTGGTGGGGTTTATGGCCGGCGGTTGATATGGATAAAATGGAGGTGGTTTGTGACTTTGGAGGGGTTTGTGGAAGAATCAGCCGGTGGCAAGTGGGGGGTTTTGGTCGGCGGTCAAGAGAGGAGGAGAAAAGGATTTAGGGAAAGAAAGATACAACCGTGAGCCCGGACACATCCTGCAGCTGACGGGTATTACGTTGCCCTTCTCCAAGGGACTTCAAGCCACGAGCCCGGACCCATCCTGCAGCTGGTGGAAACTCTGATTCCCTCCCATAGGAATCTCACTAACGTTCTCTCCCAAGAACACAAGTGCAAATACAAAATTTTATTAATAATCCATCATTGATCTAATACAAGAGAAAGGGCCTCTATATATAGGCCTTAAAAGAAACTAAAAGACAACTTTGCCCCTTGGGCTTACATAAGACTCTAAAATAAGGGTAAAAACAAGAAATGCAAAATTAAATCAAAATACAATTAATAAACTAAGATAAAAAAGGAGTGATCTCGGCCGTTGATCTTCGTCTCTTTCTGATGTAGAACGTACATGCATGGACGAAAAGATTAAGGAATTTGCACGCTTAGTATTTAGAGAACAAAATAATTATAGAAGTCAAGTGAGTTTGAACGACGAAGTAATAAACAATGAGCGGTAAAATAAGTTTAGGCCGAATTACATTCATAGAAATTAAGATCATAAAACAGTCAACTTATCCTTACGTTGCATACATGAATGATTTTCAACAATAAATCCCTAGTTTAACAACAAGATTAGATGCATTGAAGTCCATCACTCATTCCCTACGTTTACCAAGCTTTTAGCGGAGAAACATTAACATAACCTTTATGAGTCAATTGAAACCACAAGTTGAGGTAAGACTTAGAAAGTAAACGACTTGGAGGTAAAGGTCACTTGAATAGTAGTTTAATGAACCTAAGCTTCTGGACAGCAGATGACGTCTTTCCGGAGGGCTGGACGGTAAGGATCTTGGCTGGAATTTTCTGGACAGCAAGGATTTTGGCTGGAAAACTCTCTGGACAGCAGGGTTCTTGGCTGGAATTTTCTGTACAGCAAGGATCGTGGCTGGAAAACTTTCTAGACAGCAAGGTTCTTGGCTGGAACTTTCTATACAGCAAGGAGAAGTCTTCCAATAAAAATTCTGGACGGCAGTGTGGGTATCCGGACAGCAGGACAACCACTTATCTTTGCTGAAATTCCCTGGACAGCAAACAGTTCCAGGAAAAAAGAGAGGAATTGTGGAGGGAAACTTGGAGTGGCGGATAGGGTTGAAGGGGGTGAGGATGGGGGTGATTGGGAAGCTTTAGGAAATATCTTATTTAGGTATGGGAGGAAGAGAGGGGACGGCAGCAGTTGAGAGAATCGGATTGGTGATTTAATTAAGGAAAACTAATTTGAATTTGAACCAATCCAATTGAAGGAGAGAGGGAAAGTGGGATCAATTTTTACCTAATAGATTTCTTAATTAAGGTAAGAAATAAAGGAGAGGGGAGAGGGGGCCGACCCAATGGGGGAGGAGGGGAAGAATTTAATTATATTAGAGGTGGGCCCAAGCAATTAATTAGCTATTTGGTTTCAGAAATTGATTTCAGATTTTGAGGATTAGGAAAATTTCCTAAATGAGTTTTCTAATTTAGGAATAAAAATATTCAATCACATCTAATTTAAATTTAAATTACAATTAGATTGAAGAACCTTCCTAAAATAGAATGGGTAAATAAGGAAAAGGATTTGAAATTCAAATTCAAATTTCAAATAATTTTAGATCCTTTCCTTTCTTGATTGGTTTAATTTAGGAAGGGAGTTGGGTTGATTGAAATCATCATGAAGGAGGGAAAATGGTGGGAGGGCCGGCGGCTGGTTTGGAGGGAGGAAGGGGAACGGTGGGAAGTGGAGGGTGTTTGGCGGCTAAGGAGCAAGGGATTTGGGTGGCCGCTGGGTAGTGGAGGATAGGTGGGTGATCGGCGTGTGGAGTTAGGGAGGATGAGACCTTCAGCTAGGGAAAAAAAAGGATGACCGGCGGTGGTAGCAAGGGGAAGAGTCGGACCACGAGCCCCGGACGATTCCGGTGACTGGTGGGTATTGCTTTGCCCTTCACCAAGGGACTTTCTCCAAGTTCTCTCCAAGAACCCTCAAACTCTCACAAGAGAAAAACGCAGAATTATCATTCATTCATTGATTCAAAATCAATACAAAGCCTAAGGCCTCTATATATAGGCCTTCACAAATAAGAAAACAAAAAAGACTAACATGCCCTCCGGGCTACAACTCACTAAACTCCCCTCATAAGGGTACAATAGGAAAAACAGAAATATAAGATAAACTCATATATAAAACACACATAAAAAATTAAACTCTAGATCGTAGCCATTGATCTTCGATGTCCTCATTACTTTCATTGAGTAACGTCCACCGTCGGATGTCCGTATCATTCTCCCGGGGTGGAAAAGAGCTCAACTCCGTCGAGTTCGCACCCCGGACAACCATGCTCTGATACCAAACTGATGTAGAACGGATATGGGGGGCCTCTATATATAGGCCTTAAAAGAAGCTAAAAGATAACTTTGCCCCTTGGGCTTACATAAGACAAGACTCTTAAATAAGGGTTAAAACAAGAAATGCAAAATTATACCAAAATACAATTAATAAACTAAGATAAAAAAAGGAGTGATGTCGACCGTTGATCTTCGTCTCTTTTCATTGAGTAACGTCCACCGTCGGATGTCCGCATCAGGGGAGGTAGGTTTTTCTCTTTTGTCCTAGCCTCTGATAAAATGTGGAGCAATAGTTTGCAACCAAAGAATATAAACACTATCTAACTGCATGACAAAGAAGATCACTACAAGAACCAGCAAAAAACAAAATACCAAGGCCAAAACCAAATGTTTCCTTTTCTTATCAGCATATCAAGACCATAAAAAGTTAACACGGCAAAACACTTGCATCCGATTTAGTGCCATCAGAAATAAAGAAGAAAAGCACAAGGCGTGACATTGAAGAAAATAGGTTACATTACTCACTAGAGAGCATGCAATACTTTATCGAATAGATAGTCATCAACATACATAAATTCCCCAATTAATGACTTTGCTTTTGTTAGCATGGATTCTTGCAAGTTTGTATTTTGATTTATCATATGAAAAAGAAGACTTAGCTTTTAAATTTTGATTTTTCATATGAAAAGAAGAATAATATAACAAGTAGTAATCAACTATTCATTCTATAATTCGTTCATCCACCTTCTAGGAGAATGACCAAGCCAAAAAAACAATTAATTGCCCCATACAAAATAACATTAAAAAATACTAAATGGGAAAAAATATGGTGTCTCCTTTTGGACAAAGATGAAATAAAATAGTTGAATCAAATTAGACTTCATTCCAATCAATGCTGTTAATTAGATTATATTTCATTACAATCAATATTGCTTAAGGTTAAGCACTGTCTAAGCGTCACGACCAGGCAAGACCACAGTGCATCGCACACAAGGGTTATAGTTGAGCCAAGCCAAGTGCAACATGAATTGTACTTGACTTAGTCATAATAAAAGTTATTCATGTTCTATTCGATCTTGAGCCAAGCTTCCACATGTACACTCGTGCTTAGCATGTTATATTTTTCTATAATCGTAATTGGCATGTACTTGGCTTGAGTATATTAATCAAACAAGTATTTAAACAAAATAACAAACAAGCTACAATTTCAAATAAAATACTTTACTTCTCCTATTAACAAATAATTTTACAAATGTAAAACAAAAAGCAATTCAATAATTTTGGAATTAGAATCTAATTATTCAACATCAATTCAAAAAGATAATAAATAAGCCACAAGCAAGCTTGCTTGCAATCATATAACATAAATAAGTTGCACTTATGCCAATGATTTCTTACACTTATCAAGGTTTAACTAAGATCTAGTCAATATTTAGATTAAATCATGCCAAAAAAATTTTGGGGTGAGTAAATCTTACTCTTGTGCCATGAAATCATAAGAGTACTCATATTTATGGGATTTAAGAAGATTCATCTATTATGTCATTACTTCTTTCATGAACTCCTTCATAGCCCATTGGTTCCATTGATTTCTTTCCTCAGTGAAGATCAATTGCAATTTCCTCGCATCTATGCCATCGACCTCAAGAGTTAGGGGTTTAGGGATTTCAGGTGGGGTGGAAGGGGAGCAGACGAGGGGTTACAGCTTGAGAGAAACTGAGAATAGGAAATTAAGTGTTATGAATTAGGATAAGTTTATAATTATAATTTATTATTACTATTTTAATTTTTATCGCACACCTCCCATGAAGGTGACATTATTAAGATGCGGACAAGCGCCTTATCATAAAGGTCCTAGCATTGAGCCTTGCCTAAAATTGAGTGATAGGAGGTAATATTTTAAATTCTGAAGATATGTCAATTTTTTATGATGATCACTGGACATGAGATTATATTAAAAGAACATCTAAATAGAGAAATAACTCAATAAGCAACGCAACCTTGGAAACAAGCTGATCAAATGTAGGAGCAAGGACTTAAGTTATAGAATATTAAAACACGAAGATAAAAACATTGAGATTAAGAAAATAAGGTAAGAGGGTCATAAATGGAGGGCCACAAATTCAATCATAGAGACGGCTACATTAATGATAAGTAGATGAAATCTATATTAGAGAGTATTAGATTATCCTTGGCCCTACAATATGGAAAACATAAATATTTTAATTGTAATTATTAAAATAGTCTATTTAGCTAGTTTTTATGCTTTGAATGAAATGGAGCTTGAAAATTTATTAATTTGGCTAGAAATTTTTTATGTGATGATTATCATTCAATAATCTTCATCATGATTAAATAAATTTATATGATAGAACTACTTCTTTAATTTGAAAATTCACCCGGACAAGCACTAATTATAATGCCTAACACCTTTGGTATTGTGCCATGATATCGCCATAAGTGCACCAGACACTTTTAATAAAATTGATTCCAACTTCATAGCATACTAAATTGCAAAAACTATTACTATTTTACCTAAGTTAAATAGCCAAGTTTCCTATGGATTTTGATAACACATAAAGTTTTGATTCTGTTATGACCCAAAAACGAAAAGAAAAAAAACATAAGAATGCAATTATCATTCCATTATAAAGTAAATTTCAAACAAAAATAACTCAAACCCATGAGACTTTGCTCTCTATCAAGTAGTTTGTGAGATGGGTGCCATGCTATTAAATCCATTTAAGCTCGAGGCCAATTATATATATATATATATATATATATATATATATATATATATATATATATATATATATATATATATATATATATATATGATCATGCTTTAGTTTAAACTCTAAAAATAAAAGATTCCTAAACAAAGGAGATCATTGCAAGGTCAATAAGAATTAAGAATTACCATGAAATGTGAAGCAAGTGGATCATTGAATTAGGATTATGATTGAATCCCAAAACCAAGTCCTAAAAGAAATAAATTACAATCACACTATGATCTAAAAGCTAGATTATCCTACACACACTAAGCTCTATGGCAATTAGATCACATGTGTCTTCCTTGTCCCTTGGATATGGTTCTACACAAAGCTCTCGCGATTGAGGATTATGTTCACCTTCCTTATTTATCCATTGCCTATCCTACCATTCAATGATGAAACTACAGTAGCACAGTGGCGATAAGAACATGTGTCTTCCTTCTTTCTTGTCTCTGGGTCTTCTGGTTGCGATTGGGATTAAGGATTTCAACCATTGCCAGGGAATAATAACTCACATGAGTAATTAGTTAGCATAATAACAAAAAAACAACCTAATCGGTTAGACAAGAATTTCTTAATCATCAACAAATTTCCCCTAGGTTTGTGGAATTTATAATAACTATTATGCTATATTCAAAATTGTTATTAATCCAACTATTAAATAAAACTTACTTAACTTAGCTTTAAAATTATCCTCAGATAATTGTTTAGCTTTTCTCAACGTATCTTTTTACCAATCTGACAAATCAACTCCTCTTTCTTAACTTATTCTAGCTTTAGAAGGCTGGAGGCTGAATTAATCCTCAACCAAATAGGCCCAGGTGTTCTAAATTGCTCGGGCCAAGAACGTGTCATACTCTTTCAGATATATTTACAGGTCATTGGTCAGTAGAGAGATACTTAATAAGTGCCTAAAACATGCACTCCGAAGGAATGTCGTCAAAATGGATGCTATGAAGAATGTCAGGATCGGTTAGCATTCCCTAAGCTTCAATGCCAATGCAATCAGAAAAGCTAATTGAGCCTCAACAATTGTCAGCTTTCACAAACATAACCTGATGCTGCTCTGGAACTCCTACGCCTCGTGATCACCAGAAAAAGATCGAATCGAATCAAACAACCTAACAAATATAACTACAGACCAAATGGGCAGAAATGTTGGGGATGATTTATCTTACTCGGATGAGATCGCAGATCGAGCGGTTATTGGAGTGGAGGAGGCCGATGAGAGCAGAAACCGCCTCCCCTCCCTGCGCAGAGCCGCCATCGCCATCCTGATCACGAAAAAAAAACAGGTAAACTTCTACTTCAAACCCTAGGCGCTCGATTCTGGAGCTCCGAACGGTAAAACTTGCAATACGATTGGCGAATAAACTTGAATGGTTTTTGTGGAAATGCCCAATGAATTATTAATTTACAACTCTAACCTTGTCTGTTTGACATTGGCGGGATGAGATCTTTGCATAAATGCCCCGGATTGAAAAAACTTTTTAATATCTATGTATTTTATATCGGAATAGAATTTATGCAGCATTAAAAAACTAATTTATCAAGTGTCAATATTTAAAGTAATATTCAAATGTATAAATTTTAAAATTATATATAGGGTCATAGGAACTCTAATTTCAATAGATTTACCGTCAAAATAAATAGCTCAATGAGCTAATGAGCTGATGACATCGAGAGTGATTTGACTCAAACCTAAACAAGCTAAAATTAGGCACTTGAAATATAATAGAAATTTTAATTAGAGATCACATGATGTTCTAAATTTTACATGTTTATAGCCAAATCAACGAGCCTAAAATCATTTAATTTTGATGACATTAAGACACTTCAATACTAAAAAAATAGAATATAATCAAATGAAATAATACAAATCATCTGATCTAGAAATATTCTAACCAAGCAATAGTAGGCTCATCAGACCTGAATGTTATTTAAATCAAGCAATAGTAGGCTCATCATATTCATCTCATCGTAATGCTCATTTAGACTACACGCACGCACAATTTTTGTAGATCGATAGTAGGCTCATCATATTCATCACATGATTTTCTAAATAAAGACATATATAACACATATATTACTACAAAGTGTCAAATTCTAACCACGTTTATATCATCATAAAGTGCCCGTATCTAACCACATTTATATAACTATCACATAGGTTATTGAAGATCAACATGATTGAACCATTTTCATCTAGCAACAACAAGCATATTTTCAAATTGTAATAATGAATTTAAGCCACCAAGCTTTGTATTGATCTTCAATAGCATATTCATTAAAATTAACAGCACATCCATTGAAAGCAGTATGATGCCTCTCTGTATGCATGATTAGTATATGCATAATCATATATTGCCAACTTAGTTCTCATATCTAATATGATTATATCTTAGTCTTAAATGGTTGAAAATGTATGCTGATTTTTATCAACCACAGATCCAAACTCCAATTTTATATGTAACCGTAATATAAATCTACATGCATAGCAAGACAACTCAAATGAGTTCATCTTAAAAGAGAAATGAAGCGCACAATAATATATTAAAAATTGACTCGCTTGATCAACCTTGCTAAATGTTGTTTGTACAACATTTTGGAGTTGATCAAGACTTCTTGGACCATAATTGAAGCATCTTTGAATCATGATCGAAGCTTCTTCAACTATTTGTTCGATTGTGGTCCTAAAATATAAATAAGCTTTTTAGAGCAATATTCGAACCTAGCCTTATATCTAATGTCCTCATAGGTGAGTATTGTCTCATAACCATCCTTTGTGAACGAGAATAGTTAGAGAAGAAGAATGCATTGAGAATATGTTGGTTGGATCAATTTCTTATATAGGCTTCGTTTGGGACAGTTTTTTTATTGCTTTTAAAAGTAATTTTTTAAAGTAATGTTTTAAAAATAATAAAAAAATTATGTCAAACGAAGTTATAATAGACTGCTTATATAAATAAAAATGTTCTTGTATATGCAAACATTTTAATTTGAAGGAAATTTTGCGGCATAATTTTTAAGAGAAAAAAGTAAATATATTTTTCTACGTTTGAGTATTTTGAGCCCATGAAAAAATAAAGCCTAAAAATGAGCTTCAAAACAATTTTCTCAGAAATTATTGGGCTAATAATCCTTTTATCGCTACCATTTAATTCTCGCTCTCCTTTTCGTTTTTCCATTATGCGGACAGGTATTCCCTCGTGCGACCGTCTTCCCAAACGCGCCGGTTTTTAAACCCTAGAAACAGCATCGAAAATTGCAGATACAGTCAGAGAGAGACAAGCACCGTTGTTCTCAGTTTCTCGTTTCCGGTGGCCATGAACGAATCATCTTCTTCTACGGGGCTCAATCAGTCAAAGAGACAACCGGTTAACTTATTTGGCAAGCACCCTTCTCCTTATCTTTTGCTACTCTAGCTTTCCTTTTCTTTCCATTTGAAATCATTGAAGTTTCAGTTATTGAAATAGAGATATATCCACGTCACTCTATAGAAATTATCCGAAAACTATAAGGAATCGTACACTGCTACAAGGAGATTGAAAGCTCTGGGTTTACTGCTGTGTCTCAAATTTTGGTCTGTCTTTCAACCCTTGCGGAACATGTAGTTTTATGATGGATAGATAAAACTCATAGAAGGCTGGTCGTAATGATAGAAATCTGCAGCGTGATTCAACTACGAGATTTGCGTATGTCATTTGTTATAGGAGAGTTGGTTTTCATGATAACTTTTTATCTCTCTCCGGCGCTCTTTACCGGTGGCTATGGAGTCGTCTGCTTCTTCCACGGGGCTCAACTTTCAAAGGAGACCACCGGATTGTTCCTTTGGCAGCTGTTGTTCTTTTCATTGACTGTTATAGGTTTTCTTTTTCTTTCCATTTCAGATATTGGAAGCTTAAGTTAGGACAAATTTGTTTCATTGTAATGTACGGAGGTGACGGAATCCCGGTCACAGAGTGAGTATAAGCGTTTGTTTGACTGGAACCGCTTAATTGGAGTTCTTATTTTTCAAATTAACATTAAAAAATAAATAAAAAAATGTGTTTCAATCATGAATGCAAGGAAACAACCAACAAATTTACCTTTTTATTCAGTGACATTAGAATGAATTTAAAATGATGGGATTTATATTCAGAACAAAACTTTTACCTATAATATAATAATAATAATAAAATATTGAGAAATATTATGGGTGAGGATAAAAATGAAACTTACTCCATCATGGTCAAATACATAAATTGAGTTCTTAGGAAATAAGTTCATGTTAAACAAATAAATATTATCGTAACTCACTTTAATGCGCCTCATTTTCGAAATTAAGAACTTTCAAATACTTACAGTCAAAAAAATTGGCCCTTCAACTATATATGCTTAAAAGCTGTCTTTAATGTTGAGCTCATTTGACGGTCTAATAATATCCAATCCATGTGCTGTTAATTGACGGACAAGTGTAAAAGGCATATAAATGCAAAATGAGGAGATTGAGGGATATTGTTTCACTGCTATCTTAATTTTTGGGTATCTATCTACCTTGTGGCTTAATTATAGTACATTGTTGGAACAAGCAATTTTAAGATGGATATGTTTCAAGTTGCATAAATAGAAGTTTGCAACATGTTCTGTATATTAGATTTTCTTGCATTATTTCCATAGGAGAGTTGGCTCTTATTAGAATTTTTAGGAAATGTGGATACATGTGTCAAAGGCACAAAATAGTGAGCGTTATAGCCCATAGTGCAGTGTAGAGCACTTCATGTGCTATTTAAATAACAAGGCACTAGAAAGCAAAATTGTGCTTGTAATGTGCGCTATGGTTTATAGAGCGTATATCTCACACTTTTTAATTATTATTAGTTGTGTATTTTCTTACTTTATTGCTTGCACTTTATTTTTTTATTTATTTAATGCTTAAAATTGCTTAATGTAGTTTGGTCGACTGCTAGAAATGTTTTGTTTTGTATTATTGCTTTGAGTTTGTTTGATTATTGTTGTTTAATTGTTCAATTTATGCTACATTCATTAGCCAGAGGAAATGGAAAATTGTCAAAATTTTAGTAAAAATTTTCTCAAAAAGGGTCAACATTGGAAATATTGTGCTTTTCATTAACTTTCACACAATATCATGTTCAGTTTATAAGATGTTGATAATTTATTTTGCATTAATAAATAATTTATGATATTTTAAAAATTTGCACATTTTTTTAAATAGCATATGTGCTATGCAATGTGATATGACTTCATAAGGCCTTTGCACCAGAGTTTTCTATTCACTTCTAAAATGTTGGGGTGGACATTGAGATTGATTTGAAGGACTCTACGTCTTTATTATGTGGCTTAACTATGTTTATAAGTTTTATAGTATGGAGAGAGTTTGGCTGGGGTGCTTTAGCTGGGGCTTTTGGGGAAGGCATGATGCACCCGGTTGACACTGTAAAGACAAGGATTCAGAGCCAGGCTATAATCACTGGGAATCAAGGGCAAAAGAACATATTGCAGATGATCAAAGCTGTTTGGGCTTCCGATGGTATAAAAGGTAGATCTTTGATCTTAGTAATTTCATATAAGCTCGACTATTATTGTTGTATGTCCTATGCTTTTTTGCATTCTACCAATGAACCTAAACTTCTGAATAAACTAATCTCATTTTATGGAATTGCCCTGTTGTTTAAGGAGGATATTATACTTCTTATTTCAAGTCCCTTGTGCATAGGGTTCAACTATTCATACTTTTAAGTGGATATAAAGTTTTAAGCATTTCATGGCCAACATGCCTTGCCATCTTGATTACCTTTGCTTGAAGGAACACACACTATTTTAAAGCCGATTTGTGTTCATCTCTTTCTATTGAATACAAATTTCTTGTTGCAATCATGTGCATAAATTTTGTTTATGGATAAAGTTTTCATTTGTGCATTTCTTGGGATTGCTATAATTTCAAAATATACGACCATTTTTATGCATTTGGTTTTTCTTTAGGATTTTATCGGGGCATCACTCCAGGGGTAACAGGATCACTTGCCACAGGAGCAACATACTTTGGTGTTATTGAATCTACAAAACAATGGATAGAGATTGTGAATCCTAACCTTGGTGGCCACTGGGCACACTTTATTGCTGGAGCCATTGGTAAGAAATATTTTTCTCTTCAAATGCTTCAAAGATTATATTCATTGATATGATCCTCCAAAAGCTTAGAAAAGTATTTTCTTTTTTTTTCGTTCTTTTTTATGTTTAATTAATTGATTTGAGATTTTTTCAAGGGTATATGTTTATTATATTACTTTTCACCTTGTTAGGATCGAAAAATTATGCACGTAACATACCTAAGCGTATTTTTATCTTGTTTTTTCTTTTCTTTTCATAATATCAGTTTAAAAATGATTTGGAATTCAAATTGGATTATGGATAAGGAACTTATTTTATGAGGATTAAATCTATGCTTTGATTGTACTATAACAGAAGAAACATTTCCACTTTTCAATATATATCTTTTGGAACAATGAAAGTGAACATTCATACGCCTGTTATTTTTCTTTTATTGTAGGCGACACAATTGGCTCATTTGTGTACGTTCCCTGTGAAGTAATAAAGCAACGGATGCAGGTTCAAGGGACAAAAAATTCATGGAGTTCTGCAGTGCTAAAAGAAAATTCCTCCCAAAAATGTGGGGCACAGATGTATGGTTACTATACAGGAATGTTTCAGGCGGGCCACTCAATTTGGAAGCAACATGGCGTAAAGGGATTATATGCAGGGTAATGTTTTTTTAACAATTTCCTTTAAATCCCTTCAAAGTTTCAACATGATCACTCTTCCACTCCCTCTTTCTTCCCTCCCAGGATCTCTTTGTCTCTGTTTTCCTCCATTTTATCTCTTTTGCGCGCGTGTGCGTGTGCATGCATTCGCATGAGTCGTTCTGCTTTTGTTACGACTATTCTTTGACGATCTTCAATCGTCTGATTTATTTATTTCAGGTTTTTTTCATCCTTATCTCAGCATTCAGGGGACTTACAACAACAACAACAACAAGCCTTTATCCCACTAACGATATAAATTTATTGTTAGCTCAAATTTATTGGATCTTTGTTTTATCAGAATTTTAGCCATTTCATCATTTAGAAAACTATGTGATCTAGATACTAATATAAATTCTTATTTCCATTCAATTAAATTTGTGATTCAAAATAAAAAAAATTTTGTTGCATCTTCACGATTGGTTTATTAGTTTAGTATTTGTAGCACGATATATTTTTCAAATCATTTTGTATATTTTCTTAATTTATATTTAATTATTTTAAAATATTTTATGATAATTCAAAGAAAGATATTATGCAGATATTGCAATCCAATAGATTATTTCAAGAAGACAATGGTTGAGAGGCATTAGATTTAGGATCCTCTCTAATTTTTGCACTTTAAGATGGTAAAATTAGCATCTTTTTCGGGGAATAAAATTTGCACTTTCTAAGTAGTAAGCTTTAACCGAATTGCTTTACAAAATATTAGGTGGATTTTGGTGTTTCAATTGAGCTAGGTTTACTTTGGTGTTTTAGTTGAGCTAGGTGGATTTTGACGTTTCAGTTTACGTTGAATGTAGGGTGATTTATGGTCGAACTGTGAGTCACATGGCGGTGGAGCTAGAATTCATAGTTAAAGCCTTTGATGTTTGCTCAACATTGACATGATTTGAGGTCTACAAGCTCCCACAAGCTCTCGACTAACGAGATGTGTGAGTGATGCAATCTAGGTTCTAAAACAAGTAGGAGAACACTAGGAATACAACTGACAACGCTCCCTTTCAATATAACATAAACATACACAAATATTGGAAATTAAGTAGGAAACGAAACTTAGAAAATTGATAAAAGTCACAGAAAATAACCAAACAACTAAATTAAAATATCCTCAGAACAACATTGTAAGGTCACCTCATATGCAAATCACGAAAATAGAGAATGATGCTCAATAGAAAAATCAAACCAGTGGTTCGCCACAGAAATTATGATCCAGCTCAAGTCGGCGCTCCTCCGGCAAATACCAACAAACGGGGCACAACAACACCTTACACTCACAATATTTGGAGAAGAAAGATACAGGTGGAAGGGAAGCCGTGGAGAGAAGATTAGATAGAAGATCGAGACGAAATAGAAGAAGTAAAGTAGAAGAAAATAGCTCGCAAGCTAAATAACCCGCAGGTTTTAGTGTGATTACACCAGCAACAATAACCACCAACCCCTTCCGGCAGCATAACAACCCATATATATAGCAGAAGAAGGGGGAAATGACCATAAATTGCTTACTTAATTATGCCACCCAAACAACCAATAGAAGCCTCTCACGTTAGCCCATTTAATGAGGAGTTAATGCATTTAGTATAAGAAAACGACAATGTTAAAACTAAACAGCCAACAGCAAGGGAAAAACAGGCCAGCAGCATGGGGAAAAACAACTAGCATAGGGAAAGCCAACAGCAAGGAAAACAAGAAAGTATCATGGGGAAAAACAACCAGCATAGGGAAAGCCAACAGCAGGGAGAACAGGATAGCAGCATGGGAAAAACAACCAGCATAGGGAAAGAGTTGGGCCAAGCCCAATAAGCAAAACAACCCAAAATAAATACCTAACTAACCACCAAAGAAGCTAGATCAACATAAGTGGAAACCAAAGGAGTGAAACTTCCTAAGAGCACCAAATCCAAGCATGATCATGTTTTGTTTTCTATCATAGGGCCATACAAAATAAACTTATATAACATCCAAAAATATAAGGAAAAAAGAAATAAAATAAAAGGCATAAATGATAAGATATGAATGCATCAATTCTCCCATGGTGGAAGAATCTCATCTCCTGATGAGAATGCTTCATTCATCCGCTGACATACTCAACTGGCACTAATGCTGCTAAATCATCATAGTTGTCCAACGATAACTATACAACAAATCATAACCACTAAAGCTTAACTGTCGTATCACATCTTTGTTGTACTTTATCCTTCACTAAGCCTATATAATGTAGTCTTCTTCCTTTATATTATATATGAAAGAAATGAAATTAATTTTATCTTACCTTTACTCTTCTTCTTATCTTCTTTCTGTATAGTTATTTCTTTGTTTTATCATGGTATTAGAGTATCTGGCTTAATATCTTCGACCTTCTTCTTCCCATTTCATCTTGTTACAATGGAACGCTCCGACACTTCCCAACTTCATGAAGATTTCGCTTTATTGCTCGCAACCAGTACCACCATACGATTTTCTCTAAAATTTATTTTGGCCAACAAAAATATAGTTACCAACCAGCTCAACAATGAAAATTATGCCATATAGAGATTTCAAATGCTCAAGCTATTCACGACTAACAATTATGTTGACTTCCTTGATAGCTCCATCCCTCGTCCTACCAAGTTAATCACTAATGCTAATGGCTCTCTCTCCTCCAACCCTCCCAATAGCTATTGGGTTCTCACCGACCAAACCTAGCAATTGCTTTCTACTCCACTATAACCTTACCAATCCTACCTAATGTCCTTAACTTTGGCGCATGCTTCGCAATCTGGACAACCATTGAAAAAAAATCTATGATCAATCAATCACTCTTGTTTCTTCCAACTCAAAAATGAACTCCACCAAATCTCTATGTGAAACCACTCCATAACTCAATATCTCTCCGAGATTAAAATCTTGTTGTACAATATAACATCCAAATCTCAAATAGACCATGAAGATATCATTCTCCACATGCTAATATCATGCTTTCAAGATTGCAATTTGCACCAAACTCACCCCCATGAGTTTGGATAATCTATACTCTCTCCTCAACAGTGAGGAAATTAACATAACCAAATAACAATACATAATCTTCACTGTCAGATCCGCACATTGCTCTAACAACTAATAGAGGACATGCTCATTGACAGCCCAATAGAGGTCGGGGTCAAGGCTTCTTAGAAAGAATCAAATGCAACAATAACCATTCCTTCTTAAACAGAAGCGACCGCATGCAAAGTGCTCATATTGTTTGTCAAATATGTGGTAAAAATGGTCAGAATGCCCTAATCTATTAGCATAGAACAAACTACAAATACTCTTCACCCCTCCCTCATAGGCTATGTCGACCTCTCCACAAATGGTATCCCCCGATTGGGTTTAGATTCGACATCCACCACTCATTTAAAATATGTTTTAGAACAACTTCAACTATCCACTCCCTACCAAGGCGTTAACTGAGTTCTCATTGGCAATGGTTAGTCCTTACCCATCCTCAATGTCGGGTAAGGTATGTTACCCACTAGGGGTGTAAGTAAGCCGAGCCGGCTCACGAGTCAACTCGAGCTCGAGCTCAAAATTGAGCTTGATGAGGCTGATTGAAAAAAATATAGTTTTGAAAAGGGTTTAATTTTCTTTGGGAAAGTTAAATTTCTGGAATTTAAATTTTATAATCGAACACTTATTATGAATGATATATCACCTCAAAAGGTGAACATATCGTTCTCTAACAGGTTCAGATTACAAATCTTTGAATTTATCTGATTATTATAATCAAACTCAAGGAGAAACAATATATGATCCCGAAGGATAAAAATAATGTTTAATCCATTGTTCGACTACAATAATTGAGATAAGAGATCACTAATTTCATATTTAAAGTTATGATTGTAATTGATATATCTATCCAGAGAAAGAAGATATCAATTACTATCGATAGTTCAAATATGATGATAATGATCGTAAAGTTTGAATTTCCCAAAGATAATCAATTGAAGGTTTTGAAAACTTGATTTTGAAATCTGGTCTGGGTTTCTAAATCTCCTACGAGCGCAAGCCCTCGTAGTTAATTACATCGTAGGAAACCAGAAAATTTTCTACGAATACTCTCGATTAAAATAGCGATACGAATTTTATTTAAGAGTTCAAAGATTGATATCAAAGGAGGTTAAGGACTTGAATTTTCAAATGGGATTGGATCAAATTTGAGCAGTTATTTCTGGAGTCAAAGGAAGAAGAGTAGGAGGTGTTTTGAGATTCTGAATTGCTTCAGAAACACCCCAACCTATCCTAAGTGTTGGGCTTGAATTTGATTGAAAGAGATATTTAGTTTGAATGATCTATTTTATTAGAAAGTGGGAATTAGATTCCCGGAAGATTGAGGTCTTAAGATTAAAGACATGCCTCAGAACCTAAGTCTAAAATTGGGTACTGAAAATCAGTGACCCGAATCCTAGCTAATGCAATACAATCTGGACTTACCCCGGCCTGGATTGGGGAGCCAGCTAAACCACCTAAACGCTTTAAAACCATGAGTCAAAGTCTTTAAATGTAGAGTGGCTAGGGAAATTGATTAAGATTGGTTTAAAGAGTTAGGGTCGACATCTAGAGCAGATCCTAATGGACCCCTTAACATATGTTGGGTTAAATGCTTAAGCTAGAAATGCAATTAAAGATTTAGACTCAATTTTTAATTTGTATCTAATGCAATGCATGCTAGTTGACTCGATAAAATGCTTAAATCAAAATGAAGCAATTTTAAAATAGGCTTAAAAAAATAGGTTTTATCCTAGAGATTGCACAACATCCCCTTGGACAGAACTGCACCCTAATAGGTCAGGTGGTCTGCCAGAACCCGCAGGCGGGGAGGTGCCTAACACGGATGAGAAAAGTTAATATGTATGCATGAAAAACTCCTGGCGAGTCCGGGCTTACTTCTTAAGAGCGTTAGAGTTTCTATCTGAGCTTAAAATTTTTAAATTTTGTTTAAGTAGAAAAGGTTGATGACCGTACCCTCACGAGCCTCCGATCGGGTTCCAGGCTAAATCAAATACGACATGCAAGAACGCCAAATAAACTATTAAAAGCATGCTGGTCCTTAATCGCAATCAACACATCAATCAAATTAATTAAATAATTAAATCAATTAAATAAATGCTCAAATTGAAAGTCCATGTGGCAAGTGCCACTTAATTATACAACCCAGGGTCTGCAGGAAAGTAAAGTGGCCGGGTACCACTGACTACAACCCGGATTCTACTCCTAAGACTCAAGTGACTTTGAGATTTGAGATTCTTCTCGTTCTTCACTTCTTCGTCTCCTTAGAACTCCTTGGATCGTCGGGTCTGGATATCCAAATGAAAAGAAACTCCCCCTGGATAGGGGTGTTATCTTTTCTCTTTGGATACTTAAACTTCATCCTAATTTGGATCTCCAAATGGATAGGAACTCTCCCCTAAGGGATGTTCCTTCCTCTTTGGATTCCAAATTGGATTTTAAATGTCTCAATCTCAAAGTACTTTAAATAATACAACTCAAAATCAAATCAAATTACATTAATGAAAATTAAAACTCTAGACTCAACAACCTGCAAGGTTATCCTAATAATAAGCAGTTTATATTTGACATCCCAAGCAGTTAATATATTTGAAATTTAAATGCTCAAACCAGCCACACTTGGCCATGCTCTTTTTGATTTAAAGGGGGACTTAAGCATGCTTAGCACCTGTGCAATTTAACAATCATGATTTATTTTGCCCCCTTTAATTTATGCCCTGTATGAGCATGGCCACCTGCATAAGATTGAATTAGTACAAATCGTTCCTAGCCTAGGGGTAGATCTAATCGTGCAATCAATCACATCACAGAGTGCATTAAATAAATAAACAATCACATCAATTCTACTACTAGCAAACAGCATGCAGTAAAAGCTCGAAAACCCGGCACACAGCAGAAAAGTAAACACCGGCCTAGCCTAAGATTAGAGTTGGTTGTCCTAGCAAACCATCTAAAGTGTGTGAGGTAGGCTGTGTGGCTTTGATGTGTCCTAAATAGGATGATTTGATTGAAGTTGTTTAAAGTTCTAGTTGGTTGAAGGCTTAAGGGAAGATTTAATTTGAATTTAAATATTAATGACTTGAAATTGATTTTAAATTTGATTTTAATTGTTTATTGGATATCACCTTTGTTTCACACCGAGGCCGTGAAGTTTATTTCACCATCCTTGGGGCTAATTTAATAGCCTCGTAGGCCTGGGTTACCCAGTGGTACCCTGATATAATTAAGTGATTTGAATTTGATTAAGGTTTGAAAGTTGACTAAATTTTAATTAGAATTGATTGGTTGCTGGTTTTAAGTTCAAATTAATGTTTTCTGGAATTTTGAATGATTTATTGAATTTTGAAATTTTTTGGATTATTTTAATCATTTAATTAAGGGGTTAAAAAAAATGACTTTTTGATTTAAAGTGTTTTCTGGAAATTTAATATTTTATTAAAATACTAGACCTTAATACAATCAGTTAGACAGTAAGTACATCAAAATTGGATTTTTCTATATTTTATTATGAAGATTTGAAGTTTTGACTTGAATTTGAACTAAGTTTGATCAAAAGTTGACTTTTTCAAAATTGATTGATTTCTGGAAACTTAACATTTTTAATAAATATTAGACCTTAATATGAGTTGTATGCCTTTGAGTTTGCTCAATTTGGAGTTCATTTGAATTAGTTATGAATTTTTGAAGTTTTGAGTATTTGATGAATTATTTAAATTGTTTAATTAGAGCCATTTTTATGATTTGAATCCAAATGATCTCCAAACTCCTTGAAATCAACTCCAAAGGTCAGGAATGACCTAAGGAGTGATTTCCAAGTGTTTGGAAATTTTCTGGAATTTTTAATTATTTTTAATTAATTAATTTAATTAAATTTCAGATTTCAATTAAACTTAATTTTGAAGTCCAGTCAAGGGGCTTTTATTTTTCATTGATTAAGGGTTTAATTATGATCAGTTTGAGGTATTATTTGTAATTTTTGGATTTAAACTTGATTTATTAGAATTTCTGGAAGGCTTAAAGGCTTAATTAAGGTTCAAATTTGATTAGGTTAATTAAGGGACTTAATGATCTCAAAAGTCAGTGAAAATTTTTCTTGAGGTTGTATGTGTCACTAGGTTTGAATGTTCAAAGTTTCAACTCAATTGGAAATGTATCCTAATTATTAAAATTTTTCTAAGTTCTCTAAACTTAGGTCCTTAATTATTATCCTTAATGATGTCACTAGATTTAAGTGGGTTTGAATCAAAGTTTCTAACCCTTGGACATACATGTAAACATATCACAGCAATAATGTGTCCTAATGCTAAGCATATAAAGAATTATGAATTTTTAAATTTATGGGTCCAAAATGAACCCATACATTTGAAAATTCAATTCATAGAAATTCTGGTCAAAACATGACCCAAGAAAATTAGGATAGGTTAAGGATTCCCCCTAATATATGCCATCCAAATTTGAGGTCAATTTGACCATGGGATTTTGAGAAATGTGAGAAAAATGAAAAATCATCATCTCTATTTTTCTCTAAACTCAATGATCAAAATTGTTTCAAATTATTTTTAAAATAAAGTAGACGTCAAGAGCTTTCCAACAAGCCCAAGAACACCCAATTTGGATTAAAAATGAATTTTCTATGAATTTTTAAAGTTTTGAGCATTTAAAATGAATTTTAAATTCATTTTTAATTAATTTAACTGCCGGCCAATCATTGGAATGACGGCGGCGGCGGCTTTCCTCGTACTTGACACGTGGCACACTCTGATTGAGCCACTTGCCACGTCAGCAAGGATATCGGGCCGTCCGATCCGCGCCCGATCGGATGGACGAACCAGATTTTGCCACGTCACCGGGCTGTATGGCCAAACGGCGCAGGTTCGAATCCCGCCGGCTACAGCATACAGTCCGGCTTGATCTGCACTGTCCGATCGCAATACACACGCGATCGGACGGTCCAGATCGCTCCCGAAATCTTTGTTCAAAATAAACTAGAATTTTAAATGCTCATAACTTTCGATCCGACCGTTCAAATTTCATGAAATTTGAAACATAGGATCTAGATACCTTAATCTTTCAATCCATGGAGTTTCAAAGCTCCATGCATTGGGATTTGGGAGAAATCAATGTTTGATCATAGAACTTAAAATGACGATAACTTACAATCTAGCCGTCGGATTTTGACGATCTTGGGCTCGTTGGAAAGCTGCTAATATCCTCTTCAACTTTGTAGAAGACGTCAAAACCTAGATCTGGCTGGATTTGAAGTTATTTGTGTATCTCCTGATTCTCTCTCTAGATCCTCTCTCTTCACCAATGAGGGCTTTGGAGGCTAGATTTTGATGGGGAGAAGCATGGGGGAGCTATAGGGATTATTGGAGAAGCTCTCAGAGAAGCTTAGAAAGCTTGAGGAGTTCTGGAGGAGAAAATTTAGGTGAGAGAGTGTTAGCATGAGAATGAGAGCTCTATTTGGGGTTTTGCCCTATTCTAACCTCTCTAGGCCAAATTAATGGCTGGGATTAATTAGAAGAACTCCTGGATGGCTGCCACATGTCCCCCAAACAGTTAGAGAGTAGGGGAATAAAGGACCAAAGGACACATGAGGTGGAAAGGCCTCATGGTCCCCACCTTGGCATGTGGGAGTGATGAGAGCTGTTTGATCAAGATCCAAGGGCTTAGAATTGCTCAAGGAAGGTTTTAGAGTGCATTTAAGCTGCTGGAATGGTTTAAGTAAAGGTATGTTAGCCTTAGTAGGTCATTTGACCAACTTTGACTATTATAAACCTTTGGTTTGAATGCTTGACTGGTTTGACCAGTCAATTGGTCAAACTAAGTGACATGACCAGCAAGGTGGCACCATGGAATGGTTTGAAGGGAATATAAAATCAAAGTTGGGCCATGAGATTGAAGTTTGAAGTGATATAAAAAGTTTTGAATGGGTTTGACCAAGTCAAAATGACTTGACTTGGTCAAAAGAACCATGATTTGATTTAAGTAAGTTTGAATAGATTTGAAACATGTTTAGAGGTGTGTTTGAGAGTTTGAGGAGTTTGATGAGATTTGAATAGGTTGATTTGATTAAATGCATTAAATTGAGTCATATGGGTTAAATTTGACCAATCATAGCTTAGTTGACTTGGTCAACTCTTGAATAGGTCAAAGGGTCTAATCAAGTCTGAATCACTAAAAGAAGTGGTCAGAGAAGTTTGAATGGGTCTAAAATTGACTTGGAGCTTGATTCAAAGTAGGGAAGCTTAAGGGTTGAACTAGTCAACCCAGGTTGACTTGGTCAACCAGGTTGACCCAGAGCCAGGGTCTGGACTGAATCAATTTCAAATAATATTTGAAGTCTGGTAGAAGTGGTTTGAAGGTTTGAATAGGTCATTTGGGTCAAATCACCTATTTAGGCCCTTAATGGGCTTAATGGGTCAACTATGTTGACTTGGTCAACTAGATTGACCCCGGGGTCAGGCACTGGGTCCAACCAGTTCAGAATGATATTCTGAGTCTACTGGTGGTGGTCTCAAAGTCTGGGGAGGTCATTTGGTCAAAATGACCTATTTTGACCCATAAAGGCCTGTTTGGTCAAACTAGGTTGACTTGGTCAACCAGGTTGATCCAGGGGCTGGAAGTGGGTCCAACAGGTTTGGTTTGATATTTGAAACTTGCTGGAGGTGGTTGCATTTAATTTGGAGCTCATTTGGTTCAAATGACCATTTATACCCCATAGGGGTATTTTGGTCATTTTGACCCCTGGTCAGCTAAGGGTCAAATTGAGTCCAATAAAATGCAGTTTAATGCTCAATGGATCATAATCAAGGGTCTGGAAGTGATTGGAGGCTTTGGAGAAAGCTCCAGGGTCAAAATCCACTGGGTGGTAGGTCCAGTGGCATAGACTGTAAATATTTGAAGGTTTTACAGCCTTTGGATTTCAATTCAATTTCTAGGGTTAGAGACCTCAGAATGAGCTCAAATTTAGAGGGTTGCCTCTAGAGACATGTCATATCAGTGTGGAACTAACAGACCTTGAATCAGAGGTCATTTGATAGGGTTTTGAAATGTTCAAAGATTTGCTGGAAAAAGCTTTCAGGACTTAAACCTTTTGCCTTGGATTTGAATCTGGAAATCTGGTTTTGAATTGGATTTTGAGCTTGAATGATAGGATTTGGATTAAGTTTAGATTGAATTGAAGTTTAGATTGATCTAGAAGAATCCTAGGGTTTAGAATAGGTCCTAGGGTCTAAATCAGCTTAAGGGAATCCTAGGGTCTAGAATAGATCCTAGGGACTGGAGTCTGGGAAGATCCTAGAATCTAGAAGTCCTAGAGAAATCCTAAGATCTGGGGTCTGGAAGAATCCTATAATCTAGAAGAATCCTAAGATTTAGGAATCCTAAGATCTAGGAATCCTAAGATTCAAGATCTAGAAGGATCTTAGGATCTAGAGTAGATCCTAAAGTTTGATTTCTAGGAAGATCCTAGGGTTTAGAAGTCCTAGGGCCTGGGATCTAGAATAGTCTTAGGATCTAGGAGAATCCTAAGCCCTAGATAGATCCAGGAGAATCCTAAGGTCTAAGAGGATCATATGATTTAGAATCAGATAGAATCCTAGGGTCTAGAATAGATCCTAGGGTCTGAAGTCTAGGAGAATCCTAGAATCTAGACCTGTCTTAAATTGCATTGATCTGGGGTCAGGATTGATTTGAATTTGGATTGATCTTAAAGTTTGGATTGATCTAAGATCAGATTGATCCTAGGGTTAAGATTGATCCTAAGGATTGGAAAGATCCTAAGGTCTGGATTGGTCCTACTGAGCTCATACAAAAATGAGGTCAACAGAGGCTTGACTCGCAAGCCGGCTCGAATCACTATTAATATTTTTAAAATAATTTTTATTTTATTTATTAAATGTGAATATTATTAAAAATTAATTATAAATATTTTTTTAATTCTGCCTAAGCCTAAATTCGAATCAAATCCCGCTCGAACTACAGTGCGTGGCTTGAGGCGGACGACCCGTGCGAGGCGGACTGTGCTGGCCATAAGGCAGAACGTGGTTACGCTTGCGGAGCGTGTGCGGACTGCGAGACTCAGACGATGTCGAGGTGGACGACTCGCTTGGTCGCGTAAGGCGGCCCAGACCGTTGAGGCTCGTGAGCTGGCTCGAGCTTGTTTACAGTGGGACGAGCCCGAGTTTGAGTTTGAGCCAGCTTTCTGACTTAAGAGCCGAGCTCAATAGTGCCATTACTTGACTCGACTCGACTCGACTCGTTTACACCCCTACTACCCACACCAAGTCATAAGCTTTTTCTTCCTCGTCTTCTTTGTGTACCTCTCATATCACTCGCAATCTCCTTTATGTCAATACACTAGCATTTGATAATAATATTTTCATTTCCTTTGATTCCCATGTCTATTGCATCAAGAATTCAACAACCAATGTAATTCTATTGCAATGCCGAAGCCATAATGGTCTATGCCCTATCTTCTCCACCCGTCGACAACCATCTTCTTTAGCTCTCTCACAAGAACCTTTGTGGCAGACCTCTGGCACAAGCGCCTAGGCCACTTAAGCTGCTACTCTTTCCTCAATATCAAATCAACAAAAATGTCAATGTATTCCCTTATCAACTTCTCTCTGTAATACTTCTTCCTCTCTCTGCATCGGACATCCTTAACAGGTCCAAGATGGCTAAGTGCCGCGCTATACTCAACCCACTACACTCCAAAAAAATATTTACCTGTACCTCAACAACCATTTGACAACCCAACAAATTAAAGACTGTTAGCCGGATCTCTGCAATACCTGATAATTACTCGCTTGAACATATCATTTGCTGCTAATCAACTATACCAACATATACATAATCTCATTAATCATCACTTCTACCTAATCAAGTGCCTCCTACGCTATATCAAAGCAACCTCCACCTTTGGCCTTCCATTCAACTTGGCGATCTCACCCTCACCACCTACATTGATTCTAATTGGGCAGGAGAACTTAGCAACCACAATTCAACCTCAGGATTTTGCCTGTTTATTGGCTTCACACTTGTATCTTGGAGTGTCAAAAAGCAACACACTATCACTTGGTCCTCTATAGGGGCCGAATATAGAGCTTTAGCTGCCCCTGCAACTGATTTTCTTTGGCTTCGCCAATTACTACAGGATTTTAACTTATCTGTACCACAACTCACCTCCATTTATTGTTACAATATCTCATCTATTTCCTTGACTAGTAATTCAGTTTTTTCACGCCCTCACCACACATTGAGATCGACTATCATTTCATTCACAATCACATACTGGCTCAAGACCTCCAAGTACTCCACATTCACGCCAAGACCAACTTACTGACCTCCTCACCAAATCCCTCTCTTCAACCAGATTTCAACATGTACGGGACAAGCTAACAATCCAACCTTGAATTATCACCTTGATGGGGGATAATAACTGACTACCCAATATTCCATCTTCTCCATGCACAGCATGCACTAACACTGCTGCAACGTCACAGCCATGTGGTGATAACTATAGTATCACCTTTTTGCTATACTTCATCCTTCTCTAATCCTATATAATGCAGTTTTCTTCCTCTACCGTATTGTGTGAAAGAAATGAAATTAATTTTATCTTACCTTTACTCTTCCTCTAATCTTCTTACTGCATAGCTATTTCTTTTTTCTATCAATATATAGGCCAAAAAGGCTCTTCTTTCCACAAATTTGCATCGCCAATTACTCTCAGTGGCCAGTAACTTAGAAGTATTTCTATAGAGTCGTTGACAAGGCTATAATTGTAATTTAGAGGCGATTTCTTAATTTGTTTTGCAGGTACTGGTCCACACTTGCAAGGGATGTACCTTTTGCTGGTCTGATGGTATGCAAAGCTGTAATCCGTCAAAGTTTTGCGGTCTTACTTGGTATTGTGGTTAAAAATGTTGCTTTGCCCATTTATTAGTTATCAAGCATGTCCAATCAAATAAAGAACAAACTTCTCTAGACTAAACAACAACATTGCCGAAATGAGCTAATTTATGGTATAGCTTCATGTAGGCTTTGGATCCATTATTTTCCTAACTAGTTATTTTTCTTTCTTTTTTTTCCATCCGGAAATCTTTGCTTATACCATTATTCATCAAATCCATGTCAGTCTCTTCTGTTTAATAATTGTATTGGCAATTTAATGTCTTGCACCATCTCTGTTACATATCTCAAGCCCTTTTGTCGCATGTCTTTTTATTCTTTTGTTGTGAAACTTCTTTCTGTCAAGTCATTGTAGCCTTTTACTTTATGAATTCTGATTAAAGCATTAATCTGAAATTTTGCTATGAGACTAAATTTCTCTCTTACTGTGTCCTGTACAAGTTCTGATAGAAATCGTCTTAACTACTTGTAGGTAACCTTCTATGAAGCATTTAAAAATTTGGCTGAGCATGGTAAACAGAGATTGCCACCTGGTAGAAATGTGCATATTAGCAGTTCTTTTGAAGGGCTGCTGCTAGGAGGATTGGCTGGTGGTAAGGTTTAGCTTTACGTTTTGGAAAGATCAATATGAGGGCTTTTTTTCTGTTACTTCTCAAGAAATAAGGTTTGTATATCAGGTGTATTCTGTAGTTGGAGAATGCTTGCAATCATTATTATTCTTTTATTGTTCTTCATTAGCAACGTTCCAACAGTTCTTACGAGTTTAATCAGTCTGATTTATTGCTGTTTAATTAAAGATTTGGTGGCTGTTAATCAGCGTTAATTTAAGTTTTCAAGTACAACTATTAACAGGCATCTGCTTAATCAAGGGTAATGCCTGAAAGCTCGATAATGACAACTCGACATATTTGATTTGTTTTTCGCAACCAACAAACCAAAGGAATAGACACAGGGTTAATTCATTTGTGCATGGAAACATTTCATTTTATGCATCTAGATGCATGAGAGTCATCTCGAAGCAACACATGGCGTTGAAAACTAGGTAGTCATAAGCATGGTTGGCAAGTGTTACATCATGCATTTTGTCGAGGGAAAACTAACATTTCATATCAGAACAACAAGCCTGTATGTGCTCATGATAAGATTATTAGCACAGTTGCCATGACACATATATTTGTTACTATGAAAATAGCTCTGTGCACTTGAAACCCTCACATTCTCAAATTGTCTATGAGATTTAATGCCAAAATTTGCTGCTTACACTCATTTTTATCAAGATTATTAGCCTAACCCCAACTATATGCGATCAATTATTTGAATTCTTGCGAGGTTTTAATTTTATATCATGTAAATCTTTTGAACAATTTTATTCACATTGTTGGCATACGATAGTATTAGGATTTACGAAGGTCTCTAGCGTCTTGTTTTGTAAAGTTTTATATTAGAGATATCATTTCATATCCTCATCATTGAGGATATTCTCAACTTTAATAGTTTTATTATTGTATTCTCCCGTATGTTTTTATATAGGCTTCTATATTTAATCAGTAACGTGATATTGGAGTGAGTTTAACCTTGCCCTAGTTTCTCCAATCCCATGTTCACTTGCCTCGCCATGCTTGTTCTCTACAAATCCTCATTTGCAACCTTGTTTGCCCATGTACCTATTAATTGCATATGTATATGGCTTTTTTTGCACCCTCACATGCACCTATAGCCTCTTTCTACACCCACATCTATTAGTCGCGCACGTGCCTGTAAGTGCTCTTATAACCCCCTTGCTTGCTTGCTCATCGCGCGTGTATCTGCCTACTCACAATTGTGCAATGCTTGCACCTCTTCGCCCACCTTTGCGTGGTTAATCCCCACTCTAGTTCGCGTTGCTCTCTCTTAGTGTTGTGCTTATCTCGGGCATGATAAGCGCATGCTGCCGCTGAATCAATGATTTAGATTTTCCCAATTTTCTCTTTTTCCCAAAAAATGTCATAACTGCTCACTCCTATCTTAATGACTCGAATATTTGTCCACTATCAATATCAATATAAAATTCAATAGTACCAAGTACGTCATATATTTGAGGTTATTTCACTTTTTTTTTCATTCTCACGACAAACTTCGTTATTTTTATCAAGGTTGTAAAAACCGGACTGAATAATGAACCCGAAGAAGGAAATGTTCCGGTTCGACCGGTCGAACCGGGTGATATAATAAATAATACTATTATTAAAAATTAATAAAATTAACATAAGAATTATGACAATCTTACCTTAAACCTCATAATTCTAAGAATATAAACTCCATACTTTTTTAAGATTATCACATATTATCTCTTAATATAATTAAATTATTAAATAATTTAATTAAATTGAAATGATGAATATAATTATATACTATAATTAAATTATTAGGCATATAGTTTAATTATATTATATTTATGAATATCTAATAATTTATTAATTAACATTTACATTTTTCCCTCCTCTACCTTTGAGTTGTATTCACCTTTCATTTCTTTTCCTTCAAATGCTCCTTCATTTACCTCTATATATTTACAAGTATATTTTTTATGATTTCAAACTCCCTTCACCAGAGTACCTCAAACCATAGTGTCAGATTCTATAGAGCAGCCACCAACTGATGAGACTTATGACCTATTTTTTTCATTTATCCTACAAAAAGGGTGAATGAAAATATGCTACTCATCATATTTACTACTTAGGCGTCATTAGATCATTTATCTAATTGTTCCCATCATCCATATTTGTTCGTAAAACTTCAAGAATCGCTATAAAATCTTTTATAGGAATAAACCATAGACACTGAAATAGGTATTTTTTCTAAGTCGTCATACATGGGATGTAGTTGTTCCCTCTTCTGAGGTTAAACCAGTTGCATTTCGAAGGCTGTTCATTGTCAGTTTACATTTTCATGGCTCCATTGATCAATATTAAGCTCGATTGATTGGAAAATATTCACCCAAGTCTATGGTATAGGTTACTTTAACGCCTTCGGCCTTTCTAGTTGCTCGGCTTAACTCCTTCAAAATTTATTTATATGTGGCCATAAATGATGGATGAATTATGCTACAAATGAATGCGAGTAATGCATTCCACTAAAATGAACTAAAAGATGCAGTTTATATAAAACAACTTTTTGGGTATATTGCTTAGGGGAAGTATTGTATTTGCTTATGCAGGAAAGCTTTCTATAGACTTAAATACTCCAGAGATCAAGAATTCTCACTATTTCTTAGATTCATGGATCAAATAGGCTTGGTTTGAGAAACTTTGCAATGTCCTAGTTGGGATTGATCTTTGCAGTATATATAAAAATGCAATTTATATGAAGCAAACTTTTAGGTATATTGCTTAGGGGCAGAATCGTATATGCCTACTCACGAAGACTTGCTTTGAATAAAATTTGAATAAGGATATCTTAACCCCAATTTGGTCGGTATGAAAGTTATCATATTTACTTTGAGATAAGTGCCATAATAAATTTGCGTCGAGATGTCTTGTCTCAAAAATTTTCTTCATTCTTGCTTTATTAGGCAGACAATTTTAAGCTTTAGCATACTTGTTTATGTTAATATTACTAGAAAGTTGGTTTGAATTTTACTTTTGTTTCTCAATAGTAATATATAACACATAATTAATGAGATAATGGGTAAACATAATATCGTTGCTGTACAAACAAGCATTGAAAACAAGTTCATAAGAAGTTCATGCAACGCAAACAAATATCATTGAAACTCACTTCTGGAACTCAGCTTCTACTGCTTCCAAACTCTTCTACCAAAACAAGCTTTCCCTAACAGCTACTCAAAACACCCCTCTAATATAATTATCCCTCAATTAACTCTTGAGAATTTGACCACACATCATTGTGACATTCTGTATTTTTCTCACTCAATTTGGCCATTAATGGTCATTTAGATGCTCAAGAATTAAATCAATATAACATAATTGGTCCAAAAACAACTTTATAAATGCCGCTGATAAGCCTTCATTATATTTTCACACTATGTTATTTATATATAGCCATCGTTTTTCTTCAGGTCTAAGTGCATATCTTACAACTCCCTTGGATGTGATAAAGACAAGACTGCAAGTACAGGGATCTAGCTTGAGGTAATTATAATAATGATTAAACTGTTCTACCGACTATTAGAATGTATAATTTACTGCAATAGGTCAATTCAGGATCCATAGGTAGGTTCCCATACTACTAAAATTTTATTTGAGACAGCTTTCTTATTGTTTTCTAAAGCAATTTTTTAGTATAAATATTTCTAATTCAAAAAAATTTTATACTAAAAAATTACTTTAAAAAATAGTAAGAAAGCTATCTCAAACGAAACCTAAGTTTCTTGCGCTATCCTTCTTCCTTTTGTTATTCTTTCCCAATTTCCCACGGTAATAAAGCTTAATTCACCATCTTTGATTTTCACAAACCTTCCATAGATTATGAGATATGTTAACTTCGTCTAACATGCATTTGGAGGTAGGTAGACGTTAGTTTTATAAATAGTTAAGATTTAGGTGTTCTTTAAAAAATTGTCTTTCTGGGTAAAGGATATGAGGATGTAGAAAGATGTTAGATTTGTAAATGATGAAGATTTAAATATTATTTATAAAATGGCCCTTTTGTTAAAAAGGTTTTTATGCACACAAAAAAAAAACATCTTTCTCATTTATAAAATTAATATTCATATCAACTTTTTATAACTGCCTAATTCCTGTATTTGCATTTGGGAGATTGACAAAATTGAAAATTACAGGTTGGGGCTTTATTGTGATTGAGTGATAATTTAAAAAATGAATGCAGGATGGTGTTAGTTTTATAAATAGCTAATACTTCAAATATTATATTTGAAGTTGACCCTTTTGTGTAAAGCTGACTACAAACCAATCACTACCGCCATTTCCTTCAGCTTCGTTTGGGATAATTTTTTACTGCTTTTTAAAGTAGCTTTTAAGAAAGCAGTCTGAAACGAAGCCTTCATTCTATTAGACCATCTAAAAATCGACCGTTTGATCAGCAATAATACATTCTCTTATTCCTGTAGGTACAACGGCTGGCTGGATGCTTTGAGAAACATTTGGAAGGCTGAGGGTGTGAATGGTCTCTTCAAAGGCAGCGTCCCAAGAATAATGTGGTATATTCCAGCCTCTGCTCTCACTTTTATGGCAGTTGAATTCCTGCGTGATAATTTCAATCAGAAATCAGTCTCTTGTGTTCATGAAATCACTAATATTTCGATCGAACCGAGCTCGAAAATTCGCGAAACAGCTCAGTGACTCTGCTGAGCTTGAGCTTCAAACAACTGCCCAGTTTTCCTCAGGTATACTTCAATTTTTTTGTTCTATTGAAGATGCCCAGTTTAATACAGCTGTTGAATCACTGGAAAATTCAGCATATATAGTTAAGAAAGGATATTTGAGCTTTATGATTTCTATTTGTAGAGTCTAAACTGCTTTTGTTTTAGAAGAGTTTGGACGAATTAGCGTTCAACATTGTCAACTTGATATTGCTATGAACAAATTTCTTTTTTTCCTTGGGAGCTTGGTGTGGTGTTTGTTTTTGGTGGTTTTTTTTTTATATTTTCATAATTTTTTTGGAAAAAAATTCAGTAAATGAGTTTTGATATAAGTTCTGATTGGAAATTTTTATTTTGAGCTCATTTTTCAAGTTAATTTACCAACTTTAAATTCTATCATTATTTAAATATTTCTGTTAAAAAATTAACAAGATCTCGATGTTGACCTCATTATTCGAGGTCAATTTCCCTAGAATTAATCTCTAGTACCTAGGTCTTCATAACCTAGTATAGACGTTGCCCTTAAGATTTCTCTTAGGTGAATGCCCACTGACGTAGCATCGTCTCGACCCTGTTATTTAATTTGTATCAAATCAATTCAATCCAAATCTAATTCAATTCCAAACTAAACTCAAATCAACTCATCTCAAATCAACACAATTTTGAACTGAACTAATTTGAGCCAAATTCAATTTAACAGATATAGATCCGGAAGACCCAAATTGATTCATCGCGAGCCAGTGACTTTAATTAAATTAAATCAGCGAATTTTAAATCAATCTAATTTAAAATATTCTTTAATTTCATTTAATTCAAATATATTAATTTTATTAAAATAAATTGTCTATGTGTTTAAAATAAAATTTGCTTTTAAACTATATCCTAAATAATCACCTCTAAATTTAAAAGTTAAATTAAAAGAAACGTTTGGACTAAACCTAAGGGACGGTTAGGGCTGGGTTGAGGCCGGTCTAACCAACCCCCCACGATCTCCTCCCTCTTATTCGCAAACTACCCGAACCCTCTCCCCACGCTCTCATTCGCACAAAAAACTCCCAGCCTGCTCCCAGTTCGGAACTCCCTCGAGCCCCTCTCCGTTTATTCGCGAAACCCCTCTCTCCCGCCTCTGGCTCTCTGTTCGTGCAGCTCCCAAGCCGATCACTTTCTGCAGTTCGTGGAAGCCTCTCCTCCCGTCACCTCCTGTTCGCAACGTCTTCCCCATTCTCTCTGTTTTCGCAGAAACTCCCCCACTTCGCCTCCCCAGTTCGCAAGAGACCCCCAGACGGAAACCACCTCTCCATTCACACAGACCGAGGCCCTCCCTCTCGCGATCTCCCTCTCCTCCCAGTTCGCAAGAAGTGAAAAGCCCTAGCCCCCATCGCCTCTCTGGTTCGCAAGAAGCCCCAAGGCCAAACCCCAGTTCGATCTCCTCTCCTGTCGCCATTGTCCCAGTCCGACGCCGCCATAGCCAACTGATTTCTCATCCTAGGGATCCAACCGAACTTTCCTACTGCGATTTGCTTGGCCAAGAACAATAAGTGGTAAATCCTCTCACTCTTCTTCTTTCCTTCCTCAATGTGAGCAATCCAAGGATGTCTATCTCTTGAAATTTCTTTTAAGGGTAATGAACAGAGATATATGTAATTGCATATATAAGAATTTGTTTGTTTTTTTTTTACCATTAACGTCGCCTCAACAACTTGGCCACATATCATGCAAACAATTAGAGTTTTAATGCCTTTATCATTCTCAAAAGTTCGAGATAAATCCAGCGACATTCATCTTTGTTTTGAAAAATGGTAGATATGGTAAAGCTTTGTTTAAATATGTATGTATTTCTTATATCCTAATTGTGTATATATATGTATCACCCATGAAAATGACTACCAACATTAGAGATAAAAGCCCTGTTACAGTAAAATAAATTCTAAATATTTTCTCTTTCTTGAAATGGAAAAGGATGATAATTAGGTGAAAAAAATTTGTTCTACTCATGTCATAGAATAATATTCAGCTTTGTCTCTTATGTTTCATTATTCCTTATTGAATGCACAATATGTCACTAATTGTTAAACATTGTGTTTGTATTAACACTTGGAAAATTTTTTTTTATTCATATATGTACATTAATCATTTATAGATATTTGATACAAAGATTCATGGTTATGGGAATGGCATACCCCACACTCTTTCATATTCTATCTTCATTCATGTGCTTTCCTTTTCAATGACAAGCATTCGGTAATCTTTTATAAAGTGTTTTTGGAGAAATTTAGAAAGGTCATATGTTGGGTAGCCTTCTTTAAGCTTTGGCAAGGATTGTGAGCATTGTGTTGGAAGGTTTCTTGAGCTGTTCTTTTTGGGATAGAATGAGCTTACATTCAGTATCTTCTTCCCTTCCCAAATTGCTTTTGATGAAACTTTGAATTGGAAAGGAAATGTATATAAGCATTTGATGGAGCATGATAGGTAAGGACTTATATGTATAAATTGTGCTTCGCTTTAATTCATATGTATTCCCTTCTTATGGTTTGGAAAGGTGAATGGTCTATAGGGTGATTTGTGAATATGAGTGTTAAGAGTAAAATGTGTGATCTTTGAATGATGAGTTGGAAGAGTAGGTATATATGAGTTTGTGCATGCAAAGGCAAGTTTGTGAGTTTTGGGTTAAAAGTTTTCTTTGGGTATTTGATGGCTTATGGTGTTAAAATTAGAAATTTGTTGGAGAATGTTAATGTCATTATATTACACTCAGTTATGATGAGCATTATATATTTTAGTTTCATCGATTGCTTGATAAATCTTGTTAGATGTTTTGTAAAGTGAAGAATGGTTGTGAATGGTGAAGTGAAGTTTGATTGTTGGAGAATGAAAAGTGTTTCATTTTGAAAATGTGAAATGTGTGTATATTTAGAAGAAGTAAAGTGTGTGTTGAAAGAGGTGGAGATGTAATGGAATTTGTGTATCTTTTAGAAGAGGGAATCGTGGAGATGTGAAAGGTAAAGTGTGTAGGGTTTGAAAAAGTAAATTTTGAGTTTTTGGAGAATGAAAAGTATGAGTTGTAATGAGAAGTAAAGTGTATGTGAAGGGTATTGTGTGAGAAAGGTATATGTTGGAATATTAAGAATGGTAGAAATGTGGTTGTATTGAAAGTGAAACTTGAGGTGTGTGAAAAGTGAAACTTGAGGAATGTTTTAAAAGTGAAAGTGTATTTTGGAAAAGTGTGTGTTGAAAAAGTGAAAAGTGTATATTGTGAAGAAAATGAAAGTGTGCGTGTTGGAAAATAAAAAATATTGGAGAATGAAATCTGTTGAAAAGCGAAATGTGGGATTTTAATAGAAAAAAATGGTTTTTTATGAAAGAGTGAATTTTGAAAAGTGAAAGTTTATGTTGAAAGGTGAAAGGTGTGGGTGTTGGAGAGTGTGTTAGTTGGTTTTTTTTTTTAGTAGATGAAAGTTTTAAAGAAAATAAGAGCTCTCTCTCTCTACATCTCTCTCTCTTCTTCTACTTCCCGCTTCTTGTGCCTCGAGGTGTATGCTGAAAAAATAAATAGTATGCTTCCAAAAGGGAACAGTTTAAAAGGTAGACAGCTTGTGCCGGTCTTCAAGCCCGAAGAAAGGTACGTTTTTATTTTTAGTAATTTCAATTATTTCATTATTAATTATTAAATGTGCTTCTAATCCTTCCATATTTTATTATCTTTATTTGCATGAACTGCGAGGAACGGTACCAATCAAGCGAACAAGAAGAAGCAGATTAAAGGCGTCAGTCGTCTCTATCCAACCGGGTAGAGGTGCTACGGGCGTAATCCACCGGGTCATAGCCCCCGGTGTTGTAAGTTTTCTTAAAACTTAGAAAGCCCCTAGGAGGCCGCGGTGTGTTTTGTGCGAACCCCTACCCTTTAGGCCCCTATAGTAACTTCAATTTTATTAGGATGATTTTCATTTCATTTTAGATCCTTGAACTCCTGTATACGTGCGCAAAGTCCTAAGGGTTAGCGATAACAAGCTTTTTCATCCCATACAACATTAGTGACATCTAAGGACAAAAATTAAGGATTGAGTCCTAGAGAACTTAGACTTAGGATGCCTGCACACTTTAGGGTAGAAATACATAACATAGAAAACTTAGTGACATTCCCCTTAGGATTATTGTATGTTATTAATACAACCTTAATCAACTCTAATTAAACTTAAATAATTAATTAAGGAGAATTTCAAACACATTAATGATAATCCAAATAAAAAAATATATGAAAATCACATAATCTCTAATAACTAAGTCATAATTAACACACATAGCATTAGGAGATTAAATTTGAACATAAAAATAAAATGGAATCTAATTAATGTGTTAATCATCTTATAATCAAATAATAACTAAATAAAATTTTTCGAACTTTAATAAATCATCAACAATTTAATAAATTATTAACAAATCAAATAAAATCATTAAATTTTTAATAAAACACTAACACTCTAATAAGTCAATTAAAAATTTCAATAAACGATTCAAGATTAACAAAATATTAAAAAAATGTTTAATAAATTATTAAAAATTCAATAAATCATTAATTAAAATAATCTAAAAAAAATGGTTAATTCAAATACACTAAAGAACAAATCCTATTAATCAACGTTAACAATCAAAATTCAATCTAAAACAAACTTCAAAACAGTAAAGACACAAAAACTTAAATCTGAACTAAAATTCCCTTTGACCCTTCAACAAATCAATTTCAATCAATTAGATAACTTTAACTAATAATAAACTCAGGATATATTTAAACCACCCAGCCTACCGCACACACTTAGATTTGTTTGCTAGGACAACCGACTCTAGCTCTAGGTTAGGCCGGTGTTTACTTTCTTGCTGTTGTGTGACGGGCTTTCTCGGTTTTCATTGCATGCTTGTATGATTGACATTGAGTGTTTGTTTACTTTTATCGCTCTCTGTGATATGATGTGATGGGCGATAGATTATCCCTAGGTTAGGAACGATCTGGATGCTCACAGAATCTTATGCAGGTGGCCATGCTCGTGCAGGGCTAAATAAAAAGGGGGCAAATTAAAGATTTAAATTAACATAAAAATTTCTGCAGGTGCTTCAGAAAATGCTAAGCCCCCTTAAAATTAAAAGAGCATGGCCAAGTGTGGCTGATAAATTTAATATGAATACATAACTGCTTGGGAATGATTTTATTATAAATGTCTAGGATAACCTTGCAGGTGTGTCTAGATTTTCTTTTTCTTTCTGGAATGTAATGTAAATGTAATTATTTGTTAAAGTCAAATGTTGTGAAAGTGATTCAAAAGTGGGATATCACACCCAACTCGGAATCCAAAGAGAGGAGAATGTCCCTTAGGGGAGTATTCTCTTCTATTTGGAAAGCCAAGTTAGGGTGGTTCTAATATCCAAAGAGAAAAGAAGATACCCCTTCCGGGATGAGTTTCTTTTCATTTGGATATCCAGGCCCGGCGGACCCAAGGAGCTCGTAGCGGACCCAAGGAGCTCGTAGCGGAACCAAGGAGCTCGTAGCAGATCCAAGAAGCTTGTAAAGGGAAGAAGACAAAAAGTGAAGATAAAGAAGACGAAGAAATGAAGATAAAAAGAAAAGTATATCCCATTTTGAAATCACTTGCGTCAGTCTTAGGTTTAGAATCCGGGTTTGTTGTCAGTGGTGCCCGGCCACTTTACTTTTTCAGTAGACCCTGGGTTGTAAATAAACTGGACATTGGACATTATATTTTTGGATAATTTAATTTGAGTGTTTATTTTGTTTGTGCACTAGTTTTTTTTTTTAGGACTCTTGCATGCCGTGTTTTGTTTTAGCCTGGATACGCATCGGAGTGTTTTTTGGTAAGGATCACGATAAACTTTTTCTACTTGAAATTTAAAAATAAAATTTTTAGGCTCACATAGAAACTCTAACGAATCTAAGAAGTAAGCTCGGACCGCCGAGAGTCAGCATAATCATATTATTACTTTCTCTTCCTTGTTAGGCACCTCCCCGCCTGCGGGTTCTGGCAGACCACCTGACCTATTAGGGTGCAGTTCTGTCAAGGGGATGTTGTGCAATCTCTAGGGAAAAATCTATTTTCTAAGCCTGATTTTAAAACTGCTTCATAAATCATTTTATGCATTCGAGTCAATTAGCATACATTGCATTAGATACAAATTAAAAGAGTCTAAAATTTTAATTGCATTATGCTCCTAGGCATCATTTACCCTACATAAGTAAAGGGGCCAATTAGATTTTGTCTTAGATGTCGGCCCCGATTCCTCAGAACTTAAATAACGTCCCTACCCATCTTTCATAAGAGACTGGACACATGGATTTGAAGCGCCTAGGTGGTTAGCTGGCTCCCCAATCCAGGCCGGGGTAAGTCCAGATTTGCACTGCATTAGTCAGGTTCGGGTCACTACTTTGTAGTACCCAATTTAGACTTAGGTTCTGAGGCAGATTTTTAAATCTTAAGTCCTCACCCTCCGGGAATATAATCCCAAATTTCTAATAAAATGCCAATTCAAACCTAAAAATTTCTCTCTTAAAAATGTAAAGCCCAACATAGGATAGACTGAGGTTGCCTCTGAGCTTCTCAGAATCCGGTACCTCCTACTTTTCTTCTTTTGACTCGTTAATAACTGTTCAACATTGAGCTTTCTCCTTGAAAATTCCTACTTCTTTCCTTGCCTTTTACTTTGTAATCAAAGGGTACGAAATCACTGCTTTAATCGAGAGTTTTCTTAGGAGTACCCCTCCTAGGATGTAATTAACTATAGGGGCTTGCCCCTATAGGGATTTGAGAATCCCAGATTAAAATAAACCTTGTTTTATTTTTATAAAACAAGGGAAAAATCTTTGGGAACGCAGACATGTTTTAAAACCTCATTTCTAACTTTAAACATATTTATAGAATATTATTATTATCTTTACAGGTAATATAATATTCTATTTATTATGTTCAATTTTAGAAATGATGACTTTTATAAACCCCATTCTTTCTTTTGGGTGTTTTTGAAGAATGTTATGTTCGTCTTTTCAGATGATATAATATTCTCCTTATTACACCTAAATAAAGGGATGGATGAACTTTTCAAAACTATATTTCTATTTTTAAACACATTCTACAGAATTTCGTGTTCATCTCTCAAGATGATATGTTATTCATAGAATTGTGTTTGACTATAGAAATATTATTTTCTAAAAACCCTATTTTGATATTGAATCCATTATAGAATATTGCGTCAGTCTCCCGAGACTGTACTTTATTCTTAATGCAGTATTCGATTACAAAATAGGAGAACACAAGATCTGCGTGGCGACATAAATTTTCCCACCAAGGTTTTTCTGGCGACTCCACTGGGGAAAGTTTATATCCTAATTGTGTATATATATGTATCACCCATGAAAATGACTACCAACATTAGAGATAAAAGCCCTGTTACAGTAAAATAAATTCTAAATATTTTCTCTTTCTTGAAATGGAAAAGGATGATAATTAGGTGAAAAAAATTTGTTCTACTCATGTCATAGAATAATATTCAGCTTTGTCTCTTATGTTTCATTATTCCTTATTGAATGCACAATAAGATTTGTTTGGATAATATTCAACAAGTGGGCCTGGATATCCAAATGAATAGAAACTCATCCCGGAAGGGGTATCTTCTTTTCTCTTTGGATATTAGAACCACCCTAACTTGGCTTTCCAAATAGAAGAGAATACTCCCCTAAGGGACATTCTCCTCTCTTTGGATTCCGAGTTGGGTGTGATATCCCACTTTTGAATCACTTTCACAACATTTGACTTTAACAAATAATTACATTTACATTACATTCCAGAAAGAAAAAGAAAATCTAGACACACCTGCAAGGTTATCCTAGACATTTATAATAAAATCATTCCCAAGCAGTTATGTATTCATATTAAATTTATCAGCCACACTTGGCCATGCTCTTTTAATTTTAAGGGGGCTTAGCATTTTCTGAAGCACCTGCAGAAATTTTTATGTTAATTTAAATCTTTAATTTGCCCCCTTTTTATTTAGCCCTGCACGAGCATGGCCACCTGCATAAGATTCTGTGAGCATCCAGATCGTTCCTAACCTAGGGATAATCTATCGCCCATCACATCATATCACAGAGAGCGATAAAAGTAAACAAACACTCAATGTCAATCATACAAGCATGCAATGAAAACCGAGAAAGCCCGTCACACAACAGCAAGAAAGTAAACACCGGCCTAACCTAGAGCTAGAGTCGGTTGTCCTAGCAAACAAATCTAAGTGTGTGCGGTAGGCTGGGTGGTTTAAATATATCCTGAGTTTATTATTAGTTAAAGTTATCTAATTGACTGATGCAGTGCAAATCTGACTAATGCAGTGCAAATCTGGACTTACCCCGGCCTGGATTGGGGAGCCAGCTAACCACCTAGGCGCTTCAAATCCATGTGTCCAGTCTCTTATGAAAGATGGGTAGGGACGTTATTTAAGTTCTGAGGAATCGGGGCCGACATCTAAGACAAAATCTAATTGGCCCCTTTACTTATGTAGGGTAAATGATGCCTAGGAGCATAATGCAATTAAAATTTTAGACTCTTTTAATTTGTATCTAATGCAATGTATGCTAATTGACTCGAATGCATAAAATGATTTATGAAGCAGTTTTAAAATCAGGCTTAGAAAATAGATTTTTCCCTAGAGATTGCACAACATCCCCTTGACAGAACTGCACCCTAATAGGTCAGGTGGTCTGCCAGAACCCGCAGGCGGGGAGGTGCCTAACAAGGAAGAGAAAGTAATAATATGATTATGCTGACTCTCGGCGGTCCGAGCTTACTTCTTAGATTCGTTAGAGTTTCTATGTGAGCCTAAAAATTTTATTTTTAAATTTCAAGTAGAAAAAGTTTATCGTGATCCTTACCAAAAAACACTCCGATGCGTATCCAGGCTAAAACAAAACACGGCATGCAAGAGTCCTAAAAAAAAAAACTAGTGCACAAACAAAATAAACACTCAAATTAAATTATCCAAAAATATAATGTCCAATGTCCAGTTTATTTACAACCCAGGGTCTACTGAAAAAGTAAAGTGGCCGGGCACCACTGACAACAAACCCGGATTCTAAACCTAAGACTGACGCAAGTGATTTCAAAATGGGATATACTTTTCTTTTTATCTTCATTTCTTCGTCTTCTTTATCTTCACTTTTTGTCTTCTTCCCTTTACAAGCTTCTTGGATCTGCTACGAGCTCCTTGGTTCCGCTACGAGCTCCTTGGGTCCGCTACGAGCTCCTTGGGTCCGCTATGACTTTTGCAAATTTTTATCTGACTTATCCCTAGTATATTTAAAATATTAATTGATTATTTAAATTTAATTAGACTTGATTAAGGTTGTATTAATAACATACAATAATCCTAAGGGGAATGTCACTAAGTTTTCTGTATTCTGTATTTCTACCCTAAAGTGTGCATGCATCCTAAGTCTAAATTTTCTAAGACTTGGTCCTTAATTTTTGTCCTTAAATGTCACTAATGTTATATGGAGTGAAAAGAATTCTGTTACCACTAACCCTTAGGACTTTGCGCACGTATACAGGAGTTCAAGGCTCTAAAATGAAATGAAAATCATCCTAATAAAATTGAAGTTACTATAGGGGCCTAAAGGGTAGGGGTTCGTACAAAACACACCGCGGCCTCCTAGGGGCTTTCTAAGTTTTAAGAAAACTTACAACACCGGGGGCTATGACCCGGTGGATTACGCCCGTAGCACCTCTACCCGGTTGGATAGAGACGACTGACGCCTTTAATCTGCTTCTTCTTGTTCGCTTGATTGGTACCGTTCCTCGCAGTTCATGCAAATAAAGATAATAAAATATGGAAGGATTAGAAGCACATTTAATAATTAATAATGAAATAATTGAAATTACTAAAAATAAAAACGTACCTTTCTTCGGGCTTGAAGACCGGCACAAGCTGTCTACCTTTTAAACTGTTCCCTTTTGGAAGCATACTATTTATTTTTTCAGCATACACCTCGAGGCACAAGAAGCGGGAAGTAGAAGAAGAGAGAGAGATGTAGAGAGAGAGAGCTCTTATTTTCTTTAAAACTTTCATCTACTAAAAAAAAAAACCAACTAACACACTCTCCAACACCCACACCTTTCACCTTTCAACATAAACTTTCACTGAGTGGGCAACTCCACTGGGTAATCCTACCACCTCTTTGTGAGGGAGGAGTAGGATGCCAACGGATGCTATCTTCGAGGCAGGGATATTCTTCATCTCTTTTTTCTTCTTTTTCTTTTTCTTTTTCATTTTTCTTTTCAAGTGCAATTTCACTTTTGGCCAATTTGAGATCCTTAGTAACAGTTTGTTTTTTGGGCAAATAATAGGCGGCATCTTCATAAATTCCTACTTCATGAATTGAGAATGGTTGCAAATCTCCCTTAATACAGTGCTCAACACCATCTCTGATGTATTTAATGCACTGATGTAGGGAGGAAGGAACCATCCTATATTCATGAAGCCATGGTCTACCTAGAAGAGCATTAAAAGATGTTGGAGAGTCTATAATATGAAACTTTGCTTCAGTTTTAAATTCTTCAATCTCCAACAACAGAGTAACTGAACCCAAAGCCCTCTCGCCATTTTCGTTAAACCCTCGTAAGATCATTTTATCTGAACTGAGCTTACGAACGTCTATCCTCAAATAAGCGAGAGTTCTGAGAGTCATAATATTAACTGATGCACCAGGATCAACCAGGATACGTGACAATCTGAAGTTGTCTATGTTTACTGTTATGTATAGTGGACGGTTGTGATCAGCCGTCCCTAAACATAGATCTTCATCAGAAAAAGAAATTTCAGGAACTCCTTTGGAACAAAGAGCTTCATCAGGTTGTACAGCTGCTAACTGGGCCATGCAAATATCTGGATCTAGCAGAGCTTTGATTAACGCTTCCCTCATTTCTTTGGAAAGGATCAGAGCATCATAAATGCTCAGTTTGGCAGGCAGCTTCCTGAGGTGAGCTAGGACATTGTAATCGACCTTGGGTATTCCACTCTCAATTGGACCCTGAAGGGGAACAGGCTGAGGTGGAAGAGAAGATTCTGGTTCGTCAACAACTTGCTTCCCTTTATCTTCAGAAGAAGCTTGAGGTGGTAGCACTTTGCCGCTACGAAGTTTGATTTGCACTATCTCTTCAGAAGAAGCGACATGTGGATTATCTACTTTGACCTCAGCTAACTCTGATTGTACTTCTGTTAAATTCTCAGAATCCGACATCTCTGCTTCAATACAGATAGGCGTACCCTGCAAATCAAGAGCAGGGGCATCACTATCTGAATAATAGCCAAGAGAATGTTTTAATTCTTCCAAATTAAATTGATTGTTAAGAGAATCATTTTCAGGTAAGTTTTTCAAGTCATCCGTAACATCGCTATCAGAAATAGACAAGATATACACAGAATCCTTTTTCATTGATTTAACATCATCACTTGGAACAAAATAAAAGTCATCTAAGATAAGAGGATTGAGGATAACAGTCTCCCCATCCGCAGAAAACACAACTCTACTGGATACATCACAATCAACACTACTAAAAGCAACAAAACAATCTCTGGTATCCTCCTTCTCCTGAACTGTAGGACCCTGGCTGACTTGGGCTCCCTTAAGCTCTGAAGGTGGAGTCATCTCTACATCACCTTCCGGAACTATCAGATCAACCTGGAGAGGCTTCTGAGCTCCCAAAGACTCCTGAAGAGAAGAAAAATAGAGTTTGTTCAGAAATTTCTTTGAGGAACGGGATAAAGCTATATCCCAAGTTGAGTCAGAATTTAAAGAAGAAGCAGGAACAATAGGCTCACCAGTCACACACTTAGCTGATCCCTGCCCCGGATCCACTAAGTATTCTTTGGGAATCACTACAGCTCCTGATTTGATGTTCCTATCAAGCCATTCTTTAAAAGTAACACAGTCTTCAAGCTGATGACCCAACATCTGATGGTAAGGGCAATAATTAAGCTGGTCAGACTTACCCACTTCCTCTGGCCTCCTAGGGGCAGGCAATTTAAAGTCTGGCTTTTTCAGAAGATTTTTTAATATCCTCTTTAAAGCCTCCTTTTTAAAGGGGTAAGTCTTGCCAATCAATGCATTAAATTTGTCCCAATTCTCCCTTCTTTCCTCCGAAGTAAGGTAAGGCCGTTGTTGATTAAACTGTGGCTGAGCTTGCGGTGGCGAATACTGTTTCTGATACTGTGGTGACGTATATTGAGGCCTCTGATACTGTTGATTATAAAACTGAGAAGGTGGGTTCTCTACCTGAATTTTCATTGGCTGCTTTCCCTTATCCACAGCTGACACCGTCCCAGATTTCTTCTCAAAGACCTTCTGGGGTTTCAGCTTCTTAGGATCTGAAGAGGACTGATCAGTAAAGAAGGTGAACTGCGAAGCTTCTTCTTGTAGGCTGGAGGCTTTATTGAGCAGTTTTTCAAATGTCTTGATGGTAAATCCTTTCAAAAGAAAGGCTACCGGCCCATGAATGTTCTTAAGCAGAATCTCAATCGCGTGTTGCTCTTGCAATTGAGGTTCGCACTTCATGCTCAAATTCCTCCACCTTAGTATATAATCAACCAGCTTCTCCCCAGGCTTCTGTTTCTCTATAACAAGATCCCCAACTGTAACGTGATGCTGACTGCCTGCAAACCTCTTGACAAACATGTTTTCCAACTCTGTAAAACTGTGCACTGAACCATTGGGTAAGTCTGCATACCAGTCAAAAGCCACCCCTGACAGACTACTAACAAACTGCCTGAAGAGTAAAGCATCACTTCCTCCAGCGTTGCAACAACTGGCTCGGAAGTACGCTATGTGCTGTCTAGGGTTCCCGGTACCATCAAAAATCTTGAATGAGGGGGGCACAAATCCCTTTGGATAGGGAACTGCATCAAACTCCTCTGGGTAGGGCCTACCCTTTGGGGTATACGACGCACTCTGTGACTCAGCTAATGCCTCCCTCACTTGTCTTTCCACCATCTGTTTTAGCTCTTTTGATTGAGAGGCTTTGATTTCTGGATCTGATTGGTGTTCTTCTACAGCCTCAATTATCTGTTTCTTCCCTACCACCTGAACAGACTCGGGTTGAGAAGACTCAACCTGTGCTCGTGGTGGTAAAGGACCCTGGCACTGGAATGATGCCATAGTGGCCATCATTTCCTCTATCTTCTTCTCCATACTTGAGATCTGCTCATCTTTTTGTTTTAGCTGTTGTATAAGACGTTGAGTTAAGTCCGGCGCAATGCCTTCCTCAACTACGACGTCCTGTATTCCAGCATCTTCAGCTTGATCATCATGAGCTGATCCCCTTGTTTCCACCATAAGGACATCGGCTACTACATCATCTAACATGTCATCTTGATCTAAATCAAAGTTTAATGCATCTTCATCCTCCAGATCTTTAATGCTATTTTTTAGTTCACCTAGCATCTCCTCTATAGACCTTCCGGAAACATAGTGGGGATCAACGGGAACATATCTTTCATAGTCCATATGATCTGAAGGGTTAATTTCACGTTCCTCCTTTACTTCGGGTTCTTCTTCTATCATCTTTTCAGGTGAAGCCACTACCAGAGAAGCAACTTCCTCCTTAGGTCTCCAGATCTTCTTCTCAGCTGATGTTGGAGAGAGTTGGCTTGATGATTCCAACTGCCCTACATCCGGATGAGAAGACGAAGGACCCGTAGAGGGGTGCCTATCTGTCTGGGGAGAAGAGTGGACACGAGAGAACCGCTGAACTTTTCTAACTTCTTGAGATGTCATGGAGGAAGGAGACAACTGACGACTAGTTTTCTGAACAACATACTGAGTACTCTTAGATTTTCTCGACACATCAGTCAAAACAATACTGTCTGTCTTTCTGTCAGATTTCCTCGGTTCCCTAGGGTATCCATCAGTGAGTGCAGAGATTGCAACAGGTTTGAACTTTCTTCTGCTATCTCTTGCCCTCGACTGACTCACTACCCGGGCTCCAATATTCTTCTGACTCGATGCTTCTTCTTCTATCTTTTCATTAATCATCCTTTTCATATTCCTCAAAAACCTTTCCTTGGTTTGGAAATGATTATCTGCACACTCTTGGACTATTGCCCTTACCATATTCTGAATGTGTGTTTCCTTATCTTTTACTGGTTCAGTGGCAGACTTTCCAACAGCAGTAGGAACTGAACGAGCAATCTTCCTCACATCTTCCTCTCCATCAGCAGCGGAGAGAAGATGGAACCTACTACCACTAAGATGTGGAGAGGTAGGAGGAGTTTGCTCATTCTGATTTGATAGTCCCAATTTTTCCATTCTCCTCTTTGTTCGACGATTTTTATTTCTCCTCTGAGTTTTAGTCATAATCGTCGACATGTTGGAAGAGGAGCCTATTTCAAACTTGCTTGGAGCACTGAAAGGAGTAACACTATCTGCTACGACAACTGATTTGAGTTTCTGATCCTGGCTAGGCTGTTCAATTCTAGCAAACACTGAGGGCCTAGGGACTACAGGGGCAGTCTGAGACCCACATCCCAAAGTGAACTCTAGAATAGGCTTCTGGTTTGCAATTTCAGCAGGTGGGACAATAGTGAACTCAGGTCCACTAACAGACAACTGCAAATCCTCAAATCCTTTCCCAAATTTGATTATACTTCCGTCAGCAAAAGGATTGTAAGCCAAGTTCATATTATCCGACAAGGAAAAGATTAGTTTACCCATCATTTTCCTGAAATTCAAGAAAAATTTTGAATTAGTCTTTTGAAAAAAATTATTTTAATTGCAAAAGCTTAATTGACCCAACCAAATAATTCAAGTCTTATCTCATCTCATATATATCGAGTTATATTAAAATATAACTGCAATACATAATGTTGAGATAAGAATGGATATTATTTAGTGTTTCAATTTTCACTCTAAGAATTTGGACCCAGTGTTAAGTCAAACATCAAGCTACAATAAAAATGTAACTGCAACGTTCAAGTTAGCACGTAGGGATTTTATTTTCTGATTATTTAGACAAAAAGGTCATTAAAGGAACTTCCCGTCGATATTTTGACGGGGGTCCAAAATAAGACCTCTACAATTTCTTTTAGATACCGGCCAAATTATTCAAGAATGAAATGAATAATATAACCGGCGGAAGAAAGGTAGTTACAACTCATGCCAAGCACAAGTATACTACCGATGTAAGGGTATGAATCACTGCTAAAGATGGAGAGAGGATAGATCCCCAGCGGAGTCGCCAGAAAAACCTTGGTGGGAAAATTTATGTCGCCACGCAGATCTTGTGTTCTCCTATTTTGTAATCGAATACTGCATTAAGAATAAAGTACAGTCTCGGGAGACTGACGCAATATTCTATAATGGATTCAATATCAAAATAGGGTTTTTAGAAAATAATATTTCTATAGTCAAACACAATTCTATGAATAACATATCATCTTGAGAGATGAACACGAAATTCTGTAGAATGTGTTTAAAAATAGAAATATAGTTTTGAAAAGTTCATCCATCCCTTTATTTAGGTGTAATAAGGAGAATATTATATCATCTGAAAAGACGAACATAACATTCTTCAAAAACACCCAAAAGAAAGAATGGGGTTTATAAAAGTCATCATTTCTAAAATTGAACATAATAAATAGAATATTATATTACCTGTAAAGATAATAATAATATTCTATAAATATGTTTAAAGTTAGAAATGAGGTTTTAAAACATGTCTGCGTTCCCAAAGATTTTTCCCTTGTTTTATAAAAATAAAACAAGGTTTATTTTAATCTGGGATTCTCAAATCCCTATAGGGGCAAGCCCCTATAGTTAATTACATCCTAGGAGGGGTACTCCTAAGAAAACTCTCGATTAAAGCAGTGATTTCGTACCCTTTGATTACAAAGTAAAAGGCAAGGAAAGAAGTAGGAATTTTCAAGGAGAAAGCTCAATGTTGAACAGTTATTAACGAGTCAAAAGAAGAAAAGTAGGAGGTACCGGATTCTGAGAAGCTCAGAGGCAACCTCAGTCTATCCTATGTTGGGCTTTACATTTTTAAGAGAGAAATTTTTAGGTTTGAATTGGCATTTTATTAGAAATTTGGGATTATATTCCCGGAGGGTGAGGACTTAAGATTTAAAAATCTGCCTCAGAACCTAAGTCTAAATTGGGTACTACAAAGTAGTGACCCGAACCTGACTAATGCAGTGCAAATCTGGACTTACCCCGGCCTGGATTGGGGAGCCAGCTAACCACCTAGGCGCTTCAAATCCATGTGTCCAGTCTCTTATGAAAGATGGGTAGGGACGTTATTTAAGTTCTGAGGAATCGGGGCCGACATCTAAGACAAAATCTAATTGGCCCCTTTACTTATGTAGGGTAAATGATGCCTAGGAGCATAATGCAATTAAAATTTTAGACTCTTTTAATTTGTATCTAATGCAATGTATGCTAATTGACTCGAATGCATAAAATGATTTATGAAGCAGTTTTAAAATCAGGCTTAGAAAATAGATTTTTCCCTAGAGATTGCACAACATCCCCTTGACAGAACTGCACCCTAATAGGTCAGGTGGTCTGCCAGAACCCGCAGGCGGGGAGGTGCCTAACAAGGAAGAGAAAGTAATAATATGATTATGCTGACTCTCGGCGGTCCGAGCTTACTTCTTAGATTCGTTAGAGTTTCTATGTGAGCCTAAAAATTTTATTTTTAAATTTCAAGTAGAAAAAGTTTATCGTGATCCTTACCAAAAAACACTCCGATGCGTATCCAGGCTAAAACAAAACACGGCATGCAAGAGTCCTAAAAAAAAAAACTAGTGCACAAACAAAATAAACACTCAAATTAAATTATCCAAAAATATAATGTCCAATGTCCAGTTTATTTACAACCCAGGGTCTACTGAAAAAGTAAAGTGGCCGGGCACCACTGACAACAAACCCGGATTCTAAACCTAAGACTGACGCAAGTGATTTCAAAATGGGATATACTTTTCTTTTTATCTTCATTTCTTCGTCTTCTTTATCTTCACTTTTTGTCTTCTTCCCTTTACAAGCTTCTTGGATCTGCTACGAGCTCCTTGGTTCCGCTACGAGCTCCTTGGGTCCGCTACGAGCTCCTTGGGTCCGCCGGGCCTGGATATCCAAATGAAAAGAAACTCATCCCGGAAGGGGTATCTTCTTTTCTCTTTGGATATTAGAACCACCCTAACTTGGCTTTCCAAATAGAAGAGAATACTCCCCTAAGGGACATTCTCCTCTCTTTGGATTCCGAGTTGGGTGTGATATCCCACTTTTGAATCACTTTCACAACATTTGACTTTAACAAATAATTACATTTACATTACATTCCAGAAAGAAAAAGAAAATCTAGACACACCTGCAAGGTTATCCTAGACATTTATAATAAAATCATTCCCAAGCAGTTATGTATTCATATTAAATTTATCAGCCACACTTGGCCATGCTCTTTTAATTTTAAGGGGGCTTAGCATTTTCTGAAGCACCTGCAGAAATTTTTATGTTAATTTAAATCTTTAATTTGCCCCCTTTTTATTTAGCCCTGCACGAGCATGGCCACCTGCATAAGATTCTGTGAGCATCCAGATCGTTCCTAACCTAGGGATAATCTATCGCCCATCACATCATATCACAGAGAGCGATAAAAGTAAACAAACACTCAATGTCAATCATACAAGCATGCAATGAAAACCGAGAAAGCCCGTCACACAACAGCAAGAAAGTAAACACCGGCCTAACCTAGAGCTAGAGTCGGTTGTCCTAGCAAACAAATCTAAGTGTGTGCGGTAGGCTGGGTGGTTTAAATATATCCTGAGTTTATTATTAGTTAAAGTTATCTAATTGATTGAAATTGATTTGTTGAAGGGTCAAAGGGAATTTTAGTTCAGATTTAAGTTTTTGTGTCTTTACTGTTTTGAAGTTTGTTTTAGATTGAATTTTGATTGTTAACGTTGATTAATAGGATTTGTTCTTTAGTGTATTTGAATTAACCATTTTTTTTAGATTATTTTAATTAATGATTTATTGAATTTTTAATAATTTATTAAACATTTTTTTAATATTTTGTTAATCTTGAATCGTTTATTGAAATTTTTAATTGACTTATTAGAGTGTTAGTGTTTTATTAAAAATTTAATGATTTTATTTGATTTGTTAATAATTTATTAAATTGTTGATGATTTATTAAAGTTCGAAAAATTTTATTTAGTTATTATTTGATTATAAGATGATTAACACATTAATTAGATTCCATTTTATTTTTATGTTCAAATTTAATCTCCTAATGCTATGTGTGTTAATTATGACTTAGTTATTAGAGATTATGTGATTTTCATATATTTTTTTATTTGGATTATCATTAATGTGTTTGAAATTCTCCTTAATTAATTATTTAAGTTTAATTAGAGTTGATTAAGGTTGTATTAATAACATACAATAATCCTAAGGGGAATGTCACTAAGTTTTCTATGTTATGTATTTCTACCCTAAAGTGTGCAGGCATCCTAAGTCTAAGTTCTCTAGGACTCAATCCTTAATTTTTGTCCTTAGATGTCACTAATGTTGTATGGGATGAAAAAGCTTGTTATCGCTAACCCTTAGGACTTTGCGCACGTATACAGGAGTTCAAGGATCTAAAATGAAATGAAAATCATCCTAATAAAATTGAAGTTACTATAGGGGCCTAAAGGGTAGGGGTTCGCACAAAACACACCGCGGCCTCCTAGGGGCTTTCTAAGTTTTAAGAAAACTTACAACACCGGGGGCTATGACCCGGTGGATTACGCCCGTAGCACCTCTACCCGGTTGGATAGAGACGACTGACGCCTTTAATCTGCTTCTTCTTGTTCGCTTGATTGGTACCGTTCCTCGCAGTTCATGCAAATAAAGATAATAAAATATGGAAGGATTAGAAGCACATTTAATAATTAATAATGAAATAATTGAAATTACTAAAAATAAAAACGTACCTTTCTTCGGGCTTGAAGACCGGCACAAGCTGTCTACCTTTTAAACTGTTCCCTTTTGGAAGCATACTATTTATTTTTTCAGCATACACCTCGAGGCACAAGAAGCGGGAAGTAGAAGAAGAGAGAGAGATGTAGAGAGAGAGAGCTCTTATTTTCTTTAAAACTTTCATCTACTAAAAAAAAAAACCAACTAACACACTCTCCAACACCCACACCTTTCACCTTTCAACATAAACTTTCACTTTTCAAAATTCACTCTTTCATAAAAAACCATTTTTTTCTATTAAAATCCCACATTTCGCTTTTCAACAGATTTCATTCTCCAATATTTTTTATTTTCCAACACGCACACTTTCATTTTCTTCACAATATACACTTTTCACTTTTTCAACACACACTTTTCCAAAATACACTTTCACTTTTAAAACATTCCTCAAGTTTCACTTTTCACACACCTCAAGTTTCACTTTCAATACAACCACATTTCTACCATTCTTAATATTCCAACATATACCTTTCTCACACAATACCCTTCACATACACTTTACTTCTCATTACAACTCATACTTTTCATTCTCCAAAAACTCAAAATTTACTTTTTCAAACCCTACACACTTTACCTTTCACATCTCCACGATTCCCTCTTCTAAAAGATACACAAATTCCATTACATCTCCACCTCTTTCAACACACACTTTACTTCTTCTAAATATACACACATTTCACATTTTCAAAATGAAACACTTTTCATTCTCCAACAATCAAACTTCACTTCACCATTCACAACCATTCTTCACTTTACAAAACATCTAACAAGATTTATCAAGCAATCGATGAAACTAAAATATATAATGCTCATCATAACTGAGTGTAATATAATGACATTAACATTCTCCAACAAATTTCTAATTTTAACACCATAAGCCATCAAATACCCAAAGAAAACTTTTAACCCAAAACTCACAAACTTGCCTTTGCATGCACAAACTCATATATACCTACTCTTCCAACTCATCATTCAAAGATCACACATTTTACTCTTAACACTCATATTCACAAATCACCCTATAGACCATTCACCTTTCCAAACCATAAGAAGGGAATACATATGAATTAAAGCGAAGCACAATTTATACATATAAGTCCTTACCTATCATGCTCCATCAAATGCTTATATACATTTCCTTTCCAATTCAAAGTTTCATCAAAAGCAATTTGGGAAGGGAAGAAGATACTGAATGTAAGCTCATTCTATCCCAAAAAGAACAGCTCAAGAAACCTTCCAACACAATGCTCACAATCCTTGCCAAAGCTTAAAGAAGGCTACCCAACATATGACCTTTCTAAATTTCTCCAAAAACACTTTATAAAAGATTACCGAATGCTTGTCATTGAAAAGGAAAGCACATGAATGAAGATAGAATATGAAAGAGTGTGGGGTATGCCATTCCCATAACCATGAATCTTTGTATCAAATATCTATAAATGATTAATGTACATATATGAATAAAAAAAAATTTTCCAAGTGTTAATACAAACACAATGTTTAACAATTAGTGACATATTGTGCATTCAATAAGGAATAATGAAACATAAGAGACAAAGCTGAATATTATTCTATGACATGAGTAGAACAAATTTTTTTCACCTAATTATCATCCTTTTCCATTTCAAGAAAGAGAAAATATTTAGAATTTATTTTACTGTAACAGGGCTTTTATCTCTAATGTTGGTAGTCATTTTCATGGGTGATACATATATATACACAATTAGGATATAAGAAATACATACATATTTAAACAAAGCTTTACCATATCTACCATTTTTCAAAACAAAGATGAATGTCGCTGGATTTATCTCGAACTTTTGAGAATGATAAAGGCATTAAAACTCTAATTGTTTGCATGATATGTGGCCAAGTTGTTGAGGCGACGTTAATGGTAAAAAAAAAACAAACAAATTCTTATATATGCAATTACATATATCTCTGTTCATTACCCTTAAAAGAAATTTCAAGAGATAGACATCCTTGGATTGCTCACATTGAGGAAGGAAAGAAGAAGAGTGAGAGGATTTACCACTTATTGTTCTTGGCCAAGCAAATCGCAGTAGGAAAGTTCGGTTGGATCCCTAGGATGAGAAATCAGTTGGCTATGGCGGCGTCGGACTGGGACAATGGCGACAGGAGAGGAGATCGAACTGGGGTTTGGCCTTGGGGCTTCTTGCGAACCAGAGAGGCGATGGGGGCTAGGGCTTTTCACTTCTTGCGAACTGGGAGGAGAGGGAGATCGCGAGAGGGAGGGCCTCGGTCTGTGTGAATGGAGAGGTGGTTTCCGTCTGGGGGTCTCTTGCGAACTGGGGAGGCGAAGTGGGGGAGTTTCTGCGAAAACAGAGAGAATGGGGAAGACGTTGCGAACAGGAGGTGACGGGAGGAGAGGCTTCCACGAACTGCAGAAAGTGATCGGCTTGGGAGCTGCACGAACAGAGAGCCAGAGGCGGGAGAGAGGGGTTTCGCGAATAAACGGAGAGGGGCTCGAGGGAGTTCCGAACTGGGAGCAGGCTGGGAGTTTTTTGTGCGAATGAGAGCGTGGGGAGAGGGTTCGGGTAGTTTGCGAATAAGAGGGAGGAGATCGTGGGGGGTTGGTTAGACCGGCCTCAACCCAGCCCTAACCGTCCCTTAGGTTTAGTCCAAACGTTTCTTTTAATTTAACTTTTAAATTTAGAGGTGATTATTTAGGATATAGTTTAAAAGCAAATTTTATTTTAAACACATAGACAATTTATTTTAATAAAATTAATATATTTGAATTAAATGAAATTAAAGAATATTTTAAATTAGATTGATTTAAAATTCGCTGATTTAATTTAATTAAAGTCACTGGCTCGCGATGAATCAATTTGGGTCTTCCGGATCTATATCTGTTAAATTGAATTTGGCTCAAATTAGTTCAGTTCAAAATTGTGTTGATTTGAGATGAGTTGATTTGAGTTTAGTTTGGAATTGAATTAGATTTGGATTGAATTGATTTGATACAAATTAAATAACAGGGTCGAGACGATGCTACGTCAGTGGGCATTCACCTAAGAGAAATCTTAAGGGCAACGTCTATACTAGGTTATGAAGACCTAGGTACTAGAGATTAATTCTAGGGAAATTGACCTCGAATAATGAGGTCAACAAATGGACCCCCAATAGGCATGATAAACTTGCCAAAGTTTATCGTGCGTATTGGCGTTGACCGAAACGATCAAATAGATCCAAAATTGAAGTTGAAAATTTGGGTATTTGAATTGAAGGAGATTTGTGCTTTGATAGAAGATTAGCATGAAAAGCTGATAGAGTTTCGAGTTGATTGAATAATTTAGAAGTTGATGTCAGCATTGATGGTGACTTTAGTGAAATGATAACTAATAAGATTAGTATCATTTAGTAAAGTCAAGATATGACAATTTTAGATGTAATGATGTGAATGTAGTTTGACAAGAATGTAAGAGTTTGAATATGATTTTGATTTGAATATGATTTTGATAAGACTAGAATCTTCTTTCTAGTTCAAGAGAAAGGATGCCACTAAGGATGCTTACTCCTAACTTCAAGGATGTCAATAGGATGCCGTAAAAGCGGACTTAGACCTAAAGAAAAAATTTAAGATTGATGGCTGCCGTAAAAGCGGACTTATGCTGGAAGTCAGTAGGATGCCGTAAAAGCGGACTTAGACCTAAAGACAGATTTAAATTTGATGGCTGCCGTAAAAGCGGACTTATGCCGGAAGTCAGTAGGATGCCGTAAAAGCGGACTTAGACCTAAAGACAGATTTAAATTTGATGGCTGCCGTAAAAGCGGACTTAAGCCAGAAGTCAATAGGATGCCGTAAAAGCGGACTTAGACCTAAAGACAGATTTAAATTTGATGGCTGCCGTAAAAGCGGACTTAAGCCAGAAGTCAGTAGGATGCCGTAAAAGCGGACTTAGACCTAAAGACAGATTTAGAATTTGATGGCTGCCGTAAAAGCGGACTTAAGCCAGAAGTCAGTAGGATGCCGTAAAAGCGGACTTAGACCTAAAGACAGATTTAGAATTTGATGGCTGCCGTAAAAGCGGACTTAAGCCAGAAGTCAGTAGGATGCCGTAAAAGCGGACTTAGACCTAAAGACAGATTTAGAATTTAAATTTTAATGAAGAGAAGATGCCGCTGGGGATCCTTATACTTCACTTCGGAATGAAGATTAGGATGCCACTAGGGATGCTTACACCTAACTTCAAGGATTTCAATAGGATGCCGCAGGAGGGCTTATACCTAAAGACAGATTTAAGATTCAGTCGGGTTTGGGAATTTTAATGAATGTTTGATTTCTTGCAGGATTTTTGATCTTTTCCCTTCATCACAAATGGCATTAACAATTACTAGACGTCAGAAGCTTTCGTATATGCCACTTTCTAGAAGGGAAGAGAAAACCATCCAAAAGAATGAGCTTGAAATTTTTGGATTGAAAATTTTGCTCTCTCCCTTATTATAAATGATCTTTATAACTTACAAATCATCCACTGGGAATTATGTTTTTATATTGAATCATCATAAATGAAGAAAGAAAATAAATAAAAGGATATTTCTATAGTAATACTATATAACATCTCAGTTATTTCAAATTTTGAAATCTTTCAATTCTGATTTTCAAAAATATACAAACTACTTGGACCCAGTGTATGTCGCATTCATAAGCTTCGAGAACAACGTATATGCTGAAAATTTTATAATTTTATTGCAAATCTTCATAACGACGTCATTACACATAGTATTTCTTAAGATATCGTCCATTGATAGGCAACATAGGACGATCACCCTTACAATCCACTAATTGGTAAGATCCCCCTTGGTAGACTTTCTCCACCACAAAAGGACCTTCCCATGTAGGCTCAAATTTACCACCAAACCTTCGATGAGTTAGGATAGGTCTACGTAAGACCAACACCAACTCTCCTACTCGAAAGGTTCTAGGACGGACCATTTTATCATGTGCTTGAGCCATACGGGATTTATATAACTCGAGGTTCTGTTGAGCCTGCAAACGCTTCTCTTCTAAACCTTCGAGTTCTTCTAAACGAAGTCGGGCGTTCTGTTCAGATGTAATATTATTGTTAATTGCAACCCTTAGAGAGGGAAGCTGTACCTCTAAAGGGAGAACAGCCTCAGCCCCGAAGACTAAAGCAAACGGTGTAGACTGAGTTGGGGTTCTACATGTGGTTCGATAAGCCCACAGAGCCTCCCCTAACTTTTCGTGCCATTGTCGCTTATTGTCCTCTAAGATTTTCTTTAGAATTCCTACTAACGTCTTATTGAAGGCCTCCGCCAATCCATTCGCCTGTGGGTAATAGCTTGTGGAATACCTCCAATCAATATTATGACGTTTAGCGAAATTATTTATTTTGGTGCTCTTGAAGGAGGGACCATTATCGGATATAATTCGACGAGGAATGCCAAATCGATATACAATATGGTCTCGGAAGAATTGGAGCACATTATGAGTTTTAACTTCTCGTAATGGAACAGCCTCCGCCCACTTTGAGAAGTAGTCTGTTGCTGCTAGAATGAAACGGTGACCTTTAGAAGAAGGAGGATCGATAGGGCCAATGATGTCCGTGCCCCAACTTTCAAAAGGCCATGAAGCAATTGTTGGATGCAGAACATTAGGAGGTTGATGTAGAACTACACCATGCACTTGACACTGGTGACAACGACGTGCAATGGACATACAGTCGTCAATCATTGAAGGCCAGTAATATCCCAGTCTCTTGATTTTCATCTTCATTTTGGGGCCAGATTGGTGGGCACCACACAATCCGGCATGTACCTCAGTCACGATCCTTTGAGCTTCTTGTTTACTAAGACAACGTAGCCACAATTGATCGAAAGACCGGCGGTACAAAACGCCATTCATCAATGTGTAAGAAAGAGCCCTTCTCTTAACTTGATCTGCGGCAGATTTCTCTCGAGGGAGTTTGTTTTCTTGCAAATAGTCAATGAAAGGTTGTCTCCAGTCAACCGTATCATCATCAATGGCAAGAACAATCTCGCCCTCGGAAGGAAACTTTTTATTGATGTATTCCAAGTCTATAGGAGACAAGATCTTACGACCTTGAACTTCTATGGAAATGGACTCTTCTTCTATACAGGCTAATTCCTTTGCGAGCTTTGCTAGGGCATCTGCCGTAGAATTTCTTCCACGGGGTATCTTATATAAGGTTACGCTCGGAATTTGCTCAAGAAGTTTCATAGTGTACTGATGGTACGGAAGAAGTTTAGGTTTCAAGACTTTGTAAATACCAGCAACTTGATTGATGATAAGTTGTGAATCTCCAAAGATCTTGATTTCTTTGATTTCCATTGATATTGCTAATTCTATACCAGTTATTAGAGCTTCGTATTCGGCCTCGTTATTAGTGCAAGGCTCTAATAAATGGTAAGAATAACGCAACAATCCCTTTTCAGGGGTTATGAAAACCAAACCGATACCGGCTTTCCCTGGGATTACCTCCTGAGGTTCCCCGATCTTTTGTGAAGATGCGGCACCATCAAAATATAATTCCCAAGTATTTCCTTCCTGCTCCTCTAAACTCATAATTTGTTCATCAGGGAGATCATCATTCAGAGGGGACTCAGCAGGGATCGGGTGTGCTGCTAAGAAGTCAGCCACAGCTTGACCTTTGATAGCACGTAATGGTATAAACGTGATATCAAATTGGAGTAGAAACATTGACCACTTTGCTAAACGCCCTGACAACGTCGGACGAGTCATCAGGTATTGGAGTGGATTAACTCTAGAGATGAGATTGATTTTATGAGCTAACATGTAATGCCTTAATTTTTGGGCAGCAAAAATCAAAGCTAAACAATGTTTCTCAATAGGAGGATAATTAGCTTCAGTTGGTAGAAGTCTCCTACTCAAGTAGTAAAGTGCATTCTCTTTTCCTTCCTCATTAGTTTGGGCTAACAAGGCGCCAAGAGAACTGTCTAAGGCTGCGGTGTAAAGTATTAAGGGTTTCCCAGGGATAGGGGCTGCTAAAACTGGTGGTGTTAACAAATACTGCTTTATGCTTTCAAATGCATTTTGGCACTTTTCATCCCAATGAAATCGGGCATCTTTCTTACACAAAGCAGCGAATGGTTGACACCTACCAGACAAATTGGAAATGAATCTTCGTAGGTATGCCAACCTACCTTGAAGAGATCTTAACTGGGTAAGACTTTTAGGAGGTGGCATATCTAGGATGGCTTTTATTTTAGATGGATCAATTTCTATGCCCCGGTGTCTCACTACGAATCCTAAGAATTTCCCTGAAGTAACTCCAAAAGCACATTTTAAGGGATTCATCTTTAGATCGTAGCGGCGCAACCTTTCAAAAACGATTCTCAGATCATGTAGGTGGTCTTCCCTTTGATGACTTTTAACTACCAAATCATCGATATAACATTCCACCTGTTGGTGTATGAGATCATCGAAGATTCGGGTCATAGCTCGCTGGTAGGTTGCACCAGCGTTCTTAAGTCCAAAGGGCATGACTTTGTAACAGAAGACCCCTATAGGTGTTCTGAAGGCAGTGAATTTTTCATCTTCAGGAGCCATCTTGATTTGATTATATCCAGATGAACCATCCATAAAAGAGAAAATTGCATGCTCAGAGGCGATGTCTACCATGAGTTCCGGTATAGGCAACGGGAACTCATCTTTTGGACAAGCCTTATTCAGATCCCTATAATCGATGCATACGCGAATTTGACCATTCTTTTTCTTTACTGGGACGATGCTAGCCAACCAAGAGGGATATTTTTCCTCTCGAATAAAGCCTGCATCGATCAGTTTTTTAACTTCAGTCACTACTTGTTGTTCAATTTCTAAGCGCATGCGTCGTGGGGCTTGCTTGACAGGGATCACGTCAGGTTGAATTTCAAGTTTATGGACTGCTATTTCTGGAGATAATCCAGGCATCTCGTCATAGCTCCAGGCAAAGCAATCCTTAAACTCTGAAAGCAACTTGACTAAATTGATTGACTCATCCTCGTTCAATAAGGCACTTATGAACGTCGGACGTGGATTTTCTTCATTACCAAGGTTAATTTCTTTCAATTCATCAACAGTTGATTGGATCTCCTCCTCAAGCTCGGGAGGTGCCTCCTTAACTTGAAAGTCATCCGAATCATCTGAAGTTTCTAAACAAAATTCATTTAGAATTTCAATGTCCTTCATAAAGAGACGATCAGATCCTAAGTTATTAGTTATCACCAAGCAGTAATCATCGTCATCAAATGGACAAACAGTACTAAAACCCAATCCTGCCCTTGACTTTGGTTTATAATATTCAGTATTCCAAAGGTTTTCAAAGGACTGAGCTTGACGTTTAGTCCAAGTAGATGGGGTTAGACCTTGCTTAATTAAATTTTTAACACCATAAGGGTACCAATCAAAAGGGAGTTCCACTATTTCATTCATCAAAGGATCATCAATGTGTACATCAGTTTCAACATTCTTGCTAGAAGAAGGAATAAACTTAGCAGTTTTACAATCATCGCTCAAGGCAGGTGAAACCTTAACTGCCAACCCGGCTATACTATCTTGAGATAGTGGGGTTAGAGCTAAAGTCTTCACATATCCTTTAAGCTTTTCATAGGTAGACAAATCTGAATCATCCTCTATTTTTGCCTTAACTTTATCATCATCACTGTCGTGTTCCAAAGAGATTTCAAATTTCGGCCTCTTGTTATTATTTTCAGCCTTAGATACACATGATTCATCCTCTGAGTCAGATTCTAAATCAATATGTATCATAGGAGTTTGCCTTTGTATGGTTTCATACGTTGCACTTTCATAATTTTGCCATCCTCTGCCTCTACCTCGCCCCCACTGGGTAATCCTACCACCTCTTTGTGAGGGAGGAGTAGGATGCCAACGGATGCTATCTTCGAGGCAGGGATATTCTTCATCTCTTTTTTCTTCTTTTTCTTTTTCTTTTTCATTTTTCTTTTCAAGTGCAATTTCACTTTTGGCCAATTTGAGATCCTTAGGAACAGTTTGTTTTTTGGGCAAATAATAGGCGGCATCTTCATAAATTCCTACTTCATGAATTGAGAATGGTTGCAAATCTCCCTTAATACAGTGCTCAACACCATCTCTGATGTATTTAATGCACTGATGTAGGGAGGAAGGAACCATCCTATATTCATGAAGCCATGGTCTACCTAGAAGAGCATTAAAAGATGTTGGAGAGTCTATAATATGAAACTTTGCTTCAGTTTTAAATTCTTCAATCTCCAACAACAGAGTAACTGAACCCAAAGCCCTCTCGCCATTTTCGTTAAACCCTCGTAAGATCATTTTATCTGAACTGAGCTTACGAACGTCTATCCTCAAATAAGCGAGAGTTCTGAGAGTCATAATATTAACTGATGCACCAGGATCAACCAGGATACGTGACAATCTGAAGTTGTCTATGTTTACTGTTATGTATAGTGGACGGTTGTGATCAGCCGTCCCTAAACATAGATCTTCATCAGAAAAAGAAATTTCAGGAACTCCTTTGGAACAAAGAGCTTCATCAGGTTGTACAGCTGCTAACTGGGCCATGCAAATATCTGGATCTAGCAGAGCTTTGATTAACGCTTCCCTCATTTCTTTGGAAAGGATCAGAGCATCATAAATGCTCAGTTTGGCAGGCAGCTTCCTGAGGTGAGCTAGGACATTGTAATCGACCTTGGGTATTCCACTCTCAATTGGACCCTGAAGGGGAACAGGCTGAGGTGGAAGAGAAGATTCTGGTTCGTCAACAACTTGCTTCCCTTTATCTTCAGAAGAAGCTTGAGGTGGTAGCACTTTGCCGCTACGAAGTTTGATTTGCACTATCTCTTCAGAAGAAGCGACATGTGGATTATCTACTTTGACCTCAGCTAACTCTGATTGTACTTCTGTTAAATTCTCAGAATCCGACATCTCTGCTTCAATACAGATAGGCGTACCCTGCAAATCAAGAGCAGGGGCATCACTATCTGAATAATAGCCAAGAGAATGTTTTAATTCTTCCAAATTAAATTGATTGTTAAGAGAATCATTTTCAGGTAAGTTTTTCAAGTCATCCGTAACATCGCTATCAGAAATAGACAAGATATACACAGAATCCTTTTTCATTGATTTAACATCATCACTTGGAACAAAATAAAAGTCATCTAAGATAAGAGGATTGAGGATAACAGTCTCCCCATCCGCAGAAAACACAACTCTACTGGATACATCACAATCAACACTACTAAAAGCAACAAAACAATCTCTGGTATCCTCCTTCTCCTGAACTGTAGGACCCTGGCTGACTTGGGCTCCCTTAAGCTCTGAAGGTGGAGTCATCTCTACATCACCTTCCGGAACTATCAGATCAACCTGGAGAGGCTTCTGAGCTCCCAAAGACTCCTGAAGAGAAGAAAAATAGAGTTTGTTCAGAAATTTCTTTGAGGAACGGGATAAAGCTATATCCCAAGTTGAGTCAGAATTTAAAGAAGAAGCAGGAACAATAGGCTCACCAGTCACACACTTAGCTGATCCCTGCCCCGGATCCACTAAGTATTCTTTGGGAATCACTACAGCTCCTGATTTGATGTTCCTATCAAGCCATTCTTTAAAAGTAACACAGTCTTCAAGCTGATGACCCAACATCTGATGGTAAGGGCAATAATTAAGCTGGTCAGACTTACCCACTTCCTCTGGCCTCCTAGGGGCAGGCAATTTAAAGTCTGGCTTTTTCAGAAGATTTTTTAATATCCTCTTTAAAGCCTCCTTTTTAAAGGGGTAAGTCTTGCCAATCAATGCATTAAATTTGTCCCAATTCTCCCTTCTTTCCTCCGAAGTAAGGTAAGGCCGTTGTTGATTAAACTGTGGCTGAGCTTGCGGTGGCGAATACTGTTTCTGATACTGTGGTGACGTATATTGAGGCCTCTGATACTGTTGATTATAAAACTGAGAAGGTGGGTTCTCTACCTGAATTTTCATTGGCTGCTTTCCCTTATCCACAGCTGACACCGTCCCAGATTTCTTCTCAAAGACCTTCTGGGGTTTCAGCTTCTTAGGATCTGAAGAGGACTGATCAGTAAAGAAGGTGAACTGCGAAGCTTCTTCTTGTAGGCTGGAGGCTTTATTGAGCAGTTTTTCAAATGTCTTGATGGTAAATCCTTTCAAAAGAAAGGCTACCGGCCCATGAATGTTCTTAAGCAGAATCTCAATCGCGTGTTGCTCTTGCAATTGAGGTTCGCACTTCATGCTCAAATTCCTCCACCTTAGTATATAATCAACCAGCTTCTCCCCAGGCTTCTGTTTCTCTATAACAAGATCCCCAACTGTAACGTGATGCTGACTGCCTGCAAACCTCTTGACAAACATGTTTTCCAACTCTGTAAAACTGTGCACTGAACCATTGGGTAAGTCTGCATACCAGTCAAAAGCCACCCCTGACAGACTACTAACAAACTGCCTGAAGAGTAAAGCATCACTTCCTCCAGCGTTGCAACAACTGGCTCGGAAGTACGCTATGTGCTGTCTAGGGTTCCCGGTACCATCAAAAATCTTGAATGAGGGGGGCACAAATCCCTTTGGATAGGGAACTGCATCAAACTCCTCTGGGTAGGGCCTACCCTTTGGGGTATACGACGCACTCTGTGACTCAGCTAATGCCTCCCTCACTTGTCTTTCCACCATCTGTTTTAGCTCTTTTGATTGAGAGGCTTTGATTTCTGGATCTGATTGGTGTTCTTCTACAGCCTCAATTATCTGTTTCTTCCCTACCACCTGAACAGACTCGGGTTGAGAAGACTCAACCTGTGCTCGTGGTGGTAAAGGACCCTGGCACTGGAATGATGCCATAGTGGCCATCATTTCCTCTATCTTCTTCTCCATACTTGAGATCTGCTCATCTTTTTGTTTTAGCTGTTGTATAAGACGTTGAGTTAAGTCCGGCGCAATGCCTTCCTCAACTACGACGTCCTGTATTCCAGCATCTTCAGCTTGATCATCATGAGCTGATCCCCTTGTTTCCACCATAAGGACATCGGCTACTACATCATCTAACATGTCATCTTGATCTAAATCAAAGTTTAATGCATCTTCATCCTCCAGATCTTTAATGCTATTTTTTAGTTCACCTAGCATCTCCTCTATAGACCTTCCGGAAACATAGTGGGGATCAACGGGAACATATCTTTCATAGTCCATATGATCTGAAGGGTTAATTTCACGTTCCTCCTTTACTTCGGGTTCTTCTTCTATCATCTTTTCAGGTGAAGCCACTACCAGAGAAGCAACTTCCTCCTTAGGTCTCCAGATCTTCTTCTCAGCTGATGTTGGAGAGAGTTGGCTTGATGATTCCAACTGCCCTACATCCGGATGAGAAGACGAAGGACCCGTAGAGGGGTGCCTATCTGTCTGGGGAGAAGAGTGGACACGAGAGAACCGCTGAACTTTTCTAACTTCTTGAGATGTCATGGAGGAAGGAGACAACTGACGACTAGTTTTCTGAACAACATACTGAGTACTCTTAGATTTTCTCGACACATCAGTCAAAACAATACTGTCTGTCTTTCTGTCAGATTTCCTCGGTTCCCTAGGGTATCCATCAGTGAGTGCAGAGATTGCAACAGGTTTGAACTTTCTTCTGCTATCTCTTGCCCTCGACTGACTCACTACCCGGGCTCCAATATTCTTCTGACTCGATGCTTCTTCTTCTATCTTTTCATTAATCATCCTTTTCATATTCCTCAAAAACCTTTCCTTGGTTTGGAAATGATTATCTGCACACTCTTGGACTATTGCCCTTACCATATTCTGAATGTGTGTTTCCTTATCTTTTACTGGTTCAGTGGCAGACTTTCCAACAGCAGTAGGAACTGAACGAGCAATCTTCCTCACATCTTCCTCTCCATCAGCAGCGGAGAGAAGATGGAACCTACTACCACTAAGATGTGGAGAGGTAGGAGGAGTTTGCTCATTCTGATTTGATAGTCCCAATTTTTCCATTCTCCTCTTTGTTCGACGATTTTTATTTCTCCTCTGAGTTTTAGTCATAATCGTCGACATGTTGGAAGAGGAGCCTATTTCAAACTTGCTTGGAGCACTGAAAGGAGTAACACTATCTGCTACGACAACTGATTTGAGTTTCTGATCCTGGCTAGGCTGTTCAATTCTAGCAAACACTGAGGGCCTAGGGACTACAGGGGCAGTCTGAGACCCACATCCCAAAGTGAACTCTAGAATAGGCTTCTGGTTTGCAATTTCAGCAGGTGGGACAATAGTGAACTCAGGTCCACTAACAGACAACTGCAAATCCTCAAATCCTTTCCCAAATTTGATTATACTTCCGTCAGCAAAAGGATTGTAAGCCAAGTTCATATTATCCGACAAGGAAAAGATTAGTTTACCCATCATTTTCCTGAAATTCAAGAAAAATTTTGAATTAGTCTTTTGAAAAAAATTATTTTAATTGCAAAAGCTTAATTGACCCAACCAAATAATTCAAGTCTTATCTCATCTCATATATATCGAGTTATATTAAAATATAACTGCAATACATAATGTTGAGATAAGAATGGATATTATTTAGTGTTTCAATTTTCACTCTAAGAATTTGGACCCAGTGTTAAGTCAAACATCAAGCTACAATAAAAATGTAACTGCAACGTTCAAGTTAGCACGTAGGGATTTTATTTTCTGATTATTTAGACAAAAAGGTCATTAAAGGAACTTCCCGTCGATATTTTGACGGGGGTCCAAAATAAGACCTCTACAATTTCTTTTAGATACCGGCCAAATTATTCAAGAATGAAATGAATAATATAACCGGCGGAAGAAAGGTAGTTACAACTCATGCCAAGCACAAGTATACTACCGATGTAAGGGTATGAATCACTGCTAAAGATGGAGAGAGGATAGATCCCCAGCGGAGTCGCCAGAAAAACCTTGGTGGGAAAATTTATGTCGCCACGCAGATCTTGTGTTCTCCTATTTTGTAATCGAATACTGCATTAAGAATAAAGTACAGTCTCGGGAGACTGACGCAATATTCTATAATGGATTCAATATCAAAATAGGGTTTTTAGAAAATAATATTTCTATAGTCAAACACAATTCTATGAATAACATATCATCTTGAGAGATGAACACGAAATTCTGTAGAATGTGTTTAAAAATAGAAATATAGTTTTGAAAAGTTCATCCATCCCTTTATTTAGGTGTAATAAGGAGAATATTATATCATCTGAAAAGACGAACATAACATTCTTCAAAAACACCCAAAAGAAAGAATGGGGTTTATAAAAGTCATCATTTCTAAAATTGAACATAATAAATAGAATATTATATTACCTGTAAAGATAATAATAATATTCTATAAATATGTTTAAAGTTAGAAATGAGATTTTAAAACATGTCTGCGTTCCCAAAGATTTTTCCCTTGTTTTATAAAAATAAAACAAGGTTTATTTTAATCTGGGATTCTCAAATCCCTATAGGGGCAAGCCCCTATAGTTAATTACATCCTAGGAGGGGTACTCCTAAGAAAACTCTCGATTAAAGCAGTGATTTCGTACCCTTTGATTACAAAGTAAAAGGCAAGGAAAGAAGTAGGAATTTTCAAGGAGAAAGCTCAATGTTGAACAGTTATTAACGAGTCAAAAGAAGAAAAGTAGGAGGTACCGGATTCTGAGAAGCTCAGAGGCAACCTCAGTCTATCCTATGTTGGGCTTTACATTTTTAAGAGAGAAATTTTTAGGTTTGAATTGGCATTTTATTAGAAATTTGGGATTATATTCCCGGAGGGTGAGGACTTAAGATTTAAAAATCTGCCTCAGAACCTAAGTCTAAATTGGGTACTACAAAGTAGTGACCCGAACCTGACTAATGCAGTGCAAATCTGGACTTACCCCGGCCTGGATTGGGGAGCCAGCTAACCACCTAGGCGCTTCAAATCCATGTGTCCAGTCTCTTATGAAAGATGGGTAGGGACGTTATTTAAGTTCTGAGGAATCGGGGCCGACATCTAAGACAAAATCTAATTGGCCCCTTTACTTATGTAGGGTAAATGATGCCTAGGAGCATAATGCAATTAAAATTTTAGACTCTTTTAATTTGTATCTAATGCAATGTATGCTAATTGACTCGAATGCATAAAATGATTTATGAAGCAGTTTTAAAATCAGGCTTAGAAAATAGATTTTTCCCTAGAGATTGCACAACATCCCCTTGACAGAACTGCACCCTAATAGGTCAGGTGGTCTGCCAGAACCCGCAGGCGGGGAGGTGCCTAACAAGGAAGAGAAAGTAATAATATGATTATGCTGACTCTCGGCGGTCCGAGCTTACTTCTTAGATTCGTTAGAGTTTCTATGTGAGCCTAAAAATTTTATTTTTAAATTTCAAGTAGAAAAAGTTTATCGTGATCCTTACCAAAAAACACTCCGATGCGTATCCAGGCTAAAACAAAACACGGCATGCAAGAGTCCTAAAAAAAAAAACTAGTGCACAAACAAAATAAACACTCAAATTAAATTATCCAAAAATATAATGTCCAATGTCCAGTTTATTTACAACCCAGGGTCTACTGAAAAAGTAAAGTGGCCGGGCACCACTGACAACAAACCCGGATTCTAAACCTAAGACTGACGCAAGTGATTTCAAAATGGGATATACTTTTCTTTTTATCTTCATTTCTTCGTCTTCTTTATCTTCACTTTTTGTCTTCTTCCCTTTACAAGCTTCTTGGATCTGCTACGAGCTCCTTGGTTCCGCTACGAGCTCCTTGGGTCCGCTACGAGCTCCTTGGGTCCGCCGGGCCTGGATATCCAAATGAAAAGAAACTCATCCCGGAAGGGGTATCTTCTTTTCTCTTTGGATATTAGAACCACCCTAACTTGGCTTTCCAAATAGAAGAGAATACTCCCCTAAGGGACATTCTCCTCTCTTTGGATTCCGAGTTGGGTGTGATATCCCACTTTTGAATCACTTTCACAACATTTGACTTTAACAAATAATTACATTTACATTACATTCCAGAAAGAAAAAGAAAATCTAGACACACCTGCAAGGTTATCCTAGACATTTATAATAAAATCATTCCCAAGCAGTTATGTATTCATATTAAATTTATCAGCCACACTTGGCCATGCTCTTTTAATTTTAAGGGGGCTTAGCATTTTCTGAAGCACCTGCAGAAATTTTTATGTTAATTTAAATCTTTAATTTGCCCCCTTTTTATTTAGCCCTGCACGAGCATGGCCACCTGCATAAGATTCTGTGAGCATCCAGATCGTTCCTAACCTAGGGATAATCTATCGCCCATCACATCATATCACAGAGAGCGATAAAAGTAAACAAACACTCAATGTCAATCATACAAGCATGCAATGAAAACCGAGAAAGCCCGTCACACAACAGCAAGAAAGTAAACACCGGCCTAACCTAGAGCTAGAGTCGGTTGTCCTAGCAAATAAATCTAAGTGTGTGCGGTAGGCTGGGTGGTTTAAATATATCCTGAGTTTATTATTAGTTAAAGTTATCTAATTGATTGAAATTGATTTGTTGAAGGGTCAAAGGGAATTTTAGTTCAGATTTAAGTTTTTGTGTCTTTACTGTTTTGAAGTTTGTTTTAGATTGAATTTTGATTGTTAACGTTGATTAATAGGATTTGTTCTTTAGTGTATTTGAATTAACCATTTTTTTTAGATTATTTTAATTAATGATTTATTGAATTTTTAATAATTTATTAAACATTTTTTTAATATTTTGTTAATCTTGAATCGTTTATTGAAATTTTTAATTGACTTATTAGAGTGTTAGTGTTTTATTAAAAATTTAATGATTTTATTTGATTTGTTAATAATTTATTAAATTGTTGATGATTTATTAAAGTTCGAAAAATTTTATTTAGTTATTATTTGATTATAAGATGATTAACACATTAATTAGATTCCATTTTATTTTTATGTTCAAATTTAATCTCCTAATGCTATGTGTGTTAATTATGACTTAGTTATTAGAGATTATGTGATTTTCATATATTTTTTTATTTGGATTATCATTAATGTGTTTGAAATTCTCCTTAATTAATTATTTAAGTTTAATTAGAGTTGATTAAGGTTGTATTAATAACATACAATAATCCTAAGGGGAATGTCACTAAGTTTTCTATGTTATGTATTTCTACCCTAAAGTGTGCAGGCATCCTAAGTCTAAGTTCTCTAGGACTCAATCCTTAATTTTTGTCCTTAGATGTCACTAATGTTGTATGGGATGAAAAAGCTTGTTATCGCTAACCCTTAGGACTTTGCGCACGTATACAGGAGTTCAAGGATCTAAAATGAAATGAAAATCATCCTAATAAAATTGAAGTTACTATAGGGGCCTAAAGGGTAGGGGTTCGCACAAAACACACCGCGGCCTCCTAGGGGCTTTCTAAGTTTTAAGAAAACTTACAACACCGGGGGCTATGACCCGGTGGATTACGCCCGTAGCACCTCTACCCGGTTGGATAGAGACGACTGACGCCTTTAATCTGCTTCTTCTTGTTCGCTTGATTGGTACCGTTCCTCGCAGTTCATGCAAATAAAGATAATAAAATATGGAAGGATTAGAAGCACATTTAATAATTAATAATGAAATAATTGAAATTACTAAAAATAAAAACGTACCTTTCTTCGGGCTTGAAGACCGGCACAAGCTGTCTACCTTTTAAACTGTTCCCTTTTGGAAGCATACTATTTATTTTTTCAGCATACACCTCGAGGCACAAGAAGCGGGAAGTAGAAGAAGAGAGAGAGATGTAGAGAGAGAGAGCTCTTATTTTCTTTAAAACTTTCATCTACTAAAAAAAAAAACCAACTAACACACTCTCCAACACCCACACCTTTCACCTTTCAACATAAACTTTCACTTTTCAAAATTCACTCTTTCATAAAAAACCATTTTTTTCTATTAAAATCCCACATTTCGCTTTTCAACAGATTTCATTCTCCAATATTTTTTATTTTCCAACACGCACACTTTCATTTTCTTCACAATATACACTTTTCACTTTTTCAACACACACTTTTCCAAAATACACTTTCACTTTTAAAACATTCCTCAAGTTTCACTTTTCACACACCTCAAGTTTCACTTTCAATACAACCACATTTCTACCATTCTTAATATTCCAACATATACCTTTCTCACACAATACCCTTCACATACACTTTACTTCTCATTACAACTCATACTTTTCATTCTCCAAAAACTCAAAATTTACTTTTTCAAACCCTACACACTTTACCTTTCACATCTCCACGATTCCCTCTTCTAAAAGATACACAAATTCCATTACATCTCCACCTCTTTCAACACACACTTTACTTCTTCTAAATATACACACATTTCACATTTTCAAAATGAAACACTTTTCATTCTCCAACAATCAAACTTCACTTCACCATTCACAACCATTCTTCACTTTACAAAACATCTAACAAGATTTATCAAGCAATCGATGAAACTAAAATATATAATGCTCATCATAACTGAGTGTAATATAATGACATTAACATTCTCCAACAAATTTCTAATTTTAACACCATAAGCCATCAAATACCCAAAGAAAACTTTTAACCCAAAACTCACAAACTTGCCTTTGCATGCACAAACTCATATATACCTACTCTTCCAACTCATCATTCAAAGATCACACATTTTACTCTTAACACTCATATTCACAAATCACCCTATAGACCATTCACCTTTCCAAACCATAAGAAGGGAATACATATGAATTAAAGCGAAGCACAATTTATACATATAAGTCCTTACCTATCATGCTCCATCAAATGCTTATATACATTTCCTTTCCAATTCAAAGTTTCATCAAAAGCAATTTGGGAAGGGAAGAAGATACTGAATGTAAGCTCATTCTATCCCAAAAAGAACAGCTCAAGAAACCTTCCAACACAATGCTCACAATCCTTGCCAAAGCTTAAAGAAGGCTACCCAACATATGACCTTTCTAAATTTCTCCAAAAACACTTTATAAAAGATTACCGAATGCTTGTCATTGAAAAGGAAAGCACATGAATGAAGATAGAATATGAAAGAGTGTGGGGTATGCCATTCCCATAACCATGAATCTTTGTATCAAATATCTATAAATGATTAATGTACATATATGAATAAAAAAAAATTTTCCAAGTGTTAATACAAACACAATGTTTAACAATTAGTGACATATTGTGCATTCAATAAGGAATAATGAAACATAAGAGACAAAGCTGAATATTATTCTATGACATGAGTAGAACAAATTTTTTTCACCTAATTATCATCCTTTTCCATTTCAAGAAAGAGAAAATATTTAGAATTTATTTTACTGTAACAGGGCTTTTATCTCTAATGTTGGTAGTCATTTTCATGGGTGATACATATATATACACAATTAGGATATAAGAAATACATACATATTTAAACAAAGCTTTACCATATCTACCATTTTTCAAAACAAAGATGAATGTCGCTGGATTTATCTCGAACTTTTGAGAATGATAAAGGCATTAAAACTCTAATTGTTTGCATGATATGTGGCCAAGTTGTTGAGGCGACGTTAATGGTAAAAAAAAAACAAACAAATTCTTATATATGCAATTACATATATCTCTGTTCATTACCCTTAAAAGAAATTTCAAGAGATAGACATCCTTGGATTGCTCACATTGAGGAAGGAAAGAAGAAGAGTGAGAGGATTTACCACTTATTGTTCTTGGCCAAGCAAATCGCAGTAGGAAAGTTCGGTTGGATCCCTAGGATGAGAAATCAGTTGGCTATGGCGGCGTCGGACTGGGACAATGGCGACAGGAGAGGAGATCGAACTGGGGTTTGGCCTTGGGGCTTCTTGCGAACCAGAGAGGCGATGGGGGCTAGGGCTTTTCACTTCTTGCGAACTGGGAGGAGAGGGAGATCGCGAGAGGGAGGGCCTCGGTCTGTGTGAATGGAGAGGTGGTTTCCGTCTGGGGGTCTCTTGCGAACTGGGGAGGCGAAGTGGGGGAGTTTCTGCGAAAACAGAGAGAATGGGGAAGACGTTGCGAACAGGAGGTGACGGGAGGAGAGGCTTCCACGAACTGCAGAAAGTGATCGGCTTGGGAGCTGCACGAACAGAGAGCCAGAGGCGGGAGAGAGGGGTTTCGCGAATAAACGGAGAGGGGCTCGAGGGAGTTCCGAACTGGGAGCAGGCTGGGAGTTTTTTGTGCGAATGAGAGCGTGGGGAGAGGGTTCGGGTAGTTTGCGAATAAGAGGGAGGAGATCGTGGGGGGTTGGTTAGACCGGCCTCAACCCAGCCCTAACCGTCCCTTAGGTTTAGTCCAAACGTTTCTTTTAATTTAACTTTTAAATTTAGAGGTGATTATTTAGGATATAGTTTAAAAGCAAATTTTATTTTAAACACATAGACAATTTATTTTAATAAAATTAATATATTTGAATTAAATGAAATTAAAGAATATTTTAAATTAGATTGATTTAAAATTCGCTGATTTAATTTAATTAAAGTCACTGGCTCGCGATGAATCAATTTGGGTCTTCCGGATCTATATCTGTTAAATTGAATTTGGCTCAAATTAGTTCAGTTCAAAATTGTGTTGATTTGAGATGAGTTGATTTGAGTTTAGTTTGGAATTGAATTAGATTTGGATTGAATTGATTTGATACAAATTAAATAACAGGGTCGAGACGATGCTACGTCAGTGGGCATTCACCTAAGAGAAATCTTAAGGGCAACGTCTATACTAGGTTATGAAGACCTAGGTACTAGAGATTAATTCTAGGGAAATTGACCTCGAATAATGAGGTCAACACTCGAGATTGAGGGTTATTTGGGATAGCTTTTTCATTATTTTGCTTCAGACAACAATCACAATTTTATTTGGCTATTGCTTTCTCGTTATTTTTAAGAAATTTATGTAGTAGAAAATATTTTTTTCAACCAAAGTAGCAAAGTTATTTTTCCTGTAGTAATTTCAAAAACAATTTTATAAAATGTTGCAGCCGTCCTAGTCTGTTTGGGATGATTGTAGCTTTTTATAAAGGTGGCTGGAAAGTTGTTGTGAAGAAAGTAATTTTCTTAGAAGCTATTGTAATAAGCAGCTTTGTAGTAGAGAAATTTTTTGAAAGCAGCGGAAAAGCGGTAGCTAAATAGAATTTATAATTGCGGTCTAAAAATTAAAACAACAAGTTGTCACAAATAGACTCTAAATTTTATTTATATTGAATTTTGGGGCATTATGTCTATAAAATAGCTTAATTATCATATAGTAAACTCAAATAACTAATTAATTATATATGAACACTTAGTTAATTGAATGATGATGATATTATTAAGCCATATATTATTCCTAATGATCATTAATGTCACAATTTATACATAATCTGTTTTAATCTGATATTTTTTTTAAATTATTTTTTCCCGAATAGTTTTCATAAAATTTGTTTGGATTAAATGCCTATTTTGTTAAGGTCTATGTAAGTTGATGGAGAAATAGAAACTGTAAATTAGGTAGACTTTAGCTTGAATAGATTGTGAAATAGATAATCACATTTATAAGAGGTAAGAAATTAATCTTTTGTATGTTTACATTTAGGGGAGATTAAGAAATGCAATATTTGAAATTATTATTTTATTTATATATTTAAAATGCTCATATAATATCCTTTTTTAAATCAAAATAAAAAATATCATCTTTTTCATTATTTTGTCATCATCTCTGTTAACTTTGTCACAAAGAGCCGTGAACTCCGCTTCTCCTACACATATTGTCGGTCTTGTTGATTCTCTATTCTAATAAGATTTTGTCATTACTTCGCCTTCTCTTCTTCGTCATCTATGCCATTAGTTTTATCGTTACTTTTACCCAGCGATATATTGTCATAGCTTTCTCATTTCTTCATCATCATCGAAAATCTTGGAATTTTTAGTAGGAGTGAGTGAACATGTTGGACGGAGGTTAACAGAGAAGTAGTTCGATGAATGATAAGTTTTAGATATTAAATGTACCATAATATAGTTTCAAGATTTATGTATGTCCAATGACCCCTTACATTTTACTAGTAATAGACATGAATACATGCTTAGATGTATCATTATTTTTGATATGTCACTAAAAAATTATCTTGATCGAGCACGAATCCTGAGGCAAAATCAAGTTGGAAGCTTCAGAAACTAAATCGAAGACCATTTGAATTCCGATTTCAGTAAACTCATAGTCGAATTGAACGTCTCAAAAATATGAACCCAACGACACCAAATTCAACTCAATCCAAGCCCAAATGAGTCCAAATCAAAGGCCCAAGGCGCATTTGAAAGGTTCAAACCATAATCTGAATTACCAAACAGTTTCCAAACGTGACATATTTACAAGTCATGCCACTCTAAAAAAAACTATAAATAGACTCCCTCTTCTCATGAGAAAAGGGGGAGGAGGGAAGGAGAAAGAGAATGGAAGAGCTTGGGAGCTTCCTCTCCGCCGGCCACCGCCGGACTTTCGCCAGTCCGCCGACCACTGCTGGACTTCCGCCCGTCCGTCGACCACCGCTGGACTTCTACCAGTCCGCCGGCCACCGCCGGACTTCCGCCTGTCCGCCGAACTTCCGCCTGTCCGCCGAACTTCCGCCTGTTCGTCGACCATTGTCGGAGTTCTTCCTGACCGCCGCCAGACTTTCGCCCGTCTGCCGATCACCACTGGCGTTCTTCCGATCACCGTCGGACTTCAACTACAATCATCCCGACCTCCGTCGCCCGCCGACTACAGTCCTTCCATCGACCATCATCAACTACGGTCCTTCCGACTACCGTCGCCCAACTACGGTCCTTCTGACCTCAGTCGCCTGCCGAGTACGGTCCTTCGGATCACCGTCGCCCAACTACGGTCCTCCCGACCTCCGTTGTCCGCCGACTACGATCCTTCCGACCACCGTCGCCCAACTATGGTCCTCCCGACCTCCGTTGTCCGCCGACTACGGTCATCCAATCGTCGCCCAACTATGGTCCTCCCGACCTCCGTCGCCCGCCAACTACGGTCCTTCCGACCACCGTCGCCCAACTACGGTCCTCCCGACCTCCGTTGCCCGCCGACTACGGTCCTTCCGACCACCGTCGCCCAACTACAGTCCTCCCGATGACTATGGTTTTACCACCCCAAACGAACATATCAACACTGATTCTTCCAACTCCTACCATATAATACACTCTACATGTTATATATTTACTACTTCAAGCCAAGACCTTCCTCCTAAGGAAGGGCCTCATTTGTAATCAACTGCAAACACTAGTGGATTCATTCAAACTGGGCTAGGCCCCGTGGTTTTTCTCCTTTTTAGGGGTTTCCACGTAAAAATTATGGTATCTTTTATGAGCTCTACACTGCTACTTATTTATCTGTTTATGTGCTCGATCTTCGTACAAAGCTAGGACGTTAAACTTAATATATCTCTACTGCCGCGAATATTCCAGGACGCAACAGTTTGCCGCCGTCTGTGGGAAACTTATCCCTAACTGGGGGGCAACTTTTGCTCCAACCTCATAAGGTCATTCAAGTCAACTTTTTGACATCAGCCATTGCTGTATTAATTTCATTGGAATCAGATGTAGACTGGGGGGCAACCTTGGCTGCAGCCGTTGTCAAGAAGATTCGTCTAACACCTCTAACATCTAAGATGATATATTGGGAAACCATTTTTTATGAAGCTTCTGGCAAATGCAAGAATTCTTTCAATATATTGCAGGCTTTGGCTGGACTTCTACTGCTTGTAAAAGGTCTTAAGCTCGACCTCAAAAAGGTAATAATGGTCTAAAGACAGACCAATCTTCACCTTTGATTCGAGATACACGTGGCATTCGCCCCTCCAATCAAGGCACAATCAATCTCAGGGGGGATTCGATCTGACATCTTCCATACAGGTTAACGTCATCGAGTAACGCTCTGACAAACGACCTCGGATAGGTCATACATCCTTGGTGGATTATCTCGACCTTTTCCACACAGGTTAATGTCATCGAGCAATACTCATCGAGCAATGCTCTGACAAATAACCTCGGATAGGTCATACATCCTTAGTGGATTTTCTCGACCTCTTCCACACAAGTTAATGTCATCGAGCAACACTCTGATAAACAACCTCAGATAGCTCAAATATCTTCGGTTGAACGTCTTTGGTGGATCCCATCGACCTCTTCCATAAAGCATTTCAAAGAAACTTTCTCAGCTCCTTCAAAGAAGGATTGGATCCTCGTCAAGCCTCCACTCTGTTAACATCGTTAAAGTGTCAGTAGACAGCTGCAGTCGACATAATGTTTGATCCCCTCCATCAAATTGTCAGTTATCTGCTCCCGTCAGCATGCATACCTTCTATCTTCAACAAAATGCCGCCCGATTATCGTCATCAGCTTATCGCACGATTTCTAATGTCGGACTTTTGTCTGTTCTTTGAACTTCGTTAGATCTCTTCCTGAATATCCATCATCGTCTAACTTCCGCATGAGCGTTGTGGACTTTTGCCCGACCATAGTTGGACTTCTGCCAGATCGCTGTCAGACTTTCGCCTCGAACTTCCACCCGGTCGCCACACATTACGGGGTTCCACCTGTCTGTTGATTATCATCGAATCTTCTTCAAGGCATTGCTACCGCCAAATCTCTCCCAAGAGAAGCCACTGTCTTGTCATTTCTAACTTTTACAAGAAAGCAAAATTTTGATCGTCGTCAATGCCCTCCGAGATACCAATCCATGGTAGGACCGGCACAAGAGGGCAACACTTTGTTTCCTTTGATCGTCGCCAACACCCTCCGAGCTACCAATCCAAATTAGGACCGGCACAAGAGGGCAACATTTTGTTTCTTCGATCGTCGCCAACACCCTCCGAGCTTCCAATCCAAAGAAAAATTTGGATTGGCACAAGAGAACTAGGCTTTGATCGCCACCAATGTTCGCTTTGATCACCACCTACGCTCCCCGAGCTACCAATCCAAAGAAAAATTTGGATCAGCACAAGAGAACTAGGCTTTGATCGCCACCAATGTTCGCTTTGATCGCCGCCTACACTCCCCGAGCTATCAATCCAAAGAAAAATTTGGATCGGCACAAGAGAACTAAGCTTTGATCGCCACCAATATTCGCTTTGATCGCCACCTACGCTCCCCGAGCTACCAATCCAAAGGAATGTTAGGACCGGCACAAGAGAGCAAGGTTTTGATCGTCGCTGACAATCTCCGAGCTATCAATCCAAGGGGAGGACTTGGACCGACACAAGAAATTGTGATTTTTCTCATACCCTAAGGGGGGTATATATAGTTGCATGAGAGGAAGATGAAGAGTCTTTCTAGAAATTTCTAAAAAAAAAAATATAATTTTTGGAATTTTAAGAGACAAATTAATTACTTTCACTTAATATATATAAATGAGGGAGATGAAATGTCTCTCTAGAACTTTCTATCTTTGAAATTTTAAGAGACAAATTAATTATCTTCATTTCATATATAAATATATATAAGAATTCAAAAGGCCATTCTAAATTTTTTTTTGAATTCTTTTGGAATTTAAAAAAAAATAATAAATAAATAAAATATAACAAACTACGTTTAATTAAAACAGGACGAGATTCTTAGATTTAAACCGTCGTGATTTTTAACTGCAAAAATTATAACAGTACTATCCTGACTTATTTGACATTATAACTTATTCCTTATGTTTTTAATAGCCGACAAATGATTCAAAAAATATTTGTTGCCGTATCTTTAATTGCAAAAATTATTAAAATTTTGAGACAACAATATGTCAGTATAAGTTTGGAGGCGTTGGGATCAGAGCATTTGCTCTCGTAAAATGAGAAGTGAATTAACTTATGTAAGTTATGAAGCATACTTTGAAATATTTGAAATGTTAGTCATCATATTTAACTAGCTATGCATATCCATAGACTTTCACGTCTCATTGGCTTTTTAGTTCTTCTTGTAAAATAAACTATAAAAAACTAGTACCTCATATATATGTTTAAATTACCGGAAAAGTTGAACTACTTAATTTATTTAAATTTATAATTTAGTATTCATAATTTTTCAAAAGCTTCGATGCATATTTTTGGACTTTGTATGCTTCGACGTCCAAAAACAGGGGGGCAACTGATATGTCACTAAAAAATTATCTTGATCAAGCACGAATCCTGAGGCAAAATCAAGTTGGAAGCTTCAGAAACTAAATCGAAGACCATTTGAATTCCGATTTCAGCAAACTCATAGTCGAATTGAACGTCTCAAAAATATGAACCCAACGACACCAAATTCAACTCAATCCAAGCCCAAATGAGTCCAAATCAAAGGTCCAAGGCGCATTTGAAAGGTTCAAACCATAATCTGAATTACCAAACAGTTTCCAAACGTGACATGCTTATAGTCAAATCGAGCGGCTCGACGAGACGAATCCAATGAGCCCAAGATCACTAAATTCTGATATCATTAAGGCATTAAAATGGCCATCAAACGGTTCACAATCGGCCGTCCATTCAAATCACTCTCATTTTGACCTTGATCATCCACATATTTACAAGTCATGCCACTCTCAAAAAACTATAAATAGACTCCCTCTTCTCATGAGAAAAGGGGGAGGGGGGAAGAAGAAAGAGAATGGAAGAGCTTGGGAGCTTCCTCTCCGCCGGCCACCGCCGGACTTTCGCCAGTCCGCCGACCACTGCTGGACTTCCGCCCGTCCGTCGACCACTGTTGGACTTCTACCAGTTCGCCGGCCACCGCCGGACTTCCGCCTGTCCGCCGAACTTCCGCCTGTTCATCGACCATCGTCGGAGTTCTTCCTGACCGCCGCCAGACTTTCGCCCGTCTGCCGATCACCACTGGCGTTCTTCCGATCACCATCGGACTTCAACTACAATCATCCCGACCTCCGTCGCCCGCCGACTACAGTCCTTCCATCGACCATCATCAACTACGGTCCTTCCGACTACCGTCGCCCAACTACGGTCCTCCTGACCTCAGTCGCCTGCCGAGTACGGTCCTTCGGATCACCGTCGCCCAACTACGGTCCTTCGGATCACCGTCGCCCAACTACGGTCCTCCTGACCTCCGTTGTCCGCCGACTACGATCCTTCCGACCACCGTCGCCCAACTATGATCCTCCCGACCTTCGTTGTCCGCCGACTACGATCATCCAATCGTCGCCCAACTATGGTCCTCCCGACCTCTGTCGCCCGCCAACTACGGTCCTTCCGACCACCGTCGCCCAACTACGGTCCTCCGGACCTCTGTTCCCCGCCGACTACGGTCCTTCCGACCACCGTCGCCCAACTACGGTCCTCCCGATGACTATGATTTTACCACCCCAAACGAACATATCAACACTGATTCTTCCAACTCCTACCATATAATACACTCTACATGTTATATATTTACTACTTCAAGCCAAGACCTTCCTCCTAAGGAAGGGCCTCATTTGTAATCAACTGCAAATACTAGTGGATTCATTCAAACTGGGCTAGGCCCCGTGGTTTTTCTCCTTTTTAGGGGTTTCCACGTAAAAATTATGGTGTCTTTTATGAGCTCTACACTGCTACGTATTTATCTGTTTATGTGTTGGATCTTCGTACAAAGCTAGGACGTTAAACTTAATATATCTCTACTGCCGCGAATATTCCAGGACGCAACAATTTTATTGGGGATTACAGTCATGCCGTTAAAATTTCTTTTATTTATGTATTTAACCCAAAAAAATTATTATTTATTCACTAAGATGCTTCATCTTAATCCTTATGAACCTAAATCAATTACTCAAAAAAATATATCTATAGATTTCATTTGGAGGAACTAAAATTCTCAGAATCTTGTATGCAAATAGATGAGTGTCTCTATACAACAAGCTTAAAATTGCTAATTTTCACTATTTTAAAACGTTAAAATATTTTTAAAAATTAGATGATTAAGACTTCGTTTGGAGCAGCTTTCTTTCTTTTTCTTAAAGCAGTTTTTTAGTATAAAAATTAAATTTTTATACTAAAAAGTTGCTTTAAGAAGCAATTAGAAAGTTATCCCAAACGAAGCCTAAGAAAATCAGTACAAATCATCCATTAAATTATACGATTCTTATCAAAATAACTAAAATGCGCCCCCTAAAGAATTTGTAAATTATTCATGTTTCTTGGTATCTTGTGAAGCTACAATGAGATATTAAAGAGGTTGTTGTAAAAATATTTTATAAGTACACAGCTCATCTTGACTTGTTGGTTGAGAGCTTAGGCTTCCAACTAAAAGGTCTTGGGTTCAAGTCTTTGTGTATGCGATATGTGTGTGACTTTGACTTAATTGACTTAAATGTCCAAAAAAAAGAAGAAATATTCTATAAGTGAGATTCAATAGCTTTGCTCAGTAGCACTTACTTTTGTTGTTAATGGTCTGTCTCCATTAAGGTTGTTGCCAATTTTGGCCACCAATCCTAGTGCTCATCATCACCATCAAGATCAACGACCTCTATCACCCTCATATCTAAAAGAGATTATTACGTGCGATCACCGGACAGTCCGGAGGCCAATTAAGATACGCCATGTCACCCGATACACAACATCGATACATAACAAAATGATGACGAGATGGGTTTTGACTCACCTCCCGACGGCATCCGGTGACCATTTCTCCATATCTAACATCTTTGTCTCGATATCTCCACTTATAAGGAGAATGATTGAATAAGTCGAGCAAATCAAATCACTTAGGGGCTGTTTGGTATCGGATTTACAACGGGATTTAAGTCGGATTTACGCTAAATCCAGCCAAACGGTTTTTGGGCACGCGTTAAATCCCGGATTCCGTAAATCCCGGATTTACGGATTTACGGCTTAAATCCCGGATTTACTAAATCCCTCGGTTCGGTGGATTTAACGGGATTTAGCCGAAGAAGCGCGCGAAAGGGAGAAAGTTACCTTCACAGGCAGCGAGCTCCTGTTGTTGCTTCCGATCAAAATGTCGTAACTTCCGATCCGACAGGAAGGGAAAGTCGTCGAAGGAGTGAAGTCGAACAGCCACGAAGGAGCCGAAGAAGCGACGGAACAAGCGGTAAGGGGAGAAATATCGTTACCTTCGCGGCGAGCTCCCGGCGCGACTTCCGATCGGGCAGAAACAACGTCGGACGAGCGAATCGTTCGAAGCTCCACCCCACGCGAGCCAGCGAAGACGAAGAGCTAAGCTCTACCTTACGCGAACGGTAACAGAGAAATCGAAGAGGAAAGCCAGCCCGCAGACGAGGATTAGATTAATTATGAATTTCTTAATTAAGTATTAATTTAATTACTTAATAGATTTAATTTAAAATATAACTATTAACTATTTAATTAAATGATTAGTGGTGTAAATTTAATTAAATAATTAATTATTAATAAAATATTTATGAAAATAATACCCTAATTATAGTATTCATAATTATAATTTATTAGTCTTAATTAAAATTAAAATTAATAAGTAAATCAAGTTTAAAACACAAATGTATGAACTCAAGTTGATTTTATTATGTTTTATGCAATGATCTTGATGATCTTGATTTCATAAATTTCTCCTTTAAATTTAAATTCCTAACCGTCATAAATCCTGATATATGTTACCAAACAGTTTTTAAGGATTTAACAGGATTTAATATTTGACATACCAAACAGTTTTTAGGATTTAACACATTTTGGATTTACTAAATCCGGATTTACAGGATTTATTAAATCCCACTAAAATTAAATCCCACTTGTTGCCAAACAGCCCCTTAATGTCTCTTGATGATTACTCGATGTCGCAAACCTTCTAAATTTCTCACATCAAATAATTTTCAGAATTTAACACTCTTAGAATTTAGTAAATTCGAATTGACAGTATTTAGTTACTAAATACTGCTTGACTTAAATCCAAGCCCCAAAAAATTTGATAATATTTCATGATTTCATTGGCGATTAACATGCAGAAAGGGCCTGAAGGCAATGTGGAGAAATTTCCGGCTCCGATTCCACTATCCGAGACTTCTTTTCTCTCAGTCGTCCGCCGGCGGCGCTGGCGGCACCTCTACGGCGGACTCTGAGATCCCGACTCTCTACTCCTTCCTCCAGCCCTCCATCTTTGCCCTCCGCAAAAAACCCAACCCATCTCCTCCCTCACAACCTACTCCCCGCGAAGCCCTTGCGCCAGTCGATGCCATCTCTCTTGAATCGGCACTTGATTCCTCCCTTCTGTCTAATGACACTGAGGAAGCATGGAGGTCCTTCAAAGCCCTAACCTCTTTATCACATTTTCCCTCTCCCCGAATCTCTGCCTCCCTCATTTCCCACCTCTCCTCTCTAGGCAATCGCCTCAGCCTCAAACGCGCCTTCGCCACTTCCATCTTTCTCTTAGAAAAGAACCCCGGATCCCTATCGTTCGAATCCCTTGAGATTCTCTTCTCCTCTCTCGACAGTGCAGAATCTACTGCCCCGGCTCTTTCTTTGGTCAAATCCATGCTCAAAAACCGATTTTTCGCTCCTTTTTCCATCTGGGGGCGTTGCTTGCTTCGTCTCACGAAAAGGAATGGAGGATTTGAGGCGTTTTTGAGCGTTTTTGAGGATAATTGTAGGGTTGCTCTTGAGGAAAGGATAGATTTTATGAAACCCGATTTAGTGTCTTGTAATTTGGTTCTGGATGGGTGTTGCAGAGAGTTGGGTTCTGTTGCTTGTGCTGAGAGGGTTTTAGAGATGATGTCGGCAATTGGGTTAGCTCCTGATTCTGAGAGTTTTGGTTCTCTGGCGTTTTTGTATGCTTCCAAGGGACTCGATGGAAGGATCCAGGAGGTTGAGAAGTTGATGTATGCCTTGGGGTTTGAAGATAGGAGGGGATTCTTCAGGAATTTGGTCAGTGGGTATGTTAAATTTGGGCACTTGAAGTCTGTCTCTTCTGTTATTTTGCGAGTCCTCAATGAACAGAGATGCAAAGATCTCACCTTTATTGGGGAAGCTACCTTTGCTGAGATTACAAAGGGGTTTCTTGACAATGGTGGGATTAAAGATCTAGCTTCTCTGATCATTCAGACGCAGGAATTGGAATCATCAATGGAGTGCCCTGTGGTGGCAGAAAATTCGGTTGGATTCGGGATTGTCAATGCCTGCGTTGGCCTAGGGTTCTTAGACAAGGCACACAGTATTGTTGATGAGATGAATGCTCAGGGTGCTGTTGTTGGGCTTGGAGTGTACTCTTCAATGCTGAAAGCTTACTGTAAAGGGCAAAGAACAGCAGAAGCAGCTCAGCTTGTCACTGAAATAAGCTCCTCTGGGCTTCAGTTGGATACTGGCAGCTACGATTCATTAATAGATGCTTCAATGTCTGTTCAAGATTTCCAATCTGCATTTTCTCTTTTCAGGGACATGAGGGAGGCTAGACTACCTGAACTTAAAACAAGCTACATCACTATAATGACCGGGTTGATGGAGAACAACCGGCCTGAGCTCATGGCATTCTTCTTAGATTCTGTGGTCGATGACCCAAGGGTGCAAATTGCTACCCATGATTGGAACTCAATCATCCATGCCTTCTGTAAAGTTGGGAGGTTAGAGGATGCTCGAAGGACTTACAGGAGGATGGTGTTTCTGAGGTTCGAGCCTAATTTTCAGACTTATCTCTCTCTCATTAACGGCTATGTCTCTGCTGAGAAATACTTCAGTGTGTTATTACTTTGGACTGAGGTTAGGAGGAAAGGTATTAGTTTTGATCATGACTTGGTGGATGCATTCTTGTATGCGTTGGTTAAAGGAGGGTTCTTTGATGCTGCAATGCAAGTGATTGAGAAGGCTCAGGAACTGAAGATATTTGTTGATAAGTGGAGGCACAAGCAGGCTTTCATGGAAACTCACAAGAAGCTGAAGGTGCAGAAGCTGAGGAAGAGGAATGTTAGGAAAATGGAAGCTTTGATTGCTTTCAAAAACTGGGCTGGTCTCAATACATAAATCTTGATTCATGAATAATTTGTTCCTAACTGGTTGGTTCAATGAAAAAGGAGGTATCAGGCCAAATAGTCTTTTTTAGCCCATTTGGATGCTAACTTTGGTATTTTTGCGTCATCACTCTGTAGCCTAATATTTAAATTACATAAAAATATTATTAATATTAAATTGTTAGAAAATATAATTTATTTTTTTTATATATTTTGATGTGATTTAGATATTGGATGTTATATAAGTTAATATATGAAGATATGTGTTAGATATATGTTACATAAAATTTTTGTGATTTATATGCTAATTTTTCGGGAAAAATTGAATGTAGAAATAGCTAAACCAGGCAGGAGTTTTTTTTTGTAAAATCTCTTATATCTATTAATACAATTGAGATTTTTGGCTTTATTTTTTTCTCTTCTTAGTTAGTACAAATGCTTCTTCATATTAGCTATTCTTTAATGCCCACAGCTACTCTTGTAGGGCAACATACTATTTATTTGTGTTCATTATCATATATAAGAGACGTACACTATTGTGTGCTAGAATATTCTTAGTGGTAGAGTCAGAGAATTTATTGTTTTAAAAGCATATAAAACTATTGGATGGAAGAATTTGCGTAACTACAATTGTGCCCGAGATGCACGAATATCCCTTCAAAATTGTAACTAAAGATGCGCCTTCCTTCTGATTTGCTTCTCAAATGGACAATAGAAGGGAGGATTTTTTTTACTACAATCATGCGTAGGACATTGTTCGTTTGAAGATATAATTGATGTTGCCTTCTAGTTTTAGCATACTTCTTTTAAAGCTGGTGAAATTGTAAATTGTAGTGAGATTGTTCTGCTATAAATATGCCTGGGATATTGATGTAAACAACCTTTTGAGTTCGTAGCAAATGATGCCCCTAGCTAAAAGTTGCTTTTTTTTGGAATATTTAGGCCAATTAAGACAAATTTATACTCACATCACATACGCAAGCTTCAAACCCAAAATCTCTTGGTTGATAGCCAAAGCTTCCAACCAACATATCAAGATGAGCTGGTGACACTAAACTATTATATGCCAAAATATTTGTGTTGGTAGAGTTAGGGAGCTTGTTGTCTTAATATTTTTATGAAGATCTTATATTCATGAAGATAAGAGAATAGTGCAACAATTGTAAGAGCCATAAGAAATTTTATGTGAAAAATCATAAAAAGGGAAAAATAATTTGGTTTGACCTAGTTGAAATGATTCAATTAGTATTTATTATTTATCATAAATGATGCCCTTCATTGGAGGAATACATTGATTAAATTTAGTAAATATACAATATAAAACATACCATGTATATGAAGTTGGAAGAGCCTTATGACATGTGAATTATCTTTAAAAGATTATTTGCTTGTTTGTTTGGTAGTACTCTTTTGAGAAGGAGCGATCAATGATAAAAAAAGTCTAGTGTAAATCTTATTGCTAACGTCAAGAGTTTGAGTTAGTGTTGATGACTTGCATCGATTTTATGATTGGTGGCGTGCATTGACATGATTAGTAATGGTAGGTGACAAAGTCAGCGGATATCTATGTAACTAGGCAATAATGATCAAAAGATTATATGTTAGAGGATCATAGTCAGTCAGTGGTGGTCAGAGAACTATAGTCGGGAGATGGAGATCAGAGAATTGTGGTTGGTCGAGGGTGGTCGAAGGAAAGTAGTCGGGTGATAGAGTCTAGAGAATCATAGTCAAACGATGGTGGTCAGAGGAACGTAATCATGCGATAGTGTTTGGATGACCGTAATAAGACAAAGGTGGTCGAAAGATTATAGTTGGTTGATGGTGGTCGAAGGATTGTAGTCGGTCACGGTCGGAGGATCATAGTCTAAGGACCGTAGTGCATATTTATATACGAGAGATTTTATGCACAAATGTACATCATAAAATATCAGGAAATATTATGAAGTTTTGATAGACAATTTCACATGTGTGTACACGTCTTCTTAAGTTAAGAATGATCTAAGTTGTGTATATAATGATTGATATAACTATCAAGCTTAATAAATATTAAAATAAAAAAAAAACTATTCATCATATGTTTAAAAAGTTTTCTAGGGTATAACATTATTTCACCCATGACATCCAACTTATAAGCATATGAATTATTATTAAATACTCCAAACATTAATATATGATCCAGGTCTTGTGTAAGTTTTGTAATGTAATTGCATAGTTAAAATATTTAATAATAATTTATGTGCGACTACTTAGGTGTGTGGGTGAGGAAATGTCGCACTCGAAAAAATGTTAGGACTTCTGTAAGAGAATAGTTGTTTGAAGGTGAATTTCTCTCCACATGAGGATTAGTTGGTACATCTATATAAATAACAAACAATTCAAATCAATCAATTCCTTATAACCAAAAAAATGTATGAACAATATTCGAGCTTGGTTTGAGCCTATATTCAAATCTAATTCGAACATAGTTCAAATCTTATTCAAGCTTAATTCCCCTCTATACTAAAACCAAATTCCCGTGTTTGAACCTATTTAATATGTTGGAACCTTTGTTCGAATCTAATGATCAAATCTTAGATTGGAATGAAGTTTGAACAAGGTTTAAGAGCTTATGTGTTTTAAATATAGTTCGAACATCTGTTTTGAACTTCAGTTCTATTCTAATGGTCGAATCCGACGTTCTAATTATTTGAACATTTATGTTAGAAACTTGTTGAACTAAGTTCGAACAAGATTTGAAGAGGATTTAAATAAATAATATGAGGTTTGAATCTAATTCGAACTTTAGATTATCGTTTGAAGTTTGTTTATGAACTTAGAGTTTTAACCAAGAAAATTGAAGATAAAAATGTACCATGGAAGGGGATATGTTTGATAAAGGCTTAGAAAGAAGTTCACCATGACACAATGAGTGGCAGAGAAGTTGAATGGAAGGAGATAATTCAAGCAATGCAAAATTTAACATTTTGAGACTAGATGATGGACTATCCCCTCATAATACATATGAAGATATATTTTTGTCCAAAATAATTTTTGGGGGATATTTCAACAAATTAAAATATAACGACACGTTTATCCAAATAATTCTCTTATGGATGATATAAAGTCAAAATTTTCTAACAATGCCAAATATTATATTAATTTGTTTGAATACAAATAAAGGTAATAAAAAAAATTATGAGGGATTTATAATTCATAACACTAAAAACTTCTCAATTTATATATTTAATACTTAAACTTCATTATTTATTACACATAGCACCTTATTAACGAAACCCTCATGGAACCTTCAAGGATGGGTCGCAATTGATGGAATAGAGGGTTGGAGTGGAGGAAGGGGAGGGAGTAGGAGTAGAGGGAAAAGAGCATGAAGAAGGAGGGCAATGTAGTTTTGAGAGATTGGTGGTCGATTAGTAGGGAGAAAGGGGGAAGGGGAGGGTGGGGCGACAATACTGACAGCAAAAATGGGGTTGGGCAGGGATAAATGAGGGGGAGGGGTGGTAATGTCGATGGTGGCATGTGTCATGACCCACGGCATCATCGAGAGTTCAATGAAAATTCCATGCCATATTTCATAATAAATAAATATTTTGTAATTAATAAAATTAAGATATTAAATATATGAGAGATTTACATATATATCACTTTATTTCATATTATTTATATATCTAGTATCTAAAATATTAATATTATATGTCTATCACCCATAGAATAAATATGTGTGCATGAAATGAAATATTAAAATTTATAGGGTGATATGAGTGATATGAATGAAATATAAGAGTTGTATATTTAATATTAAAATTTTATTTAAATGATATATATATATATATATATATATATATATATATATATATATATATATAATATTGATATATTACATGTTAAATATATAAATAGATATGTATATAAATCTCTCATAGCATTTGGGTGCAATTCGCATACGCCTATAATCCCCTCGACCCCTACTGGCTCGGTCCTAATCTTGTTTTCAGAAATATTTTCCTGCGACCGGCCGGCCGTGTTGGTATCTTCCCCTTGGGCGCCGGAGTCTTCTCGCTTATTCCTCGGCGGCGATCGCGTCTACCCCCTCTCGCGTTCTTGTTCGATTAGTCTTTCTTCAGGGAAAGTCAAGGTTCTGTTTATTGGATCCTTTACGTTCTATAGCCTGATGTCAATGGACTGCGACGGTTCCTTTGAATGCACTCCAGAACTGGAGGATTTTCTATGCGAGAGGCTGCTGGACCAGAGCCAGCCCATTGCGGAGCGCTTCAGAGCTCTCTTCTCCCTCCGTAATCTGAAAGGTGATCGTCCTAGGGAAGCCCTCGTAAGTGGTACGGTTCCAAAGCTTTTTTTCTATATTGTTTCCGTTATTTTTTAGAGCTTCCGCGAAATTTTTTCCTATTTTATGTTCGTATTCTTGTTGCAACTCATCACTTAAATATAACTAAATGTTTTATTTAACACTTCGAAGTTTATGGTGACTGGTTGATCTCGTGGGCGCTGCATCCCTTGAGCCCTTATCATCATCCGGTTTGAGGGTTCCAGACTGGAGTTATATAGGGTTATTGATGCACGATCCGAGGATAATCTGATCTGATGCAGATCTTCTTAGGTTTATAAGACTCTGGCCAGAATCGATCAACTAGATGATTACAACTGACGTGGTAGTCCGCGGAAGTGTCAATCGCAGAAAACAAAAACAAGAACGAAACAGAGAAGAACTTCTGGGAGGACAATGAGATAATATGCTCTGTGTCTTTCTTCTTACAAGTGACCATATATATTTTCTATCTGATGCGGTGCCATTTGTTTATTGCTGAAATAGCTCAAAACAACTAAAAAGTAAGCGTTGCACTAGTATAAAATATAAAAGGTGCAATTAGTGTAGTAGAAGAAGACATAGAAATAGAATTGGTATGGTGTTCTTCGGCCTTTAAGATGCTCAGCATCATATGCCCTCCGCTACAGAAGAGTTCATGTCCAACGATGAAATAGTGACAATTGCATCATCAGGAGGAAAATATGAGTAGATATCAGAAACATCGAATGTTGAGGGAGTATTGAAGCCAGCTGGTAAGTTGATAATGTTAGCATTATTGTTAATTTTCTTAACGATTGGAAAAGAGTCGATTTTTCATGGACTCAACTTAGAGTAGGTGCCAGGAGAGAACCGCTCACGTCGTACACCATCACCAATTCTCCTGGGTGAAAAAGCATTGCTTGTGTTGAGCATCAGCAACTACTTTGTATTTTTCATTGGCTGTAGTAATCTTTGTGTGAACATTAGCCAACATTTTGGAGATTCTTCTGGTAGATTTGCGACAACTTTGCTTTTATGCTCAGGCAAGACTGCTATATCCAATGTGTGATTTGGAACCTTAGTGTTGACATCCCCAAATGGATAAGTGCCAGTTAAACAATTAGGCATGGTGTTATAAGTAAAGCCAGCTCGTCGTAAGTCGTAACAGTTCATCCCATGCTTTGGGGTGTTCTTGTACAAGGCAATGAAGCATATTTGTCAATGTTTGGTTCAGGACTTCCATTTGCCCATCAAACTGAGGATGGCACGTCGAACTAAGCTGAAATTCCATGTGCAAACGTTTTCATAACTCACATAAAAAAAGGCTAATGAATTTAACATCTTGGTCAGACATGAGGCTCCTAGGAATGCCATAAAGACGTACAATTTCATTAAAGAAGAGCAGGCAATGTTAAGAGCATCAAAGGTCTTCTTACATGCCATGAAGTGAGCCATTTTGGAGTAGTGGTCAACTGCCATCATTTTAGAATCATTACCATGTTTCGTGCATTGCAAGCCTAAGATAAAATTCATGCTTAAATCTTTCCAAATAGTGTCTCACATCGGAAGGGGTAGATATAATCTTGTATTTTGGCTACCTCGTTTATAAGTTTAACACCTTTCAACAAACCGTGAAGAATCCCAACACAAATGAGACCAGAAGAAATGGTGCTGCAGTTGAACTAAAGTTTTCTCGTGCCCTTCATGAGTAGCTAAACTGCCACAATGAATATTTTTGTTAAGTTGCTGACGCTACGGCGAATCTTGTATACACAACAAATATTTCTTGAATAAGTAACCTTCCTTAATTGAGTAATCCATAGCAAGCTTATTATTGATGCGATTATTCCAATGAGCAATGAAATCTTTATCTGATTCATAAAGGTCTTTGAGGCTCTCTAAACTAGTAACTCGGTCTATAGTCGCATCAACAGAGCAGAGCGCTTCCTGAGAGCATCAACAACTCTATTTTGTGAACCCGATTTGTGCTTCAAGACAGAGGAAAAATGCTACAGGAATAAGATCCATCTAACATGCATTTGATTCATGTTTTTTTTATTGTTAATGTGTTGCATAAAGCAAAGTCTTGATGTAATAAATAATGCTCTTACTATTTCAAAGCAATACAATAGCATAAAGTTCTTGCTCGTAAGTAATCGACTTTTGGCAAGCTGAGCATAGTTTTTCACTGAAAAACTTGATATATTTATTTATTTTTTGATAATACAATGGCCACACCTATAGCAGAGGTTTCAGTGTCCACATTAATCAGTTTGTCAAAATGGGGTCGCGTCAACACAGGAGCTAATAAATAAGGCATCCTTAATTGCAAGGAAGCTTTGGTCTTGTTCTACATTCCACTGAAACTGTTTTAGTTTCAGACATTCAGTAATTGGTGCCATTAAAATGCTAAACCGCTGGATGAGCATCAATAAAAATTTGCTAGCCCGTGAAAGTTACAAACATCGGAGAAGGAACGAATAGTTCTAATTGTTGGATCGATCCTCTTATGGCTCTTAAATTGCAATCCGCGTGCCTCCCCTTCCTCTTTCTCTTTTAGCTATTAGCCCCAATTGGGGATTTTTTCTTTTTTGTAAATAGCTTTAATTGAATTCCATGATAAGATCTTTGAAGAAGTCTCTCTCTCTCTCTCTCTATATATATATATATACATTTTGTACAAAATCAAATAATAAAATTCACAATAATTTTTCTACCTTTCTACATGATATTAAAGCAAGGCTAGGGTTTTTTTTCCAACCTTTGTTCTCTTTCCTTGTCGATATTCTAAGGGATTATTAGCTTTATATTTCTTGAACGTGTGAAACTATTTGAAATGATTCTAAATTGTGAAAATGTTTTTAAAAATGAAGGGAAAATCCATTAGTTTTGGATCCTTTTTTTGAGTCGACGTACACAAATTTGTGTTTTGGGATGAAGCTGATATCATGATCATGACATGATTGGAATATCATGATGCCTGAAATCAATGGGCCACATATGTTCCTCTCTATCACAAAAGAAGTTTAAGGTGCTGTCGAACAAATGCACTCAAAAGTGAAGGATGTTGTTCTCATCTACGAGTTTAAAGTTAAGATTAGAAAAACTAAGAAACATAATCTTCTTGTTATCAAGTATTTTAATGCAATGAAGGTTTATTCGTTTGAACTGAATTATTATCAAGATCATAAGATGACATTCTGCGATGATATGATAATTATTAATCAATTTGTAAAAAGAAAAATGGTATTTTGATTCTTTGGAGGACTCAATAATGACGAAGAAAACTTATCATCACTAAATAAGATTTTTATCTCTCATACGAGCTCAAGAAGAAAGAAGGACAATAATGCTCGATGCTTCGGTCTTCAAAACATCTGTCATGACAAAATTTTACTGCTCCATAACTCTCTCCCTTAGTTTTAAGGTATGACACATTAACTTAATTCCTCTATAATTCGCACAATTTTGTGCATCACCTTTATTCTTAAAAATAGAAATCAACACACTCATTCTCCACTCATCTGACATACTTTTAGTTTTCAAAATAATGTTAAAAAGTTTAGTAAGCCAAGAAATTCCTTCATCTCCTAAGCATTTCCACACCTTTATTGGAATATCATCAGGTCTAATAGCTTTTCCTAAATATTTTTTATGTAATTTTTACTTAAATAAAAAATATTTAATAATTGCTAAAATTAAGAGTGTTGCATTTTTTCATGCATCTTATAGTAGTTTTGCATTAAAAACTCTTGAGCCTATGACATCCTACATTTGCATCACATATATGGCAAAAGAAAAATTCAGAATTTATTTTCATATCAAGTAACATTCTTGAAATCCAGGTTTTTTTTGCTTCTGAATAATGCAAAGCATATATATTTTTTGTACGTTTGTTGTAAAAACTGGTGGTGTTTTTAACAAGCTGTCAGTTTCAAGAAATTGATTTATTCAATTTTTTTGAACAACTAATATTTGTTAGTTTTTTTTCCTTTTCTGTTGAAGTTATCATCACTAGTACACATGAACAAAACTATTCATATTTTAAGCTCGTTTGGCAATGGAAAGACTTGTTTTGTTGGAACTGCTGTTTGCAGAGATTCTAATTTCCTAGTTTTCTCTTAATGATTGCAGAATTACTGAACTCCAGGTTCTCTTGCTATAACTCGTGACAGAAATAATTGAATATATGTTCGAATAAACAGTTCGTGCCCAAAAAGCTTGTTTGGCAGACTATTATTGTTCTATTTTTGGTTTATGAAGGTCCTAAAACTTTAAGGCTTAGAATTAACTGTAATGCTGAGAAACTGGACCGGTAAGGATTAAAAAAAATGGGAGGGAGGGAAGGAGCGGGTTGGAGGGATCAAATGCCTTGCAAATGAGGAATTATGTGATTCGTAAATTTTCAGACAAGCATCATATGACTTTCTACATTTCAAATATCATGATAGTTGTGATGTAAATAATAGTTTCATGGATATTGCTTGAAAAGAAAAAAAGTTTGCAGTGCCAATTAAGTAAAATCTTTTTCAAATAATATTAGGGAAAGTTATTTGTCATATAATGTTGTGGGTGCTGGTAGTGGAAATTGAATTTCATAGCTCTGCACAAGATTTCTCTTTCTTTTTTTCAATGTTTCCTACTTTGCTTTCAGCTATAAGGGATCCTTCAAATTTGCTTGCACATGAGGCAGCATTTGCTCTTGGTCAAATGCAGGACACTGAAGCCATTCCTGCGTTAGAAGAAGTTCTCAAAGATCTCTCATTACATCCAATTGTTCGCCACGAGGTTCCTCCCTCTTCATCAGTAATTTTGTGCAAGGATATTTTTATTTCTGGGCTGATAAATTGATTTTTTTTATTAGGCCGCTGAAGCTCTTGGAGCAATTGGTTCAGAGGAAGTTGTTACCCTGTTGAAAGACACTTTAATAGAAGATCCTATACTTGAGGTGCAAGAAACATGTGAATTAGCACTTAGAAGAATCATGGAACAGAAAAGCATTGATAGTGGTGATGTAACGACCTCTAAAGTCTCACCATTCTATACTGTAGATCCTGCCATGCCTGCTTCCCTTGACTGTTCAGTTGATCAACTAAGGTAAATTCAAATGAATGAATGCTTTTGGATATTCTCTTTGAGAAGCTTCTTAACCCATTTTACCGTGTTGCTTAAGGGAAGTTATCCTCAATGAAGAAGAGGGAATTTATGAGAGGTATGCTGCTTTATTTGCACTACGGAACCAAGGCGATGATGCTGCTGTACGAGTCATCATTGAATCCTTAGATGCTAGAAGTGCTCTGCTACGACATGAGGTTTCTAGTTTATTCAACATATTCTAGATTTCAGCAACTTATATTATTTTAAGGTTAACTTGTATCTAGCTCAGAGTTCGACTCATTTGGAAAACTATTATTTTAAGGTTCATTGAAGAAGCCAAAATCAATTGGTTTATATTCAAATACAGGGTTTTTGTTCTTCAGAAGGATAGAACTCTGTGCTTTCAAATTTGTTTATATGAACATTTAATTATATTGAATATAAATAGAAGACTAAAGCCATTCATTTTGTTATATATCATGAAAGATATTTGAAAGTATGAACATTGTTACAAAACTTCTTGATATTTGACAGTCGAGTAATTTTCATATGTTATGATCAGTTTCCTTAGTCTTGCATTGGTATGTCTTAGAGCTTTATAGATCACATACGCACAAGCATTATTCATATGGTTTAACCAGAATCAAAACACAGTTTTTTTTAAAAGAATTACATGTCGATTTCAAACGATGCATTGGCAAGGTATCTTATGAAGTGTATTTCGGCTTTGCCAACCTACCTTTTAGGTTTTGAAAAATGCTTATTTGACTTACTTTGAGATTAAACTGGGTATCCTAGATACATTCAACCAGTATATTCGGCTATGCCAATCTATTGCCATGTAATTAGGGGGATGTTTCTCAATTAAACCCAAAGAAAAACAAGCCATCTTCCAAGCTCACCATCCCATGAGAAAGGCTTTTGACCTTCTTCTGTCAATGGCGCCATCATCAAGATATTCAAGTATTTTCATTTTTTGACCTTATTGACTTTGCCAAATTGCTTGCAAAGGATTGTGCTAGATCTGAGTTCATTTTATTTTTTCATCCGCAACATTATCGAGTGACAAACTCTGACATTTTGTACACTTGTCGGTGTATATGTGGATGGGCTTAATTTTTGAAGACTTGAACATAATATAGAGGATGTGCATATTTTTTGTATCATTTATGCAATTGCATTTGCCTGGCTTTTAATATATTTGCATGTTTTTTTATGCTGACATATTACATACTTGCATGTTTTCGAGATGAGTACTATTTGATTTCATTCTTTATTTTTTTACCTTATGCAACGAGCCTCAAATTTAGAACTTCTGTGTATTTAGCCAGAGCACATGCTGATATTTTAAATTTTCAAATGAGATTAAAAATTTAAAATTGGTTGTGAAGTTTCAATATGTGTACTTTTCAGAGTAAAATTTAGACTTTATTTATTTTTCAGTCTATGCAGCATTCTCAGATGTTACGTTTATGCGTTTGACTCGTTTATTGGAGCACATGCCAGACATTTTGGTTTCAAAAGATTTGATGTTCTTGCATAATTTTCAATTTTCACATGCATCATGTACTTGCACAATTTTTAGTGGACTTCCATTACATTTTCAAATTTTCGGAGTATTTGATGCATTTGCATGCTTCTCGGGGCATTTTAATATAATTTGAAAGTTGCTTTATGATGCGTGTATATGACTAGAAAATATCCATATCTTGTCAATTTGTGTGTTTTAATTATACTTGCATGAATTTTGAGATATTATATGCGGGTTAGGGATTATCTCATGAAATTTATATAAATTCTAAAACTATCTAAAATTTTATGTGTACGTGCTTATTTTGTCATCAGGTTGCTAGCAAAATTTTCATTTTGAAGTTTTTAATGATTGCCTTCTATTCACTTGCGCAAAAATTTTACGGTTCCAATGACAAAGAGGGCGAATTTTGGATTAGTTGAAATATCAACACATTTTTCACATTGTCCTTTTTTATAGTTTTGAAATGATTATTTTTAATGATGTGTGTCCTATGGGAGTTCATCTCTCCATCAATAAATGGGGGGGGGGGGGGGGGGGGGGGTAGTTCATTTCATATATTATGGGTTCACTCAAGCTTGTTATTGTGGGTTTTTGAGGGTTTATAGAATGGAGTGAGGTTCTTTTTGCGTTCATAGTGAACTTTTAGGAGTTTCATTATTCGTTGAAAGTCCATTTGATATTAAGTATTTGTGCATTCTTTTCATTTTAGGTTTACATTTATTCTTATTTTGTACTTGTTGTATGTTAGACTTTAGCCCTACTTATGTCCATAGGTTCCTTGTGTTTGTCTTTTAGTGTTCATTCAGTCCAAATTCCGGTAACCTTCCAGCATCTCCCATGTATTGGGGGAATTTATGGGAAGCTTGGGTTTGCCCACCACGCTAAAAAGGCTTGCATGTTTAGTGTCCCACAACACCATATCCGAAATTTTTAAATCCCACCGCTCTAAGAAAGTTGCGCATGGGCTTTTGCACAAGAGAAGTCGTAACAACATATGAACTTTCTTGTCACTCCAAGAAAAGTGCACACGAGGCCTACCCGCTGTGTTGCAAGTGTCACTTATGATTTTCTACTAGAACGTTAAGAAAAGCTTGCACGAGTTTTCCTCATTACGCAAAACTCATTGCAAATTTGGTTTTAGGAGTTTATTTGCCATGTCACGAACATCGAAAATGTGTTTCCCCCACCATGCTAATAAAAGCATACATAGGTTGCACTCGTTGCGCCAAATACGTCACCAATGTGATTTTAGTAGTTTTTAGAGGGTTTTGTTATTATACCTGCACGTACGAACAAAGTCGACTGTGACAAGACAAATAATGTGATTTGGATGATATGAATATATGTATGAATTTTCATTGCTCGCACACAACGAACTTTGCCCTTGTTTCTTGCATGCGGATGGATTTTTTGTCATTTCCCTTATAAAACAACCTAGGCAATATGGGTGTCCTTTTGGGAAAATTTAGATGTTCTGGACACAGTGGCACATTCCGTTTCGTAAATGGACGGTGTTTGGGCGATCTCACCGAATGCCATGTTCGTAATTTGTTGTTTACGATCGTGTTCGTTTAAGTTGATCGCTAGGACCTTTTTTGATAATTTTGATGTTCTAAATGTAACATTGTCTATTTTGCTAAACGAGCAATGTCTACACAATTTTGCAGTGTCATATTCATCTTGATTGGTTTGTTTGATTTTGGAGTTCACATTGAGGTCAACACATTTCATTTTTTTTTTCTTTTTGTTAATCATATTGGGCTTATCACCTGATTGAAGGTATGGATAAATTGGTAGCTGAGATTGAAAGTCATGAAGTGATTATATGATAAGGAAATTTTGGGTTTGTATATCAAGTGTTGTTGGTTTATTTTCTTCCAATAATACTGGTGATGTCCCTAGTGGATAAATCATTCTCAATATTAGTTGGAATAGGATGAATGTGTTGTTCCTAGCTTGGTGTTGTTGTTGTCCTTTGTAATTATCGGAATAATAGGAGATCGTATCGCCAAAACCAAGTATCCGTGATCCGATATATGTAATGTTTCTAGCTTGACATTTTTTTTCTTTTTTATAATTTCCAAATATTCTAAAGTTATTCCGAGTGAAAGTTTATGTACCCAACATCGTTTATTAGTTTTAGACTTTAAGATGAAGGGACATAATATAAAAAATAATGTAAAACATTGTTTTAAGATTAGATGGGGGCATTTAACAAAATATTTTTAAGAGTAAGATTCTAGATCTTAAGATTTTGTCTATGGATGAGGTAATGTTATGTGAAAAAAAGTAACCAAAGAGTAGTGATATTAAGAATGTTGCGAAAAACTTCTAATAGTAAAATAGTTGGTGGTTGAATCAAAATGTGCAAGAAAAGATAAAAAATAAGAAGATTTATTATAAAAATTAGTTTAGATGTAAAAACTCTAATAATTGGGGACGATAGTAAAGAGACCCGTAAGGAGTCTAAGAAATCAATATGCGATGCAAAGATTTTAGATTTTAATAATTTTGTATAATAGATTAGATACTAAGGAGGGCGAACGATATATGTATAAGTTAGCCAAACAAAGAGATAGGAGTAGTAAGGATTGAGTTCAAGAGAAGTGCATTAAGGATGAAGATCAAAAAGTGCTTTTATTAAAAGAGGATATTCAACAAAGGTGGATGAGATATTTTGCTAAGCTTTTAAATAAAAATTGTGAGAATATGATTGATTTTAGTAATGTTAGTACCCTAAATGAAAATAATTTTTTTTATTTTTATTGGCGTATTAGTAAAACCAAAGTTAGAGAGGCTTTAAAGAAATGAAATGTGGAAAAGCTGTTGGACCTAATGATATTCCAATAGAGGTGTGGAAATGCTAGGAGTTGAAGGAATTTCTTGGCTTACTAAACCTTTTAATATTATTTTGAAGACTAAAAAGATGCTAGATGAGTTGAGAATGAGTGTATTGATTCATATTTTTAAGAATAAAGGTGATGCCCAAGATTTTGCGAATTATAAAGGAATTAATTTAATGTGTCATACTTTAAAATTATGGGAGAGAGTTATGGAGCATAGGTTACGACGTGATATTAATGTTTCTCAAAATCAATTTGGATTTATGTCGGATAGATATACTATGGAAGCTATACATTTATTGAGAGGTTTGATGGAGAAGTATAGAGAGAATAAGGAGGATTTATATATGATATTTATTGATTTAGATAGAGAACGCTTATGATAAAGTTGCAAGAGAAGTGCTATGGAGAGTTCTAGAAAGGAAAGGGGTTAATAATGCTTATATTTAAGTCGTTAAGGATATGTATGCAGGAGTTTTTACTTGTGTTTAAACACAAGATGGTTTAACCAAGTATTTTCTTATTTCATTTGGATTACATCAAGGATCAATCTTAAGCCTATATCTTTTTGCTTTAGTCATGTATATTCTTATTAGACATTTGCAAGAGGTTGTACCTTTCTTTATGCTTTTTGCTGATGATATTCTTCTTGTTGATAAGACTAGAGAGGGAGTTGAAGGTCAACTTGAATTATGGAGGTCAACCTTAGAGTCTAAAGATTTTCGTTAGAGTAGATCTAAAACCGAATATATAGAGTGTAATGTTTCTAGTAATAGATCTATTAAGGGGATTGTGACTTTGGACGATTAAATCAAGAGTACATATTTTAGATATCTTGGGTCTATTATTCAGAGTGATGGTGAAATAGATGAGGGTGTTGTTAATAGAATTCAAATTGGATGGTTGAAGTGGAGGAATGTATTGAGTTTGTTGTGTGATAGAAATGTCTACCTCAAACTTGAGGGAAAATTCTATAAGATGGTCGTGAGACTTGCAATATTTTATGGTGCAGAATATTGTCCATTAAAAGAGAAGCATAATATTAAGTCAAGTGTTGCAGAGATGAGGATGCTCAAGTGGATGAGTGGCTTTAATCTTAGAGGCAGGATACAAAAAGAGCCTATCTGTGAAAAGGTTGAAGTAGCTCCAGTGGAAGATAAAAATGATTGCCTTCCGATGACCAGGTTAGGAGAGTAGATGGATTAGATTTGGTTTATGTTAAGAAAGTTAGAGATAGACTTAAAAAGACTTGGTTAGAAAATATCAGAAATAATATTTCTTTATTAGATTTAAATGAGAATTTGACTCTTAACAGGACACAATGGTGAAAAAAGATTCATAGCGACTCCACGTTGTGGGGTAAAGGCTTGATGTTGTTATAATTTCCAAAGGGCATATGACCTGATTGAATACATATATAATTTGGTAACTGATACTAAAAACGTACCAAATGCATTAATTGAACTTCAAAAGTGATGTTTCTTCTGGAAATTATGCAGTGCGTGTTCTTTGGCTGCGTTAGTTGATGTATCACAAATAATTCATGTTAGAAGAGATTGGAATTATTTTTTATTTTGTTAATCATCTTACTTTTCTTCATATAAATTTACTGACTAATATTATTGATGGGCATTCTCAGGGGACACTTTATTTTAGGGAGGTTCTAGGCTTTTCAGTGTTCGTTTGGGGTTGTGGTAGTCATGTGATGTTACCTACCACCAAAAATATTTCTTTTCGTTTGTAAAAACACTCTGGCTTAAGGGAAGAGAACTGAGGGTATGCACATCCTCTCTTTTGGACTGTGTTACTGTCATTGGATAAATTATATGCTCATCTCGATTAGCTGTTTCTTTTGGGCTAGCATTGCTTCATTTTTTTCTAACAAACACCATTCCAGGCACGTCGATACAGTTTATGTTGCAAATGCAATTCTTTTTAAGTACCATTGGGAAATCTAAATCAGATTGTAGTTTCTATGTTTGTAAACATAATTTCTGTCATTCTTTCTGCTATATAGAAATGAATGGAAATGCAGCTTTTAAATAAATTGGGCTACCTACAATTATGAAAGAATTGGATCTTCCTTGGCGCCTTTTTTCTTCTTCTAAATATAATAAACTAAAAATGTTTATCTACTCTGCATTCAGGTTGCATATGTATTGGGCCAACTGCAACATAAGATGGCTGCTTCAGCATTAGCTGATATAATTAAAAATGTCGATGAGCATCCAATGGTTAGACATGAAGCTGCTGAAGCCCTTGGCTCAATCGCAGGTGAATTTCTGCTGTTTTTTCACATTATGCTCAAAAGGCTGCCTTTAGGTTATTGACTTATTGTGCGAGTCAGGGTTCTCAATAAATGGTCGTCTCCCTTTGTGCATGTAGGCATGCTTGTCATTGCAGACTATTTATTATTTTATTAAGTTTTACATATTTCTGAACCTACATTTGAGTTTGCATCTTGTGTCGACTGCCTTTAGATCTATTAAATAGATCTTATTATGTGTCTGGATTCTGCACAAGTGGTCAACTCTGCTTGTGCATACCATTACTTAATTGAGTTCTAAAATTTTTGAGCTAGAATTTGATTTTGAATTTTGTTTCCATCCATCTTTCACCAATGCTCCTTATTTCTTTCTTAGTTTCCATTAAACTTATTGTGTTTTTTAGGTTTAAGTATTTTGAAATGCCATAATTAATTCACTTATTCATGTTGTAGATAGTGAAAGTATTCAACTACTCCAAGAATTCACGAATGATCCTGAACCTATTGTATCTCAGAGTTGTGAAGTGGCTCTGAGCATGCTTGAGTTCGAAAGAGCTGGCAAGTCTTTTGAGGTAACTTGACGTGGTAGTATTTATTTTCTAGATGCAGTTTTTCAACCATATATATATATATATATATAAGAAGTCTTAATTCTTTATTTATTCTATGCTTTCTTTTTGTAGTTTTTCTTCACGGAGCCACCTGAAGTCCAATAGTTCCTCAAATGTATCTCTTTATGCAATGATAAATGGTAAAAAGATGCCTTATTGTCTAACAAATAACTTGTTTCTTACTCAAGAATATATGACCATAGATTGCTAGAATTTTGATAGCCATTGCATGCCGCATGACCATGGACATGATTACTGCTACTCTTATACTAGTGAACTCACTAACATGTATTTTTTACCTTTTTTGTGCTGATTTATGTTAATTGTAAAGCTAGAAAGTTTTATGTATCTATGTTCTTTGAAATGACCATATAAGTGAAAATGTTGGAATAGCTCCGGTGGAAGATAAGATTATAGAGTCGCCGTAGATGGTTTGGTCACATAAAACGGGGACCTTCTGATGACCTGGTAAGGAGAGTAGATGTATTAAGAAAGGTAGAGGTAGACCTAAAAAGGCTTGGTTAGAAAATATTAGAAATGATATTTCTTTATTAGATTTAAATGAGAATTTGACTCTTAACAGGACACAATGGAGAAAAAGGATTCATGTAGCCGATCCCACGTAGTGGGATAAAGGCTTGATGTTGTTGTGTGCTCTTTGAATTCTTTTTGTTGGATGCACTCGAATTATAGGGGAACACCCTCCTTTCTTTGTATTTTGAAGTTTGTTATGTAAGGACTGAGGAATACATGTGAATTCAGAATATTTGTAATAACTTTTAATCTTTAGAGGGCATTACAGCAATTTAATTATGATAATTATGTGATATTGTCATTTTCAGGATGAAGATTTAGTGGTGTAAGTAGTTCCATATTGTGATAGGGTCTGAACAAAGTTTCTTTTTTTTTTGCAAGCTATAGCTGCTAAACTCTCTCTTTCGTAACTAAGTAATGCATTTCACATTTGAAAATTTAGGCTTCATTTGGGATGGCTTTCTTACTACTGCTTAAAGCAATTTTTAGTAGAAATTTTAATTTTTATATTAAAAAGCTGCTTTAAGAAGCAGTAAGAAAGTCTATACCAAACGTAACATCTTTAAATTAAAGATTTTTTTGGTGATAGGGTGCAACACTTATTTATTCCCCCTTTGGAGTGGAATAATAAAGTCACATTTGAGAGCTCTAGCATTAAAATTACCCCTATGTTGTTTGTGGATATGGGCATAAGCAATGCTTCATAAGCTTTTTAGATGAATTTTTTAGAGTTATTTGTACGAAAAATTCAAATATATAATTTCGAGAATTTTTTATGCCAATCCCATTTGAAGGAATTCTATTGACTAGGTATTTGGCATTTGAGACTACTTTCTAGTATCTTTTTGGCAATTGATTATAAAAGAGAAGAATCTTTTTGACTTTCAGTAAATTGCAATTTTTTTGCTACTCCATTTTGTTGGGAAGTGTCAAGACAAAAGAATCGATAGATGTTACATTCTTTCTAAAAGAAAGATGATAATGTGTAATTAAAATAATCGTGAGTATTATCTATTTGAAATAGCTTGATGTTAGCATGAAATTATTTTTATATCATGGTAGTAAATTTTGGAATTCATGTCATGTTCAGGTGGATGAGTGGCTTTACTCTTAGAGATGGGAAACGAAATGAGCATATACGTTAAAAGGTTGGAGTAGCTCCAGTGGAAGATAAGATTAGAGAGAGTCATTTACTCGTCTTGGATGGTTTGGTCACATAAAACAGCGGTCTTTTGATGACCCGGTCAACAAAGTAGATGTATTAGATTTGGCTTATATTAAGAAAGGTAGAGGTAGACCTAAAAAGACTTGGTTATAAAATATTAGAAATGACCTTTCTTTATTAGATTTAAATAAGAATTTGACTCTTAACCTGACACAATTGAGACAAAGGATTCATGTACCCGACTGATAGGCAACACTTGTAGATCTCAAGTATTTCCTATCAATCTTCGGAAAACAGCGAAAATTCTCCAAAAAAATCCACACAAAAACCACGAAAACAGTAGATAATTTGTATTATTTGATGAAATAGAAACAGAAATACCAAGATACAATTGATCCTCTATTCGAGAGGAGGATCTATCTCTCCCCAATCTCTAGATGCCGCTAGAGCCCAAAGAAACTAAGAGATCTCAAATTTCAGCCAAATTCAAGATGCCCTAACCCTAGGAAAACAAACTATTTAATGTATATAATTCAAAAGAAAATATCTAAACAGTCCCTACATTCAATTTTCCCTCTCAAAATCCTCAAAAATCTTTCCTAAAAGGCTCCCTCAGAACTGGGCGGTCGGCTCTTGCATACAGGAGGCAGAAAGTCCGTCTGTTTCATGTAAGCCGATCCATACGGGACCGGTTGGACTGGTCTAACACCGACCCCACGTAATGGGATAAAGGCTTGATGTTGATATTGTTATTGTATGTTCTTTGAATTCTTTTTGTTGGATGCACTCAAATTATAGTGGAACACCCTCCTTTCTTTGTATTTCGAAGTTTGTATTGTAAAGACGGAGGAATACATGCGAATTCAGAATATTTGTAATAACTTTTAATCTTTAGAGGGCATTACGGCAATTTAATTATGATCATTATGTGATGTTATCGTTTTTTAGGATGAAGATTTAGTGGTGTAAGTAGTTCCATATTGTGATAGGGTCTGAACAAAGTTTTTTTTTTGGCAAGTATGACTGCTAAACTATCTCTTTCGTAACTGAGTAATGCATTTTACATTTGGAAATTTAGTATATTTCAGCACGTCTTTTAATGTGGCATGTGAAATTAGAAAGAGGAAGAATATGAGAATTAAATCATGTATTTAATTGTGAGGGTCTGTCGCCCTATTGTTTTAAAGTGACGACAATGGAGATGATCTAAGTGATGATCTGGTGAAGATGGCCATGGAGCAACTGACTATGTTAATGTGCTCTGCGATGGAATTGAAGAATAGAGAGATGTAATCAGGGCGGAGACTAGATTTGATGACAGAAGTGATGAATTTGGTAAAAGACTCTTGCAGAATCTCTGAGGATTGAGATGATATACTTGGCTAGCCAATGATAGAGGGCATCAAAGCTTGCAGCAAAAGCTTAATGGCCAACATTGTGAGAAGTAATGGTCTAAATGGAGAACCCAGAGGTAGTTCAATGGTTCAGTGCGCAAGGATATGTGTAATAATTATGCATGATGAGCGGCAATCATGATAAAAACAAAGGAGGCAAAGTATGCGTTGAATGGTGAAATTATTCCATGCGGAGTCCGGACGGGAGAACCGTCCGGATTCCTGTTGTACACACTGTGTTTACTGTGTACAACAGAAATACAAAATCTGTTGTACACACTATTTGTACGTGTACAACAGGAATCCGGACGGTTCTCCCCGTCCGGACTCCGCACGGAATAATTTCTCCGTTGAATGACATGTTGAAGCCGTTCGATCGTAAGACTTGCAGGTGCTGGAGTCTACAAACGTTTTAGATGTGGGATGGCTGGACAATGAGTCCTTCGTCGTGGAAGGGCACAACACATGCACGACATGGCGAAGTGCAAGTGTGGAGGCAACGTCAAGGGAGGTGGTCCACTAAGAAGGCATTTCAAGGGGAGTTGTGGTTGGATCGTGTGTAGAGTCAAGTGCGTGCCCTGGGCAGAGTTGATGTCCTGAGGTGTTGCACGATAGTTGCTATTGAGACTTATGCAGTAGTGCACATTGGGTTGGATGGTTTCGGAGGAGGTTTTAAGGAAGACATTAACATGTGGGAGAAGGGTGCTATGCGAGAAAAGGGGCATGTAGGTGGATGACACAACCATGTGGAAGAAGGGCGCTATCCTGAGTTGGATAATGATAAGCTTGATCAATTCTTCGGCGAAGAATGGGGGAGTAGAGATCTGTGAAGATGGTTGAGACTTATGCAAAAGTTCGATCAATTCTTTGGCGAAGAAAATGCAACGCGTCACAAAAACTAGCTCATTTACAGAGGCACGAGTTTGCGACGATGAGCTTGTTGATAAGCAGTCAAAGTTGAAGAACTCGTCAAGGAGACGAATTGAAAGACGAAGGAACCATGGCAGGTAGTTTGATAGAGTGAGAATGGCAATTTGAGGGTTCGATGGTCTGAGAATCATCGCAGTCGACGATCTAAGTAGTGGTATGAGAAGTTGACGAGTCTCGATGGGCTGACACGAGAGGCACACAACTCTTTTTAATATATTTGTTGGGAGTTTTGACTATCATCGAAGAAGTTTTTGGTTCGAAGCTTGTATATGTGATGTGTGTGTGAGTCTGTTTTAATTCTTCTAAATGTCTCCTCCCCAAAGAAAAGGAAAAAAAAAAAAACGCACAGAGAGGGGACCGTTTGTATTAGTGTTAGATCGTGGAGGCCAACTAGAATGAGTCGGGGCCTTGGGGGGTTCGCTTATGCCAAGATCACAAACAGAAAATGTTAGTTAGCGGAAAGTTCAAAGCAAATTGGCTCAAATGTCATGTTAGTGAGATAGGATTATTGTTATATTACGATATTCTGGTAAAAAATTATTTAGTTTGAATTTCAAAGTTTTTAAATTTATTTTAAGATAAATGTAATGAGAATTCAAATATTTTTAATTCGAGTTAGCTTTTAGCCTTTGATAAGTTTTCAGTTTTTAAAATTTCTCCTGAATGATGATGATTGGTGTTAACTTGGAAAATAAACATTTTAATTTTTGTTTGAATTAAATTGAAGTTGAGGTAAAAATGAGATTTTTTTTTTTTGATTTTATTATTCAACCGAAATTTCTCTGTAAAAATCATTTTGCTATATTTTAAAAAAGATTATATATTTTATTTAACATATCAAATGAATTTCATATTGAACTAAATTAAGGCTTTGTTGGTGACGGTTTTTTTATTATTTTTAAAGTGGCTTTTTAGTACAAAAAATTTTGTATTATAAAGCCATTTTAAGGTTTTGTTTGGGACAGTTTTCTTGTTGCATTGTAAAGCAATTTTTTAGTTAAAAAAATTTTATTTTAAAAAAATTTTGTACTTAAAAAATCGTTTTGAAAAGCAGTAAGAAAGTTGTCCCAAACGAAGTTTAATTTTGGGAGAATTATTTTTTAGTTTAAGCAAATTGATTTTGATTTCAAGAAAATAAAATTTAATTAATCATTAACTGATTTTCAATTAAAAGCATATGCTCATTTCCTCTTATGGGCGGCTCTACATTTATTCAGACTGATTTGATAAAATAATAGGGGGATTAATAAGCTATTATATAGTCATGCATAATCAACAATTATATTTCTCCTTTATGCCTTGCGCATTCTTACTACTTCTTAAAATAGCAATAAAGTACAAAAGTTTTAATTTCTGAATTAAAAAGTTGTTTTAAGAATAGTAAGAAAGCTGTTCCAAATAAAGCCTAAGGCTTCGTTTGAGACGGCTTTCTTATTGCTTCTTAAAGTAGTTTTCAATTACAAAAAATTTAATTTTTGTGCTAAAAATTTGATTTAAGAAGCAGTAAAAAAGCCGACCCAAATGAAGCCTTAGTGATATTTAGCTGATTTAGGCTTTGTTTGGGATGGCTATTTTATTGCTTCTTAAAACGGAATTTTAAATTTTTTAAGAAGCAATAAAAAAATTATCCCAAACGAAACCTTAATAAATCTATCAAGCCTTACAAACTCCTTTTCTTGTTCGCATACTATAGCTCTGTCGTGATGCTTTTGCTTTCTTTCGTTGAGAGCTTTGAGAAATCGGGGAGAAAGATGAACGCTTAGTATTTAATAAGAAATATCAATTAAAAATAATTAAATAATATTTAGCAATTAAAATATAACCTAATCTTCATAATTAATATAAGTTTAAATAAATTATTACTTGTAATTTAAATTGAATAGATAGAATTTATTATATTTAATTAATCTTATAAATTATAAATTAATGATTAATTAGGATTTATATATGTTGATTAACTAATTTAATCTTGATAATTAATATTAGTTAATTAAAAAATATTATCATAAAATAATACATATTGGTTTTTATTCTTTGGTGTCTAAATATAGTTTAACATTGAATTAACTTAGTAAATTACTAATTAATATATTTAATTAAATTGAATCAAATTTAATTGTTCATATTAAATTAGATATAAATAAAATAAATATAACAAGATTTCTCAATTATTTAAATTTATTTGAATAAAACTAAATTTCTCATCTATCACATTAAATAAATTTAAAATTTTAACCAATAAAATTTTATCATATCCAATTTACATAATTTATTAAATCCTACTTAAAATGAAATCCTTCTTGCAGCCAAATATCCCTAAAACATTCTGACAATTTATCAAAAAAAAAGTGATCAATATTTTTTTCTCCAATTATGGCCACAAATTTATCAAAATTAATCCCACCTGGAAAGTCTAATCTTTATCAGCCGTAGGTACGCGTTTAGAGAACCAGCTTGATTTGTATTGGCCTATTGAGTTTGAGCTATGATTTTTTTTTTTAAATAATAGTTGACATAATAGTTAACACTGCCGTTGTCAGGTCCCAAGTCCTAGATGAGAAAAGTGGAGGGTTGCGTTAGGTAGTCGACAGCCAGCGTAAAACTTGTCGAATAATAATGACATGAATCCTTTAAAAAATTGTGTTAATGCTAGGGCGTCCCCTGGAAGCGACGCGTTGTATGGCCTGAATACAGCGACAAGTATGCAAGGGCCGCTGCACCGCCGCCCGGGTGCAGTGTTAAATAGGCAATGGTTCTCACATCAAGGACGGATGTGGACAAAGAAGCTAGTCCATGAAACTAAAATTAGGATAGGATCTTGGAATATAAGTTCCCTTACAGGAAAATTAATGGAATTAATAGATGTTATGATTCATAGGAAGATAAATATTCTGTGCATTCAAGAAACTAAATGGGTTGGAGAGAAGGCTAAGGAGATTGATAGTTTAGGATTTAAACTTTGGTATTCGGGTAGGAGTCGTACTAGAAATGGTGTAGGCGTGATTTTAGATAAGAGTTTGAAGGATAATGTTATAAATATTAATAGAATTGGAGATAGAATTATAGCTTTAAAGATTATTGTTGATGCTAAGGTTGTTAACATTATAAGTGCTTATGCTCCTCAAGTGGGTTTGGATATGGATTCAAAATTAAAATTTTGGAATGACTTAGAAGAATTAATACAAAAGATACCTCTTGAAGAAAGAGTTTTTATTGGAGGAGATTTAAATGGACATGTTGGTAGAGAGGTAGATGATTTTAAAAGCATTCATGGTGGCCATGGTTTTGGAACGACAAATGAAGGTGGTAAGTCTATTTTAGATTTTTGTTTAGCTTATGATTTTTTAATTGCTAATACCTTATTTAAGAAAAGGAATGAGCATCTCATTACTTATAAAAATGGATATAATACAACTCAGATTGATTATTTTCTTATAAGAAAATTAGATCGTTTAGATTGCAAAGATTGTAAAGTTATTCCGAGTGAAAACTTATGTACCCAACATCGTTTATTAGTTTTGGACTTGAAGATAATGAGGAAGAAAATAAAAAATAAAGTAAAACGATTTCCTAGGATTAGATGGGGGCATTTAAAGAATATTAACAAAAATATTTTTGAGAGTAAGATTTTAGATCTTAAGATTTTGTCTGTGCATGAGGATGCTAATGTTATGTGGGAAAAAGTGGCTAGTTATATTAAGAATATTGCAAAAGATGTGCTTGGAGTTTCAAAGGGAAAAGCTACTAATAGTAAAAATAGTTGGTGGTGGAATCCAAATGTGCAAGAAAAGATTAAAAATAAGAAGATTTGTTATAAAAATTGGTTTAATTATAAAAATTCTGATAATTGGAAAATATATAAAGAGGCACGTAAGGAATCTAAGAAAACAATATGCGATGCAAAGAGTTTAGCTTTTAGTGATTTATATAATAGATTAGATACTAAGGAGGGAGAAAGATATATGTATAAGCTAGCCAAACAAAGAGATAGGAGTAGTAAGGATTTAGTTCAAGTGAAGTGTATTAAGGATGAAGATCAAAAAGTACTTTTTTTAGAAGATGATATTCAACAAAGGTGGATGAGATATTTTGCTAAACTTTTTAATGAAGAATGTGAAAATAAAATTGACTGTAGTGATCTTAACACCCTAAATGAAAATAAAGATTTATGTTTTTATCGGCGTATTAGTAAAACCGAAGTTAGAGAGGCTTTGAAGAAAATGAAGGGTGGAAAAGCTGTTGGACCTGATGATATTCCAATAGAGGTGTGGAAATGCTTAGGAGATGAAGGAATTTCTTGGCTTACTAAACTTTTTAATACTGTTTTGAAGACTAAAAAGATGCCAGATGAGTGGAGAATGAGTGTGTTAATCCCTATTTTTAAGAATAAAGGTGATGCACAAGATTGTGCGAATTATAGAGGAATTAAGTTAATGTGTCATACTTTAAAACTATGGGAACGAGTTATGGAGCATAGGTTGCGGCGTGATACTAATGTTTCTCAAAATCAATTTGGATTCATGCCGGGTAGGTCTACTATGGAAGCCATACATTTATTAAGAGGTTTGATGGAGAAATATAGAGAGAATAAGGAGGATTTACATATGATATTTATTGATTTAGAAAAAGCATATGATAAAGTTCCAAGAGAAGTGCTATGGAGAGTTCTTGAAAAGAAAAGAGTTAATAACGCTTATATTCAAATCATTAAAGATATGTATGCAGGAGCTATTACTTGTGTTCAAACACAAGGTGGTTTGACCAAGTATTTCCCTATTTCGGTTGGATTACATCAAGGATCAGCCTTAAGCCCATATCTTTTTGCTTTAGTCATGGATGTTCTCACAAGACATTTGCAAGAGGATGTACCTTGGTGTATGCTTTTTGCTGATGATATTCTTCTTGTTGATAAGACTAGAGAGGGAGTTGAAGGTAAACTAGAATTGTGGAGGTCAACTTTAGAGTCTAAAGGTTTTCGCTTGAGTAGATCTAAAACGGAATATATGGAGTGTAATTTTAGTAATAATAGACCTAGTGAGGGCATTGTGACTTTGGCCGATCAAGTCATTAATAAGAGTACACGTTTTAGATATCTTGGATCTATTATTCAGAGTGATGGTGATATAGATGGGGATATTATCAGCAGAATCCAAGTTGGATGGTTGAAGTGGAGGAATGCATCAGGCTTATTGTGTGATAGAAAAGTACCTCTCAAACTTAAGGGAAAATTCTATAAGATGGTGGTGAGACCTGCAATGCTTTATGGTGCCGAATGTTGGCCATTAAAAGAGAAGCATAATTCTAAGTTAAGTGTTGCAGAGATGAGGATGCTCAGGTGGATGAGTGGCTTTACCCTTAGAGATAGGATACGAAATGAGCATATTCGTGAAAAGGTTGGAGTAGCTCCAGTGGAAGTTAAGATTAGAGAGAGTCGCCTTAGATGGTTTGGTCACGTAAAACGGCGGCCTCCCGATGACCCGGTTAGGAAAGTAGAGGTCTTAGATTTGACTTATGTTAAGAAAGGTAGAGGTAGACCTAAAAAGACTTGGTTAGAAAATATTAAAAATGATCTTTCTTTATTAGATTTAAACGAGAATTTGACTTTTAACAGGACACAATGGAGAAAAAGGATTCATGTAGCCGACCCCACGTAGTGGGATAAAGGCTTGATGTTGTTGTTGTTGTTGTTGTTGTTGTTGTTGTTGTAGTTGACATAATGGAAAATATTCAAATTAATTTTTTTTATTATCATACAACAACAACAACAACAACATCAAGCCTTTGTCCCACTATGTGGGGTCGGCAACATGAATCCTTTTTCTCTTAAAGGATTCATGTCATGGTTATTCGACAAGTTTTACGCTGGCTGTCGACTACCTAACGCAACCCTCCACTTTTCTCATCCAGGACTTGGGACCTGGCAACGGCAGTGTTAAAAGATATTAAAAATAAATAAATAAAGAACACATAAATATCAACCCATGTTAGCTAAAACAAGATCATCAATGGTCTTGGCATCAGCATTAAAGGACTCGGCCAACACCTCATTAGTAATTCCACTTCCAAAAGCAACCTCTCGTAAAGGAGGAATTATTACGTACAAAGTTCGAATGCGTCAGAATTTTAGTCAAATATGCCACGTCGCCTGTATACAGTGATGCGTATAGCTTGTACATACAAGCTATACACGCCATTGTGTACAGGCGACGTGGCTGAATCTGATTGAACTCTGAACACGAGCTACGCCGGATTCCGCACGTAATAATTTCTCTCTGTAAAGAGACAGTTCCAGCATTGGCACTACCAAAAGAAGATACAGTAACTTCATGGTACTTGGGGTCCATATTGATTTGAAAATGAACAAGTCCCTTGGGGAACAAAAATACATCCCCTAATAGAGCTTATTGGTAGAATCAACAAATTCCACATTTAGGCTTCGTTTGAGATGACTTTTTTACTGTTTCTTGAAGCAGCTTTTTAGTACAAAAATTTTAATTTTTATACTAAAAAACTGCTTCAAGAAGCAGTAAAAAAACCGTCTCAAACGAAGTCTTAGTGTTCCTTGGAGTGAAAGTAAGAGTTGGGCAAAGCGAGGATGGATATGCAGAGGATTGACAACACCAGGAGCATATTGAAGAAATAGCAAGCGAGACACTCTGGCCAGTGAGCACAAGAAACTCAACTTGATTCACCTTTCTTATATTGATAGAAGCATTCTTTGGTCCACCCAACCAGAATTGATTAGGCCCTCTAAATGTGAACTAGCTAGAACTTACCTTCATTCCTTGAGGACCAACAAAGAAGTCAGTAAGGATGTCTGCTTCGCCAGCATGAACTCTGAGAATACCAACAAGAAAGACGACAAGCTATTCGTTGCTTAGATGAGAGAATGACAGGAAAGTGCTTTTGCTTAATCAGTAGGAACATCAACAATCAAACGGTTGCAGTAATTGTTCTATTAACAAGATATGAGATAACAAAGAGTCATCGTTGGCCGGCATGTGTCAGGCAATGATCTACATGGGATATTAGAAGTTGGGTCAACGTTGTGTTTTAGACATGATCAGCATGTTCATGCTCGCAATAAAATGGAGATCGAGCAACCGAAAAGATTTGTTGGGTATCTATGACCAACGATTGTTGAATGTCAACTGATGTTGAGTGATGATCAATAATGGGCATCAATGTTAGTTAATGACTGGTGTTAGGTGAAGGATGATACAGTGTCTATGTTGATTGCTGGCTAGCAATAGATGATAGGCGACACCGAGCAACTGTATAATTCAATAATCAGTATTGGGAGATGGACATATAATCTTCTACGAATCCAAATGTCACTCTACTTAAAAGCCTCATTTGAATTTGTACAAAGAAAGCCTATTATTTATATCTCTTAATTCCCTTCATTAGTGGCCAGAAGGGACTGATCAAGGCAATTCAGATTCTTTTCCATGCCATGTTCTAGGATGCCTGTTCGTGGCATGCCTTCTCTCTCCATTATTACTGACGATTGCCTTACATAATTCTTGATCAGGAAGCTTCTTCATGTATTGCATGCAGTATAATGCAATGCTTACACGTTGCTATATATGTTCCTACTGTTCCATGATAGTCTTTCACGACCTCTCAGCCAAATGGAGGAGTGCAGCCCCACTGTCTTGTTTCTACTCATCGAACTTCTTATACCGCAACTACTTCTTCAAAGTAGTAATTCTCAGCTTCTCCCCATAGTCGATGAAGTACTTGGACGCCATGACACACAAGTGTACATCATTGACGTCGAGAGACATGAGCAACACGAGCTCCTCAGCGACGGTGACCTTGAGAGCTTTCACCGCTCCTTCCTACCAAACTCCACCCTCGATTCCGGCGAGCCACGGTTGGTATACTCTTACCGCCATGTTCTCAGCGGCTTCGCCGCCTGCCTCACTCCGGGAGAGTTGGAGTCCGTCAAGTCTAAACCCAGCTTTCTCCATGCGCCGCGTGACCGCCGATCCCAGCTTGCAACAACCTACACACCAAAGTATGTATTTTGATAATAATTGAAAGTAAAATAGAGGATAATTAAATTTTTTTTTTTCAATAAAAAGCCTAAATTTATTGATGTAGGTTCCTGCACTAGAAAACTTCAAGAAAACAGTTAAGCAATAGAACAGTAAAATGTTCTATGGAAGTCTGCACCTGGAAGCAGAATTTCTATTTCAATGTAAAAACTGCCTAATACTCGCCGGCCTCCGGCTATGTAATTCCTTCTCACATGAAAAGGACTAAAAACGGTTAAACAAGTAAAAAGGTAAGCACATGGGCTGAATGCTAAAAAGGTAAAATAGGTAGTGGAGATATCCTAACTAACAGAGAAAAGATGAGTAATGACAATAAGATGCACCGCAGGTACTCAAGTCTAATATGCTCCGCATCATTCGCCCCTTCCACAAAGATTGCTAACTCCTGATAGCAATGCAACATTGCCGTCATCTGGTGGTATATACGGATACATATCTGTCACATTGAAGGTGTTCGAAGTTTGGAACTCAGGGGGTAACTCAATAACATATGCGTTATTGTTAATGCGATGGGTAACGGCAAATGGACCAAACTTGCGACGAGTGAGCTTGGAATAGTCTCCAGGTGGCAGGCGTTCTTTCCTCAGTCTCACTAATACCAGATCGCCAGGATTGAAGATCTTTTCTCGGCGGTGTAACTCCGTCTGCCGTTTGTAAGCTAGATTGGAGTCTAGCAATTTGAGCCTCACCTTGGCTAACATATCAGAAAACTGCTCGGCTAAGGATGCAACGGCTTGGTTGGTGCACTTTGGTAAGGCTGCAAGATCAACAACAGTATTTGGGAGTTTAGTATAGACAATACTAAAAGGTGACCTACCAGTCGATCGGTTGGGCATAGAATTAAATGCGAATTCTGCTTGACCGAGCACGTCATCCCAAAGCTTTGGACTTTCTTGCACCAAACAACGGAGTAAATTTCCTAAAGTTCTGTTCACCACTTCCGTCTGCCCATCCGTCTGAGGATGGTATGAAAAGCTAAGCTGCAACTGAGTATTCATACGCTTCCACAATTCGCGCCAAAAATGGCTAATGAACTTGACGTCACGGTCAGAAGTTAAAGAGCGAGGAATGCCATGTAATCTTACGATTTCACGAAAAAATAATTTAGCTATATTTAGTGCATCAAAGGTCTTCTTACAAGCGATGAAGTGCGCCATCTTGGAGAACCGGCCCACTACCACCATGATTGAATCGTTTCCCCGTCGAGTGCGAGGCAATCCCAATACGAAATCTAGACTGAGGTCCTCCCATATTGACTCTGGTACCGGTAACGGCATGTACAAGCCGGTGTTCTGTCCGCCCCCCTTATATTGCTGGCAAATAGAGCATCTTTCAACGAACTTGGCTACATCCTTCCGCATATGTGGCCAAAAAAACTTTGTCTGTAATTGAGCTAAAGTGTTGTCTTTTCCGGCATGAGCAGCCAATCCCCCACTGTGAACCTCTTTTATGAGCTGTTGGCGCCAAGACGATTTTGGTATACAAAGCAAATTTCCCTTGAAAAGGAAATTGTGCCTTATGGTGTAGTCTTCTATAGGTTCTCGGTTATTGCATTTAAGCCAAATGCTGCTGAATTCGGCATCATCAGAATATAGTTCGGTCAATCCTTCCAGCCCCAGGAATTCGGTTTGCAGTTGAGTGATTAAAGCGGACCGTCTGCTTAAAGCATCGGCAACCCGATTTTGCTTGCCACTCTTGTGTTTCAATACAAAGGTGAACTTTTGTAAGAATAAAATCCATCTGGCATGCATCCTGTTTATATTTTTTTGTGTGTTGATGTACTGTAGTGCTTTATGATCACTGCATAAGACGAAGTCCTGCTGTAGTAAGTAATGTTCCCACTGTCGTAGTGCACGGACAACAGCATATAATTCCTGCTCATAAACGGTCCACCTCTGTCTTGGGAGACTTAACTTCTCGCTGAAAAATTCAATGGGTTTATCCTCTTGAGATAACACTGCTCCGATTCCAACAGTGGAAGCATCCGTCTCTACAGTAAACGGCTTCTCAAAATCTGGCAATGCAAGAACAGGGGTTGTGGTTAACGCCTCTTTAATGCTCTCAAAGCTCAATTGCTGCTCTTCGCCCCATGTAAATTTCTTTAATTTTAAAACATCTGTTATAGGAGCCATCAAGATGCTGAAACCTTTAATAAATCTCCTATAAAAATTTGCCAACCCATGGAAGCTACGAATATCAGTGAAGGTTTGAGGAGTTGGCCAATCCCGGATAGCCTTAATTTTAGATGGTTCAGCGCTTATTCCTTCCCCCGAAATCCTGAAGCCCAAAAAGGATACTAACGGAGTGGCAAACTCACATTTGGTAATGTTTAAAAATAATTTGTTCTTTCTCAATGTTACCAATATTTCTCTCAGATGCTTTAGGTGTTCACTTAAATTGTTGCTAAACACTAAAATATCATCAAAATATGCGACACAACAACGGTTTAAGAAAGGTTTTAGAACATCGTTCATTACTCTCATGAAGGTGGCAGGAGCGTTGCACAATCCAAACGGCATTACCTTCCATTCATAAATACCTTCTCTTGTTTTAAAAGCTGTTTTCCACTCGTTGCCCGCTCTGATTCGGATTTGGTGATACCCGCTGCGAAGGTCTAATTTTGAGAAAACTGTTGAACCAGCTAACCTTTCTACCATCTCTTCCATTCGTGGCATAGGAAATCTGAACTTGACAGTTATCTTGTTAATTGCTCGGTTGTCCATACACATCCTCCAATTCCCGTCCTTCTTCGGCACCAATAAGACCGGCACGGCGCAAGGGCTCAAACTATGTTGTATCAGTTGTTTGTCCAAAAGCTCATCTACTATTTGTTGCAAAATTTTGTTTTCATTTGGGCTGAGTTTATAGTGGGGTAAATTTGGTAAGGAGGCACCTGGCATGAAGTCAATTTGGTGCTGAATGGACCTCATTGGCGGCAGCTCCGTTGGTTGATGCTCTGAACAGACGTCTGCGAATTGTTCCAATAGATTTCTCAGCTCCACGGGGGAGCTGGCTTCCGGTGTGCTGCTGGCTACTTCTTTCACTATCAAAGCCAAAATGCTAGAGGTTTCTTTCCAGGCATTCAACATTGCTGCCACCGAAACTGAATGTAATGCTGTTTTACCCTTTGGAGGATTAATTTCTTGCCCAGAAACTGTAGGAAGCAGCCTCAAACGTCGCCCCTTCCACTCGAATGCATAAATATTGGCTCTGCAATCGTAAATTGCCCCTACGTCGTATTGCCACGGCCTTCCCAAAATAATGTGACACACATCCATTTCCAGCACATTGCACAGAACTTCACTCGCATACAGCTTCCCAATAGAGAAAGATACTCGGCATAATTCCGTCACAACCATATCCATTCCCTTCTTAACCCAACTAATCTTGTATGGGTTGGGATTTTTTGTTGTTTTGAGTCCCAATGCCTGGACTATAGCACGAGACACCACATTCTCCGTACAACCGCTGTCTATCAACAGTTCACAAACCTTCCCGCTTACAGTACATTTGGTCTTAAACAATGCATTCCGTTGGGACGAATTGGACTGCCTCGGCGCCAATAATAATTTCTCTATTACACAAACAAGTGGGTCACCTTCATCACCCAGAACATCTTCTTGTGAATTTTCACCCTCAGCCTCATTGTCATCGAGTTCTATCTCGGCATCAGCTTCCACCAACTGTAATTGCGGTCTTGATGGACATTCATTCGACTTGTGTCCCTGCTGAAAACACCGGAAGCACTTAATGTTTGATGGTCTAGCATAAGGGTTCTCCTTAGTCACTGTCTCATTCTTTTGCATTCCTCTTGGATCCAAGTGCCTGTTCACCCCGCCAATTGGGACACTAGTAGCTGGTGTCGATGATTGCTGTTTGCCCTCCTACGGAGCCACTGTACTAGAAATCTTACTATGCTCAGCCGCAACTTCTGAATGTCTTCTATATTGACCTCCTCTAGTGTGTCTGAGTAGTTGTAGCTCAATTTTCAATGCATAATTAACTGCTTGCGACAACGACCAAACTTCGTTCAATTGTAACTTATCTTGTATTGCTTTCCTTAATCCACCAATATATCTAGCCACCAATTGGTTTGTTGATTCTTGTAGGTTGTTACGGGCACTTAGGCGATAAAATTCTTCGGTATAATCACTGACGGATTTATTGCCTTGGACACAATGCTGATATTGAACATACAACATTTGTTCGTAATCGGTTGGCAAATAGTGTCCGCGAAGAAGTTGCTTCATCCGGTGCCAACTGCGCACCTGTCCCGTCCTTCCCGCCGTCGAGACTGAATTACCTGCTGCCACCAGGCACTAGCTCCCCCTTTGAGTCTACAAGCGACGTATTTAACTTGTTTTTCTGGATCAATGTCCATGTATTCGAAAAATGTCTCAACGGATCTTTCCCAATCCAAAAAATCCTCTATATGCAACCTGCCATCGAAAAAAGGTATGTCTAGCTTAACTTTAAACTCACTCTGAGTTCTGTTTGCTTCCCTCGGCCGCCTACGACGCCTTATGTCTGCGTCGTCTTCCGAATCGGAGTTGCCAGGATCATTGAAGCGGTCTATTTCTCGCTCTGAGTCAGACGCTTCAATTATTTGAGAACCTCTGTGATGTCGTCGCTCCATTCCCTCCCCTCTTCGCAAAACAGGGCCTAGAGGGTTTACTGCACGGGCAATCTGCATCCTCTCTAGCTTGGCGTTCATCTCCCTCAGCTCTTGCCGCACTTCACCAAAGACTCGGTGAACATCTGCTGCTAGCTCGTCGGTTTGTTGTGCCAGCTGGTTTTGCTCTCTCCAGAGAGCTTCAAGGCTGTTGTCGACCCCGGGAGCCACCCGCCTGCTACTTTCAGCCATCTAGCTTTGATACCAATACTGATGTAGGTTCCTGCACTAGAAAACTTCAAGAAAACAGTTAAGCAATAGAACAGTGAAATGTTCTATGGAAGTCTGCACCTGGAAGCAGAATTTCTATTTCAATGTAAAAACTGCCTAATACTCGCCGGCCTCCGGCTATGTAATTCCTTCTCACATGAAAAGGACTAAAAACGGTTAAACAAGTAAAAAGGTAAGCACATGGGCTGAATGCTAAAAAGGTAAAATAGGTAGTGGAGATATCCTAACTAACAGAGAAAAGATGAGTAATGACAATAAGATGCACCGCAGGTACTCAAGTCTAATATGCTCCGCATCATTTATGGGAAATGTAAGCATCATATTCTTTTTTTTTTAGATAAATTATGAAGATGACGTTGGCTTGAGCAGAAATTAGTTGTTTTTTTACATGATTTAATATATTTTCTAGATATTAGAAGTGGGATGAAATTTAATTCTCTTAGCTTTAATAGATATCTCGGCTTAAACACATATAATGCATGGGGATCTTCTATGATGGGACAAGGTCTTATAATCGGCATAATCGACACTGGCATAAAGCCTAGACATCCTTCATTCAAAGACACTAACATGCTACCACAACCACCTCCTACAAAATGGAAGGGTAACCGTTCAGATGCAGGTTTCCCATGCAATAATAAGATCATCGGAGCAAAGGCATTTTATCGAGGGTATCACCCTCCCGTTGAAGACACAACGGGGCATGGAACTCATGTGGCAGGCATCGCAGCTGGAAATTTTGTCAAGGATGCAAATATTCTCGGAATGGCAAAGGGTGACCCAGCATCTGGCATGGCACCCATGGCTCATCTCTCCATTTACCAAGTTTGCTTCTTTAATGAAGGGTGTTATGGGGCTAACACATACGCTGGTATCGATCAAGCGATAAAAGATGGGGTGGACATCATCTCAATGTCTATTGGTGGTGGTTATACTGATAAGCTTTATGAGGATTCAATTTCTAGGGGTTCCATCGCTGCCATACAACATGGAATCATTCCTGTCACTGCGGCTGGAAATGCTGGGACAGTTAGTCATGGCGCACCATGGGTATTAACGGTTGGAGCATCGACCACTGATCGAAGAATAGCATCCATTGTGGAGCTGGGAGATAACAGAACGTTCCTTGGAGAGTCAGCGTACCAACCAACAAACTGGAACTCTAATGACATGTGGCCGCTTGAATATCCTGGCAAGTATGGTGACCATAATGCCAGTTTTTGTTTGCCTAGTGAATTGGCTAACTGGAACTTAAGAGGTACTCAATAATGTTGTCATGAAATCAAAATTATGATCCATCATAGTATCTCTATTGCTGAATAAACATAGTATATATGTAGTGTTCGGTAGTTAAATAATAGATTATCTTGTTAATTTATATGAGTTAGCACCTGTATATATATTGAATAACAGGTAAAATTGTGATCTGTGAGGTTGGCATAATACATGATGTGAAAAAAGGAGCGGCGGTATACCAGGCCGGCGCAAAGGGCATGATCCTAATAAACCAACCTTCCCATGGGCACACCACTTCTTCTCGTGCTCATGTTCTTCCGGCATCGAATGTCGACCACCCGACAAGATTAGAAATTTTAGACTACTACTTCAACAACCAACCCAACGCATTTGCCAGCATACACTTCCGAGGCACCCAATTCAAATTCACTCCCTCCCCTGCTGTCGCATCTTTCTCCTCTCGCAGGCCAAGCCCCATGAATGGCGGGATCATCAAACCCGATGTTCTCGCCCCTGGGGTCAACATCTTGGCCGCCTCACTCACAGATGTTGGCCCGAATCCAGATCCATTGGTGACCCACACCTTTGACTTTAAAAGTGGAACCTCCATGGCCACGCCACACGTAGCTGGGATTGTGGCATTGGTGAGGAGCAAGCACCTTGGGTGGACCCCATCCGAGATCATATCAGCGATCATGACAACTGCAGATGACTCAACTTCTGGCGATCTCATCGTCGATGATCAATCATACAAAACTGCAGGAATATATGCCACGGGGGCTGGTATGGTGAACCCGACCAAAGCCATGGAACCAGGCCTTGTGTTTGGGCTCACCTTGAACGACTATATTGCTTATCTTTGTGGCCTTGGGTACAGTGACTTAGAGGTCCAATATACGATCGGAAAACCAATGAGTTGCAATGGTGTTCAATACCTAACCGCGTCTCAACTTAATTACCCATCAATCGTAGTCAATTTGACGAGGTTAGCGACGAGTCAAACAGTGGGCAGGACGGTGAAGAATGTGGGGGATGCAAGCGAGGACTACTTGGCTAAGATTACTAAGCCGATCGGGGTAACGATTTATCTCTCGACTTATAAGCTTCAATTTACGAGGCTGGATCAGGAGGTGAGCTACAACATCAATTTTGCCTTGAAGGGTGCTTATCCGAGCCAGGGGAGTGACATGATAAGAAGAGGTAAGATTGTGTGGGATTCAGGCAAGCAAGTGGTGACCACACCGATTGCTGTTAGGTTCACATAAATAAAGTGAAACCAACAGCATAAAATAAGTTCAAAATTATATGTCCACACGAGCATGCATCAAAGTAATTATTCGCACACTTTCATATCTTATATGTAGCATAACATTCTGAGCTCTTGCGTAGCCATCTCATGTCATCAACTAAGTTCATAGGGTCATATATATCTATTATACAGTCTAAGAATACGAAGCAATGCAGTTTTTTAAGGCTTTGTTCAGGCCGATTATCTTACTATTTTATAAAATTATTGTGAAAAAAATAACTTTTAAAGTTGCGGTAGAATACAACTCCAATTACAAAAAAAATATAAAAAGCAAGGAAAAGATAATGGCCAAATAAAAATTATGGTTGCGACCTGAAAAGCAAATCTATCCCAAACGAAGCCTAAATTAACTCATTTTAAAGTTTAGTTCAGCTGTATATTACTTAAAATACAAAGTATTTATATTTTTTTGTAATTTTTATAATTTATGCACTACAACATTCGCCAATCAGAACCACAATCAATTTTTAGTGTCATTAAGGCTTCGCTTCGGATAGCTTTATTACTGCTTTTTAAAATAATTTAAAAAAAAAAAAATTTGTACTAAAAAGCTTATTTAGAAATCAGTAAAAAAAGCTGTCCCAAACAATGCTTAAGATAAACTCAGACAATATCTTTCTGTCTTGTCTTATACAAATCAGGAAAGTAAACTAAAATATTACTTTGCAATATCACAGGCAGCAAATTCTTTCATGCACCAACAAATTAAGACAATCCAGGCATCCAGCAAGCCACCCACAGCCCACAATACCTTGCATGCATAACTCCATAATAAGGAATTCCATATTACATCATGCTTTAAACCAACCCTCACGACAAGCTTTCTTTATTGGATTAAAGAGTTTCATCATGCAATTCTTTAATATTCGACTAAATGAATCTCCATTAGTGTTCCTTGGAGCAAAAGTAAGAGTTCGGTAGAGCGAGGATAGGTATGCAGAAGATTGATAGCACCAGGAGCATATTGAAGAATAGCAAGCGAGACACTCTGGCCAGTGAGCAGAGGAAACTCAACTGGATTCACCTGTGTTATATTGAATTTTTTGTGCTAGAAAGCTGCTTTAAGAAGCAGTAAGAAAGCCGTCCCAAACAAAGCCTGATGGAAGCATTCTTTGGTCCACCTAACAAGGATTGATTAAGCCCTCTAAATGTGAAGCAGCTAGAATTTACCTTCATTCCTTGAGGATCAACAAAGAAGTCAGTAAGGATGTCTGCTTCGCCAGCATGAACTCTAAGAATAGCAATAAGAACGACTACAAGCCATTTGTTGCTTGGAAGAGAGAATGTCTGGAAATAAAGATAAAAAATTCTGTGTTGGCAAGAAATCAACAATTACATTGATAAAAAAATCGTGTTCATCATGAAAGAAGCAAGCATTAATATTCATTTTCATTACATACGAGCTGAATCAAAGAGAAAGAAATATAAATACAACAACATCAAGCCTTTATCTCACTACGTGGGGTCAACTGCATGAATCTTTTTTCTCCATTGTGTCCGATTAAAAGTCAAATTCTCTTTTAGATCTAATAAAGAAAGGTCATTTCTAATATTTTCTAACCAAGTTTTTGTAGTTCTACCACTACCTTTCTTAACATAGGTTAAATCTAAAACATCTACTCTCCTAACCGGGTCATCAGAAGGCTGCCGTTTTATGTGACCAAACCATCTAAGACGACTCTCTCTAATATTATCTACCGCTGGAGTTACTCCAACCTTTTCACGTATAAGCTCATTTCGTATCCTATCTCTAAGAGTAAAGCCACTCATCCACCTGAGCATCCTCATCTCTGCAACATTTTAACTTAATATTATGCTTCTCTTTTAATGGCCAATATTTTGCACCATAAAGCATTACAGATCTAACCACCATCTTATAGAACTTTCCCTTAAGAAAGAAATATAAATAGAGTATGTAAAATTAGAAATCAAGTTGTTAATATTTTACTAAGCCACTTATTATCCAACAATTAATTCATAAAACTTATGGAAGTAGACGGTTGCGATAATTGTTCTCTCTTAACAAGATATGAGATTAGATAACAAGGAAGATGAAGCTTGGGGCCTAACAAAGAGTCATTGTTGGCATGTGTCGGGCGATGATCTACATGGGATATTAGAATTTGGGTCAACATTGTGCGTTAGACATGATCAACATGTTCATACTCGCAGTAAAATGGAGGTCGAGCAACCGAAAAGATTTGTTGGGCATCTATGACCAATGATTGTTGAATGTCAACTGATGTTGAGTAATGATCAATAATGCATTAATGTTAGTTAATGACTGGTGTTAGGTGAAGGATGATAGTGTATGTGTTGATTGCTGGCTAGCAATAGATGATAGGCTACATCGATAAACAGTATAATTAAATAATCAGTATTGGGCGATTAAAACTTCTCGAGTTATCAAAATCCATAGGAAACTTGGTTATTCAACTTAGATGAAATAGTAATAGTCATTGGTATACTACGAAACTGGAATGAAATCTAATCTGATTCAAATATTTCATTTCATCTTTGTCCAAAAGGGGGACAACAACAAACAAAACATAGAATCTTCCACGAATCCAAATGTCACACTACTTAAAAAGCCTCATTTGAATTTGTACAAAGAAAGCCTATTATTTATAGCTAGACTTTAGAAGAAATGATCTGATAATCTCTACCATAGTTATGAACACTTAATCAAGTAGATAAATTGGTCTACCTTATTTCTTTTATGTCTTTGGAGCATTTTAGTGCTTTAAAAAATACATAATCACATGATCTTATACTTATTATTTATCTTTATAAATATTTGTTTCAAAATTTAAAGAATATTTGACTTCTCAAATGGCATTTAGAAGTTAACCAACATATAAAAAAAAAACTTTAGCAGCTAATTAGTTTCTGTTGAATACTTTTTCTTCAGAAAAGCCTCTTGTAAGCAGCCATGATTAGTTATAATAATTAATTCCCTTCATCAGTGGCCAGAAGAGGCTGAAGGCAATTCGGATTCTTTTCCATGCCATGTTCTCGGATGCCTGTTCATGGCATGCCATCTTCTCCATTATTACTGATGATTGCCATATATAATTCCTGATCAGGAAGCTTCCTCATGTATTGCATGCAGTATAATGCAATACTTACACGTTTCTATATATGTTCCTACTCTTCCATGATAGTCTTTCACGACCTCTCAGCCAAATGGAGCAGATCAGCTCCATTGTCTTGTTTCTACTCATCGAACTTCTTTTACTGCAACTACTTCTTCAAAGTAGTAATTCCCAGCTTCTCCCCGTAGTCGATGAAGTACTTGGACGCCATGACACACAAGTGTACATCATTGACGTCGAGAGGCATGAGCAGCACGAGCTCCTCAGCGACGGTGACCTTTAGAGCTTTCACCGCTCCTTCCTACCAAACTCCACCCTCGATTCCGGCGAGCCACGGTTGGTATACTCTTACCACCATGTTCTCAGTGGCTTCGCCGCCCGCCTCACTCCGGGAGAGTTGGAGGCCATCAAGTCTAAACCCGGCTTTCTGTATGCGCAACACGACCGCCCCTATCAGCTTGCGACAACCTATACACCAAAGTAGGTATTTTTCATCCCATTGATTGTTGTCATGTTAAACTTGAAAGTAAGTTTTTAGGAGTAATTTGATAATAATCGAAAGTAAAATAGAGGACAATTATAATTTTTTTTTTCAATCAAAAGTCTACATTTATGGGAAATGTAAACATCAAATTCTTTTTTTAGATAAATTGCAGGAATTAGGTGTTTTTTACATGATTTAATAAGTTTTCTTGATATTAGAAGTGGGATGAAATTTAATAATCTTATGTGCTTTAATAGATATCTCGGTTTAAACACATATAATGCATGGGGATCTTCTATGATGGGACAAGGTCTTATCATTGGCATAATCGACACAGGAATAACGCCTAGACATCCTTCATTCAAAGACACTAACATGCCGCCAGTGCCACCTCCTACAAAATGGAAGGGTAGCTGTTCATATGCAGGTTTCTCATGCAACGATAAGGTCATCGGAGCAAAGGCATTTTATCAAGGGTATCACCCTTCTCCAGAAGACACAAACGGGCATGGAACTCATGTGGCAGGCATTGCAGCTGGAAATTTTGTCGAGGATGCAAATATTCTCGGAATGGCAAAGGGTGACCCAGCATCTGGCATGGCACCCATGGCTCATCTCTCCATTTACAAAGTTTGCTTCTTTAATGAAGGGTGTTATGGGGCTAACATATACGCTGCTATCGATCAAGCGATAAAAGATGGGGTGGACATCATCTCGATGTCTCTTAGTGGTGGTCATACTGCTAAGCTTTATGAGGATTCAATTTCTAGGGGTTCTATGGCTGCCATACAACATGGAATCATTCCTGTCGCATCGGCTGGAAATGCTGGGCCTAATACTGGGACACTTAGTCATAGCGCGCCATGGGTATTAACAGTTGGAGCATCGACCACTGATCGAAGAATAGCATCCATTGTGAAGTTAGGAGATAATAGAACGTTCCTTGGAGAGTCATCGTACCAACCAACAAACTGGAACTCTAATGACATGTGGCTGCTTGAATATCCTGGCAAGTTTGGTGACCGTAATGCCAGTTGTTGTTTGCCTAGTGAATTGGCTAACTGGAATTTACGAGGTATTCAATAATGTTGTCATGAAATCAAAATTATGATCCATCATATTGTCTCTATTGTTGAATAAATACATAGTATGTAGTGTTCGGTAGTTAAATAATAGATTAATTATCTTGTTAATTTAAATGAGCTAACATATGCATGCTTATTGAATAATAGGTAAAATCGTGATCTGCAAGGTTGGCATAATAAATGATGTGAAAAAAGGAGTGGCGGTATACCAAGCTGGTGCAAAGGGCATGATCCTAATAAACCAGCCTTCCTGGGGGCACACCACTTCTTCTTCTGCTCATGTTCTTCCGGCATCGAATGTTGACCACCCGACAGGATTAGAAATTTTAGACTACTACTTCAACAACCAACCTAATGCATTTGCTAGCATACACTTCGGAGGCACCCAATTCAAATTCACTCCCTCCCCCGCCGTCGCATCCTTCTCCTCCCGCGGGCCAAGCCGCATGAATGGCGGGATCATCAAACCCGATGTCCTCGCCCCTGGGATCAACATCTTGGCTGCCTGGCCCACAGATGTTGGCCCGAATCCAGATCCATTGGCGACCCACACCTTCAACTTTGAAAGTGGAACCTCCATGGCCGCGCCACACGTAGCTGGGATTGTGGCATTGGTGAAGAGCAAGCACCCCGGGTGGACCCCATCCAAGATCATATCAGCGATCGTGACAACTGCAAAAGACTCGGCTGCCGGCGATCTCATCACCGACGATCTATCATATAGAACTGCAGGGATATATGCCACGGGGGCTGGTATGGTGAACCCGACCAAGGCCATGGACCCAGGCCTTGTGTTTGGGCTCACCTTGAACAACTATATCGCTTATCTTTGCGGCCTAGGGTACAGTGACTTGGAGGTCCAGTATACAATCGGAAAACCAACAAGTTGCAATGGTGTTCAATATCTAACTGCGTCTCAACTTAATTACCCGTCAATCACAATCAATTTGACGAGGTTAGCGACTAGTCAAACAGTGGGCAGAACGGTGAAGAATGTGGGGGATGCAAGCGAGGACTACCTGGCGAAGATTACCGAGCCGGTGGGGGTAACGATTTATCTCTCGACTTATAAGCTTCAATTTACAAGGCTAGATCAGGAGGTGAGCTACAGCATCAACTTTGCCTTGAAGGGTGCTTATCCGAGCCAGGGGACTGACATGATAAGAAGAGGTAAGATTGTGTGGGATTCAGGCAAGCATGTGGTGACCACACCGATTGCTGTAAGGTTCACATAAATAAAGTGAAACCAACAGCATAAAATAAGCTTAAAATTGTATGTCCACATGAACATGCATCAAAGTAATTACTCGCACACTTTCATATCTTATAGGTAGCATAACATCCTGAGCTCTTTCGTAGCCATCTTTTCATATATATCTATTATACAGTCTAAGAATAAGAAGCAATGCAGCTTTTTAAGGCTTTGTTCTGGAAGATTTTCTTACTATTTTATAAATTTATTGTGAAGAAAATAACTTTAAAGTTATTGTAGAGAACAACTCCAATCACAAAAAATTTTAAAAGCAAGAAAAAAATAATGGTTGTGTTGCGGATTCAAAAGCAAAGCTATCACAAACGAAGCTTAAATTAACTCATTTTAAGTTTCATGCAGCTCTACCTAACTTAAAATACAAAGTACTTATATTTTTTGTAATTTTTATAATTTATGCACTACAACATTCGCCAATTAGAACCACAATCAATTTTTAGTGTCATTAAAGTTTCGTTTGGGATAGTTTTATTACTGCTTTTTAAACTAACTTTTTAGTATAAAAATTTCTTTCAAACTAAAAATTTTTGTACTAAAAAACTATTTTAGAAAGTAATAAAAAAAATTATCCCAAATAAAACCTAAGATACTTATCTTTCTTAAAGCATCATTCTCCAACACCCTTATTGCATCACAGCTCTTAACAAAAAATAATTAAATGAACTTGGGCTTCGTTTGGGATAGCTTTCTTATTGCTTTCTAAAAACTTTTATCGTTCAAAAAATTATAATTAGCTGCTTTAGAAAGTAATAAAAAGCTATCTTAAACAAAACCTTGATGATTTATCAGGGAATTGAGTCTGTTAATAATAATGTCTAAGGGCCAAGGAATTAAACTCAACACGCCTTATACACTTTACTCACTTAGAAAACGAACGGCAAAAAAAAAAAAAAACATTTTAATTCCATCACGAGCTATTTAAAAATTATACGAAAATAATGAAATGACGATTGCATTTTTAATGAACTTTACAGTTGAATTATATGATGTCGAAATTTTTCTCACTATTTTGAAAGTTAGACCGGACCGGCTAGCTTGATCGGTTCAATCGGGAACCAGTTGGCTAGCTGATTTCAAATTTTCTCTAAAACCGACTTTGCATTGAACCTGTTAAAACCGATTCAAACTAGCAGTTCGATTGCCAAACTGGTGAACCGGTCCCCGTTTTTAAGAACAAACATGTTCAATTAAATATCTATTTTCTATAATGAAATGATTTTATTTAATTACTTAAATAAAATAATTAAATTTAAAATCTTATTTGAAATTTTTTATAAAAATCAGTTTTCAAATAAGCTTTAATTAAGCTTACTCATATGACATCACCATCATTGTAACTTTTTTATTCATTTAAATTAAAAAATTTATATAAATAATATTAACAAATAGTGTCTGGGTGATGTGAGACTAAGGCTTCATTAAGACAGCTTTTTATTATTTTCTAAAACAACTTTCTAGTACAAAATTTTCTAATTTAAAATTTTTTTTAATTAAATAGCTGTTTTGTAAAGCATTAAGAAAGCTGTCCCAAACATGACGTAAATAACTAAAGTGAACTTCTCAACTTAACAATTACATAAACTACATATTTTTAAATATAATTTTAAATTAATTTTTATAATGTAAATAATTTTACTTTTTTGTTAATAATATTTAATGTTTATCTATTTAGCTATTTAATTATATAATATAAAAATTAATTTTATCTATTTTTTAATTATAAATAATGTAATATGAATTTATAAATATAATTTTATAATATAAAATTTTTATATAATTTATAGGTATAAATATAATTTACAGGTATAAATTTTATCTAAATATATAACATAAAATAGTTATTATTTATATTAAATTTATATATTTATATAAGAGCTAAATTTCTATTAAGTACAAATTAAGATCAATGATCGGGAATATTTATATTTAAGTTTAAAATTAATAATTATTTATATTTAAATATGTAGTATAAATTAATAATTATTTATATTTAAATTTAAAATGATGAAATATATTATTTATTTATTTTTTAGCCTAAAAATAATATTATTTCGTAATTATTAGATACATCATTTAAATATTTTTTAATCTTTATTACGTCGGAGCCCTCTCCAACCATTAAACCCTGATAAGTGATTTGTTGGCTGGCGAAGCGGGAAGATAAAGCAGATCGCCGATTGAGCTCTCCCGCTCGCTCCGTTGATTTCATCGCCGATATATCAGTGCAAGACGAAGGCGAGCTCGCGAAGGATGCCGGTGCTCGCGACGGCAACTGCGCCGACGAGCTGCAGGGGTTCAGTGGCATGTGTCAGGGTTTCGGGGAATGGATTCCCTCCTTTTCTTCCAAAAGAAGTGGAGAAGATAAGAGATCCATCGGCGAGGGAGCTCGCCAAGAGAATTCAGAGGCTTCCAGTGAAGGTAAGAACTAGGTTGTTTTAATAGAAGGAAATGCTATGTTCCTTAAGTCGCAGGTGGAGAGTATAACCAGAATAATTTGCATTTGAAGCCTAAAGCATAAAATCCGTCGAATTAGCTGATTCAGATTAAAATCGAATGCTGTTAATCTGAGCTAATTTTAATTCGCCATTTAATTGAATGGATTTTTTTTCCCTATAATTTTCTTTTTTAATGTACCAATTTCTGTTTATGATCAATCAGCACAAATTCTAGAGGAATTAACTATTTAATTAGGTACATCTAGTTGCTATTTGGCTATGTGATTGTTACCAGTGTATTAATTTTCTCTAATTATTGCTTGGTTGTAATCAATTAATTTGCACTAATTACTAGCTGTATAATAGTTTACAATAATTAGCCTCTCATCAAATAAAATTAGGTGATAATTAAATAAGGTGATGAATGATTTAAGTATTGAGATCCACGTGATACTGGACATAGTCCCAAGTAAAATAAAGGTTGGGTTCTTAATATTCTAGTAGTGACTCTTACCTATTGAATTAAGCTCTTGGCTTGATGGACCTTATGTTACATGGTTTAATTTTGGCGCCAAAGTATTTCACCCACTAAAAAGCTTCTATGGTTCAACTATATTCTACTTATTCATGTGGTTTATGTCTCCTAACATTCTTGGTGGCTTTTGTCATAGTCAAGCAAAATTTAAGGGTAGGTTACTCCCAATTTGGTTGATTGGGTTTTTTGTGCATGACATTGATGCCATGGAAACCTTTTATTTCAGGGGTGGTGACAGCGAATGTCGAGTGAGTGAAAAATAGTCTCGTATTTGTCGTAAAAGATGACTTAAAATTCCTATTTTTAATAAAAGTAATCTTATCCATTAATTTAAGCTTTTGGGTTGATGGTGTCCATCTGTTAGTGCCTTGATCTCTCACTTAGAAGTTATTATTAAGTCTATATTTATATTTTGTAGCAAATGATCCATGAATATTAGAAAACTAAATACATCTAAAAATTGAATAATTATGATCCCCTTTTTTTCCCTGTATGTTATTGATTATGTATGATTAGTTTCATTCTGAATCCAGATTAACTTCATAATGTGCTTAGCACAAGATTGAATTAAGGCAAGATAAAGTCTAGTCATGTGGACCTGTGATCCTTAAAAATATTATGACAACACTATCATTGATGTTTTAATCCTTCTTGTTTTTCCATTTTCACCGATCCAAATAGTTGGGATAAGGCTAATGATGATGATGGTGGTCTCCCTCTGGGTGGCCAACTTCATGTCCCATAACTTCAACACCTTGCCAATATGAAGAGATGGTGAGTGCCCCTTCATTCCTCCTGCATCCTGCTTCATGGAAGGTGTTTGCCACCAAGCATTAAAACACCAAACATAGAGGACCATTACATAGGTTCATCTTTTTCTTTTTGTGGGGGGCAGTCTTGACAGAGAAGACCAAAATGTCAGATTTATGGAAATATGGCTAACATAAAGAGTCTTGAAAACCATAGACTAATTTGAATGAATTTCTTTTGGTAGAGGGAGAGTTCGAGGTCTACATCCTGAACCAACTGGCAACATTATGTAGTGGTATGAGAAGGACCGAATTGAATGTTACCTTAAAAAAAACCCTAAGTTACAATTACGTGTAGAAAAATTTTCTTTTTCTTGTTTAAAATGATACCTTAGGCTCCATCATATTCTGCTCCAAACTTTTCTATGATTAACACTGCAGCTTTCAGATCAGTTTTTCGGGAAGCTCTATCATGAGTAGCTGTGTGAAGCCAATACAACAGACTGCAAGCGAGCCAGTTGTTCTTCTCCACGGTTTTGACAGGTATACCAACTCTTATTCAAGAAAATTTCCCGCAATCCTTTTTTTTTTATCTGTCTTTCATTGAAGAGAGAGTCCAAAACATTAATAAGACTGCATGATTACACATATTGAAATAGCATGTGAAACAAATAAAGATGAAAGCAGGTTCTCGCTTTAACAAAACATATTGTCATGAATGATCCATTAAATTTAAATTGGGCTAAAACTGGAGCAAAACATATTCTAATGTCAGGCACTCAAATCTTTATGTTAAGTTATTGGAAATAATCTTGCCATTTACTGAAGCATGATTCTCTAAGTTTCTTTCAATAATTTTATTAATTAGAAATCCATAAACAAGAAAGTTCAGGGATTGCTTGCAAACGTTGTCTTTCAATTTCTTGTTCTGCAGCACCTTTGATGTTTTGGTACAATTATGGCACGTTCATTGAAGGTCCTCGCCATCCGATGCTAAGCTCTCTTAAAGTCTTTCTACAGTTCATGTTTAGAATGGAGATATGCGTATCCAAATCTTGAGGACGCTGGACTAGAGACATGGGCTGTGGACATTCTTGGCTGGGGTTTTTCTGATTTGAGTAACTTTTTTCTCTTGTGGTAGCTTGAGCCGTACTTCCTGATCATTTGAACTGATAAAAATTTCTTATCGGTTCTTAGAAACTCTTAGCTGAATCCTTCTTGATTTGTGCATTTCTAGAAATGCTTCCATCAACTGGTGTGGCTGCAAAGCGTGAGCACCTTTACGAGGTAGCTCTAACAATTAATTTTCAATTTCGTTTGATTATATGTGCTGCTTCTGTTTTCATCTAATAGGTTTTGATTCGTCTCGGCATAGATATTACTTGTTTTTTCACTCTTTGTATGGCATTCTGATGCAACTTATTGTTTGCCATACTCTGGATTCTTCTTTTTTTACATCTTAAAACAAAATTTATGGTTTTTGCAAGCAAGTGATGATCAAATGTGCACCTACATCAATCCTCAACATTTCTCGTATGAACTCAAATCATTAAATGCAATCTAGCTTTAATAGACTCCAAGCACTTGAACGATCTATGTAGCATGTAGGATATGTTCACTCTTCTGTACATGTTGTCTATACTTAGCATTCATTGCTTGAAGTTATATATGCCTAGATTATTGACCTCTGTATGTGTCTCGCGGCTGATCCGAGCAGAGAATACAAGAAGGAAGCCCAACTAATATGATGTCTTGTGATTCAAGCTCAAAGCTCCTTAATCGCGATCAAAGTTGCTCAAATGTCACCAGTTTGCAAAATGAATTGTGTTGATGTGTCTAGAGTATTGAAATCACCAAAGAAGCACTTCTTATGCTCATTACGATTGGACATGATGAGAACGTCAAACATTGGATGCGACGTCGCGTGAAAGTCACTATAGCATTATTCTTTCGCAAAACGAACTGCATCAACATGTCCAAAACATCAAAATTACTTAGAAAAGACACCTATATTCCTTGGTTCTTTGCATGAATGTGAAACATAAATTTGTCCCTCTTTAGCACCTCGGGCCGAACGTGCCGCCCCTCCTGTCTTCGAGCCTGCACGCATCTCCGTCTCCTTCTCTTTTCTTGCCGAGAACCCTGCACCATTCTGTATTCTCCCAACTCCTACCAACCTCAGCCATCGCCAATCCCAAGCCGCATCCTTCTCTGCGAACTGCTTGCCACGCGAACTCCCAGCCTATTCTCTCCTCACCTAAGTTGTAGGCTGACTCCCCCACTTCCTCTCTCCACCCTCCTTCCTCGTCGTCACAATCACCTCTAGTCAACCTCAAACCCACTGGCAGACTACCACCCTCTTTCTCTCTCGCAACAGAGAGAGAAACATCTCTCTTTTTGTCTCTCTAAATAGAGAGATCTCTCATTCTTTCTCTTTCCTTCTCTCTCTAGCTCTCTCAGCTCTCACTAACTTCCTCTTTCTCTCTTTAAATAGAGAAAAATATATATCTCTCTCTCCCTCTATCACTTTTCCTCTCTCCACACTCTCTCTAGACATCTCTTCCTCATCTCTATGAAAAGAGGGGAGACACGCTCTCTCTCTCTCTCTCTTTATATATATATATATAATATTAAAAAGAGAAAATTAAAAGAAGAAGAAGAGAAAAATAGAGATTTAACAAAAAAAATTTCTTGATTCTATTCTTGCTAATTTCTTGCTTTTGTTGTCTCACCTTGTTATCATAGTCTCATGGAAGGTATAATGTAAAATCACAAAATTAAGTACCTATGCATGTTTTTCTTACACTGCGGATAATTTGTAAATTAAGTACTCATGTACGTTAATCTAGTATAGCGGGAAAATTTTGTGCTCTCTCGTGTAGTTGATGAAGTCTTATGCATGTTTCTTTAAGCACGGTGCGAGAAGAACCTCTGACTTGTCTTATGTCACTATTCAGGCATGTTTTTTAAAACGTAGTGGAAAGATCTAGCACTTATGAAAACAACCCATATGTAAGGGGGATGCCAGAGGTTGCCAAAATTTACACTAATAGGGTAAAAATGATTTTTGGGGCATAAATGTAATAAAAAATAAATAAAATGAGTGAAATGCAAAATTATATAATCACAAAATGAAGATTATATTATAAAATAAGAACAAAATATTGAATGTTGAACTTAATTCAATGACTTATAAGGGACTTGCAATTAACAAAATAGAATGCATATGGGCAAGAACAAATTTTTTTTTTCATATTTGAGCGCTGAGAACTTAACTTGAACTGAACTTGAATGGCGAAAAAAAAAAACTACAACTCTTCTCTTATTTAGAAGAGGGAAAAATGATTCCTTGTGGTGCGTACCATGCTATGATGCAAATGCATGAAGAAAAATATCATTTCATGGCATACACTTCTACGCCATTGGATCCACAACACATATATGTAAGTGGATAGAAGGTGGAAGGTGGTTTTTCAATAAAAAAAATTTACATGCATTTAACACCAACAATACAAATCTAAATATTTTTTAGTCATACATAAGTCATAGCATACTTTTTAATTTCAAGCATGTAAATGCCTTGAGAAGTGAATATTGCCTTGAGAAGCATGTAATTATCTTGAGAAGAGAGCAGTTGCATCGAAAAGCGTGTCACCATTCTAAAAGTGTGAACCACACAAATGCGGGCCAGAAATAAGATGATTGTGAGTTCTGCTTCTTCAACCACACAACAACAACAACAACAACATCAAGCCTTTATCCCACTATGTGGGGTCGGCTACATGAATCCATTTTCTCCATTGTGCCCTGTTAAAAGTTAAATTCTCATTTAAATCTAATAAAGAAGGGTCATTTATAATATTTTCTAACGAAGTCTTTTTAGGTCTATCTCTACCTTTTCTAACATAAATCAAATCTAATACATCTATTTTCCTAACCAGGTCATCGGAAGGCCGCCATTTTATCTGACCAAACCATCTAAGACGACTCTCTCTAATCTTATCTTTCACTGGAGCTACTCCAACCTTTTCACATATATGCTCATTTCGTATCCTGTCTCTAAGAGTAAAGCCACTCATCCACGTGAGCATCCTTGTCTCTGCAATAGTTAACTTAATATTATGCTTCTCTTTTAAAGGCCAACATTCTGCACCATAGAGCATTATAGATCTAACCACCATCTTATAGAATTTTTCATTAAGTTTGAGGGGGACTTTCTTATCACACAATAAGCCTGATGCATTCCTCCACTTCAACCATCCAACTTGAATTCTACTAATAATATTCCCATCTATTTTACCATCACTTTGAACAATAGACCCAAGATATCTAAAACGTGTACTCTTATTAATGACTTGATCACCCAAAGTCACAATCCCCCCACTAGAACTATTATTACTAAAATTACATCCCATATATTTAATTTTAAATCTACTCGAATGAAAGCCTTTAGACTCTAAGGTTGACCTCTATTATTCAAGTTTACCTTCAACTCCATCTCTAGTCTTATCAACAAGAAGCATATCATCAGCAAAAAGCATACACCAGGGTACAACCTCTTGCAAATGTCTAACAAGAACATCCATGACTAAAGTAAAAAGATATAGGCTTAAGGATGATCCTTGATGTAATCCAACTGAAATAAGAAAATACTTGGTTAAACCACCTTTTGTACGAACACAAATAACAACTCCTGCATACATATCCTTAATGACTTGAATATAAACATTATTAACCCCTTTTTTTCTAGAACTCTCCATAGCACTTCTCTTGGAATTTTATCATATGCTTTTTCTAAATCAATAAATATTATATGTAGATCCTCCTTCTTGAACCACACAAATGCTTTAAAAATCATGTGATCATTTTGAAATTGTGTAATCTCTATTTTTAAAACCAAAATCATTCCCATACTATACGATTTTCTTAAGTGGGCTGCCTTGTTCATAGGGAAGGTGATAAGCCCCACATTTTGAGTCTGCTTCTCCTCCTTACAAAGACTGCAGTTGATAAAACTTGAACGCTGATGATGATTATGTTGAAATCAAACCTCAAACAAGAGGAACTATAGTTTTCAAATTCCTCTAAATTCCAAAGGTAATCATTGGGGGCTTAAACTTTGATGAAATTTTAAAACCCAATATTTATCAAAGTTTAAAATGTTCAAGTGAAATCTACCTCGTATAACTTAAAACTAAGTTCATCCATCATCTGTAACCATTTGTTTAGTAATAATCTCAGCTTACAAAAAGCCGAAATTGTCCCGATTTGAGCCCAATCAGCTAGATATTGACCGGTTTAATAAACGGATGTGGGCTCCAAAAATTCGCGCCCCGGCCTCCCTTGCTCTTGGGAGAGTTTTAATGGATTAAGTTCCAGGGCAAATTTTGGGAAGGAAGATTGGGTTTGTAGATAAGACACTACCTAGAGATTTCGCCCTCATTTTGCGAGGACTTTATGATCTGAGTTCTGGTTTCCTATAAGCGCAAGCCCCTATAGTTAATTACCCCTCCTGGTAACGAGAGAGAGAGCTTTTGATTAAGGCTAGTCGTCAATCAAATACGTAGAGAATACGTAGTATCTGGCATATAGTTGCAGCATGGGTTGAAGGTTGGAAGTTTATATTTAAAATTGGAAATTTCAGCATCTTGCACTTCAAGCGGATGGTGAGGGAATGTATGATGGACCCGATCAAGATCCCATGGTTCCGTCGTCCCGGGCCATTGTGGTCCTTGGTTTACTTAGTCAGAGGAGGTAGTCGACCCAACCTGACAGAAGGATCTTTGTCAACAGCCATGGGTTGCTTCGTCCAAGGGAACCTTGTAGACCTGGGGGAAATGTTATTCTAAGGGGACAAATCTGAATCCACCTTAGCTAACAGAGGGCTTTGTGCCCTATCGATTATATCCTATTAATTCATATCTCAAGGATTTAGTGCCATTGGGGAGCATATGGGCTCTGATCATGACCGTAATTTAGTGGTGCCATTTGGCGGCAGACCATCCAGTTCAGAGGGCCCTAGTCATAACCGTTTATCTGCAGTGCCATCTGGCGGCAAAACTGTCGGTTAGAGGACACGTGCCACGTGTTTGCTGGCAAGAGATTATTTGAGAATGAATCCTAGTGATATTATCGATCAGATATTAACTCTTTGTGAGTTGAAGTAATTTTTCAGATTTATCCACCTCGACAAACTATTGCAGAGGATGGATGTGTTTTGCTTTAAGCGTTTGATGATCAATTTCGATTTTAAATATTTTTTAGTTTTGGAATTTTTGAAGATTTTAAATTTTGCGGGCATTTGGGCAGTATTTGGAAGGCATTTGAATACTTGGAATTAACCCCTCCGGTTGAGATCTACGTTCAACACGGCCATCATCGGGGTAGCTTATAGCCATTTGTGTTTTTGTTTCTTGTGAAAATTTAGGAGCATTTAAAAAGGTAAGGTCCTCCTCCAGTTGAGATGAACATTCAACACGGCCCTCATTGGGGTAATTATGGGGAATCACATTTTATTAATGGAATCCTATCGACTCTGTTGTTGCTAGCAAAGGATTGAGTTCAAGTCGGTTGTATGCTTTTATTAGTGAATTTCATTGTTCATAGGCCTTGAAGGCCTAATATGAATGTATTAAAATAAATATATCGGTCGCCGTCATGACCGTATATTTGTTTGATGGTTCGAGCCATGTCGACTCCTATCTACTTACATAGGAGGATCGGGCTTGAACTTAAGTTCATCATTTGACCCATGTAGCATCCCTAAAAGTCACGTGTATACCCATAACACGCTCGTCGGGGCTGATGCTGGTATATGATTACACATGCATTTTTTTGTGTTTGTGCGTACACATATTGCAATGCATGTGTGGGGGCATTTTTGGAATGTTTAACGCTGATCAGTTGTATGGGTAACTGTCATTTGAATACAACGTTCTATTGGGAAGCTCGTACACGCCTTATGTCGGCTTGTATGAGTGTTGCGGAACCGGTGGCACGTTGAGTTCATGATGGGCCTCTTGCAGCAGCTCACAGATATACGCGTTTATTACATATTATCTGCCCTTGTTTATAGAAAATCGGGGTACCTGACTGCCATTACATGGTTATTGGTTGTAAGAATGTCATAGCGTCCATTTTCTCTCGCTACACAGCTTGTAGATGCTTGTACTTGTCACGTGCTTGCTACCTTTGCTTATAGGCAGCTTGTTGTATATATGGCTAGTTGACCGCAATGACCTGTTGGTGTTTGCGATTGTCTCCAATCGATCACCTTTTGCTTGTGAAGTACCTGTATATTTGAGGAGTCCTTTACAATAATTTATAGGAGCTCATGTGCTTTGCCGATATGACGTTCTTGCTTGTAGATAATATGCAACATACTTTGTAATTCGTTGCATTTGTTGTTTATCAGATTCTTCATCTGTGCGAAACTTACACACTTACTAGATATTTAATTAGCATTGATCGTGAAGGTGAAGTAGCGTTCATTGGCTTCTGCTGCGACGATTTGTAGGTGCGTAGGTGTCCTGTATATATAATATATAACATATATACTGTCTTTTACTCACAGATGATATGTTGTATGTATACCTATTGTTGGCTGTAGGAAGGATCCGACATTTACTGCACATTGCTCGTTGTATGTTGACTTTCAACATATATAGGTAACCGCGTTATTCATCTACGGCTTCCCTACTATCGTTGCTTGAATGTGGGCATAGCATTTACCATACACAGATCTATAGATTATTTGCTATATGTTGGTCTCTGCTGTTGCTTGCAAGAGTTTGACATATTATCCTGCAAATCCATGTTTGAAGACAAATTCTTTGTTGTCTTTGAAAACAATCTGCAATGTGCATAATAGACCTAAGAATATTGCATGTTGACACTTGCTTATAAGCGCAACATTATGCGCATCAATTTCTTTCATTTACAAGAGGGCAATATGTTTGTTTGTGTGATTGATACATGCATCAATCGTCCTCGTCTTTATATGGATTGCATGATATTCATTTGGATGCATGTCACTGTCATTCATGAATACTTACAAGTATCCCATAATTGTTCGTAAGGGATTGTCATTTTCCCTCACTAGCTAGTTGATGTTGACTATAGGGATATTGCAACGTTGGTTGCATGTTAACATGAATTGCCGGGTGAGTTATATCCATCACTAGTTCCTTCTTACATGTTGATTGATGAATGACTGCATTTGTCATCAAATTCTTTGTGCACATTGATCAATGATGCATTTGCTTGTGTATTGATTTTCAATGTTCATTGGGTCTCTATCATGCTTCAACACATCTACCATCGCTACTTGTTGGTATTCATGTGGTTCACAGGGGATTAATATATTTGCTTGACACCGGATTGTTGTTGACTGTAGGAGTGTCGTAATGTTCGTTGCATGGTGCTTATATATGTTTGCATACAACATTATCTTTTGCGAGTGAACGAGCATAATCATTTGCAAACTAGTGCTGACTACTGGGTGGACTGCAGTCATCACCAATTTCTCTATGCAAGTTGGCCAGCGGGTTGCTACATCCACTTGCATCAACTATTCGATTTTGGGTTTGCAAATAAGTAGTGTTTGGAGTCGAATGGCATTAATTGTGTGCAAGAAATCTTTATTCGCTATGAATCCCCAATCTCGTTGGTCACTTGAGAGACAGTCATTTATAAGCAACCTATTCCTGTCCATGCATGAATCATCTTTGTTCATCAAAGGTCATCTGATCTTTATTTGTAGGTGAATAGCAACTACTTACAGTCCATCGTCTTCATCAACAGGTGAACTGTTTTATTCATTTTAAATTCGCTTTAGTCTTTTACTTGTAAGCAATTATGCCCATCGTGAATCATCGGTTGTCATTCAGTCCCCTGCTTGCATGTAAATCTTTTTTTTTTTTTTTAAGTATTGTCCACCACAAATCTCTCTTTAATTCATTGATGCTAATCATTTCATTTGTTCTTTAATGTTGCTCACAAGCTTTTGTTTGCATATTAACCTTCATTCGAATGAATCAGACTAGGATTTAGCATTTTGCACTTTCAGTTTTACTGTGCATTTGTTAATTCAAAATCCGATTCATAGCTTTAAATTCTGTTCCTTGTGGTTATAGTGAGTTCAAGTCCAGCTCGAGTTCAAATGCACAAGTCCAGTTCATGTTTAAGCCCACTAGTTCCTGCTTATTGCGAATTCAAGTTCGTTGTGATTTTACTCACTTTCACATTAAGTCCATTATAATTCATTTTTTATTCAAATTAAACGTTGTTTTTCTTAATGTCAAATACCCCGTGGTCCTCTTGAGTTCAAATTCAGCTCAAGTTCAAGTCATTTAATGTTCAAATCAGGTTTAAGTCCAAGTCCCCAATTTTGCTGAAAAATTGGGCAGCCTCCCGGTGTCTCCCCTGTTTAGGAGAAAATCCAAGAGACATAACCTTCCCCTCCACGTTACGTGAGCGCTTCAGGTAGGTGTCGGATGACCCGACACCGCGGTTGCATTTTCTTCAATCCCCGCTACTCTATGTGAGTGCTTAAGAATCTTCAGGGTACCTATTTGAAAGACCATATTTTTCTTTCCCCCGCTACGCTACGTGAGCGCTTAAGGGTACTTAGTTTCCTCCTCGTCAAGCTACGTGAGCGCTTCGAGGCTTACCCGTCTCGTCGCAAGCGTCGCACCGGTTTTCCTCCCACCGTGCTACGTGAGCGTATAGGGAGGTCTGTCGGATTGCCGCAAGCGTCAAGTGCGGGGTTTTGGGTTGGAAAATTATACCTGCGCGACGTGGTGGTGGTAACGGCGATGATGACGAGGATCAACATGAATACACAAAATTCTATTTTTTCATTTTCTAGATTTTTTTTCTTTTTTTTTTGGTATTTCCTCTCTTCCTCTTTTTTTGGAATTTTCTCTTCTTTCTCTTTTTTTTTGGAATATCTCTCCTTTTTTTTAATTCTCCTCTCTTCTCTTTTTTTGTATGTATGTATATATATATATATATATATATATATATAACTATAACTATTAATAATACATAACACTAGTAATAGTAATAAATATTAATAATTAATGATAATAAATGCTAATGCTAACTTAACAGAGAGAGGGAGAGGGAAACTACCTAGGTTAAGCTTGGCTGGAGGGATTCGGGCAGATAGGTCGGAAGGAGGGGATTTGTTCGGCCTCTTGGGTGAGGGGCGTCGGATGAGAAGAGGGAGAGATCAACAGTGAGGGTCGCATGGGTTGGTGTTCGGCTGAAGAAGTCGAAGAAGAAGGTCGGATTTGGGAGGAGATCGAGTTGCAGACGGCTGAATGGAAGGAGGATGAGGCGTCGACTGGCTTCGTGTGAGGAAGAAGGCTGTAAGTCGGCTATGGATCGGAGGTAAGAGCCGGTTGCTGGAGATGGAAGGCTAGGGCTTGGTCGACTTGCGTGAGGAAGAGCTTGTGAAGAGGGATTGGGGCCGACGGTTCGTGGAAGACTTGCGACTAGATGGGAAGAAGTCGGAGGGAGCAAGGAAAAAAATCGGAGGCTCTCATTTCTGTCTCGTTTTAACGGCGCGAATCAGGCGACGATTGAGGCAGGTTTTGTGCAGATATTGCGGAGAAGCGACTAGAGTGGCATCGATTTGCAGGTTAGCGAGATTTCTTGAGAATTTTCTGGCTTTCTTTTCTTTTTGTGTTTTTTTTTTGTAGAGGTCAACAACGGATAAAAAAAGGTGGGCCCAAACCCAACTCGGTGACAACCCGAATGACTTGAATTTTACTTGATAACTTGTTTTTAATTTAAAATAAAAATAGCAACTCATCAACTATAGATTTTAGGTTAACTGGTCAAAAGTAAGAAGAGCATACCAACAAGCAAAATATCTTAATAAAAAAATAATTAAATGGGTCACTATCTTGTCAAAATTAGGTCACTATGGGGTTCGCAGGTCAATCCCAGCCCAACCCGTCAATTGAATGGGTCAGAATTCTAGATTTGATCCCGACCCATTTATTAAACGGGCCAACCATCTAATTAAATGGTCCGGTCAATTATTGATATTCCTGATGTTTGGTTGCTCTATCTTCAGGGTCTTCTTATTAGATTTTTACTTATTTATTTATTTATTAATTTTTCTCTACATCTGAACAGTTTGCATTCTCATAGTTGATTACATTTACATCCTCAATGTTATTTATCCTTTTCTTTGTCTGGCAGCATAAAATTTCATTCCAAATATGAAAAATCATTAAGAGCGCCCTTTTGATTTTTTTTTCATATATTTAATTACTTTTTCTTTCATTATCTGAGATGCTAATTAATCCATTAATTTGCACCTTAGCTTTGGAGAACACACGTGGAACGACCGATGGTTTTAGTAGGTCCAAGTCTTGGAGCTTCCGTTGCCATTGACTTTGCAGTGAATCATCCTGAAGCAGTAAATTATCAATCCCTGAATATGTTTTAGAGATTGTTTTATAACTGCTTTTTAAATGTAATCTGTTAAAATCTTTTGCTGCAGAGAAATTTCAACTCTTGTTGTTGGCATTACACTACCGTACAAAAACTGTTCCATTTTATGAACTGTTTATGCAAATAGCATTTCAAATTCTTTTAAGTTATCCTAAGTTTTTCTTTGACGTTTTGCAGGTGACAAGGTTGGTCTTGATTGATGCAAGTGTATATGCAGAAGGCACCGGAAATCTCAGTAAATTATCCCGAATATTAGCATATGCTGGGGTGAGATGTGTTTCAACTTCAGATTATTTTTATGGATTAGTGTTTCTGAAAGCCTCTTTCGCAACTATTATTTTATATTTCTGCACACACTTTTAGTGAACACCCCTTCAACATCAATTCTGTGATATGTTCTAAAGATATGATGTCGGTACTTTGTGTTCCACATAATATGATATGCATATATGGTGTTGAAGTGATTTGACTTGAGGGGTTGAGGATCTTTTATTTTTCTAAAATAGGTTTGGAATGATGCTTTCAACTAATGTTGTTTTCTTACATTTGCGCTCATTTCAATACCAAGTTAATTCATCTTTGGAGCCAAGTTTGAGATACTTTTTGTGCTCAAAATTTTCCTACTTTTCCCAGGTGTCCTTATTGAAGAGCATTCCATTGCGACTTTATGCCAACATATTAGCATTCAACAAAGTTTCACTTGGCCGTTTACTTGATGGGACAAATGTAAGAATCATCAGCTTTTCTTAGTGGAATGTATTCAGCAGCAGACACATAAATTGCTATTTTTCACTGTTTATGTGCTTTTTTTTTAGTTGAAAAGTGTCTTTTCAGGATGTTCCAATGGGAGCTTTATTTTTTCTATTTGTGTAAAATGTCTTGTGTAAAATAGGTAAACGTCTGATGTAGCTATGGTGATGATGTGTTTTCCATCACTGCTACAACAACATGAAGCCTTTATCCCTCTATGTGTGGTGGGCTACATGAATCCTTTTTCTCCATTGTGTCATGTTAAGAGTCAAATTCTCATTTAAATCTAATAAAGAAATGTCATTTCTAATATTTTCTAACTAAGTCTTTTTAGGTCTTCCTCTATCTTTCTTAAGATAAACCAAATCTAATACATCTAGTCTCCTAACTGGGTCATCGGAAGGCCGCCGTTTTATGTAACCAAATCATCTAAGGCGACTCTCTCTAATCTTATCTACAACTGGAGCTACACCAACCTTTTCACGTATATGCTCGTTTCGTATCATGTCTCTAAGAGTAAAACCACTCATCCACTCGAGCATCCTCATCTCTGCAACACTTTACTTAATATTATGCTTCTCTTTTAATGACCAACATTCTGCGCCATAAAGCATTGTAGGTCTCACTACCATCTTATAAAATTTTCCCTTAAGTTTGAGGGGTACTTTTCTATCACACAACAAGCCTGAAGCATTCCTCCACTTCAACCATCCAACTTGAATTCTACTAATAATATCCGGATCTATTTCACCATCATTATGAACAATAGACCCAAGATATCTAAAACGTTTACTCTTATTAATGACTTGATCGCCCAATGTCACAATCCCCCACTAGATCTATTACTACTAAAATTACACTCAATGCATTCAGTTTTAGATTTGCTCAAACAAAAACATTTAGACTCTAAAGTTGACCTCCATAATTCAAGTTTACCTTCAACTCCCTCTCTAGTCTTATCAACAAGAAGAATATCATCAACAAAAAATATACACCAGGGTACATCCTTTTCCAAATTTCTAGTAAGAACATCCAAGACTAAAGCCAAAAGATATATGCTTAAGGTTGATCCTTGATGTAATCCAACTGAAATAGAAAAATACTTGGTCAAACCACCTTTTGTTTGAAAACAAGTACCAACTCCTTCATACATATCCTTAATAACTTGAATAGAAGCATTATTAACCCCCTTCTCTTCAAGAACTCTCCAAAGCACTTCTCTTGAAACTTTATCATTATCTTTCTCTAAATAAATAAATATCATATATATATATATATTCCTGCTTATTCTCTCTATACTTCTCCATCAAACCTCTCAATAAATGTATAGCTTCCATATTAGACCTACCTGGCATGAATCCAAATTTATTTTGAGAAACATTGGTATCACGTCGTAACCAATGCTCTATAATTCTCTCCCATAGTTTTAAAGTATGACACATTAACTTAATTCCTCTATAATTCGTGCAATCTTGCGCATCACCTTTTTTCTTAAAAATAGAAATCAACACACTCATTCTCCACTCATCTGACATCTTTTATTCTTCAAAATAATATTAAAAAATTTAGTAAGCGAAGAAATTCTTTCATCTCCTAAGCATTTTCACACCTCAATTGGAATATCATCAGGTCCAATAGCTTTTCCACACTTTTTTTTTCTTTAAAGTCTCTCTAACTTCGGCTTTACTGATACGCCGATAAAAACAAAATTTTTATTTTTATTTAGAGTACTAAGGTCACTAATGTCAACTGTACTCTCACAATCTTTTTTGAAAAACTTAGCAAAATATCTTATCCACCTTTGTTGAATATCCTTTTCTAATAAAAGCACTATTTGATCTTCATCCTTAATGCACTTCACTTGAACCAAATCTTAACTACTCCTATCTTTTTGTTTCGCTAACTTATATATAAATCTTTTGCCCTCTTTAGTATCTATTCTATTATATAAATCATTAGAAGATAAATTTTTTTCCTCGCATAATATTTCCTTAGACTCTTTACAGGCGCCTTTTTAAAAAAATATCGTCACTACTGTCTCAGAAAAAAATTATCGTATTTCTAGAAGTTTCTGCAGTTGCATTATTGCTCTTAATATATTTGAAGCTCAGTATTCATTACGTTCCATGAACAAAATCTGCGCTATTGATTGTTTGGCTCATGAATCCATCGCAGAGCAACTGCATCAAAAGCCCCCAAGCATCTTTTTTCTTTCTTGATTCGACTTCTGAAAATGCTGGATTATATTCTATTCGTTGTGCTGGATTTTACCTCTTGATAACATTTATTGAGAATACTATTGTCAGGTGTCTTGCAACTGACTGATTCCTATTTTCTTCGTACAATTCTTCTTAATCTTGTGTGTCCCCTTTATGTTTTATTGTATACACCTAGTATTAGCGTAGCAACGCTAACTATTTGATGTAAACTTTTTGTATGGGAATGGACATAGGTCATCTAACATATAATACTTGAAATTTTATTGGAAAGAACAGATCCCAATGCAGCAAAATTAAGGAAAAATCAGCATCTTCTTCCAATTTCTCGTTGATTTATGCTTTTTGTATCTTCTCTATGACGTCTAAGACCATAGTTATTTCATTGACATATAAAGTGCCTCTAAGATGTTTCAGTTAAAGTTGAAAAGCTTCCATCTCTATTTCAGATCGGTCGTCTACACTGCTTACTACCCTGGTGGGAAGATGCCACTATTGATTTTATGGTCAGCGGAGGTTACAATGTCAAACATCAAATAAAGCAGGTAGTTCATTATTCAGAGTCTAGTTTGCTAAAATTGCTTACACAATCTATTCAGGTTTCACTGATGAATTTTACTGCATGTGGGTTTGCGTGCATATTTGTATCCCACAATTGGAACTAGAAAAATTTTAAAAGCATGCTTGGTTGTATTTATTTTAACACGAAATCCGAGATGTGGACATTATACTTATTGAAGTAGATTAAATAAGGCTACAAACAACCGAAGAACGGAGACAATGAAAGAATTTCTTTCCAAAAAGGAAGTTTCCTGTCTGTTGAAGGCGGGATGCAAGATTTGCAACTGCATTCTCTACATTGATTCTTGTTGTGATATTCACACTGCATGTTTTATGTAGGATAAACTCTTTACTTTTCTAACATGAACATGTTCTCATTCATATCATAATGTCAGAAACATTTTTGCAAACTATGGAATTTTTATTTTGCGACAGAATTGAGCCAACTGCACTAGTTAATTTTATACAGAAAGATTATCAAATATACATCATGAATAAAAAATGTCAAACATAGCTGCGTACAATTTTTAGTTGATTCTGTTAATAATAATTGTATATGCGCCTGATCTTTTGTTGTGGGGAATATGGGTAATGTTGGGCTTTTTAGTACTTCGATGGGGTAGATTATCATTCTAGCTCAAAATGCCTCATGAGAACAGCTCGTCTTTTCTACCTCAGTGAAAAAAATCATGGAAAATTCCGTATTTCGCTAATCTTTTGCATTCTACAGGTAAAACAAAAGACGCTAATCTTATGGGGCGAAAATGATCGTATTATCAATGTTGATCTAGCACAGGTTTGTTTTCTGTTTGATTATTTATCTTTATTTATAATTAGCATCATATCATGTTTTATGCACGGGAAATTAATTCTCTAAAGAAAACTCGTGAAACTGCCTCTCTTTGAGAGTATTTAACTTGAACAAAGTAGTGTTAGTGAAAAAGGAAATATTGGTAATTATGTGGTAGAGTATATTCATAGATGTTAGATAATGTCTCTACTTAAAGATAAAAAAAAGTCTTTTTCCATATATTGTTGTTCAAAAAGCATGTTTTCTAATACTTTATGTGAGTTAGATTTTTAAAGATTTTCTTATTACCGTAAATATGAATATGATTGGCTCAACAGAAATTTTCACTTTTAAGTACAACAATTTATATGAAGAGTGTAAAACTCAAACGAAACCATAAATTCCAGAATTCAGGGATTCACCTGTGAAAGTAGAAAATGATCTGATGTCAACGGCATTGCCGCTGCGGTTTGGATCTTATTCCTTTGAAATCTCTTGCAACAGAAGCCAACCTGTCAGCGCACGGATGGCACCTAGCTTCCCCTTTGCTCAAATTGAGATCTGTTCCTCATGTGTCGTACACCAGTCATGTTGTATAGGAATATGTTAGGTCGGTTCCATGGAGCCGGCACCGCCCACTTAGGAATGGGGCCCACTATGGCGGCTGAAGGAGGAGAGAGAAAGGGGGCAAACCAATAAGGAAAGAGGATTTGATTAATTAAAAATATTTGATACCTTTGGTAATTAAATAAATAAATAATTTATATTAGGATGTTTTTAAGGAGGTGGTGTATTAAATAAATAATATCTTATATTAAGAAATTTTTAAGGAGGTGGAGAGGGCTATTTAAAGGGCATGAGGGGGTTAGGGCTAGGCATGCTTGATATTGTTCCTCTTGGAGTCTCTTGGGAGTTTTGGGCTATAGACTTAGTGTCTAGAGATTGAGAGAGAACGATCCTCCTCTCGAACAGAGGATCAATTGTATATTTGCTTCGTGTTTGTTTTTTTACTTTGATTCCTATAATAAAAATTACTGTTTGGGGTATTTTTGTTACTGTTTTTGTAATTTTTTGCTGTTTTTTCTACCAATTCCTGCTAGGTTTGCTTGCGAACTCAAGTATTCCCTTAGGGTTAGTTGCGAACTCAAGTATTTCCTATCAGAATATGTACAAAAGGTGGTTCATAATCCTTGGATTTTTTTATTCATGATTCCATCGGATTCTCAGGTAATCATACAATGTTGCAAAAAACAAATCTTGGACTATTCCAGAATAATCCCATAGCTCCACTCGAGCACCTGAACTGGATAGTTGCACAACCATCGCCATCTCGCCTCCATCAAAACATTGCTACTCAACCTCCGTGACTAAATCCCCACCACCGAATCATCGCCCGACCTTCGTCGTCGGACCACTACCCAATCACTACTTTAGACACCACATAATCGTTGTCATCGGATCACCATTTAATAGCCGCCATTGAATCATCATCGTTAGATCGCCATTGCCGGACCACAGCCCAACCACCATCGTTCGAACATCGCTTGACCATCGCCGTCAGATTATCATCGTCAGACCACCATTGTGAAACCATCGTAATTGGACCATCGCCATCTTTAGACTTCTACCACTTGACCTCTACTATTGGACCATTGCTGCCAAACCTTCATTGTTGGATTGCTATCACTCTGCTGCAATCATCCAAATGCCTCTCATACCCCACCAATAATGTGAAATTTTCGATCAACAACTTATACTCTTATAATTCCGTGTTCTATAATTTGGTAAAGGGCGATTTTTTGTATTCAATGCTTGTATAATGAAATTATTTTAGTTAGGCTAGGTCCTACGATGTCTTCCCTTGCTAAATTTTGCATATAAAAACTCTGGTGTCTCATATACTATTTTTCATTTGTCTGTTTGTGTGTGGGATCTTCCTAAAAAATTAGGACGCACAACTTTTTTCACTTTACTTCCGTGAATTTTCTATCACCAACAAATATACAAATATAAAGTTTAATAGTCAAAAGCGAGTCTGAGATGATTTATGGAATTATGCCTGTATAAATTTCATGCGGAGAAATGTTGATTGGCAAAACATCATGCATGTTTTTATGGCACAGTCTACAAGTTAAATATGTTTGTAATGGAAATCGGTAAACTTATATTCCGCAAATGATTTTGCAGATTTGAATAAAATATTGAACTGTCTTCAATGATCAACAAAACGAGGTGATAAAATCAATTTAATCAATAGCAATTAAATATAAAACCATAGAAGTTCCAGAGATAGGGTTGCCAGCAAGAAATGAGAAGTCGTAAATTTGCAGTAGGATTGGGCCGAAGCTTGTAAGCTACGTTTATTATCTATATCATAAAGTCAGTGCAGGTGAAAGAAATTATGGATTTACGTTTTTGCTCTAAAGTTTTACACAAATAACAATAAAATCCTCTTAATCTAGCTTAGCATCCTCAATGCTCTTGGCGTGTGATGTGGTGCATCATGTAGACCGGACGCATCTTACATACTCCAGCATCCCACTCATCCCATTTCTATTTTAATCACCACTACCTTAGTTGCCTTTTTACTCTTTTACTTAAAATAGCACTTATTACTTGGCTATTGCATTAGACAAATATGGATATGGGAAATAGAGACTAGAATATATACACAAACAGAGCATGGAGAAGATATAGAAAAATATATACAGACTCTGGCTGAGTTCTCTGTTTTCGTTTTTCTCTGCTCTGCTCATCGTTTTTGTTTGCAAGAATTTGGGTATTGTTGATACAGGTTGTTACACCAAGTTGGCTCTAAATTTGAGTATGTAAGATGCGTCCGGTCCACATGATACACCACATCAGGTCTCCCCTGCCGCAAAAGAATCCAAAGTTCTACTGTTATTGTTATCAATTTCATCGGGTGGGTGATAAGCATGAATGTCGGCGACATTAAAGGTTGATAAGGTGTAAATATGAGATGGTAATTCAACAATATAGTCGTTGTCATTTATGCGCTTAACAATTAGAACAATTTTGCATGGACTGAGTTTAGAGTATTGCCCCGTCGGAAATCGTTCCTTTAAAAATCGAACTATAATGAGATCACCCAGCTCAAATACTTTCTGGTGCTTATGCAAGTCGACATTAAATTTGTACTTGTCATCTAAGTCCAGCAGCTTAGCCTTTACTTCTTGCAAAATGTAAGTGTATTGGTCAGTGAGTTGGTTTGCTGCTGTAAGTAGAACTGCAATGTCCAAGATGTGGTTTGGTGTTTTTGTGTAAACAATACTAAAAGGACAACGACCGGTTTAGCGATTAATTATAGAGTTATATGCAAACTCTACTTGCCAAAGCACTTCATCACATTGCTTCGGCCGGTTCTGAACTGGGCAACGAAGCATATTTGCCAAGGTGCGATTGACTACATCGGTTTGCCCATCCGTTTGAGGATGGTAAGCTGAGCTTAGTTTGATTTCGGTATGTAAGCGCCTCCATAATTCTTGCCAAAAATGGCTAATAAACTTCACATTATGATCGGAGGTTATGCTGCGAGGTAGCCCATGCAATCGGACGATCTCCTTGAAAAACAAACGAGCTACATTTGCTGCATCAAATGTCTTTTTGCAAGCTATGAAGTGTGCCATCTTTGAAAACCTGTCCACCACTACTAGAATGGAGTCTGCCCCTCGTTTGGTCCTCGGCAAGATCAATACAAAATCCAAACTAACATCCTTCCAAATTGAGTCCGGAACTGGTAAAGGCATGTATAGTTTGGTGTTCTGACTTACAACCTTGAACACTTGGCAAACAGAGCACCTCTCGACGAATTTCAGGACATCTCGCCGAAGCCGGGGCCAAAAAAATCTGATTGGAGCTGGATGAATGTCTTCTCTCTGTCGACGTGTGCCGCCAAGCCGCCCCCATGTGCATCTTTGATTAGTTGTTGCCTCCAAGAGGAGTCCGGAATGCACAATCGGTTACCTTTGAACAAAAAGCCTTGTTTAATTGAGAAGTCTTCAATAGGTTTGGCTACTGTACATTGAATCCAAATTGTAGAAAAATCTTTATCTTCAGGATAGAGCTCTTTTAGACATTCTAATCCAGTCAGTTTTGTTTGGAGTTGCGTCGACAGAGCGGACCACCTACTGAGCGCATAAACCACCCTATTAAGCTTACCCGATTTATGCTTTAAAACAAATGTAAACTTTTGTAGAAATAGAATCCAACGTGCATGCATCTGGCTTATAGTTTTCTGGCTGTTTATAAACTGAAGGGCCTTGTGGTCGCTGCACAAAACGAAATCCTGATGCAATAAGTAATGCTCCCAATGCTTTAGAGCCCTCACAATGGCATACAATTCCTGCTCGTAAACAGTCCACTTTTGTCGACTTGAACTCAGCTTTTCACTGAAATATTCTATGGGTTGATCTACTTGTGATAAGACACTGTCAATGTCCACGGTGGAGGCATCGTTGTCCATCTGGAAGGGCTTATCGAAGTCCGGCAGAGCTAATACCGGTGCAAAACTTAGAGCAGTCTTGATGCATTCAAAACTTCGTTGTTGTTCATCTGTCCAACTAAAATTCTTCTGTTTCAAGCTCTCGGTAATGGGTGCCATGATAATACTAAATCCTTGAATGAATCGACGGTAGAAGTTTGCAAGTCTGCGGAAGCTACGAATGTCGAAGAAGGATTTAGGGGTTGGCTATTCCATGATGGCAGTGACCTTGCGTGGATCTACCTTAATGCCTGCTATCGAGACAATGAATCCTAGGAAGTACACGCTGCGCATAGTGAACTCACACTTTGTCATATCGAGATACAATTTGTGTTCTCTTAAAATTTTGAAAATTTCAGTCAAGTGTAACACATGTTCCTCTAGCGACGAACTGAAAATAAGGATATCGTCAAAGTAAATCACACAAAACTTATCGAGGAATGGTTTTAGTACCTAGCTCATGAGTCGCATGAATGTGGCGGGAGCATTGCACAGGCCGAATGGCATTACCTTCCATTCGTATAATCCTTGGTGTGTTTTACAACCAGTCTTCCACTCATCGCCTGGGCAGGCACGGATCTGATGGTATCCGCTCCTGAGATCCAGCTTGGTGAACACTTTAGACCCCGACAACTTATCTAGAAGCTCGTTGATTCGCAGTAAAGGGAAATGGTACTTCACCGTGATCTTGTTAATTGCTTGGCTATCTATACACATTCTCCACTTGCCATCTTTCTTAGGGACCAACAATGCCGGAACAACGCAGGGTCTGAGGCTCGATTGTATAAGTTGTTTCTCCAACAATTTCTTGACCAATTCTTGCAGCACATCGTGTTCCTTAGGACTCATTTTGTAATGGGGAAGATTGGGTAAAATAGCCCCTGGTGTGAATTCAATTTGGTGTCGAATGTATCGCAAAGGAGGCTGTCCGTGAGGGAGCTCAGTGGGCAAGATATCTTAGCATTGCTGTAGAAGTCCCTGCAAGAATTTTGGAGGTGTATCCTTTGTGGCCATTTGAGATTCTGTAACCAAAGCAACAATGTCCGCTCCCCCATTTCTTGTGGAAGTCAAGGCTGATCCAAACACTAAATGAAGGGCTTGTGGGCTTCGAAAATTCGGCCCCGGCCTCCTCGTTGCTTTTCGGGGGAGTTTTAATGGATTAAGTTCCAGGGTAAATTTTGGGAAGGCAAATGGGTTTGTATATAAGACACTACCTAGAGATTTCGCCCTCACGAGGACTTTATGATCTGAGTTTTGGTTTCCTATAGGCGCAAGCCCCTATAGTTAATTACCCCTCCTAATTACGAGAGAGAACTTTTGATAAGGCTAGTCATCAATTAGATACGTTGTATCCGTAGATACGTAGTATCGGGCGTATAGTAGCAGCATGGTTTAGGTATTAAGAGTTTGATATTTAAAATTTAGAAATTCTGCCATCTTTCACTTAAAGCGGATGATGGGGGAATGAATGATGGACCTGATCAAGATCCCATGGTTCTGTCATCCCGGGCCATCGTGGTCCCTGGTCTACTTAGTCAGAGGAGGTAGTCGACCCAACCTGATAGAAGGATCCTTGTCGGCAGCCATTGGTTGCTTCGTCCAAGGTTACCTTGTAGACCTGGGGTGGATGTTTGTCTAAAGGGATAAATCTGAATCCACCTTAGTTGACAAAGGGCTTTGTGCCCTATCGATTATATCCTATTGATTCATATCTCAAGAATTTGATGACATTAGGGAGCATATAGGCTCTGGCCATAACAGTAATTTGATGGCACCATTTGGCAGCAAACCACCCGGTTTAAAGGGCCCCGGTCATAACCGTTTATCCTGCGGTGTCATTTGGCAGTCAAAACTACCGATTAGAGGACACGTGCCACGTTCTTACTAGCATGAGATGGTTTGAGAATGAATTCTAGTGATATTCTCGACCATATTAGCTCTTTGTGAACTGAAGTTATTTTCATATTTGTCCATCTCGGCAAACAGTTGCGGAGGATGGATAGATTTTTGCTTTAAGTGATTGGATGGTTGAATTTTAATTTTAAATATTTGGATTTTTGGGAATTTTGACATATTTGGAGGTTTTGGATTTTGTAGGTATTTTGGAAGTATTTTGAGTGTTTGTGAATTAACCCCTCCGGTTAAGATTTTCTATTCAACATGGCCATCATCGAGGTATGGATTGAATCTTGTCGACTCTGTCTACTAGCCGACAGAGGATCGGGTTCCTCGTAGGCTTTACGCCTTTATAAGTGAATTTTCTTCTTATAGATCTTGAAGGCCTAATATGAATGTTTAAAATAAATATCCCGTTCGATGCCACGGCCATATATTCGTTTGATGGTTCGAACCGTGTCAACTCCTATCTGCCCGTGTATAAGGATCGGGCTCAAACTTAAGTTTATTTTCTAACTCGCGCAGCATCCTTAGACGTCACGTGTGTGCCCATAACATGCTCGTCAGGGCCCATGCGGGTGTACTATACATCCCCTTATGTGTACCTATGTGCATACATATTACAATGCTTGTGCGGGGACATTTTCGACATTTGACGGGCCTTCTATGAGGGCTAGTAGGAACTCGTATTTGTTGTAACCCCTTTGTATTTGCTCGTAGGTGGTATGTTAGATGTACGACCATTGCTCATCAAGAATTTGCAAGCCTCAATAATCTTATCCAACTCGATAGGCAGAACCTGGTTGAATTAAGGCTCGCTCACTTCATCTTTGAAGGCAATTTGATTGGGCTCTCTCTTCTCAGAACTCGTTTAGAAATCAATATGTAACTTCTTAATTATGTCATTATTATCATTTTCTACTGTTAGCTTAAGTAAAAGATTAACCATTTCAACCTTGGATAACTATGTCCTTACTGATGCCTTATACTTCAAAATCGATGGCCACTGCCCCGAACTAACGGTTTGTCGTTTCCACTGTACATCAGACCCTTCTGATTTCAAGGAATCAATGCTTTTGACTGATATTAAGTGGTTGCTGATTATGGGACTGTTTAGCATCCACTACACATTGTTCATCGTCACCTTTGATCGGACTTCTATATGAGTGAGGTCTCTCCTATGTCTGTTTGTAGATGCATTCGCTTATATGTGATGGGTCTCCTGCAGTATCATTGAATCTTTTTGTTTATGGGGGATTAATATGTACCATAAGGTGCTGCATTTATCACCTATGTATATCCGTAGGAGGTTTCCTCATGTCTGTGACATATCTATCAATGATGCATGTAGGTTTTCACATTTATTACAATTCTCCTTGTATTCGCTTATAAGTAGTATGTAGCTTGTATGACCGGCATTCTTCAACGAATCATAAATTCTTGCACCTGATGCAGTTCGACCACCTCTCGTTTGCAAGGAATCGGTGTATTAAGTATTTGCTAGATCTTTCATAAGAGTTTGCAGGTGCTCTCATTTGTCGCGTGTCATCTGCTCTTATCAGTAGAAGACCAATTTACTTGCCCGATGCTGCATGTTCATTGGACTTGCATTTGTTACAGTCCTGCAGCAAATCTATCATCCACATTTGCAAGTAGACTGTTACACGCTCATTTGTGCACTACTCTGTGTTGATAACATTGAGGGGGCCACCTCTTCTACATCTCCCTTGCTCTGCTTGTATTCTTGCTATATTCATTGCACATGACGGTGGACCCATCATCATGATCATCGCATGCTTCTTAGTATCCTCCTTTCTAGACAATTTATTGAGCATGCTATTAATTATCCATCATAAGAGACCTTTCAATCTTCATTGTATGTAATTGCTTGCTTGTGAGATGTAGGGATTTTCTTTAATACCACCAAAAATTTTGCATGTATGAGATTTGAATGGATCATATTTCTTAATTAGCACTTGCATTCTGATTGGAATGATAGTTCCATTGACATCTTGATTATTCTTCAAATCAAATTCTTTATGTTCATTCAAGTTCTTTTGTATTTGTTCAAGTTCAAATTTAGTTCATATCATCATATTTCAAGCTCAAGTTTAAAGTCTTTATTTGAGCTCAAGTTGTCCAATTCATGTCCACTGCGGTCCAAAATCGATTCAAGTCTTTGCTTGAGTTCTAATCATGCAAGTCATGTCCACTTAGTGTTCAAGTTAAGTTCGAATTTGAGCTCATTTCATTTAAGTTCAAAACTTTATTAAGCACTTGCATTTTGTTCAAATTCACTTCAAGTTCAAGTTTATTCGAGTCAAAAATGAGTTCGCTGCTGTTCATGTTAAGTCCCCTATTTTGTCCAAGTCCTTGCCATTTTTCAGACAGAATTTTGGCAGCCTCCCGGCGTCTCCTCCGTTTAGGAGAAACTACAGAAAACTGGGCATTCTCACCATGCTAAAAAAAGTGTATATGGTAGGTGTCCTTAGACACCGCGGCTATAATCTTCATAAAGCCCCCCCCCCCCCCCCCCCCCCTCTCTCTCTTCCTCCTCGTTCTACACACACACACACACACATATATATATATATATATATAAGCTGTGATGATAACAAGTAATAAGAGCAAAAATAACAAAGAAATCAAACCCCATTTCATTGCCCCAAACTCAGAACTATTAATCATATGTATATATTTTTGCTCTTATATATTTAATAATCAATGATAAAAGAATCCATTCATTTATAATCACAATAAACTACATCATTCAAAATAGATATTAATTGAGAAAAAAGGAAACCCACTCAAACCTTCTGATTGGAAATAATGGTTTATATATTTTTTATGATGTTTCATACATATTCATTTTGAATGTATTCTTAAAAAATTTATATGTCGAATGTTGCAAAAACGCATCGGTGTATCGCTGTATTTATTCATTTAAATTTTTTTTGTGCTTTTACACAACTATATATTAGAAAATTATATTGAAAAATATAATTTTTTTTTAAAATGCACTATATATTGCTAAGTACTGCGGTGTATCGCTGTTAGGTACCGCTAGGTACCATTGCTATTTATTTATTTTAAAATTTTTTGTGCTTTTACACAACTATATATTAAAAAATTTATATTAAAATTTATATTTTTTTTATTAAAATGCACTATATATTGCTAGGTACTGCTGTGTATCGTTACTAGGTACTGCTCGATACCGCTGTGTACCGCTAGGTACCGTTGCTATTTATTCATTTTAAATTTTTTTTGCTTTTACACAACCGTATATTAAAAAATTTATATAATTTTTTTTGTTAAAATGTACTATATATTGTTAGGTGCCGCTGTGTATCGCTGCTAGGTACCGCTCGATACCGCTATGTACCGCTATTACTTCAAATAAATATTTAAGCAGACATCTACATACTTATAATAATGCCATCTTTATCTTTGTTACTTCAATAATATCTACTGTACTAATATATACTTAAAATTTTTAATTGAAAGAGATTTTCTGTATAATGTAATTAAAATTAAAATAAAATAATTTTTCATTAAAAAAACTAAAAAAGTTTAATTTGATTGGTGTTCTCAACGAGCATAAACATTAAATTTTTCAAAATAATTATAATGATGATGGCGACGTGAAATTTTATACAATTAAGTTTATAGAATATGATCATTCTTAAAGCTAACCCCTGAAATTTTATACTTAAACAAATAAATGATTTTTAGAAAAAGTACAAAAAAATTTAATGAATATAGTAAATACTTGAGATTGCTCAAGAATAAATCAATTATGACATGTTAATTATAGCCTTGTCCTAGCTTGAAAGCTCTCCATAAACACTCATAAAATTTAAAAAAAAAACTGATCATCTCAATTGACAGTAGTAAATGAATTTCATATATTTCTAACAAGTATAAATAAATGGATTCATTTAACCATAATCTTACAACAACCAAAATTAAAAATAGAAAGAAGAGAAAATAATTATTGTCTCTATCCAACTATTGAAGAGCTCTTTGTTGTCAGTTTTAAAAGGCTGCATTATATTCTTGAACCCCAACATCTCTAAGCTCGGCACTCTAACATCTTCATACAGCGGTACCTAGCAGTGGTACACATCCGTACCTAGCAATATAAATTTTTTAATATACGATTATGTAAAAGCACAAAAAGTTTTAAATAAATAAATAGCAGCGGTATCTAGTAATATAATTTTTTTAATATGCGATTATGTAAAAGCACAAAAAGTTTTAAAATGAATAAATAGCAGCGATACGGCTAGGTACTGAGCGGTACCTAGCAGCGATACACAGCAGTACCTATCAATTTTTAGTGCATTTTAACAAAAAAATTATGCTTTTTAATATAATTTTTCTAATATAAAGTTGTGTAAAAGCACAAAAAGTTTTAAAATGAATAAATAGCAGCGGTACCTAGCAGTACCTAGCAGCGATACACAGCAGTACCTAGTAATATATAGTGCATTTTAACGAAAAAATTATATTTTTCAATATGATTTTGTGATATACAGCTGTGTAAAAGCACAAAAAGTTTTAAAATGAATAAATACAGCGATACACGCATGCGTTTTTGCGGCATTCGACATAAATTTTTTAAGATACATTCAAAGTGAATATGTATGAAACATCACAAAAAATACATAGACCATCGTTTCCTAGTTTATAAATTCTTCGTTGAAGTATTTGAGTTTGTTTGAGACTTGATATGCCTTGAAGATGAACACCTTTCGGTTGTATTTGCCTTTCAACATATTTCTCTGTAAAAAACTAAGTTCAGTAAAACATATATTGCCTCATTATATTCATTAAAAAGAAATTAGTATGTAAGTAAAATACACCTTACTATTAAGCTTTTCCTTCTTTTTGATGGCTCTATAAAGAATGCGAAGTCCTCCAAACCAATCTTCATCTTCATCGTCTTCTTCTCTTTTTTTTTTTCAGCAGGCACCAAAATTTCTATTCAGCAAAACCCTAAATATTTGAAAGCTTCCGCGGTTCATTTTTTTAAAATATAAAAAATGAGTGAGCTGACGCGAATTTAAAATTTTCATAAGTGGGCTGGGTCGGGTCGTCAGATCTTGAGAAATTCATGTGTCTTAATTTAATTCGACTCCAGACATAAAGCTACGCCCAGACTCTGCATAGAATAAAAATTCCTTTTTTTTTTGGTGGGGGGGGGGGGGGGGGGGGGGGTGCTGAAATATCTTCAACTACACGTTTTGAGGTGAATGGCTACAGGAAAGAATCCATAGAAAAAGCTGTCTATGACCACTTAATAAAATATGGGAGAAGGCTGTTGTAAGTTTCACGTAAAGGAATTTTGGCTTTGGCCTAAAGTTTAGACGGACGAACAGAGAGTGTTGGAGCCAATTAAGGGAGGAAGAGTTTAGAGATTTGTGCGGCTTAAAGTGGGAGAAAAATGTTTGGCCAAGATCGTGCAGGGAGAATGTGAGATTCGGGACAGAGAAGAGTTCGGCTAGAGAAGGTGGGCGTTGGGAAGGAGATAAGGGAGTATATCAACTGGAAGGAGTTGTTACTAGGACTGCTAGGAGTTCAGGATCAGCAGAGGGAAGGTAGCAGGTCATTGGCTTGGAGAGGCTTGAGTAGGCTGGTTTAGTGGAACGAACGGGCTGAGGGCGTTGACAGTGAGAGGTTGGAAAGGAGCTTGTGCGTGAGAGAACGAAGAAGCTCAAAACAGCTGGAGTTTTGAAGATTTGAGTGGATTTGGTTGCTTGAGTAGAGTTTTATGGTGAACTACGAGAAGCTTGAATTTGCGAAAATGACCAAGAAGAAAACACGACTCTATTTAGTTACATTTTAAAGCAAGCAGGCAGTTGTGATCGAGGCAGCAACAGGAAATCCGAGAAGAGACGCTCGTTCGAGGTATTTTCAACATATTTTTCAGGATTTAGCAGGAATTTTCGCAGAGTTTCGAAAGATTGAGGTAACAGAAATTAAATGCGATTATATTTTTTATTTGACTTTCCATTTGCTGATTAAATTCACAAGTCATATTAATAATGATTTGCTATAACTAGCATCAGCATCAAATAAGGCTGGCAGTATGCATTGGTCAACGAAAATCATCTTGATTTGCATGCTTTCCTCGAAGTTTGTGCATTTTTTTTGTTTTGTATGCGATTTTGCCGAACAATCGTAATTAAACAAATTAATAGTGGATTTAGGGTATCGTTGATGTTCCGATCGCAACAGAGCAGTCCGTTTCACGATCAGACATCATTTGAGCAGTGTTGAGGCTAATTTTCCTCAAAATGTGTGTTGTTGCATTAGATCTCCTCAATTTGCATGCGCAACCTCAATTGAATAAATTGACAGTCAATTTAGAGTATTAGCGGCATTCTGGACGCAACGGCGAAGTCCGTTCGTCAATCGGACGTCATTTGGGTGTCAATGAGCGTCATTTTCCTCAAAATTCGTGTTTTATCTCGGGGTGTGTATCGACCTCCTCTCACATTTTAATTCGAACAAATTGGCTGTCATCCTTCAGTATTTAGGACGTTCTGAATGCAATGACGAAGTCCATTTTGTGATTGGAGGTCATTTGGATGGTGTCCAGGCCCCTTTTTCTCGATATATGTGTCATCACTTTGGGATCCTGACCACCACTTTGGATGATGCCAATTTAACACAGAGGATGTAGTTCTTGAGCGATGACGACGTTTCGGATGCAGCAACGAAGTCCGTTCTGCGATCGGACGTCGTTTGAGCAACGTCGAGTGTCAAATTTCTCGATTTATGTGTCGCCTCAGGATTCATGCCACTACTTTGGATGACCCCAATTGAATGTAGGAAATATAATTCTTGAGTATTGACGACGTTTCGGACGCAACGGTGCGATCTGCTCTACGATCGGACGTCATTTGGGCATCGGTCGTCGTCAATTTCGGGTGTCGGTCATCCCCTATGTCCAATCTCGTCTGATTTAACTGCAAGGGGCCTCAACCTAGAAGAATTCGATGTCCTGATCGTAACGGCACAGTCTGTTTGGCATTGGAGGTCATTTGACCTTTCAAGTTATGTGTTTCGTCAAAGGGCGCATCGCTAGATTCGCCAGTTTTGCTATCCTTGCACGTGGTTCATCGTATATGGGTCAACAGGGCTGTTTTGGCCTCCTTACTGCTGTGTTTCTGTTCGGGTTTATAAGGTAATAGCCGAATTCTCTTGCCCTTCCATTTACTGTGCATCGAGATCGAAATATAGCATTTCATTGAGAAGTAATAAGCTCTCGTGGAGCTATCAATAATCGTTCCAACATGCATACGACAACATCTCCTTCATCAGCCCCCACATCCTCTGTTTCCACCTCCCCTCCTTCTTCACACGTAACGTCAACATCTCCGAGCTCTCCTTTGGTAGGCTGAATTTGGGGCCTCGATGGACATTCATTAGATTTATGTCCTGGCTGAAAACATCTAAAACATTTGAAATTGGATGGCTTCGAATATGGGTTCTCCTTAATACCAGGACGGGGCTTAGGTGGTAATTTGTTCTCTACAGGCATGCTATTACTCGTTCCAGGTTGTGGCGTGGGCTGTTGAGATTTATGTGCAGCTGGTACAATCCTTTGCTCACTGTTTTGCTCCCCAAAGTGACGCCGACTGGAGTGGCTCCGAGACTGGCGTGAGGACTGCATCTCAACCTTCAGAGCGAAGTTAACAGCCTGCGAAAGAGACCACACTGAATTCAATTATAACTTGTCTTGCAAATTATCCTTCAGTCCTCCGATGTAACGGGCTACTAATTGGTTTTCAGATTCATTAAGGTTGTTTCTTGCACTTAATCGGTAGAATTCCTCAGCATAATAAGTAACACTGCGGTTCTCTTGAACGCAATGTTGATACTGCATGTAAAGCATCTGCTCATAGTCAGTGGGAAGATAGTGACCCTGTAACAATTGCTTCATTTGAAACCAGTTGCGGATGCCACCCTTTCCCTCTCTTCGCTGCATCTGTAACACTTGCTGCCACCAAGCACTTGCTCCCCCCTTCAATCGGCAGGCCACGTACTTGTTTCTCGACAAGGATCTTCATATACTCAATAAATGTCTCTACAACCCTCTCCTAATCGAGGTAGTCTTCAATATGCAGCTGGCCGTCAAAGAACGGAACATCGAGTTTAACATGAAACTCACCATTACCTCTACTGTACCGATCGCCCGGCGGTCAATGCTAATTGTGAGAGGCATGGTCACCTTCGTCAAAATCAAAGTAATCAAGGGGCTGTGACTGTTCTACTTCGCCATCCAATTCAATAAGTTCTGGGAGATTGCCGGCTTGTCGTCGCCCTTGACCTAGACCAGCGGCATTTTCGCGGCCAGCTAGAACAGGTGCTGGTGCCCCTCAGGGAAATGTTGGGTTTCCCTCTCCGCCTTGTCTATTTGCTTGCATTTCCTGGCGGATCTCCACCCTGAAACGTAAGAAACTAGTGGAGAGTTCTTCTTGCTGCCTCGCTATGCAGGTGTGTTAAGCCCACAGGGCCTCAATACTCCGATCGTCGCCGAGAGTTGTATGAAGATTTTCGTCTGCCATTGAATGCTTTGCCAGGTGTGTTAAGCCCACAGGGCCTCAATACTCCGATCGTCGCTGAGAGTTGTATGAAGATTTTCGTCTGCCATTGAATGCTTTGCCAGGAAGGGAAGCTCTGATACCAACTTGGTGTGACAACCTGTATCAACAATACCCAAATTCCTGTAAACAAAAATGATGAGCATAGCAGAGAAAAATGAAAACAGAGAACTAAGCCAAAGTCTGTATATATTTTTCTATATCTTTTCCATCTTCCGTTTGTGTATATATTATAGTCTCTATTTCCTATATCTATATTTGTCTAATACAATAGCCAAGTAATAAGTGCTATTTTAACTAAAAGAGTAAAAAGGCAGCTAAGGTAGTGGTGATTAAAATAGAAATGGGATGATGGGATGCTAGAGTATGTAAGATGCGTCCGGTCCACATGATGCACCGCATCAGCGTGTGTAAAGGGACCTAAAAAAACTAATAATAAAATCATCAGTCATATATCTAAGCTCTCTCGAATCTCAAGCAAAGGGTCTCCTTCATGTATATAGTGGATGCCTATTTATAGAGTTTGAGACATGTTTCATAAATATAGTTAAAATTTGAAACATTTCATGATTTTCATCTGATGATTTGTATTGATTCCCTTGATCATATAGACCATTCTTTAACGATGTTTGAATTAAGTGATCTTGTGTTTGTTGGATTTGTCTCATCAAGTCGATTTGACCATAAGCATGCTTTAAGTGCTTGATCTGGTCATTCAAAATTCTTAGTTCATTTGGTCATTCAATCAATGTTCCATAGTTTACAACTATGCTTTAAGTGCTTAATCTGAGCTCATTCTTGAATCAAATCACTTTAAGCCAATTAGTTTGATTATAAGTTTGCTAAAATTGGAGTTGGGATAGTTTGAAGCTGAATTTTAAAAGTATTTCACTTCAGTTTACATTGAGATTTATGTTTGAACAAGTTGATTTTTTTTCTTGTGAATTATCAATTGCCCCCTACTTTCGGACGTCAAAACATGCTTTGTTTTAAATTATGTTGAACTCAAAATATCATTTTTGTTATGCAAACAATCACATACTATGCAGAGCTAATCACTGGTTGACCTTCACAGTAAGGTTGTTGCTGGGATGTTTTTCATCAACTCCCTCTCTAGTTTTATCAACAAGAAGAATATCATTAGCAAAAAGCATAGACCAAGGTTCATCTTTGTCCTAGTATTATATCGGAGTATTAAAAAAATGTTACTAAAAATATTTTTTTAGGATAAGATTCAAGATCTTAAGCTGTGTTGTTCATGAGGAAGCCAATGTTATATGGGAAAAAGTAGCTAGTGAGATTAAAAATATTGGATAGAATGTGCCTGGAGAATTTAATAGTAAAAATCGTTGGTGGTGGAATCAAAATGTGCAAGAAAAGCTAAAAAACAGGAAGCTTTGTTATAAAAATGAGTTTGGATATAATAGTTTGAAAAATTAGGAAAGAGCTCATTGTAATTATAAGCATGCAAAATTTTGAGATCATTTGATCATTTAATTAATATCTCGAAATTTTCAACTATGCTTTTAATGCTTGATTTGGGCTCATTTGGACTACTATCACATCATTTTTGATGTTGTTGGATTTCGTCGAGCCGTATAGTTTGATTATAATTTTGTTGAAATCAAAGTTCGTACAATTTGGAGCTGAATTTTTTAAGTTCCCTGTCAATTTGCATCGATGTTCGCACCTAATCAAACTGATTTTTAAGGGACTCATTACGCAGTTTTTTTATCTGAGTATGATGTTCTAAAGCAGCCAAGCTGGCCTTCATGCAGAGGTTGCATCAGGAACTGCCGGATTCAGTTCTTCATCAAATACCAGATTGTGGTCATCTTCCGCATGTAGAGAAACCAGACATTGTGGCAGAATTCATTCTAAAGTTTCTACGAGGCACTACAGTTGAAAAACCAGTGAGTTCTCCTGTCGAAAAAAATTCTTCCTAGCTCATAAATGGAACTATATTTACAGAATTTCGAACTGGCCAAGTTCAGAACAATCTCAAGATTATATGCTCTCCTCGGCAAAATCAAGAGGGAGAGCTTCAATCAACAGATGCATATTGCAAAACAGGCAATTCTTTTTTCATCAAGAGATCATTTGGGTGGATGCAGGTGGACAACAACATTGAATTCAAATTATAGAAATCTTCTCAAATCTTGAAATAAGTGAAAATAAAATTATTATTTCTTAAGACATTTTCTATTCATAAGCAATCAAATAAGCCAATTTCATGGAAAACTAGACTTGCATTGAAGCAAAACAACAGATGCAACTGCTACAATTACAGGCCAAAAAACCCAGCAAATTCCATGCTCAGGTCTGTCATCAAAGGATGAAATTAATACAGACTACTTGTTTAGTTAGTAATTCGAGTTGCTCAATCTAACTTAGGATCTGTGTGGAATGGCTGCATTTTTTTTATAAAGATAATTATAAATTTATTATGGGGAAAATAATTTTTTTAAAAATAATGAAAAAATAGCAGCCAAACATATATTATAGTTACCGTTTAAAAAATATAGTAAAAAAATTATCTCAAATGAAGCCTTAATTATTTGTTCTTAAACTAAATCATGTTAATATTGAATTTGATAATGTCCTTTAAAATTCTAAGAATTGGAGTACCAATGAAGCCTTTTATGAATGAATCATAAAATTTAGTCGAAATAAACACATTAAATGTCAAGTCTTGTAACTCAAATCTTTTTAATGAAATATTTCCTTTTTTTTCCTTCTACAATATTTTGCCACCATTATCTCACATATTTCTATCAGCATAGAATAAAATACACAATAAATCATAATGGGAGAGGTCGATGCCATAGGTCATTGTGTTGTGTTGTATTGTTCATTACAGGATCATCCAATGGAGAAATTATTTCGTGTGGAGTCCGAACGGGTGTATATACTGTATACATATTTATATATAATGTGTATTAAATTTTTGTATACTGTTTATACACAGTATATATACTAACAATCCGGACAGTTCTTCTGCACGGAATAAGTTCTCCATCCAATGTGGTTCATTGCCAATGGGGAGAAGAGAGATTTGAGATATCCAAAGTTGGACGGCATCGCATGTGATGTTGCGACGCCAATCAGGGGCAGATCCAGCTTCTTTTTTTAGGGTGGGCAAAAAAAAAATTTTTTGTGAGGGATGGGCAAAAACACTTAGAATTGATAAAGTTAGGGCAAAAAAATTTTTTAGGGGGGGCAAAATACTCAAAATATGTCAAAATATCCCCTCTACAACAACAACAACAACATCAAGCCTTTATCCCACTACGTGGGGTCGGCTACATGAATCCTTTTTCTCCATTGTGTCCTATTAAAAGTCAAATTCTCGTTTAAATCTAATAAAGAAAGATCATTTCTAATATTTTCTAACCAAGTCTTTTTAGGTCTACCTCTACCTTTCTTAACATAAGTCAAATCTAAGACCTCTACTTTCCTAACCGGGTCATCGGGAGGCCGCCGTTTTACGTGACCAAACCATCTAAGGCGACTCTCTCTAATCTTATCTTCCACTGGAGCTACTCCAACCTTTTCACGAATATGCTCATTTCGTATCCTATCTCTAAGGGTAAAGCCACTCATCCACCTGAGCATCCTCATCTCTGCAACACTTAACTTAGAATTATGCTTCTCTTTTAATGGCCAACATTCAGCACCATAAAGCATTGCAGGTCTCACCACCATCTTATAGAATTTTCCCTTAAGTTTGAGGGGTACTTTTCTATCACACAATAAGCCCGATGTATTCCTCCACTTCAACCATCCAACTTGGATTCTGCTGATAATATCCCCATCTATATCACCATCACTCTGAACAATAGATCCAAGATATCTAAAACGTGTGCTCTTATTAATGACTTGATCGGCCAAAGTCACAATGCCCTCACTAGGTCTATTATTACTAAAATTACACTCCATATATTCCGTTTTAGATCTACTCAAGCGAAAACCTTTAGACTCTAAGGTTGACCTCCACAATTCTAGTTTACCTTCAACTCCCTCTCTAGTCTTATCAACAAGAAGAATATCTTCAGCAAAAAGCATACACCAAGGTACATCCTCTTGCAAATGTCTAGTGAGAACATCGATGACTAAAGCAAAAAGATATGGGCTTAAGGCTGATCCTTGGTGTAATCCAACCGAAATAGGAAAATACTTGGTCAAACCACCTTGTGTTTGAACACAAGTAATAGCTCCTGCATACATATCTTTAATGATTTGAATATAAGCGTTATTAACTTCTTTCTTTTCAAGAACTCTCCATAGCACTTCTCTTGGAACTTTATCATATGCTTTTTCTAAATCAATAAATATCATATGTAAATCCTCCTTATTCTCTCTATATTTCTCCATCAAACCTCTTAATAAATGTATGGCTTCCATAGTAGACCTACCCGGCATAAATCCAAATTGATTTTGAGAAACATTAGTATCACGCCGCAACCTATGCTCCATAACTCGTTCCCATAGTTTTAAAGTATGACACATTAACTTAATTCCTCTATAATTCGCACAATCTTGTGCATCACCTTTATTCTTAAAAATAGGGATTAACACACTCATTCTCCACTCATCTGGCATCTTTTTAGTCTTCAAAACAGTATTAAAAAGTTAGTAAGCCAAGAAATTCCTTCATCTCCTAAGCATTTCCACACCTCTATTGGAATATCATCAGGTCCAACAGCTTTTCCACCCTTCATTTTCTTTAAAGCCTCTCTAACTTCGGTTTTACTAATACGCCGATAAAAACAGAAATCTTTATTTTCATTTAAGGTGCTAAGGTCACTACAGTCAATTTTATTTTCACATTCTTCATTAAAAAGTTTAGCAAAATATCTCATCCACCTTTGTTGAATATCATCTTCTAAAAAAAGTACTTTTTGATCTTCATCCTTAATACACTTCACTTGAACTAAATCCTTATTACTCCTATCTCTTTGTTTGGCTAGCTTATACATATATCTTTCTCCCTCCTTAGTATCTAATCTATTATATAAATCACTAAAAGCTAAACTCTTTGCATCACATATTGCTTTCTTAGATTCCTTACGTGCCTCTTTATATAATTTCCAATTATCAGAATTTTTACAATTAAACCAATTTTTATAACAAATCTTCTTATTTTTAATCTTTTCTTGTACATTTGGATTCCACCACCAACTATTTTTACTATTAGGAGCTTTTCCCTTTGAAACTCCAAGCACATCTTTTGCAATATTCTTAATATTACTAGCCACTTTTTCCCACATAACATTAGCATCCTCATGCACAGACAAAATCTTAAGATCTAAAATCTTACTCTCAAAAATATTTTTGTTAATATTCTTTAAATGCCCCCATCTAATCCTAGGAAAACGTTTTACTTTATTTTTTAATTTCTTCCCCATTATCTTCAAGTCCAAAACTAATAAACGATGTTGGGTACATAAGTTTTCACTCGGAATAACTTTACAATCTTTACAATCTAAACGATCTAATTTCCTTATAAAAAAATAATCAATCTGAGTTGTACTATATCCATTTTTATAAGTAATGAGATGCTCATTCCTTTTCTTAAATAATGTATTAGCAATTAAAAAATTATAAGCTAAACAAAAATCTAATATGGACTTACCACCTTCATTTGTCGTTCCAAACCCATGGCCACCATGAATGCTTTTAAAATCATCTACCTCTCTACCAACATGTCCATTTAAATCTCCTCCAATAAAAACTCTTTCTTCAAGAGGTATCTTTTGTATTAATTCTTCTAAGTCATTCCAAAATTTTAATTTTGAATCCATATCCAAACCCACTTGAGGAGCATAAGCACTTATAATGTTAACAATCTTAGCATCAACAACAATCTTTAAAGCTATAATTCTATCTCCAATTCTATTAATATTTATAACATTATCCTTCAAACTCTTATCTAAAATCACACCTACACTATTTCTAGTACGACTCCTACCCGAATACCAAAGTTTAAATCCTAAACTATCAATCTTCTTAGCCTTCTCTCCAACCCATTTAGTTTCCTGAATGCACAGAATATTTATCTTCCTATGAATCATAATATCTATTAATTCCATTAATTTTCCTGTAAGGGAACCTATATTCCAAGTTCCTATCCTAATTTTAGTTTCATGGACTAGCTTCTTTGCCCACATCCGTCCTTGATGTGGTAACCCTTGCCTATTTAACACTGCACCCGGGCGGCGGTGCAGCGGCCCTTGCACATTTGTCGCTGTATTCAGGCCATACAACGCGTCGCTTCCAGGGGACGCCCTAGCATTAACACAATTTCTTAAAGGATTCATGTCATTATTATTCGACAAGTTTTACGCTGGCTGTCGACTACCTAACGCAACCCTCCACTTTTCTCATCCAGGACTTGGGACCTGGCAACGGCAGTGTTAAAATATCCCCTCTAAATATTTTTTTTTTTTTTTTGAGGGTGGGCATTTGCCCACCCTTAGCATAAGGGGGATCCGCCCATGATGCCCATACGAGAAAAAGGTGGTGGTTGATAATTACATTTATTGTGAAATTACAATGAGTGAAATAACCCAAAGACACCAATACAAAAACTTTATATTATTATCTCATGAACCACAATCAAACAACCTCCCTTTCATTATTCACCACACTCCCCTTAAAGCTGTTATATATATATATATTATATATGAGCGGAAAACATCTTCGAGTAATTCTTCAAAGATAAGCCTCCGGTTCAAGCCGGGGCACCGGTCGAACCATGAGCGGGGTGGTTCGGTGCAGGGTCAGCCCAAAGCTCAAATCCATATCCAACTTCTCGGGCAGCTGCCCCTCGGGGAGCTTCCAATCGAAAGAATGGAGCAACGTCGCCGCCATGAACTGCACCATCCTCATGCCCAAATTCATCCCCGCACAAATCCTCCGCCCGCCTCCGAACGGTATCAGCTCGAAATCATTCCCCTTCACATCGATGCCCTCGTGCCGCCCACCTGGGAGAAAGCGGTCGGGCTGGAAGGCTAATGTCTCATCGGGCCAAGCCATCGGGTCCCGCCCGATGGCCCATATGTTGACCAGAAGGGTGGCCCCTTTAGGAATGAGGTAGCCGTCGATCTCGAAGTCTTGTGAGATGGTGCGGGGAAGGGAGAGAGGGGCGGCGGGATGGTGGCGGAAGGTCTCTTTGATGACGGCCTGGAAGAAGGGGAGGTTGGGGAGGTCGGTTTCGGCGACGAGACGGCGGCGGCCGACAACGTTGTCGAGCTCTTGTTGGGCGCGAGCTAGAAGGTCTGGGTGGCGGATCAGCTCTGCGATGACGAATTCTATGGTGTTTGATGATGTGTCGGTCCCCGCGGCGAACATGTTCTGCATCATATGAAGTATTAATCAGATTCAACAAAATAAATAAATAAACGAACTCAGATGAAATAGATAGTTGTATTTCACTGCAATTATTATTACCTGCAAAAGTGGCTTTATGTCTGCATCAGTAAGGACAATCCCATCCCCATTCGCATCCTCCTTCGCCTCAATCAGCACACTTAACAGATCATTATGCCGCCCACGGCCGCCGCCGGCTGAGGCGGTCGCCTTCCCGGTCTCCGTCAACCTCGTTTGGTGGTCCTCAATCACCCTATCCAAAAACTCATCAAATTTCCGATGCAGCTTCTTCATCTTCCCCACCAATCCCTGCATTCAAAACACTTGCACCATATTAATACTCTGTACTCCGCCATACACAAACCCCAAATAACTTTTGATTCGATCTTATTTTCACTAGAAGGACAAAAAATGATCTAAGATTCTAAAAGATCAAAATTTGATGAATCATTTATGAAGCAAATGTAATAAGATTTGAAGATCACCTGAAGATCAAGCCATCCAAGCCCAGGCACAAAATCATTAATATTAAACGCAGTGGACAAATTCATCATCTCCACCACCATGTCCTTAAACTCTCTGCTCTCCTCTCCATCCCCAAACACTCTCCTCCCCACCACCACTCTCGACAAAGCATCCGCCGCGCACGCACTTATCCCATCACTCAGATTCACAAACTGCTCCTCCTCCGCCGCCAACTCCCGCACAAATCTCCCCACCTCATCCGCCCGCACGGGAGCCAGATCCTCCATGGCCTTGGGAGAAAACAGCTGGAGCGCGCATATTTTTCTCAGCATGCGCCACCGCGCACCGTAGTGGGCGAATATGAGATCCTGGTGGTTGTATGCGATGTGTTTGACGCTGGTGCTGGTCGGCCGGCTGCACACGTTGGCATCGTTGCGGAGGATTTTGGCGGCGGTGGCGGCGGAATTAACGACGATCATGTCTACGAAGCCGAAGCGGAGGTGGATTAATGGGCCGTGGGCTTTGGAGAGGTTGTAGAGAGTTTGGTGAGGTTTTGGGCCGAGTTGGAGGAGGTTGCCGACAATGGGGGAGCCTTTGGGCCCGGGAGGTAAGGGGAGTTTAGATGGACGGCGGGCTCGGAGGGCGCGCGCGAGGAGGACGGAGGAGAGGAGGAGGAGGAGGGGGAGGAGGACGAGAGGGAGGATCGCCATGAGCAAGTAAGAATGACTGGTTACGTTTCTCAGTTATATGAACCACTATAGTGTATAAATAGGGAGATTGGGAGTTAAGTGTGGCACGTGTGGTTTGAAGCCATGGAAGAGGGATAGGTAGCACATGCTCGCGATTGTGGGTGGATGGAATACGTTGATTATTAGAGAAGAAAAGTCAGCTCAGGCGTCTCTCTCTCTCTCTCTCTCTCTCAATTCATAGATAATTTTAAATTTAGCATTTTATTTAAAATTGAAAATGTTATGGAAAAAATTTTCTTTGAATATTAAACTTTATGAAATTTATTTTAAGATTGGTATTGTATAAGAAGAGATCATTTATTTGTTTGTTTTGTATACTCCTTTGGGGAGAGAAGAATAGAGATCAAGAAATTCAATTTAAATCGTGATGTGGCATCAAGGGTTAGGGTTGGTGTTGACTGCTTGTATAGATCCTGTGGACGATAGGATTTGTTGATATTATTTGTGATGATAAGTTAAGTTAGTGGGCGTAAGTGTAGTCATGGAATAAATATATGAGGCTCGTAATCAAGTGATAGTGGTGATCATAATAATGTAGTCTAGGGACAGTGTTTGAAGGATTATAGTTGGACGTAAGGCAACAGTTGTAACACTTCAGAAATAAATTTGGAAGAATTATTAATTTATTATTTTAAGAATATATCAAAGCTTCTATAAATCATCAATATAGAAAATAACCAGCGAAAGCAACTAAAATCATATTCAATTAATCAATTATCATTACAGGTGGTTTCATTAAATCAATAAAGAGTCGTCATTTTTTGCCCGTCGGCGTAATCGGTCATCTGTTACACCCTACAATCGGAATAACACCACAAACTATCTTTAAAGGAAAGCCCGTCAGCCCATCCTCCTGCGCAGGATATTATATTTTAACAGTCAACCTATTTTATAATGTTAACAGTCAGCCTTTCTTGTTTATGCAAATGTCACAATCAAAATACAGTAGGAAATAATCAATTATGTTCATTACAAGAAAATTCGGATTTTTACAACAGTGGTCTGTTGGTAAATGTTGGGTGGTGATTCGATGGTGGCAGTCAGGTGGCGGTGCTTTGGCATGAGTAACAACCCAAAGTCCAACCACAATGCTTCATCCCAATCACCACTTCCTTGACCACTGTTGTTGTACTACTATCACACCGTTGCCATCAAATTTCCTTAGCAACTTTAATAATCCATTAGTAATACCTTGTTCCAATCTGAAAATAATTCTTTTTGTGAATGATAACGATGTGCTCAGCCATCAACTGCACTTAGTCAGCCTTTGTACTAATTTATTTTAGTTAGTTGATTGAATAGTTATTTTCTTGACTAAGATGTTGAAATTTGAAGGGTTAGGAAGATGAGGATAAGTATGCTTCTCTCTCTTTTTTTTTTTTCCTTGACGGGTAAAGAAATTCAAGGCTATTAATAAGGGTAGCTTTACTTAACTACGGTGGCAATAAAAAAAGGCAATATCTTATAGAAATCAAGTCATTTATTCAGTTGAGGACTTGCGCAGTCTATTTGATTTGTGGCATTTGTAATATAATATATTTTAAATGTTACGTATCTTGAAAATTTAGGGATTTGATAGGATCAATTTTAAGTGCAATGTTATTCTTTAGTCAATTCAAAACTTGATATATAGTTTAATCTTAGTGTATTAAGAAATGGCCATTTTGATTTTCAAATAGTATAAATACTCTATTATTTGGTATTGTCTATCACATTTTATCTTCGCCGGCGGCCAATCGATGCCATCGATCTGCATCAGTCCTTATTTGCCCCCGATTACTATTTGACCTCGACTGTCACCACCAGCAACCACCTTGTTATCGCCCATCAAGAACGTCATCGACAACCGTTTCCACCCCTTAAAAAGATTACGTCAAAATATCTTGACACAATTATATAATGATAGGCTTAAAATTTATTATAATAGTTTATATATATATATATATATATATGGTTAATCTTAATGTAGATCAAATGATTTTCAAGCCCATTAAAATTTAATTTATATCAAAAATATCTTGATAAACTTTATTCCAAAAATAACATCTTTATGCCAATTTTGATTTTTTTTATAAATATTTTAAATGATTTAAAACACTGAAAAAGGAGTTGGAACTTAACGGCTCAGATTAGACGTGCAATCAATCCGCCATTATTTATCTCCTCTTAAACTCAAAGGCTTCAGCAATACTTCAATGATTAATCCATAATATATTCACAGGTTATTCTTCCCGCCCCATTCTGCAACGGCCATGGAGGTCGCAGTAGCGGCGCCAAGCCGATCCTTCATCGTCTCAGCGATCAAATCTTCCATTGATCAGAAATTCCTCTCATTTGGACAATCTCTCCATGCTATTGCCGTCAAAATCGGATTTTTACCTGAAACACTTCTCTGCAATCATCTCATCAACATGTATGCGAAATGTGGCAGCTTGGACAATGCGCACAAACTGTTTGATGAGATGCCTGAGAGAAATTTGATCTCTTATTCCACTCTTGTTTCAAGCAATTCTCGATCTGGAAGCCCTAGACTTGCCTTGCATCTCTTGTCCCAGTTGCAATCACAAGCTTTCTGCCCGAACCAATTTGTTTTCTCGAGCTCCATTGCGGCGTGTGCAAAGCTGAATTCGCTCAGTTTTGGGCAGCAGATACACGCGCAAGTTATTGCTTCTGGTTTTGAATCAGACTCATTTGTTAGTACTACACTGGTTGACATGTATTCGAAGTTTGGGGAATTAGATTTGGCTAATTCCATCTTCAAGCAATCTGAAGCTAAGGATCCTGTTTTGTTTAATTCCATGGTTTCTGGGTATGTGAGCTCTGGTGCTCATGAAGAAGCTTTGCTTCTTTTTGGAGAAGAAAGGAAATTTGGTTATTTTAAACCAACTGAGTTCAGTTTTGGTATCCTCATAAAAGCCTGCTCTGATCTGAATAAAGAAATTGGAATGCAATTTCATGGTTTGATATTGAAATATGGGTTCAATTCCAACTGTTTTGCTGGGACTTCTCTTGTTGACATGTATGGTAGGCTTGGACATGTGGAGAGCTTGGAAAAGGCCTTCGAGGAAATCCAGTCTTGTGATATCGCTTTGTACAATGCAATGATTGGCGGTTTTTCGAGAAATGGACTTGATGTTCTTGCACTGTATTGTTTCAGTGAACTGCTATTTGAAGGCTTCACCCCTAATGAGTGCACCTTAGCTAGTGCACTCAAATCTAGTGCTGGGCTGAGGTCTCATTGCTGGGGAAGTTTGATTCATGGCGTTGGGGAGAAGTCCAAATTCAGTGAACATCTCATAGTAAAGACTGCTTTGATAGATATGTATATGAAATGTGGGAAAGCAGAGGAAAGTTGCAGTATCTTTGATACCATGATTGAAAGAAACACGGTCTCTTACAATTCCATGATTTTTGGATTAGGCCAGAATGGATATTTTGATAAAGCAGTGAAACTTTCTATTGAGATGAAGTCCCTGTATGTAGAAGTTGACCCATCAACTTTTGTTGCTTTAATGAACTCTTGTTTGGGACAAGAGTGGGTTGTCTATGGTGATGCAGTTAAACATGGACTTGGTTCAGACCTGATGATCAGAAATGCACTTCTTAGTTGCCTTATCAAGAAAGGCTCTGCTGAAGAAGCTCTTGGATTTTTCAAAAAGATGAGGGAAAGAGATGTTGTTTCTTGGACAACTATCATTTCAGGACTCACTCAAATGGATCTTCATGCTAATGCTATTGAAGTTTTCAAAACAATGTGCTCCTCTGAAATCTTTCCTAATAGCTTCACTTTTTCCAGTGCCTTGAAGGCTTGTGGGAATTTAGCTAGTATAAGGCAAGGAAGGTGTATTCATGCATGTGGCATTAAGTATGGAGTTATGGATGAGTTCACCAATAGCTCTCTTCTTGACATGTATGCTAAGTGCGGGGTTTTGGAAGACAGTAGAAGATTGTTTGATGAGATTGGTAGTGAAGAGATAGTCTCTTGGAACACCATGATCACTGCATATGCACAACATGGTCAAGGTCGAGAAGCTCTAGAGATATATACTATGATGCAAGAGCAAAATTTGGAGCCAAACCATGTTACTTTCGTGTCTCTTTTGTCTGCTTGCAGTCACTGCGGTATGCTAGATGTTGGAATTGAACTTTTCGAGCTTATGGTTTCAAAACATAGAATCGTTCCTCTTATGGAGCACTATGCTTGCATGGTTTATTTGTTTGGTAGGGCAGGGTATCTGGATCGAGCAAAACAGTTCATTGATAGTATGCCATTTGAGGCTGATGCATCAATATGGACAGTATTTTTAGCTGCTTGCAAGCTCCATGGTAACTTCGAGCTAGCACAATTGGCAAGGAAGAAGCTTGATGGAATGCTTTGTGAAGATAATTCCACACTTGTCCTTGTGTCTAATATGTTCTCTGAAGAAGGAAAATGGGATGACGCTGAAAAGGAAAGAAATAAAATCAGCTCGGATGGTATGAGAAAGGAGCCTGGACTTAGCTGGGTCCAAATTGCAGAAGCTTTTGCTTGACTGACACAAAGAGTGGACATTTTATTTTATTTGGATACTAGGAAATTGCAGCAGGTGTTCTGAGGGAAATAAGAAAATTCATGAAGATATTTGATGGGCTTCTGTTTGGGAACACAGTAAACACTGAAGTTGGTAAACTTCGAGATCCAACAACTTTTCTAATTACTAGGTACTAATTTGGTATTCATTCTATGCTGGTTAAGATTATTAAGGAGGATTGAAGGGTGATTTGATGAAAAAAAGTTTTCTGATTTCATCTCAAATCTTTTCAACTCGATGCTGATTAGAGGGCCAGCTGACCTTTATCATCGTGAGCCTTTATTCTATGCTTTGAATTACCCAAGGTAAGCATTATACTCCTGAGCTACTCATATTTCGTGCAAGTACTTCAATTCATTGCTGCATTAACTTGTTCTTTCGATTGATTAACATTTTTCAGGGTTCTTGTTCTTCAGTTAAATTTTCTTAAGGTATGCTAGAAGTACTTTGCCAACCAGTGCAATCATTGGACATATGCATTATTTCTTTTATATATATATATAGGGGTGTCAAATTTTAACACGACACAAAAATCCGACTCGAACCCGGCCTAAAATTTTCGGGTTTGACCCGACCCGTTTCTCAAACGGGTCGGGTTCGGGTTGACCCGGCGGGTTGCCGGGTCAACCCGATAACCCGTTTTCCCGTGCCCGCTGCCCGCACGCCCGCGCTTGCACCTGCACTTGCCAGCTCGCCCGCTGCTGCCGTTCCAGATCGGGTCGGGTCAACCCGCCAACCCGACGGGTCGTGTCCGGGTCCAATTATCTGACCCTTTTTCCTACCCGGGTCGGGTTAGGGTCGACCCGTTTGAACGCGGGTCATTCCGGGTTCGACCCGAACCCGACCCGAAACCCGATTTTGACACCCCTATATATATATATATATATATATATATATATATATATATATATATATATATATATATATATATATATATATTATTGCATGAAACTAATAAAGCGATGTCAAAGAATTTATCTTTTAATGATTATTTATATAATAGATTAGATGCTGAGGAGGGTAAAATATATATGTATAAATTAGTCAAACAAAGAGATAGAAGTAAGGATTTAATTCGAATGAAGTGCTTTAAGGATGAAGATAAAAAAATAATTTAATTAGATGAAGATATTCAATAGATGTGAATGAAATATTTTGATATGCTTTTCAATAAAGATTGTGAGAATATGATTGATTTTAGTGACCTTAGCACCCTAAATAAAAATAGAATTTTTTATTTCTATCAACATATTAGTAAAATCGAAATTAGAGATGTTTTAAAGAAAATGAAATGTGGAAAAGATATTGGACTTGATCATAATTCAATAGAGGTGTGGAAATGCTTAAGAGATGAAGGAATTTCTTGGCCTACAAATTTTTCAATATTATTTTAAAAATTAAAAAGATGCCATATGAGTGGAGGAGTGCATTGATTTCTATTTTAAGAATAAATGTGGTGCACAAGAGTGTATGAATAATAGATGATTATGTTAATGTGTCATACTTTAAAATTATGGGAGAGAGCTATTGAGCATAGGTTATGATGTAATACTAATATTTCTCAAAATCAATTTGGATTCATGCCGGGTATGTTTAATGAGGAAGCTATACATTTATTGAGAGGTTTGATGGAGAAGTATAGAGAGAATAAGGAGGATCTATATAAAGCATATGCTAAAGCTCCAATAGAAGTGCTCTGGAGAGTTCTAGAAAAGAAAGGGGTTAAAAAATCTTATATTTAAGTCGTAAGGATATGTATGCAAAAACTATTACTTGTGTTCAAACACAAGATGGTTTGACCAAGTATTTTCCTATTTTAGTAAGATTACATTAAGGATCAGCTTTAAGCACATATATTTTTGCTCTAGTCATGGATGTTCTTACTAGACATTTTCAAGAGGATGTATCATGGTATATGTTTTTTGCTGATGATATTCTTCTTGTTGATAAGACTAAAGAGGGAGTGGAGTTGAAGGTAAACTTGAACTATAAATTGTTAACCTTAGAGTCTGAAGATTTTCATTCGAGTAGATCTAAAACCAAATATATAAAGTATAATTTTAGTAATAATAGATCTAGTAGGGGGACATTGACTTTGGGCAATCAAGTCACAAATAAGATTACACGTTGTAGATATTATTCAAAGTGATGGTGAAATAGATTAGGATATTATTAATATAATTCAAGTTGGATGATTGAAGTGGAGAAATGCATCAGGCCTATTGTGTGATAGAAAAATACCCATCAAACTTTAAGGAAAAATTCTATAAGATGGTGGTAAGACATATAATGCTTTATGGTGTAAAATGTTGGCCATTAAAAAAGAAGCATAAAATTAAATGTTGTACAGATGAGGATGCTTAGGTGGATGAGCGGCTTCACTCTTAGAGACAGAATGCAAAACAAGTATAAAAAAAGGAGCATAAAATTAAGATCTTAAGCAACACATTTATTTTGCAGCTCATCCATTTCCATGAAAATTAATTTTATTCTATACTAGACATCAAAATTACCACAACTAAATGGAATTACAAAATGAAACTTCCATGAAAATTAATTTTATCTTCAAGACAGATGTTACATCTGTAGCCCAAACAAATTTGTTTTCTGAAATTACAGAATCCTGATAGCAATTTCATTTGATTTTGCAGCTGTTCTGATGGAATTTCTATTGTTTCTGGAAAACAAAACATCAACATCTTCATGCTATATACGCTACAAATAACATTAACGCCTGTAAGTGGCATTGATTTTCTCAAGTTCCCAAGTCAGTCAGAATTGAGATGAGAGGATTTCTTTCCTCAATTTTGTCCTCTCATATGAAAATTGAAGGTGAAGGAGCCAATCCCTTGACTCTTACTGATCAATATTGGACTCTTAAAAAGCTTGATGGGGGTGTCAATTCTTCAAACTTTGTATCAGAAAGAGAAACTGAGAAGTCAAATTACTTTATATTCACTTGCAGCAGAAGAGAGTACAGAGCCATATAGTCATTATTTACTGAATGCATAACTGAGTTCTCGATTTGTATTTAGCACACAACAATTATATTGCAGTACACAATTTTGTATTCTATTTTTATGGAGTGCTCACAGCTATGTACTCATTTGAGACTTCCTTTTTGTAATCTTTAAGCCTCTTATTAATCTGAATCATTTAATGAAATGATATGGCTATTACTCTCCATTAGAGAAATGATTTCATCTCAATAATTAAATTAAAAATTGAGCAAAAAACTATCAAAAAACTTGATCAATTTTTTGCTCAATTTGAACTTGAATTAGACCAAATCACGTTTTAAATTATAAGAAGTGCATAAATTAGCTCAAAAAATTGATTCAAAATCCAATATTATCAACTCAAATTTGGTTTGAATTTAAATGAAAATTTCAAATTTGAGTGGATGCTGGGATTTAAAATGCATTAATGATGTAATAAATCAATAGGGGATATCACCAATGCCACTGCCAAATTAAATCAAGATTACCAATTTATGTAATAAATGATTACAGCTAAGGAAAGTTTGTCTTTATAATTCACAACAGCAAAAGATTGGAAAAAGTTAAATATTGAACCATTTTTATTCTTCATCAATAGATAATTAAGAAAAATAAAACAAAGAAATAAATACTGGTTAAAATGATCTAGAAAATGCACCTAAAATTTTCTCTCAGATGCTTAAGACTTCATGAAAGCTTGGCTCGCATTTCTTCTTCAACAACTGAAAATATTTCCTTGACCCTGTGACATAAGAAAGATTTGATTATAGCCGTAAAGAAACATCACGATCACCAAGCAAGAAAGAGTTGTTACCAAAAAACAATGCTATAGTGGTCTGTAGCCTAATCTTATCAAGGTTTTTGGATCAAATGTCAGTGGCAAACCATTTTTGTAATACCAAGTAAAGCAACAGCCATACAATCTTCATTGCAAATCTTTGAAAGAATCACTTGGTTCAGTATATTAAGCAAACGTATAATCATTATTATATAATCAACTTGCAAGTTGTATATGGCATTAAAATATTTGGGAATAACTGCAAGACACAAGGGAACATACCTATGCATATTTATATTCAAATCAGAAATCCATGTGGTCAAATACACCTGCAAGAAAATTTTGCATGAACAAATGGGAGTAAGAGGGTCATAAATAGAAATAGATAGCCTACACATAACTCTAGATTTATAGAGGAACATATGCATGATCTTTCACAATCAAAATTACAAAGCATATGATATTACTATAATGACAATAATAATGGGACAATGTAGTGCCTTAGTAAAGAGATGTAAATGATAGGTAAAACAATATTTTAATACCATGATACTACAATTGTTTCATTCTTGCATTTCTGCACCTTCCACACTTATTGATTCATAACAAAGCAAAAGAATTGTATTTCACGCAAATCTTCTACGGGATAATCTTATGAAAGAAGGTTTCATATCACACTATCAGGTAAAAAGATCAAGTCATTGGAAGTTTAGAGGTGAAGCAAGCATAATAAAAGGGAGATTAAGACCTCAGAAATTGGATCATAGGATAAAAGTCAACTTACAGTAGAAAGGATGAGTTTTGAATTTTGTATTGGTTAGATTTATATTTTAAAATTTTAATTCTAGACAAGGTTTTCTACTTTTGTGGAGATAGTTTAGAAATGATATGGCTGTTCCTTGTTTTATAGAAATTAGTTTATGAAAGATAAAATTCCTCTTAAATTGTGTAGTTTGGGAGAAAATAAGATTAAATTCAAACTAATTCCACTTGTAAATTGCCTATATAAAGGCCTTGATTACTACACCGAAAATAATTCAAATTTCTCCATATCCTTCTTTACAACTTGACATTGTAGCAGGCCGCAACGTTGTGGCAAAGTTGTTAGCAAAAACACTACAGCAAAGTTGTTGTAGCAATTCATGGGTGGTGTAGCAACAGCATTACTGTAGCAGATGACCATGCTCCGTTGCTGTAATTGAAGGTGCTGAGGGTTTTAGGAGGAGATCAGGTCGTCTTTCAAAATAAGGAAGAAAATGTTATAGTTTGCTATTTTTGGAGCAAAATTTGGGAAGGAAATCCTAATTCCTTCACAGTTTTTTTGGGAAATCCTAGCTCTCATCTTAGAAACGTCATATCTATTCCAAAAGTCTCCCACACATCTAATTCAAATTAACTCTTCTACCAAGGGAAGTTACTTCGACAAAAAAAAAGCCCTCCTGAGATGCAATATCTTTGGAAGATGCTACTGCTTCTTAAAATAGCTTACAGAAATTGTACATGCTTTCAAAAATATTTTACTCAAAGCTACCCATTTAACACTTTTATTATCCTTTTACATCAGATAAATTTCTATACGGCAATAAAATATCTATTCCATATACTTCCGGTTCCCATATTTTTGAAAACTCGTTTAAAAAATGGATCTTACAGTAAGGATCTGATGCATCTTGGAAGTAAAAACAGCAAACAAGAGCGAACAAAAATGTAGGAACACAAAGATAATGGATGTTTTTTTGGATTTCTTCTTCAAAAGTAAGGAAGATACAATTGATCTACTATTCGAGAAGTAGATCAGCTCTCCCACAAATTCTAGCCGCCGCTAGAAAACTCACAAAATAAAACTACAGCAAACACAAATTCTGCATAGTTAGCCCTAAATAGACTTCCCTAATTCCCTCCCAAATCAGCCTACTTTCCTTACAAGATTCCCTTTTTAATTTGAATTCAATTTGGATGTCTTTCCCTAAATAATTCCCCTCAAATTTTAATTAAAACCTTCCTAAATAGCTCTACCTTGATTTCTCCTCCTTACATTACATATTGAATTTCAGCTTTTTTGGACCCCACAAGAGAAGCCGAAATTTCCTCTCTGCTGCCTGCTAGGTTCAGCTCTTGTGAACTGGGCGGAAGCCTTCCACCCCCTCCATCTAGGCGTAACAGGATCTAATACTAGTGATTTCAGACTCACTTTTTGGTTGTTCCAAATTTTAACTGAGAAAGAGATAATGGTGCAAAAGTAACGATAATTTAATCCCACAATAGACCAACGCTTACTACAAAACTAGAAAACATACAAGTCATGAAATAAATTGTTGAAGGATGGAGTACTGTATCAGGAGAGAGCGCCATTATAAGAATGGTTGCAGGTAGTGAGCATAGAAATCCATGAGAGAAAATTTTATGGCATCATTACAGAAATTTAAAAATAAAAAAAAGAGTTTGCATTACAAAATAGATGAAAATTGTATTTCATCATCACTATACAATATCCTAATCTAAATTTCAATTTCATTCAAAGATGTGAGCAAGAAAACTGGGGTATGTACCAACCATAAAGCAGGACAAAATGACCTCAAGTAACGCAATACTGTCAAATATAGGATGAAGTTATGTTGATAATTATAACAAGTATAAAGCATGTCTGCCTTTACAACTACTAAATTGCAATGTGAAATGAAATGAAGATTATTCAACTAAGGATTAAAAAGAACATGTACATCCCTGTGGGCAAGGTTTAAGGAGAAAAACAAATGAAAAGTATCACTAATCTACAAAAATGCATGCATGATACTAAGGCAAACATAAATTATAAGTTGAACTCAAAAACGAAAAAACAATGGAGATATCATTTCAGATTTTATAGATACTAAAATATAATACCTCTAAAGTATTTTGGTTCGGAGACTTGATAGATGTCCTGTTTAGAGGATCACTTGATTGATATTCCTTTATCTGTGGTGAAACTGAATGAAAACCATCTTGCTTAAGCATTCCACTGGATCTCAAGTCATCAAATTCTCCAAAATAAAGCTCATTTGACCAATCTAATACATCATTTCCCCCATCTTCAACGCCAATGATGGATAGCAGACCAATTACAAGAAAACGCTGTTCATTGCAAATAATTACATATGAAAGGATACCGAATTCATTTCTTAAAGACAATAATTTGTAAAATATAGTTAAAAAAAAAAAGTCAAACTGCAGGGTTAAATAGAAAATCTAATGAATTATAGCATAACTCTAAGCAAAAATGAGATGACATGAATGCACGAACTACAGGTCAAATTTGCACGCTACTAGCACTAAATTTCTCATAAGGTTGTTCAGAAGTCAATTTATCAGGGAAGAATCAATACCTTCAAGCTAAGTTCCCTTTTGAACATATCGACAAGTTCACATGCCAGATTCTCTGAAATTTATTTTTCAACATCAAGAGCCCACTTTGATTTCAAATATATAATTAAATATGCACTAAAAAACAGAAATATTTACGTTAATGAAAAAAAAAAATGGAGTCCAAATAACACAGCAGAGCACATGTAATTAGTGATATAATTTAAATTCAACTAAGCTGCTTTGGCGAAAGTGAGGTAATAAATGATGTGTGGCATAAATGGTGATGGATTTACACTGGAAGATAACAATGATGTCAGGTTTTGAATCTTGAAAATATGAATAGGAATACCCAGCATCCAAAACATGCTGCATGAAAGTCCAACTTAAATAAACCAATCAAAAGTTCACACATCTTTGAAGCAGTCATCCAAATCAGTTCTTACAAAAGATAAAAGATAACAGAACAGATCTGATCAAATATAAGGATCTGCATTCAATGAGTACTTCTTTAACACGGTGATTTACAAACTGAAAACTCGTGCAAATCCCTAAACTGCTTTCAGCCATTGCCCTCGAGGTTATAAATTCAAATCCTAGAAAAAGCCCATCTATGTCAAGGAATGTAAGGTTGAATAGATGTACTACTCCCCACCTAAAACTAGTTGGAATCTTGTGTACTATATATGCCTCTTACACATTAGCAGGATTTTATAAAATAATGCATTTCAAAAATTTCAGTATAGAAAAAGTGAACATTTATTCAGAAACAAGTTTGCAGCAAATGATACCCATAATTGAGATTGAAAGGAAAGAAAACACAGAAATTCCACCGCCATCGCCGGAGTCACTGGGATCCTCTTGGTGATTGCAATATTGTATAATTGGGTTGGAATCTGACCCTTTCAGATAACATCTCATTGAGCACGATGCTTTACCCAAGTCATTAACAGCAACCACCTGAAAGTGTAGTACTATCATAAGATAACATTTAAGTGGTTTTATTGCATGCTTTAAGATAAAAAGCTAAAAGAATGACCAAATGAAGCATAAACGCTGAGAAGTATGAAAAAAGCCATCAAGAAAATTTAAGAGGTGTTATATTGAATGTAAAACAACAGGAGAAGATTTACCTACATTATTACAAAAGATGTGCTCGGAAATTTTTTTGCTATGTCAAATAAAAGCACGGACAATTCAAAAAGCTTTCCATGTCTTTGTTGGATACGACACACCTTGACGTATGTTTCATTCAAATTAATCACTGAAATTATTATACCTTGAGAATTTAAAAACCAATTCCTTATCTTTAAGCAGACATTTATAAATTGAAACCCATTCTTGCTTAGGAATCCCTCCCTCTCTCTCTCTCTCTCTCTAAAATCAAAATACATCATATTTAGTTAATATCCATGGAGATGAGTTGATCAATCACTGATTCTTGTAATTAATGTTTTCCAAAGTTGGTTGAGCTTAGCTCCTCAATCAAATATCATGCATTCCTATATGCACACATTGCATGTGCATTCGATCTCATTCAGATGCCTTGATTTGCACATTACTTGATTCTTGACATGAACTTTAATGTTTTTCAAGCATCATTCTTGAGATTCATATCATAGTACAATACGAGCTAATTGCATTGATTTGCGTGTTGCATAATTTCGACTAGATTCTTCATGATTTCCGAGCATCATTTTAGGTGAGCATATCATGTTGCATGATAACTTCATTACATTGATTTGTGTCCTACATAATTTTGATGAGACTTTTTGTGGCTTGTGTGCATCATTTTTATGCATCAATTTTGGCATGTGCATTATAGTGCAAGGTAATTTCATTATGATAATTATTCACATTTCTTATTCATCACATGATCTCTTTATGTTATTTGAGAGGAACTTGTGTGTGTATCTTAATTGATGTCTAATTTCTCGATCTCGAGCGAGGCATTTTATTCATTCAAGCATGCGCATGCGTCTATGTATGTTACTCAGTCCAATCGGTAAGCCTTGGCTGAGATACATCTTTTTACTTTTCAAATCTCTCTTTATATGTTATGATGAGTGCATACGCTAAACTTAGACTGCTATTTTACTTTTCATCCATGTCCGCTAATACTAGCATGAGGCTAATATTTTCTTTAATTTTCTAAATCATTTTTTAATTTCTTATAAATATCTTATTATTGGCTAACTAGTGTTCTTAACTTGGTTCAAATTTGATACAATTGAAATTTCAGTAATAGTGAAAAAAATTCCATTGCATGTTAGTTTTACATGCTTCGATGATATCTTCAGATTTATTCAATCTCTATGTTATCATATTCTAGATCGACTACTTACTATATTGGGTCTTTTGGTTGAATTTGTATAGCATAGAGGTTGATTTTTTATGCTATCTTCTTCCTTCCTCATCGGCAATACACTATAATGTTTGAATTATTGTCATTAACTTGTTCTTCTGAGTTCTTGATCCATTCTTCACCTTGTTTTTGTATTCTATTTGCATCCAAGGGAATGTATTGGTGCTTAACAGAGGGGCTGCTACGAGCTCGGAAGTTGTGGCCACCAAGAGGGACCTTTCAATTAAGGTTATTTCATTGACAACCAAACCCAACTCGATTTGGATCAAACATACACATAATTAAATTTGGATAAATCTCCTTTTGTATGTGGAAGGCTCATAATCAAGTGTCAATCACATGAACGAACACACACAAAACCTTGATCCACGTTGGGGAAGGCATTTTGCACAATTTTAAGCTACATGAAGGGGGTCTAATTCAAATGAATAATTTTCCAACTATAACCATTTATTGATGCAGGACTAGGATGCATTTTAAATGAAAAATAGGTTTTGCACGAATTATTAAAAGAGCATTTACTGATTAAACTACGAGCAATAGAAACGACGAACTAAAATAAGGGAGGGATGCTTGCGTTTAGGCCAAACCACATGTAAATGCTTGATCAAACAAATAGCTTAGAAAATCAAAGTAAAGCTAATATAGGAGACGTCCATTCATAATTCCTTAATTAACAATAAGATAAGCAAACATAGAAGAAACACTCAAAGGTCCCTACGTTTACTAATCTTTTAGCAAATCAAGCGGCTCAGATCTTGTGCGAATCCGTCATCACCTACAAGATTAGGAGAATGAAGAAGAAATTGAAGAGGGAAGAAGGTTCACCTTAATCGGAAAGGAATAGCCGTCGGATGGTGTCCACTTGAATGTGAATGGTGTTGGTGAGAGCTTGTAGAAACTGAGCGAGGTAGCTTTTGAATGAAGAAGTTGCCGGGGGAAGGGAGGCCGGGGATCGACCAACGATGGTCCACCGTCCTTTGATCGTCAATCGTATCTACCAAAGTAATGTGGATCCGATCCAAGTATTCTTCGACGGTGGCGTCGAAATCAAACCCTACGTCGAAGAACGGTGAGCGGAGGATGTCGATATTGTCATCTTCGTCAAGCACCAAGCCATAGTCCCATTCGGGGACTTCCATTCATAGTGATTGTGCCGAAGGAAGGTTGTAAACGAGTTGCCCTTGCTGTCCTTGAGATATCTTTGCGAGGGAAGAGGGGTTTTCCCTAGAAATCCAAGGGAAAGTGGGAGGGGAAGGTGGCCGGCCACTAGGGAGAGGTTGGCGAAAGTAGGGTTAGGGTTTTGGAGAGGATGCCAATTTCCAAAATCTGAAATTATTCTCAGATTTTCAAATTGGGAGGGAACTAGGATAGGAAATTAAAATTAACGGGAGGGGGAAGATTGGAGAGAGAGAGAGGGGAAGTGGAGAGAGAGAGGGGGCGGAATAGGGAAGGGGGGCCGGCGGCTTTGAGAGGAATAGGGAGGGGATTTGGGGATTGATTTGGGTTTCTAAAATTGGATTTAGGTATTAGGAAAGTTTTAATTAAATCCCCTTTATTTGAAAATTTCAAATAGGACTCAATTAGGAAACTTTCCTAAAATAGATTGAGTCCATTAGGAAAGTTTTTAATTCTAATTCAATTTGAATTTGAATTTCAAATTCTTTCCTAAACAACTCCAAACTAATTTAGGAAACTAATTCAAGGGGGAGGGAGGAGGAATGTGGCCGGCGGCTTGCTTGGGGTGGGGGTCGGCTTGGATGGCCGGCGGGTGGGGGAGTGGGAGGAGGGGCCGAGAGGTGGAGGAGGGGATTGTGAGGGGGGGGGGGGGGGGGGGGGGGGGGGGGTTCGGTTTGGTGAGGAAGGGGAGGTGGCCGAATAAGGGAGAAGGGAGGAGAAGGAGATAATCCCACGAAACTAACCACGAATCCGGACTCGTTCCAAGATTGGTGGGTGATCCAATTCCCTCTCCAAGGGATCTCTTTCTTCAAGCTCCTTAGCTATCAACTCTCAAACAAAGTGCAGGAAAATTTTGTAGAATTCATTCATTGCCCAAAACAATACACGAGGGCCTTTAAATAGCCCAAATACAAGATACAAACGAAAAGACAAAACATGCCCTCTTGGGCTTACAAACATATCCCTCTAAAGTAAGGGCACAATGGTAAACGAAAATAAAAGACAACAATAATCATAATAGAACTAAAAATATAAGGACTCGATCGTGGCCATAGATCGACGACCACGTCTCCGATACACTTTCCAAGTGTGGATGTCCTCATCATTTATTGTACATGAATGTGGATCTCATCTTGGGACCACATACTAAGCAACAAATCTGAAATGGTGCCTCTCGATCTAATGTCCAATAATATGATCTAGCATTTATCATTAAGTGACACACAAAAGCAAAAACTGAGACATTGACAGATCATAGCTTAGTCATTGTTTATGAATATAGGAAATTAATTTGAACATTATATTTTTTATTAATTTTTAATTAATTTCTAATATCATCTTAAAGTGATATATCTAAATGCAACGTTTTCTTTTTATTTCTACAAGCTTAAGAACAAATTAATTGGAAAACAATTTTTTTCATATATGAAATAATAGAATACTACATAATAAAGCATAAACTATCTACAAATCCTATATCAAAGAATAAATCAAAACTTAGTTACTAGCTTTTTTTAAATAAATTTTCATTTAACTTCTCATACTGACTGTGATGCAATGAGCTAAATTGTAACTCTACCTTTATCATTAAGAATTAACTTTTAGCTACAACAAACTTGATTCAAATGAGTACAGAAAAAAATTTAAGACGATGCATACACCCAACTTGACTAACCAAACTAGCTTTTGGAAGAACATCTGTCAAAATTATATATGTAGTAATTAAAAGCGTGTGGTTTTTTATGTCATTAATATAACAATAATTTAAGCTTTTTTTCTCTTCATTGTACAGCTGTCATAAATGTGAAGTAGTGTAATAAAAGTTTAAACATATTACATACATTTAGAGAAATTGTCAGTTATGATCCGCTATGTGGTCGTAATTGACCAGGACATCATTAAGACGTATAAACACTAATTCATTAAATATAGGTAAGTTATTAATGCAAATAATCACAAATAGATAAATAATATACTTAATTTAGATATCAATATTTCAAACATTCCAAGCTAGGAGCATTTGTAATTCCTTTAAGTATGAAAAAACATAAATAAAAGGGAGAAGAAAATGACATAAAACTATTTCATAACATACAATTCAAAGCCAAAACTAATAAAGCGTGCATACCATGTCCTTGTAAGAAGATATAAGCTTTCTTCGGCAGAAATACTGGAAGAAAATAGATTTCATTAGTGGAAACGATGAAGTAAAAGGATCAGCAAAGAGGAAAAAGAAAAGTAATTCTCCAAAAAAAAAAGGAGAAGATTCCTGTAGACTAGCAAAAAATGCATGGACGAGCAAGAAAATAAAGGTTTAACAGAAATTGCCTGCTTATGAACCAATTTATGACAAGCTTTCTCTTTTATTCCTGGGATGTCCATAAGAACACCCAGATTCATCTCTGGCAAGTACCTAACAAGAATTCAAACCCAAAATATTGGTCAACTCTAGCTCATAAAACAAAACCAAACTTTAAAGAGAATATGACAAGACAAATCTGTCTTGCCTCAGTTTAAGGTAGGCATTAACAAGTTCCGTGGCATGTAATCTCCCCTCTGAAGCAGCTGAGACCCAACGGTCCTTGCTCATGAGGAGCTTAGACCATTGGTTCTTGATGTTTCTTTGCGCCGCCGGTCTCCACAACCTCAATGGACATGGGTACAAAGGTGACAAGATGCGGTTAGGGTTTTCAATAGTGGAATTTCTCAGCTTGGAAGAGGGGATAGGAGTCCCCATAAGATTTTCTCAGCTATCCAACATTGCCCGTTCCAGCTGGCCCAAGAAATTTCTGCAACATCCAAACAACTCATGAGTAAATTTTTACATTTTCAATTAATTTACATTTATAATTAATCATCTATACAATAACATATCTTAAATAACATTTATTCATAATTATAAATTAGAGCATCTAAAGCCTAGTAACATCCATTCATCCACCAATATCTAAATGAAACCAAACCATTATTGACATTCAAAAAAATCACATACATTTTTTAAAGCTATATTAATTTATTTTAAGATTAACAAGTTAGAAATGAAATTTTAAAAAATTAGGTTTGTTATACTAAATTTCAATCCAAATAGAAGCCACTTGTGCAATATTTTTAACAACCACTGAAGCATGCCCAGCTCAGCCTGTGTGATTATTTGTTATAACACCTAAGCAGAATTAAATATGGATAATGAAAAATAGTACTTTAGGGTTTAGTATCTACCGTAAGCTTGAATAAAGATAAAGAGGGAGTATGAGAAGTGCTTAACGAACCTGTTCCACCAGTAGCAATCAACTTCCCCGGCTATGGAAGATAGGAATAAGAAGGGATCAAATTAAAATAGAGAAGAGGGAGGAGATTCCTGCGGCTAACACACTGGTTCAATGATAGCGATGAGAATGATGCAAACAACAGCCTCATTGCACACAACAATAGGCACAAGGAAAACTCTATGTAGGCTTCAAAAATTCACAATAAAGCATCTGCTAAGAGAGTTTAGGTTTGTTTTAGGTCAAATTAGATTTAAGATAAGACACTACATAAAAAGACATAAACATATTTGACCTACGTTAAAAAAGGTAGAGGTAGACCTAAAAAGACTTGGTTAGAAAATATTAGAAATGATCTTTTTTTATTAGATTTAAATGAGAATTTGATTCTTAACAAAACACAATGGAGAAAAAGGATCATGTAACCAACCCCACGTAGTAGGATAAAGGCTTGATGTTGTTGTCATTGTTGTATAAGATACTACCTAAATTAATAATTCTCCCCCACCCCACCCCACCCCACCCCACCCCACCCCAAAAACCAAAATGATACACGTCTAGAGCAGATCATATTTATTGCAAACTAGTGAACCCTATAGATCTTCAAGAATTTATATGAATGTCATGTTGAGGGTTTAGATTTTGTTAGGTCTTCATGAATCTCCGCTAATATCGATGTGAAGCACACATTTGAACTCTAGTGTGGGGGTATTCATTGTTGTAGGCTGATTTTCTTATCTTGCTTTTAGAGGAAAGTTCATTGCTTTTTAACAATTTTTTTTAACATATAGGAGTCACCATTAGCCCTACATTCTATGTGATGGGGACATCAGATCATGGAAAGTATATTAGAGACATGACAGACGATCTACGGCCACGATCGCGCCGATCTATTTTTGAGTCGTCATATGTATTTGTTTTATTTACTTATTTTATTAGTTTTCCTATTTTACCCTTACTTAAGGGCTATGATGCACCGACACTTCTCCTCAAAGAGGCGTGCAGTGTCCGACACGTATCCGACACGACACGCGTCCGACACTCCTCAGACACGTGTCGGACACGCCGAAAATGTGTCCGATTAAAAAAATATTAAATACAAATTGGACACACGTGTCCGACACGTGCATCTTAAATATTTTACGATTTTTTCAAAATATAATTTTCATTTCTCTTTGGCAGTGAAGGTATTTTCATCTCCTCTCTCGATGACTGATAAACGTCATCGACGCCCGACTCTCGACATCCTAATATTAATCATTTTAAGCATAAATTTTAGTTAAATGACTTATTATTTCTAAATTATTTTTAAAATTATACTTAATTTTTATACACTATTTTTAAAATATAAAACTATAATACCGTGTCTAACCCGTGTCCGTGTCCTATATTTTCGATAATTGACGTGTCCCGTGTCCGTGTCGTGTCGTATCCGTGTCGCCGTGTCCGTGTCTGTGCATCATAGCTTAAGGGTTTTGTCATATGTAAGCCCTAAGAGCAATATCGTCTTTAGTTCCCTTTCATTGTAGGAGGCTATATATAAGCCACATATGTTTCTTTTGAAGGGGAGGAATGAATTATAATCAAAATTCCTGCAAATTAAGTTCTTGTGAGAGCTTGAGAGCCTTTGGAGAGAAATCCCTAGGAGAGGGAATCGGATCACCCACCAACCTTGGAAGAGTCCGGGTTCGTGGTTCTTCTTCCTTATTTTCCCTTTCTCTCTTCCCTCCTCTCTTTCTAGCCGTCGGCCTAGTCTAGGTTCAGCCCCTTAACCGCCAGCCACACTGCTCCCCCCCCCCCCCCTCTTTACCCTATAGCCGCCGGCCTAGCACCACAAACCACCAACCACCATCCTCTCAACCCTAGCCACTGGCCTCCTTACCCAAGCCCAGCCACCGCCCCTTTGATTCCCCATTCAAACCTTTCCAATTTAGCTTTTCTAATTTAGGACCCTAATTTCCCCAACCCCTCCCCTAGTGGCCGGCCACCTTCTCCTCCCACTTTCCCTTGGATTTCTAGGGAAAACCCCTCTTCCCTCGCAAAGATATTTCAAGGACAGCAAGGGCAACTCGTTTACAACATTCCTCCGGCACAATCACTATGAATGGAAGTCCCCGAATGGGACTATGGCTTGGTGCTTGACGAAGACGACAACATCGACATCCTCCGCTCCCCGTTCTTCGACGTAGGATTTGATTTCGACGACACCGTCGAAGAATACTTGGATCGGATCCACATTACTTTGGTAGATACGATTGACGATCAAAGGACGAAAGGACGGTGGACCATCGTTGGTCGATCCCTGGCCTCCCTTATCCCGGTAACTTCTTCATTCAAAAGCTACTTCACTCAGTTTCTACAAGCCCTCACCAACACCATTCGCATTCAAGTTGACACCATCCGACGGCTATTCCTTTCCGATTAAGGTGAACCTTCTTCCCTCTTCAATTTCTTCTTCACTCTCCTAATCTTGTAGGTGATGACGGATTCGCACAAGATCTGAGCCGCTTAATTTGCTAAAAGATTAGTAAACGTAGGGACATTTGAGTGTTTCTTTTATGTTTGCTTATCTTATTGTTAATTAAGGAATTATGAATGGACGTCTCCTATATTAGCTTTACTTTGATTTTCTAATCTATTTGTTTGATCAAGCATTTACATGTGGTTTGGCCTAAACGCAAGCATCCCTCCCTTGTTTTAGTTCGTCGTTTCTATTGCTAGTAGTTTAATCAGTAAATGCTCTTTTAATAAATCGTGCAAATCCTAGTTTTCATTTAAAATGCATCCTAGCCCTGCATCACCTAACCCTAACTCCACCAAAATTTGAACCAAAACTTCCCCAAGCTCCCTACCTTGGTCGGCCACCCTCTCACCCCTTCCCCTACTTGGATTTCTTGGAGAAACTTCATTCTCTCAAGGGGAATCCACAAGGACAGCAAAGGACATCATCCACAACACTTCAATACTACGTAATCTATGAATGGCTGATCCTGAACTCGGCTCCGACTTCGTCTGCAACGAGCAAGGATCCGTCGACATCCTTCGGTCGACTTTCTTCGACGTCAATCCGGAGATAGATCATTCCGCTGAGAAATACTTGAAGCGCATCATATTCACTCTTTCAGAAGCCATCGAAGAACAATTGTCCATTGTTCAGTGGAAGATCACCACCAATCCAAGACAAGAGTGAACTCTTTCCCCCTCTTCATTTTCCCTCTCGTTTTTCCTTCAATTGTGGTTATGTATCAAGCATAGGGAATCTTGCAAATCTCTCTGTCAAAGCTTAGTAAATGTAGGGAATGAGAGAGGGACTTCTATGCATCTAATCTCGTTGTTAATCTAGAGATGTTATTGGAAATCCTCTATGTTTGCTTATGTTGAATTTTGTAATTGTTTTGTGATCCTAACTTTTAATATGTGACTTGGCCTAAACTAAGGCACCACTTTCTTGTTTTCCATTTTCATTAATTGGCTAAAGTTCTAATTCGTTATTACTCTTAAGTGAAAGCATGCAAACTCTTTAAATAAAATAAAATAAAAGAAAAAAAAATGCAAACTCTTTAAATATCATTGTTGCATTATTTAGTTCTACATCACTATGGTTAATGGATTTTTGACCTGGTTTCACTTAGTGCACTTTAACATAACTCCCCTTCTCTCCTCTCATCATGTTTTCACTTTATTCCATTTTCTTTTATGGAAAAATATTCACTTGGACGAGACCTATTGACATGCCAAGTAATGAGCCACTGAGGGGGCAATTTGGGGCATGATAGACTTGCACAATCCCTAGGTAGTTGTTAGGTAAATGATAAGATCGAGCAGCATAAGGGAATGTTAAGGGGTCAAAACACTCGGCGACTTTTTCACTTGTTCATCTTCACTTCATTCCTATGAATTGATTCTTCTATTCAACAAGAGCCTTCAAAATGAGGAGAGTTCAACCTGTTAGACAGTAAGTAAATCAAGTGAGTCACAGGTTGTGCGACATTCTAGAGCCAATTGTCGACACTGTCAAGCAATTGAAGTCTCTTACCATTGTATGAACTAAGACTTCATTGTTTAATCTTCATGAGGCGTAAGGATCCATCAGGAGGCAACTGATTTGGCAAACTATAAGTTCAAGAAGAGTGCTAAGACTTTGAGACAACACCGCCACAAATCAATAGGTATAGAGATAGAGAAAGAGAGCTTTCTTCCAGGATAAAAAATCTCTTCAAGAAAATTAGAGATCTAACATCCTATAAGTTAAGTCTTCATGTGGAACATGATAAGCACATTTAAGTGATTGGTGAGAGTAGCATCACTATCAAATTCAATACCAAGCCATGCTGGGACGTTGAGGCTACCTTGACTCGAGCTGTGGATGAGTTATAGACTACAGAGACTGAGCAACAATCACTTGCTATTATTGTGTCACAGTTTCGCAACTTACAAGCACATCTCACCTGATGCATTTCCTCTGTTTTTTTTGCTTGTGAAAATTTAGGACTTGTATCCTCTTTTTTTTTTTTAATCAAAATTTGGGTTTATATTCACTTATATGTAGTTGCAAGATTCTCTTTTTTCTCCATTTGACATTTTGTGTTGATATTGTATAGTATTTAGAGGAACTATAGTTGAGGTTGACTAATTGAAATATGGATATGGATGTGTTTCCAACACTGGAGTGTGGATGTTAAGCTCGCGATCCTTTGGCTCGGATGCAGCTGCTTGTTGAACCAACAATGGTTGTCATTGGTTCGATGCTTTGTGCATGATGGACTTGTTAATGACTACTTCTTTTAAGTAGATATAAAATTTGGAGATCGCTTAAGTTGCAACTTCGTGCTTTGTTGAAATATATGAAGGAATTTGTCTGAATTGTTTTTATTGACTTATCAAAAGTTGAACATTAGGGCTACAATGAGTTGAACTAAGCCGAGCAGTTGCTTGTTCATATTTAAACTTGTTTAGAAAATGATACTTTAGTTGAACGAGCATCTAAATGAACATTCAAAATAAACTTTCCAGCAAATATAAATAAATATCTTATCTAAATGAACAAAATCAATCTATTAGAAGAATATAACACCAAGAAAATCTTTTGTATTTTTTTATAAAAAAAATCACTTATAAAAGCAAATTATTAACATGAGCTTCCATAAAATAATCTAGAATTCCTAACCAAACAGGCAGAAGGTGATAGGGAAAATAAAATAATTAGCATACAATCCATTCTTCGCATTAAGAAATGGATGTCCCGGTGGGGCTCAAAACTTGGAACACTAATTCCAAAACAATTTTATAGAAAAACATTCGCTAATTATAATATCAATAATTTGGCGTAAGGGCTTTCGTAAAATAATTGAGAATCCCTAACTGAATAGCTAGAAGATCATGGGGAAAACTAAAGAATAAACACAATCCATTATCCGCACCGATCGCCAATAGCATATGAGGTACGGATGGTGGCCAATTTTTGAAGAAACAAAAGAACAAAAAGGGCTCGGAATAACATTGAAGCAAAAAAGAGAAAGGATTGGGGGTTAAATCTAGAGTCGCAAATGGAGGCAAGGTCGGTGCTGGCCCAATTCCTGAAATTCCACTTCTTATGAAACAGTCACTCATCCAGGAGAAATTATTAGGTGCAGAGTCCGGACATAGCTCTATGTCCGGAGTCCAATAAAATCATGACACTTAGCCTGTACACGTGGATATTAATTTCTATTTTATATTTTGTTCTTTTCTTGCCAGCCCGACCGACCCGGCCCAAATTATTAATGTTTAAATTTAGGATTTTAAAATGGCGCTTTTTTTTAATGAAATACCGCGAAACTTTCATAATTTTTAGGATTTCAGCTCAAATACATTTTCATAGCTGCTGAGAAAGAAGAAACGAGGAAAAGCCGATGAAGATGAAGATTGGTTTGGAGAAGGAAATGCCGATGAAGATGATGCTATGCAAACATCCAGGAAGAGGAAGAGGAATAACTGAAGTTGAAAGAAGAACATGTTGTAGGAATGATAATTTTTTTTGTACATTTAGGTAATATGTTGGGGTTTCCGAGGGGGCAATGCCCCTTGCAAGGGTCCAGGGGGCAGCGCACCCTGGTGGGGTTCGACCTAAAGTTCTGTTTGTCTTCAAAATTTGTAAGTCATTTGTACTCTGTGATTTGCAGTAGTAAAAGCGCAGTCGTTTATATTCTGTGATTTTCAGTGATATTTTTCTTTATTTTAAAGCTTTCTCATCTTTTTCACAAGTATGTATTATAGAAACTTTAAAGCTTTCTCGGTGCCCTAACTTCTCGGTGTCGCTCGGTACAATTCGGTACTTCTCAGTACCGAGTATTGGTATTGAGCATGATACCGACTAGTACCGAGCGGTACTGAGCATGATACCAACTAGTACCAAGCGATACCGAGTTTCGGTACCGAGCATGATACCGACTAGTGCCGAGCGATACTGAGTTTCGGTACCGAGCGATACCGAGTTTCGATACTGAGCGGTACCAAGCATTGGTACTAAGCGGTACTGAGCATCGGTACTGAGAGTTCATTGGTATAAACATTAAATTGTGATATATATGAATGAATTCCCATTATTTGATATTTCTAATAATAAAACTTCAATTTGTGCACGTCCAAATAATGAAATCGAGGAGTACCGAGCATTGGTACCAAGCATTGGTACCGAGCAGTGCCGCGCAGTACCGAACAGTACCTAGCATTGGTATCGAGCGGTACCGCGCAGTACGGAGCAATACCGAGCATTGGTGCCGAGCGGTACCGAGCATTGGTATTGAGAGTTCATCGGTATAAACATTGAATATCATTAAGGGAAAAATGTCTACTAATGCATGCTAAAATTTCAATATCACAACAAATATAACAGATACACAGCGGTACATAGCAGACTTTATATATTATCGATGGTGTTTTTTTCAATAGTCATATGCAATGGAAAAAAACATCAATAAAATAAAGCATCTTCATCTTCCCCCTAAGTGTACAGAAAAAAACTATCAATATACAAATAATACTTCAAAATTATATATTCCCTAAGTGTACAGAAAAAACTATTATTCATCGTTTCTTCATCGATTTTTCCTCCAAACCATTATTCATCTTCATCGGCTTCTCCTCCTCCTAACTAATCTTCATCTCATCGGCTTTTCTTTATCCAAACCAGTCTTTATCTTCATCGATTTCTCCTCCTCCAAACAAATCTTCATCTTCATCGCCTTGACCTCCTCCAGACTAGTCTTCATCTTCATCTTCATCAGTTTTTCTCGTTTTTCTTTCTCAGCAGCTATGAAATATTTTTTGAACTAAAATCCTAAAAAATATAATATTTTCACAGTATTTCATTTAAAAAAAGAGCGTCAATATTCAGCCCTAAAATTTGAACGGGATTTGTTCTGGGCCGGGTCAATCAGGCTGGCAAAAAATATTTAAATAAGAAATAGAAAAGAATATCCACCTGTACAGGTGTCGCAATTTTATTGGAGTCCGAACACAAACCAACCGGACTCCGCACCTAATAATTTCTCCTCATTCTAGGGTCGCCTCCTTCAACAATTTGTTCTCTTCTGTCGAAATCTTCTACTATTCCTGTTAGTACACAGCTTCGTCGATGCCTTCTCCAGCAAAACCCGTCGCAACTCTCCCATCGCCTTCTTCGCTTCTTTGTTGGAGGGTTTCGAGATTTTAAGGGGCTGTTTGGTATCGGATTTACAGCGGGATTTACGCTAAATCCAGGCAAACGGTTTTTGTGCGCGCTTTAAATCCCGGCGATGGATAAATCCCGATTTAAGGATTTACGGCATAAATCCGGGATTTACTAAATCCCTCGGTTCGGCGTATTTACGTGATTTGGCCGAAGAAGCGCGCGAAAGGGAGAAAGTTACCTTCACAGCCAGCGAGCTCCCGTTGTTGCTTCCGATCAAAATGTCGTAACTTCCGATCCAACAGGAAGGGAAAGTCGTCGAAGTAGCGTAGTCGAACAGCCGCGAAGGAGCCGAAGAAGCGACGCGTGCAATCTCCGCACCTCCTGCGAAGCAACGAAGCCGAACAGCAACCACGAAAAGAGGAGAAAGCAAAAACCCTAGACGCCTCTGAATTATTATTGATTAAATTAATTAATATAATTTAAAATATTAAAAAGTAAATTAATTAAATAATTAATAATATAAGTAGTGTAAAAATTAATTATCTAATTTAACTTAATTGAATAATTAATAATTAAATATTAATATAATTGGCTCAGTTGATATATTTTAAAATATATATTATTAAATATATAATTAATAGTGTAAATAATAATTAATGAGTAGCGAATTTTTAAGTGATTAATGAGATAATTTATAATATAATTTATAATTAAAAGTAATTAAATAATTAATAAATTATTAGTTAAGTAACTAGTGATTTCAAAATAACTAAATAATTTTTTTATTAAAATATTTAAATGATTAATGAGATAATTAATAATATAATGAATAATTAAAACTAATTAAATAATACTTTAAAATTAATTAAATTATTAGTATGAGTATTAGTTAAATAATTAGTTATTTAAAAAAATTAACTAATTAATTATATACTTATTAATTTAATTAAATATCAAATACTTATTAGATTAACACATAAACAAGTAGTTTAATAAATAATATTATAATTAGTAATTAAATAAATTATAATTAAGGTAATTTCTAATTAAATTATTTATCATTATAATTTATTAACTATAATTAAAATTAAAATTAATAAGTAACTTGTACTTAACATGCTATTAAATTCATAACACATTAATTTTAATTTTTAATTAAAATTTTAATTTCAAATTAAAATTTTAATTTTAAATTTTTAATTAACTTCTTCACATTTAAATATCTAGCTGCCATAAATCCTAAAATATGTTACCAAACAGTTTGTCAGGATTTAATATAACTTAACATTGTCATTCTAAATAGTTTTCAGGATTTAACACCCTCATGATTTACTAAATTCGAATTTACAGGCTTTATTAAATCCCACTAAAGTTAAATCCCACTTATTACCAGACAGGGGAAATTATTTCGTCCGGACAGCGTACGTCTGGATTTGTGATGTACACAGTATGTACAAAATTTGCACACACTGTGTACAAAAATTTTGTACGCACTATGTACATGAGTGTCCGGACGTACGTTGTCCGGACGAAATAATTTCCCGCCAAACAGCCCCTAAGAGTCTATTCAGATGTAGGATTTGAGTTAAGGGGTTGTTTGGTATTGGATTTGTCGCAAAATTTACATTGGAATTATGATAAATCCTGCAAAACAGTTTTCCAGTGCACAGTAAATCCCAATTCATCCATAAATCAAGATTTACGAATTGACGGCATAAATATGGGATTTACTAAATCCCGGGATTTATGGATTTAGAAACTATAAGATTTACGAGCTTGCAAAGAGAGCAAGCTCCCGTCTTGAAGGAAGGAGGAGGCGAAGATAGTTACCTACGCAACGAGCGAGCTCCCGTGTGACTTCCGATCCGAAGCCTTCGAAGAGGCGAAGAAGCGAGTGAGCTCCCATGGTGCGAAGCATGCGCAGCCGAAACAACCATGAAGAAGTGGCGACGAGGAAAAGCAACAAAGCGAAAAGCAAACCCTAAACGGCCTACTTATTAACATAATTTAAATATTAATAATTAATAAGATTAATTATATAATTAATAGTATAATAAAGTAATTTAATTAAATAATTAATAGTATTTGTCATTAAATTAATTTAATTAATATTTGTAATTTTTATTATTATAGTTATTAGTACTATAATTATCATTAAATTAGTTGAATACTTAAGTAATTAATTATGTCATTAATTAGTAATATAATAAATAATTTGATAATTATTATCTAAATAATCAATTTGATAATTAATTATAATTAACCTAATTTCTAATTATATTATTTATCATTATAATTAATTAAAGATAATTAAAATTAAAATTAAAATTAATAAATAACTCATAATTAACACGTAAATTAAATTCAAATCTCATTAAATATCTAACTTCACATTAAATTTATAACTAACTTATTGATGTAACTAAGCGCTATCTGTTTACATTTAAATCACTAACAATCATAAATCTTGAAATCTATTACCAAACAATTTTTCAAGATTTAACAAAATTTAACATTTGTCATACCAAATAATTTTTAGGATTTAACACCCTCAAAATTTATTAAATCCGAATTTATATGATTTACTAAGGGTTCGTTTGGGCTCTTATTATTTTTCAAAGCAGCTTTCTAGTAAAAAAACTTAATTTTTGTACTAAAAAGCTCTTTTAAGAAGCAGCAAGAAAGGCGTCTCAAACGAAGCCCAAATCTCACCAAAGTTAAATCCAATCTGATACCAAACAGCCCATCAAACGCCAAAAAATAACTACTCAATTCGACGAATTTAAGGGATTTAGCAAAAGAAGTGCAAGAAAGGGTTGAAGGGTCGTTAACTTTACGGTGAGCTCCCGTCATGACTTCCAATCCGACAATAACGAGGTCGTCCAAGGTGCTAAGTAGCTTCCTTTAGCGATTTTTCAAAACTCCACGCCGAAGCAGCACTGAAGACATGAGGCGACGAAAACCAAACCACAAACCAATTAGAGGAGAAATTATAGAAATAGACAGGCAATGGCAGCGAAGAGAGAAGAGGGTTTTGGGGATTTTGTTGGGCGTCGTTCTAGGAGAGAAAGCCAAGGGTTTCGGGGATAGTAGATTTAAAGGGGTTATTTGAGCCTAGTCTTCATTTGGGATGACTTTTTTATTGTTTCTTAAAACAGAGTTTTAATATTTGTACTAAAATTCTATTTTAAGAAGCAGTAAAAAAGCTGTCCCAAACAAAATTTAGTCTGTTTTGGGGTCTTGGCTAGTAATGATAAACTTTGTGTGTGAATTTACCTATTTAAATATTTTAAAAAAAGGTTATTTGATGTCAATTAAGATTTAATAAAACATAAATTTAAAATTTTTTTTTTTTGAACAGTTAGGCAAATTAAGGCAGACTCATACACATATCGCATACACAAGACTCGAACCCAAGACCTCTTAGTTGATCGTCTTAGCTCTCAACCAACATACCAAAATGAGCTATGTATAAATTTAGATTTAGATATTATACGAGTTAGATTTTAAAAATGATTTAGTATGATATATATTAAATTTAGAAAAATTATTTAAGGATTTAAGAATTTATATGATTTTATTTTATTTATATCAATCTTAATTATAATAATTAAATAATACATCTCCAAATTAAATATCTCAAATATTAGTTAATTAATAATTAATTTATTAAGTTTTATCAAATATTAACTTATAATTGGACAAATTAAATCGAAAATAAAAATAACAGCAATTAAGATAATAAATCACTGATTAATTAATTAATTAATAGTAATTATTAAGATTAATATAATTGCTTTAAGTATTCCTTTACACCAAGAGATGGAGGAATGGAATGAGCCTTAAAAATTCCTTGCCTCTTCCTCCCTTGCGCATGGTGTCGCTTGCTCGAACCCTAGCCTAGTCTTGTCGGCTCCTCGCACCCCCGATGCCTCTTCCATAATTATAATATGCAGGACCTGAAAGAATTTCTCAGAACAGTCTCATCCAGATCGCGTCCTGCAGAAATTTTCCGGTAAAGAAGATCAATGATATAAGTTGAATTAGAATGAAAGCAATTTCAGTTCTGAGGCATGCCTATGAAGACAATCTTGTTCATCTTTTGCTCTGTCTCATGCCACTGCCGAGCAGGAACAACCTCGTATATTTCTCTCACTGCCTAGGAAGGAGTAAGAGGCACGATTCTCAAATTAGAAAATTAACAGATAAGCATTCCAATAACAACATGGTTTTCATCTGTTGAGGAATGGAGATTACATGCATAAAAGAAGAATAAGCATTCTCCTAATTCCATTTTTATGACATGGTTATATTATCTTCAAACTCAAAATCACGAGAAATTATTCTGTCCGGAATCCGAACGTAGAGCATAGTCTGGATTGCTGTGTATTTACTGCGTATTTGTTGCGTATTTTTGGAAACACAACAAATAAGCAGTAAAAAAATAGCAAATCAATAATACTCACTAAATACACACTAAATACTCACTAAAAACGCAAAAAATACTAACAAAAAACGCATAAAATACTCAATAAAAACGGACTATGTATTTTTTGCATTTTTTCTATGTTTTTAGTGAGTATTATTGATTTGCTACTTATTTACTGTTTATTTATTGTGTATCCAAAAATACGCAGCAAATAAGTAGCAAATACGCAGCAATCTGGACTATGCTCTACGTTCGGATTCCAGACAGAATAATTTCTCCAAAATCACATCATTTATTATGCTCATCACCAATATGAAAATTATCGAAGATTGGAATTTGTAAAAATTTTAAAATAATTTAATCTTTCAGCGAACGAGTGAAATACGTAATGACCATCAGATTACATATTAAAATCCTATTAACATATTAAATTTTGTCCAGATATTTTTCATCAAATACATTCTTAATATAATCACTCATGTATTGCTGGACTTCACAGTTGAAATAACTTTTATGCGAGAAATTGGAGATAAAATGATCTTAAAAATTCTTGAAATCATAAATGAGAATGTTTAATCATGCCAATAATATTCACATTAAAACCAGCGAGAAAACCCGAGTAAAAGTCCTAAGATTTGTAAATTCGATCATGTGCGAAGTAATGTGCAATTCATGTTAAATGGCAAGATTTCACAAAAAAAGACCTAAAATATGCACCACACAAAGTCTACTGGACCACTTTGAGCATTCATAAGACCACGGAACAAAAAATCTAAAAGATTTCCAACATGGGTAAGCAAGAAAGACAAAGCCTTATAAAGGTTTAGAATGCATTAGGACTAAAGCTTTACAAATTGAAAATCACGGGGTCCACTAGTATCAACTACATGATTTGACCTTATTTCATGGAACTACTATTAGTGTTATGGATTCTTCTCTTTTTGAATTTCCTTATTGTGAATCCACATAATGTCATCTCACTAGATATATCTACTCCGTTTGTTTTTTAAGTTATTATAGATGATGATATTATGTCCATTTTTGATAATGGATATTTTAGAAAACTTACACATTTGCATGACAAACCCACTTATGATGACTCATAGATTACTTTGTAGGAAGCATAATTAGTATGCCTAGACTAGCTAAACATCAATTGCTTAATTCATTGAGACCAAGTTTTTTTTCTAGCCGGGTAGATTTATCTGAAATCTAATAGCAAACACTCGTTGTCAAATTTTTTTTAAAACACTCCTATAATGTTGATCCTTCCAAGAAAGGGTCGTATTCACCAATATTTTAATTTCCTATTTAGATTTGGTTAAATATCACAAAGGTCCCAATTCAATCAATATCATGAAAAGTTCTCAAGTGTTTTGGGTTTCTTTCTATAATTTAACTTTCTAATTGTTGGTTCACACCACCCAACCTACTTTGTCCATGTGCTATGGTGGTTTCTAATAGACTATCGTGCAAGTTTCCTTATATGGATTAAGTCACGTACTGCAATCCCAAAAGAACTTTGGCAAGGAAATTGCTAACTAGTATAATATTGGAGCCACAGAAGAAAGACACTAATTGCTACAGTCCCTAAGCTACAGAACTGCCAGTTACACTCAAAGCTGCAAAAGGAATCTCTACTTGTTACAATCGCAGAAGCATGGCCATGCAGGTTTCAACGTACAAAGAGCTTGTCATCTCCTTTAGGTTACCTTTTAAGAATATTATAAATCGGAAATATAAGGAAAACAAAATTTTGATTCGTACCATTTGATGCTAGGAGAATTAGAGCTTGGGATTTTTTACAAGGACTAAGTGGATTCAAAGGAAATTTTATTTTGGGCCCTCATGGGCTATACATATGATCCATGAGGCATGCAAAACTTATTGATCATTTAGTGAAATAAAATTTCTGTTAAATTCGATTCTTGTTTGTATGATGTTGGATGTGAATTCTTTGAGTAGTTCCAACCTCTTGATGACTAGTTCCAAGGGTGAGTCTCCTTGCACCAGCATGAAGATGACTAGTTCCAAGAGAGAGTCTCCTTGCACCAGCATGAAGCTTGAATATTTCATTAGGTAATTTATATCCTTGTTCTTGCTACTAATTTGCTTAGGGGCCTATGTGTGTGCGTAGTTGCAGTTTGACCGAGTATTCTAACTGACGCGTGTAAATCACTAAATCTTGATCATTGCAGAAATTTAATATTTTCTTCATTATTTTTCTTTTAAGAATTCATATTTTGTTGACTATTACATTATTATTTGGAATGAAAGATGTTTGTTTATTGTTATTTCATCAAACAAGTATTCTTTGCTAGCCTTAAGAGTTGGTAACCTGCAGATTTTGTTATTTGTGTGCTTTCATTGTGGATCTCATCTTAAGTTGTATTAATAAATCCTACACCTTTAAGTGTCCTACATCAGCTTCCAACTTGCAAGAAGGCACTCCAATAGTTAGTTCAATTCGTAAACTTACAACAACTAGAACGACTTTCAATGCATTGGACACAATTGCCTAAATGGTTGGCTGTGGGGTTGACATAGGAGCTTGACATAGGTGCGATGATGATGATGCATAAACTCCTTCCATGTTTGTTTGTTTTGTTTCCTTATAATTCTTATCCTTTGTTTATCCTCGCTATTGTCCCTATTGAACTAAGAAGCAAAATATTTGAGAGCAAAAATAGGAGCCAAAAGACTTAGAGTGAAAGGACAACTTTAAGTAATATTCCCTTTTGATCAACCTTGTTTTACTTCGGAGTGCTGCTCAACTTCCTATCCCACCCTCCTTGATCTGCTACACACATCACCCATAAACCACAGGATAATTTTTTTTTCTTATTTAATTTTGAAATTGTTTCGTTAAATTCCATATTTTAAATTTTAAATGTTCAAAAAACTGAGAGTATTTAACTAAGAAACATGTCTTTCTCATGGCGCCTTTCCTTTTTTCTTTCTCTCTCCTCTCATGCCAGTCGAAATGTAATATCATAGATCTTCGCATAATTAACACGTTCACAGCGGACAATTTTTGTATTTATATGTTTTCCCCTAACATGATAGAACCGGTACTTGCTATAAATCCTTCAACAAAGTACGAAAAAGCAAAACAATCTTCTCCTCAAATATAATAATACGGCAGAAAGAAGTATTAACAAAGGGCAATTGAATCTAGTATAACTATCATTCAATTAATTTGACAACAGTAAGAGTGCAAAACCTGTAAAGTATGAAGTTGATTAGAATCATGGACATTTAGAACTCCTTTACATCGATACATATCCATATGAAATTTCTTTTCCCAAAGAAGATCCTCCAGCCATAGCCGCACCTGTTCAAAACAAAAGGTAAATTATTCTAAGTGGGATAGGAATTCACATGACAAAAAAAATCGCATTGGAAACTTCCGAAATTAAATCCGGGGTCATTCGAACACCGATTTCAACAAACTTACAGTCGAACTGAACGTCTCGAAAAGACGAACCCAACAACACCAAATTTGATCAAGTCCGAGCCCAAATGGGTCCAAATCAAGAGCCCGAAGCACATTTAGAAGGTTCAAAGCATAAATTGGATGACCAAATGACATCCAAATGTGATATGCTTATAGTTGAATCGAGCAGCTCGACTAGACGAATCCAACGAGCTCAAGATCACCGAATTCTAACATCATTAAGACACTTAAATACTCAATAAACGGTCCATAATCAAAGGAATTGATATCGGCCATCTATTCGAAACAGTCTCAACATGCCTTTGATCTTCTCTCTATTTACTGGTCATGTCACTCTCAGAAAACTAGAAATAGACCTCTCATTCTTCACTAAGGGGAGAGGAAGCAAGAGAAAGAAGAGAAGAGAGGAAGAGAAATCTAGGAGCTCTTTTGCCACCAGACTCCTCCTCGACCACCGCCGGCCACCGGCCGTCACCAGACTTCCGCCCGGCCACCGACCGTCGCTAGACTTCTGCCAAATAGCCGTCGGACTTCCGCTCTACCACTGTCAGACTTCTGTCAAACCGTCATCATTCACACGAAGTTCAACCCATTTTCTGGACTCTTGTAATATGACTGTCCTCAAGTCTAGGGACAATCTTTGTAATTCATTCAAATACTAGTAGAATCATTTCAATTGGCATGACCCCATGGGTTTTTCCCTTTTTTCAGGGTTTTGTGCTGGATACTCGTGCAATGCTAAGACGTGAAATTCTTTTACTTTACCGCCACGAATTTTCTAGCCAGCAATAATTTTTTTTATTAAAAGAAATGTTTAATAAAATTTTTACAAAAAATATAATTATTTAAAAATTATATTTAATAAATATTTAATTAAAAAATGATTAAAATATCCTTATATTTAACTCCAACATTGGTGTTAGGACCAAAAATGTCCTATTTTAAAGAGTTGAGGACCTATATTGGTCCCTCAAAAGAGTTGGAGACCATTTTGGTCCCCCACAAAAAGTTGAGGGACCATTTTGACCCTTTTCTAAAAAAATATCATAATCAATAGACAATTATTAAGGTAAACAGCAAGACTTGAAGTTTCTCCACAAGAAGTCTCACCAAAGTGATTCTTAGTTAAATTACTTGAATCCATATATTTCATCCAAACAACTCCAAAGTATTCATTTTACACTGCATTCTTTTTACACTGTATTTCCCTTTTACACTGCATTCCTTTTTCAGACAACCAAACAGTCCCTCAAACAAAGAAAAAGATGCAGCTAACAGCTAAAAGATCAGAGATTTTTGTGCTGATATTTGACAGAGTCAATTCTCAGAAATCCCTCCAAACTTTGAATTTAATGATCAGATTAATTACTTGAACCCAGATATTTCTTACAAGTATTCATTCTCACCGCCAACTTAAGAAATCAAAGTAAACTACAGCAAAAATCATCCTCTAGTGTCACTCAAAATAATGAAAACAAATTACAAGAATTTTGTCGTCTCCTGGTCCCTTGTATAAATAATAGTTTCATCATACCAGTCTGCATTTGCATTCATCGTACTAGCTATTTTGGTTGTGCTGTATATGAAAACATCCATTAGTCCCTAAGCAGGTCATCAAATTCGACATTCGCTTTCAGGATTGGTTAATCAGAATATGTACTCCTGAGGTAATTATGATTGTTGTTGAACCTGGATGGTATTTTACTACGCTATTTTCTTTCTTGGAAAACTGATTGTTTTTCATATGGGCATACAACAACAACAACATCAAGCCTTTGTCCTACTATGTGGGGTCGGCTACATAAATCCTTTTTCTCCATTGTCCTATTAAAAGTCAATATGGGCATATAACAAGAAAAAAAAATTATCATATGCTGATTTTGATAAATTGGTGCAACATTATCATCAATTAGAATAAAAGAGAAAAGATTCATATAGTCAACCCCCACATAGTGGGATAAAGGCTAAATGTTGATGTTGTTGTTATTATAGAATTATAGAATAAAAGAAAAAAAATTTAACTGCAGATTTGACAGTCCTCTAATGCCAAAGAATGGGGGGAAAATGAAGCTCTATCACTCTGATGGCACTTAAAAATTTATAGTTGAAGCGTCGAAGATAGCATAAAATCAAATATCTAGGCAACAGAGGTCCAGAGGTGGAAAAGAGAGTTTGTCTCAGGTTCCCAGCTAGAATAGAAGTTTAGTAGCCCTGCGCTGCTCATTGTCCAAGTCCAAAACTTACAGCTGCTGCTATTATGCCACCACCCTCCACAGTCAATCAGAATTCAATGGAAGTTATAGTTATATACGGAGTGACCACACCCAGAAATGTGCAATGCAGCATTAAAGGAGGTGAATGAGATGAAACGAAGGCAAATGGTTCGGATAAGGGGTTGAGGGGGGTTGCTTATATTGATGAAATTGGCTTGCAGTGTTGAAGGGTAAAACATCCTCATCCTTGGCAGAATCATGCTAAGCATACACGCATCAGCAAAGATAACTCACAATGACATACATATTTCGAACTAGCAAGCATCTCACAAAAGAAATTCACATCAAACTAGAAGTATGAGGCAGGACACTTAAAGCCTAATTTTCTAATATAATTAGAATGATGCACTGAATATAGATCACGTAAAAAATAATAATTATTCATAACTCAAAAGACCTTAGGTCACACAGAAATTCTATTCCTTTAGGTGCATACTTGAAAATACATTAAAGCTAAAACCAAATGATGATGCAACGATTGATTAAAATGAAGAAATTAATGAGATATTCAAATCATGATAAATCAAAAAGCAAATACAAATTTTAAGCCGCAATAAAATTTTCAGTTCTAACAAATTTGACCAAAAAAGGGACTCCTGAAATACAAAAAATAAAGTAATTAAGCAAAAAAATAGTCAGTAGCCATCCTATCAACATTATTGCATAAGCAAATAATGAGGGGTTAAAATGGTTAGAAAGATTATAAGAATTCATTAGAGAGGAACTCTAACGATCTATCATTTAAATTAGGGTGCCTCATTGTAGATTTCTTATAATATATATGCAAACATCTTGCAACTTACTCTGAGTTTGCGAACACTGAAATGGCCATAAGACCCATGCTCGTATGCCTACAATCTCCACCCCGTAAGGTTAGCTGATGAGGACATCATTACATGGAAAGTTTATCGTAGACGTGGTCGTCGATCTACGGCCACGATCGAGTCATTGTATCTTTGAGTCTTATCGTGTCGTTGTTTTCTTTCATTTATTTATGTTATTTCTTTTCCTGTTTTACCCCTTACTTAAGGGTGAATTGTTTGTAAGCCCAAGAGGGCATTGTTGTCTTTTTCTTTTAGTCCTTTATTTGAGGCTATTTAAAGGCCCTTTGTTGTATCGTTAAGCTTAATGAATGATTATTATGAAAAATTCCTGCATTGGTGTTCTCTTTGATTGAGAGCTTGTGAGTTGTGTGGAAGAACCTAGGAGAGGCTAACTCGTAGTACCCAACAGTGGCCTCCGGGAGCTCTTGGTGCCTTCTCTATTTCCCTATCTTCTTCCTTTACCCGCCGGCTCAAAGCCCCTCCCCTTCCCTTGCACCCGTCGGCCTCCCCCTCCCAAGCCGAACCCCATCCCCTCCACCACCTCTCGGCCAACCTCCTCCCCCCATGCAAGCCGCCGGCCACTTCCCTCCTTCCCTCCCTCTTAATTTGATTTCCTAATTTAGGATTGGTACCTATTTAGAAAGAATTGAATTTCAAATTCAATTGGAATTTGAAATTAAAAACTTTCCTAAAAGACTCAATCTATTTTAGGAAAGTTGCCTAAATAATTCCTATTTGAATTTAAACTTGAATAGGATTAAATTATATCTTTCCAAATACTCATATCTTAAATTAGGCAACCCCAAATCAAATCCCCAAATCCCCTCTCACCTCTTTATTGCCGCCGGCCCCCTCTCCCTATTCCGCCCCTCTCTCTCTCCAATCCCCCTCTTTCTCATTAATTCCTACCCCCTTTGGAATTAAATCCTAGTTTCCTTTCCCACTTCCCTCCTAATTCAAAATCTGAAAATAATTTCATATTTTGGAAACATTGCCCTCTCCTAACCCTAACCCATCTCTCCAAAAATCTGAACCAATTTCCCCCCCTCATCCCTACCTTGGCCGGCCCTTCCCACATCTCCCTTTCCACTTGATTTTCAAAGGAGATATTCAATCTCTTGGGGAGAAACATCAAGGACAGCAAAGGAACATCAACATCAACCATTCTCTCACAATCAATATGAATGGAAGTGCCTGAATGGGATTACGGATTGATGCTTGACGATCAAGGTCAAGTTGACATCTCCCAATCTCCTTTCTTCGACGTGGGATTTGATTTTGATAACACCATTGAAGAGTACATTGATCGCATTCAAGTTGTCTTTGTGGACGCAATCGACGAACAACGGTCCAACGGACATTGCATCATCACCGGACGACCGACCTCCGCCACCACACCTACTTCCTCTCCGCATTCCGTTGAAGGTTACATCGTCCACATGCTAAATATCATCACCGACTCTATTCTCAAACACGTGGATAAAATCCGGAGGCGTGTCCTTTCCGAATCACAATAAGGGTGAACTTCTTCTCTCTCTTCAATTATCTTTCTCTTTTCGCTAACCTTGTAGGTGATGACGAAACCGCAAAGGATTACGTCCGCTTAAAATGCTAAAGCTTAGTAAACGTAGGGTTTGAGTGCATCTTTCTTTGCTTCCGATCTCGTTGTTAACTTAGGGATGTTGATTGAACGACTATTAGTTTTTGCATATTTTGATTTTCTGAGTTATTTGTTTGTTCAAGTACTTAGCAAGAGATTTGGCCTAGACGTAGGCACCCCTTTCTTGTTTTATTTTGTTGTTTCAAATTACTAATAATTTTAATCAATAGTCGCTTGTTTCAAGAAGTCGTGCTAATCCTTATTGTTTTCATTTCAAAGCATCTTAGTCATGCATCATTAGCACACCAATGTTTCACTGCTTCATGCAATGTCAACAGCCCATTATCATAGGTGGGATAGTTATGCGCTTCTCGAAACATCTCAAAGTGATAAGCAACAGGTTCCGCATCATGCATTAGTATCGCACCCATTGTATATCCACTAGCATTCCCCTCCAACTCAAAAAATCATTGCAAATTTAGCAAGGTTAGCATAGGGGTCTCACTTACCTTCTTTAATAAAAGAAATGTATCATCATGCTTTTGGCTCCATTAGGATTTGGCATTGGCTTGGCAAAGCATCTAAAGGAAAGGCAAGTCCTGAAAAATGGAAGGTGAACTTACAAACATAATGGCAGGCACCCATGAAACTCTTTAAATCAATCACCGTTCACAGCCAAAGCCACTCATTGATTGCCTTCACCATAAGAGTAATTTTGATTTTTCTATTGCCAACCTCACATCCTAGATAGAGGAGGGACTTCTTGGGAAATTCGTTTTTTTTTAAAGTGATGCTGATATAGTAGATGGCACACATTCCTCAAATGCTATATCCTACGGTATTCTTCATACAATATGCTGAACACTACGATATAATCTAGATGAACAATAACGAAATCGTACAAGAATGATTGCAAAACATTGTTCATTAGCCTCATGAAAGTATTTTGAGTGGTGTAGATTCTGAATGACACGATCAACCACTACTATAACCACTATCTTATTTTGAAAGCAATATTTCATGCATCCTTTTCATTGATGTGCACATGATGATAGCCAGATTAAAAGTCTGGTGAATATAGTTGCATGCTTCGATAAATCTAGTGAGTTGTCAATACGTGATAACAAATAATAATTCTTATTATCATTTTGTTGAGAGTGCGGTAGTCAATAGATGGTCTTTTGATGGACCGGTTGAGGGTCCAGCCAATCAACCCGGCCGCAGCAAGGGGGGCCATTCTAGCTGGGAGGCGAAAGAGCCCTGTGGACCCCACTAATGTGCGCAACAAGCAAGGAGAGAGGGGGGCTCAAAGGGGACTAATCCTCCCTTTAATTACTGACCATAGAACACCAAAATTGGGGAAAAATTAGGAAGGTTTTGATGAGGACATCCAACCTTGGAGAGTCTACCAGAGACGGGGCCGACGATCTACGGCCACGATCACACCGATTTATTTTTGAGTTATTATATGTATTTGATTTATTTCTGCATTTTTTTCGTTTCTACCCTCACTTGAGGGAATAGTTATTTGTGACCCTTGAGGGCATTTATATCTCTCTTCCTCTTTGAAGAGGCTAATGAAGATTATTATGAAAATTTCAGCCCTAGTTTCTTGTGTGCTTGAGAGATAGTTTTGGTGAGAACCCTAGGCGAGGGAATCAGATCACCAACCAGCCGTAGGAAGCATTCGGGCTCGTGGTTACCTTTCTTCCTTCCCTTCTTCCCCTCCTTCTCCTTCCACCGCCGGTCAAGACCCCTCCAAAGGCCGCTGGACAAGACCTCCTCTTCCCCTTCTTCCTCTCCCTCCCCCACAACCCGCCGGCCATATTCCCCTCCTCCCTCTCTCGGCCAAACTCCACCACCTCCACAACCCGGCCAGCCACCCCATCTCCCTCTACCAAGCAGCCGGCCATAAGGCCCATTCCCTCCCTCTTCCAAACCGCCGGCACAACCCTACCCTAACCCTAGCCGCCGGCCCCATCCCCCTCCCATTGCCTCCAAAATTCAAATTCCCTTTTAAATACTTTCCATTTATCAAAATCCATAAATAGGAAAGTTAGTGATTTCAAATTCCCATCAATTTTGAGTTTGAAATTATTTCCTAATATAAGAATATCTATTTTAGGAAATTTACTTAAATCAAATCTATTTGAATTTCAAATATGATTTGATTTAAAACAATCTTTCCTCATTTAATATTCTAAATAGGGCAAGCTTTCAAACCCCACCTAAAAGCCCCCACTTGCCCCCTATGCCGCCAGCCCCCTCCTTCCCTCTCTCTTTCCTATTCAATTAATACCCTTTAAATCATCCAATCAACCCATTAAATCCTCTCCAAAACCAGCCGCCCCTCTCCCTCCTTCATTTTATTATTCGATTTAGTGCTCTCTTCCCTAAAACAACTCCTACTTGAAGATTTTAGTTCTTCAAGCTGCTGTCCAGGTTTCTGAGCATTGCTAGGCTTGCTGTCCAAAAAATTTCAGCAAGGATTTTGCTGCCCACCCCTCCAGAAAGAAGCCGTTTACTGTCCAGAAGTGCTAGTACCTTAAAATATGATGTTCCCACATGTATGGCGGATCCAGAACGTGACCACGGGTTCGTTTACAACGATCAAGGTCAAGTGGATATCCTCAACTCACCGTTCTTTGACATCAATCCGGAGGTTGATCAAACCGTAGAGGAATACGTAGAGAGTATTGTCTTCACCCTCGCCGCCGCCATCGACGAACAGATCTCTTCCGTCCAATGGCAGATTGTTTCTAAATTTTGACGACTGTGAACTCTTCCTCCAAATCTTATATCTTCCTAGTTGCTCTCAATTGTGGCTTTAATTGATTCATAAAAATTGTGTTAACTTCCTCCACTAAGCCTAGTAATTTATGGAGTGAGTGAGTGGATCCGTAGTGACTAATCACATTGTTAATTTAGGGATTTCTCGTTGAAAATCCTTCATGTATGCTATATGCTTGAATAATTGATTATTTTGTGATTTTAACTTCTAGTTGTGTGACTTGGCCTAAGCTAATTTCACCCATCTCTCGTTTTCTTTCATCGTTTAAAATCACTACAGTTTAATAATTAATATTGCTCTCAAATAACAGTGTGCAATTTCTTATTTAACATTGCCTAAGCATTTAAGTCCTACATCAGGTTTAATTAGGGAAATATGGTTGATTTGATTGGGAAGAAATTAGGAAGATTTATTTAGGGAAAGAGGACCGATTTGATTGGGAGGAAATTAGGAAGATATATTTAGGGAAAGAGAGCTGATTTGAATTCAGATTTAGGAAGAAATTAGGAAAGTTTATTTAGGGAAAGAGGGCTTATGAGCATTCTGTGAATTATATTTTGCTGTAGTTTTATTTGGAGTTGTTCTTAGTGGCGCCTAGGATTTGTGGAGAGTCGATCTACCTCTCAAATAGTAGATCAACTTTTATCTTGGATTGTTGTGCCAATATAAAAATATTTCTCGTTGATTTATGCTGCGTTTTCTCTTTATTATTGTTACTTTTCCTGTGTGAAAATCAGATTCCTATCAAATTGGTATTAGATCATCTTTTTTGGGGCCTATGGCGGCTAAGAAGATCGATGCGTTGGAGGAGAGGCTTGATGGGAATGTTGAAAATCTGAAATCTCAATTCGAAGAGCGAATTTCAGCAGTTAAGGGCAGATTTTCGAATCGGGAAGAAATGATGAAAATGATATTAGAGTTTCAAGTCAAGACGACATCATCGGAGGCAAGGGCATCATTGACCGGACAAGAAAGTAGGGGAAACCCTAATATAGAGACAATGAGGGAGGATCAAGAGGTGAGAATTTTAGAGGAAGAAAAGGACATGCCACCTTTGGAGCCACTTTCATGGAGGGGAAAGGGTGAATGAGTAAAATTTAGGTGGAGCTGCAGAGTTTGAAAGGAGAAGAAGATGGGGAGAAGATAGAAGCACCAGACATGATTCAACTAATTTTACAGCATTATCTAGAGGTGTTCCAACCAGTTCAATGGCTGCCTCCTCCGCGGGAACACAAGCATGCTATCATCTTAAAGGAAGGAGCCTCACTAATCAGTATTCGTCCGTACTATTATCCTCAAATCCAAAAGGATGAGATCGAGAAATTGATCATGAAGATGTTGGAGGCATGGATCATTCAACCAAGTGTCAGTCCATTTTTCAATCTAGTGCTTCAGCAGCTGTTTCCTTCATTCCACCATGAGGACAAGTGATGCAAGACATATATGAGATTACGACTTAGATAAGGATTTTGCACACTTACTGGTTAAGAGCAAGTTAATTAAATCTTTATGGTGACGTAACCAAGGAAATAAAACATAAAGAGTGGTAAACACAAGCTTAGGCCAAGTTACTTGTGAAAAGTAAAAACCACAAAACAATCAATTACTCTTAACATTGCATACGAGATGGGTTTCAACAAGAAATCCCTAATCTAACAATAAGAGCAGTGCTATGTAAGATCCCTCACACAATTCTACTAAACACTAAGCTTTAGCGGAGCGTTGCATGATTTACATGAATCAATCAAAACCCACAAGGGTCGACGATGAAGGAATGCGAGAAGGAAAGAGTTCACCTTTGTCGAGATTAGACTTGAAATAAAGCTGTAAGAAAGAAATTCTGGAGTCTGGACAGCTGTTTGAGGGATGTTCTGTGTGGAGACAGCACTTAGGAACCTTTCCGCAAGCTTGGACAGCAGTTGGTGGCTGCAGGAAATTTTGGACAGCACACTTTCATGTCTAGAAAACCTCGGGCAGCAAATGGAGACTTCTCCAAGTAGTTGGATAGCTGGAGTCTCAGGACAGCACCTGAATATTAGTTGAACAGCATGTGGGAGCCAATTTGGACAACAATTTCGCTGAGTTAGGAAACTCCGGGCAGCTACCTTTTGGTCCAGAAATCTGGACGGCGATTTGGGGCTAGCAAGGGGAGAGGAGGGAAGCTAATGGGTGGAGAAATTTGTGTTTTGGTTTAGGGAAAACCAGGGGGCGGCGGCTAGGTAGATGGGAGGGGAAATTAGGAGGGAAAGGCTTGAATTATTTCCTAAAGAAGGGGAGGAATTAATGTGGTGACATTAGTGGAGAATTTGAATTTAGAGAGGGGAGAGGAAGGGGCCGGTTATATGAGGGATTTAATTGGGATTTGATTGGGAGCTTAAGTAGAAAGAATTAATTAAGGGAGAGAGAAGAGGGGGCTGGCCAAAGGGGAGGGGGAGAGAGGGTGTCTAGGTTCGTTGAATGGGGTAATTGGAATTAACTCCAATTATGTTCATATTGGGAGGGAATTGAGGGGTTTTCCTAAAGGGGTTTATTAACTTAGGAAAGCTTTTGAATTTCAAATATTATTTGAATTCAAATTTTAGACTTTCCAAATGAAAAACAGGTTATTTTAGGAAAGTAATTAATGGGAATTGAATTTTGAAATTCAAATTCTTGGAGCCAATTGGAAGGGAGGCCAGCAGCTAGGGAAACTTAGGGGAAACTGGCAGCTAGGGGAGCTTATGGGAGGCTGGCGGGTTTTGGGTGGTGGGAAGAGGGTGGGGCAGCGGTATGGGGTTGGAGGGGTCGGCTTAGGAAGAGTGGGGGAAAAAGGTGAGGTGGTGGCTGAAGGAGGAGAAGGGGAGAAAGAGGAGAAGACAACCACGAGCTCGGACTCCTTCGGCGGCTGGTGGGTATTGCGTAACCCTCTCCTAGGCATTTCACCAAAGAACTCTCAAGATCCACAAGAGAACAAGAAAAAATCGAGATTTCATATCATTCATCATTAGTCCTCTCCAAAGAAGAGGAGGGACTTAAATAGTCCAATACATGAAGGAAAAGACAAAAGACCACATTGCCCCTAGGGCTTACAAATAACTAACCCCTCAAGTAAGGGCATAAATGAAAAAGTACATAAATAAAATAAAACACATAAAATAACTCAAAAATAAACTGGCGCGATCGTGGCCGTAGATCGTCGGCCCTGCCTCTGGTAGACTTTCCAAGGCCTGATGTCCTCATCAACAAGGTAGCTCTTTGAGAGGGGAGTATTGATGGACCGACTGAGCCGGTCCAGCCAATCAACCCGGCCTCAATAAGGGGGGCAAGTCTAGCTGGCGAGCAGAAGAACCCTATGGGCCCCACTAGTGTGGGCGGCGGGCAAGGACAGAAGGGGGCTCAAAGGGGATTTATTCTCCATTTAATTACTTACCATAGAAAATGAAAATTGGGAGAGAATTAAGAAAGTTTATTTAGGGAAAGAGGGATGATTTGATTGTAAGGGAATTATAAAGGTTTATTTAGGGAAAAATGGCTGATTTGAATTCAAATTTGGGAGGAAATTAGAAAGGTTTATTTAAGAAAAATGGCTGATTTGAATTCAAATTTGGGAGGTAATTAGAAAGGTTTATTTAGGGCTAATTAGGTTGTTTTATGGGCATTATGTGAATTGTGTTTTACTATAGTTTTCTTTGGAGTTATTCCTAGCAACGCCTAGTGTTTGTGAAGAGTCGATCTACCTCTTGAATAGTAGATCAACTTGTATATTAGTTTGTTGTGACGATATAAAAATCTTTCTCACTGATTTCTACTACGCTTTCTCTTCGTCATTGTTGTTTTTGCAGTGTGGAAATCAGATTCCTATCAACTTCATGTTTTATCCTTCTTTGGGATCATCATGATCGACAATCCACAAGGTGAAATGCTAAATTGAATAGCTTCATTCTCAAACAACAATTTTTTTTTTAATTCATTCTTAATGAGCAAGTTTCGATACATATAATGACTTGGTGACACAATGTTTGAAATAGTGAATTATATTTTGTTGTAGTTTTCTATGGAGTTGTTCCTAGCGGCGCCTAGGGTTCGTGGAGAGTCGATCTACCTCTCAAGTAGTAGATCAACTTGTATCTTGGTGTGTTGTGCCGATATAAAAATCTTTATTGTTGATTTCTGCTACGTTTTCTCTCCATTATTGTTATGTTTGCTATGTGGAAATCAGATTCCCATCATCTTCATGTATTATCCTTCTTTGGGGTCATCATGATTAACAATCCACAAGGCGAAATGCTAAATTGAATAACTTCATTCTCAAGCAACAATGTAAATTTTTTTTATCACTTGATTCTTAATGATCAAGTTTCAATACATCTAAATACTTGGTGACAACAATGTTTGAAATAATGAACTTGAGCCTAGCAATTTCCTTAACCAAGAGTGTTTTCCTACGAGCGATAGGAATAATTAACTATGGGGCTTGCGCCCATAAAAAATCTCAACATAAAAAATCTTAAAAAATCCTAATCTAGTATTAGCAAAAATTTGATTAAAACAAACTTAATTTACCACAAGAAAAGAGTATTCCTGTCAAGGAAATTTTGACAAGGAAAATACTTTTCCTAAGCAATCACAAAGATCATTAAATATACAACAACAACATCATCATCATCAAGCCTTTATCCCATTATGTGGGGTTGGCTACAAATTTTTCTCCTCTCCATTATATCATGTTAATAGTCAAATTCTCAATTAAATCTAATAAAAAAAGATCATTTCTAATATTTTCTAACCAAGTCCTTTTAGCTCTACCTCTACCTTTCTTAATATTAGCCAAATCTAATAATCTACTCTCCTAATTGGGTCATCGGAAGGCCTTCATTTGATGTAACCAAACCATCTAAGACGACTCTCTAATCTTATCTGCCACTGGAGCTATTCCAACCTTTTCATGCATATGCTCATTTCGTATCCTGTCTCTAAGAGTAAAGTCACTCATCCACTTGAGCACCCTCATCTCTGCAACACTTAACTTAATATTATGCTCTTCTTTTAATGGCCAATATTATGCGTCATAAAGCATTAAAGGTCTCACCACCATCTTACAGAATTTTCCCTTAAGTTTGAGAGGACTTTTCTATCACACAACAAGCCTGATGCATTCCTCCACTTCAACCATTCAACTTGAATTCTACTAATAATATTCTCATCTATTTCACCATCAATATGAACAATTAACTCAAGATATCTAAAACATGTACTCTTATTAATGACCTAATTGACCAAAGTCACAATCCCCCCCACTAGATCTATTACTACTAAGATTACACTCCATATATTCAATTTTAGATCTACTCAAATGAAAACCTTTAGACTCTAAGGTTGGCCTCCATAATTCAAGTTTACCATCAACTCCCTTTCTAGTATTATCGAAAAGAAGAATATCATCAACAAAAAACATACACCAGGGTACAACCTCTTACAAATGTCTAGTAAGAACATCCATGACTAAAGAAAAAAAGATATGGGTTTAAGTCTGATCCTTGATGTAATCCAACTGAAATACAAAAATACTTGGTCATGTTTGAACACAAGTAATAGCTCCTACATACATATCCTTAATGACTTGAATATAAGCATTATTAACACTTTTCTTTTCTAGAACTTTCCATAGGACTTATATTGGAACTTTATCATATGATTTCTCTAAATCAATAAATATCATATATAGATCATCCTTATTCTCTATATACTTCTCCATGTAACCTCTCAATAAATGTACAGCTTTCATAGTAGACCTACCCTTCATGAATCCAAATTGATTTTGAGAAATATTAGTATCATGTCGTAATCTATGCTCCTTAACTCTTTCTCATAGTTTTAAAGTATGACACATTAACTTAATTCCTCTATAATTCTCACAATTTTGTGAATCACCTTTATTCTTAAAAATAAGAATCAATACATACACTTATTCTCCACTCCTCTGACATATGTTTAGTCTTCGAAATAATATTAAAAGTTTAGTAAGCCAAGAATATCATTCGTCTCCTAAGCATTTCACATCTCAATTGGAATATCATCAGGTCCAACAGCTTCTTCACACTTCATTTTCTTCAAAGCTTCTCTAACTTCGGTTTTACAAATACGTCGATAAAAATAAAATTTTCTATTTATGTTTAGGGTGCTAAGGTCACTAAAATCAATCATATTCACATAATCTTCATTGAAAAGCTTAGCAAAATATCTCATCCACCTTTGTTGAATATCCACTTATAATAAAAGTACTTTTTGATCTTCATTTTTAATGCACTATACTTGAACTAAATTCTTACTACTAATATCTCTTTATTTGGCTAACTTATACATATATCTTTCGCCCCCCTTAATATCTAATCTATCATATAAATCATTAAAAGTTTAAATCTTTGCATCACATATTGCTTTCTTAGACTCCTTACGGACCTCTTTATATATTTCTCAATTTTTAGAGTTTTTACATCTAACCAATTTTTATAACAAAACTTCTTATTTTTTATTCCAAAGATCATTAAATATTCAAAAAAAATCACTTTATTTAGAATGTAAACTCAAAATACATGAAAAATAAAACCAAATAATAACTCATTTACTGATTAATCTAAATAAATCAACAAGAAATCCAAAGCAAAAAAAAAAAAAAAATTTGGCGAGCAATCAAATCGTTACACCATAATTGAAATCTTGATTGTAGCAAATCTGATCAAAATAAAAAAGCCAATCCTTCAATCACTAAATATTTATGAAGAAAATAGATAAAGGAGATCACTAAAGTGAAGAATACCCAAGGAGATAAATTTTCTTCGAGGTTGTTTATCATAATTGCACTTGCACTTGCACTACACTGAAAAGAATCTACATCCAACACATAAAATATGTTTAAAATTTTTCATTTTTATTGCATTAAACTTAATAAATTACACGGATCATATATCAATTTACAGATTTTCCATCCCTAGGTTAATTCAAAATTTAAGTCTCAGGTGCATCTATAAGTTCGAAACAGCCATGGGATAAGATAATTCTTAAGAAAATCAAAGCATGGAAAACCAGCGAGAGCCTAACTAATAAGGTTTGTTGGCAGCTACATAAAATCCAAACAAGAAAATCAGCAACAACCAACCATAAATCCGGTTATACCCCAAACTAGTAAATAAAGCACCGCTAAAGCTATAGCCTCGCTAAAGGAATACAACAAATACTGTTATAGAAAACCGCAATAGTAGGTGCTAGTCAGAGGAACAAAATAGGCTACTAGTGTGGGCTACTGCAGCAAAGAAATTATAGATGCTAGAGCAAATAGCCTATAATGTATATTGATTATTTCCCTATCTCCTACCACTATTGACATCAAGTTGAATTGGTTCATTGTTACGATTGGAATCACTTATGGTTCATATGCATGACTTGATTAGTTTCCAAATTTACACATTTAATTTTATTCATTTAATAGTTGCACCAAATGATTTTGCAAATTTATCAAAATTTCATCCTTTTGACAATCTGCAAATTACCCTAATATTAAGTCTTGCTTTTCCATGTTGTCAAAACCTAAAGCTTTGATAACAAATTGATGCAAGATGCATAAGATTCTAAGGTTTCTAATGTACCTAGAATGATGTAGTGAATGTAAATAATGCAAAAGAAATAAGGATAGCATATCAAAGAGCACAAATTACACAAAATTGCTTTCTTTAGGTGTATACTCAAAAATAGGTGAAAGACAAAACCAAATGAAAATGCAAATGCAAATGGTTGATTAAACCGAATAAATCAATAAGAAATTTGTTAGGCCGGCTGAACCGGTCCATCCTGGACCGATTCAATGTTATAAATGGCGGGCCAAGGGGAGCGGAACCAGGAAGAGAGAGAGAGGGGGGGGACAGCTAGTGTGGTGGGGCCTACTCACTAATTAAGCTTTGTATTAGAGGAAATTTTTGAATTAGGGGTTGTTTAGGGATTATGTAATTTTTCTTTTGCTTTAATTACTTTCTTCTTGAGAGGGTTAGGGTTATCTTGAATTTTTGGAGACTGAATTTGAGATCTCTCGTGTGGTGTTTGGGCTCTAATCTTTGGCTAGAGACTTGGAGAGTTAGATCTTCATCTCGAATTGAAGATTCTAGTACCGTTTGCTATTTTTTTGTTCTTTTGCTAAATTGGAGATTTTATCTTGTTGTTTTCTCTACTAAGTTTGAAATTTCTGCATCAACTTTGCTGAATTTCAGCAAATTCCTGCTTGTGGGGGCTATTTTCTATCAAAATTCAAATCACAAAAAATCAACGAGCAATTATAATTTTTTTGTTACAATGATCCAAGTTGTAGTTGACCAAAATTCAAGACTTGCAATACCAATAGAAAAGTAATTATGAAAAAAAAAAGTCCAAGGAAAGAGATTGTCAAAGGAAAATCCATGTCTCATGCTAGCACAAAGAGAGCTCTTCCCCAAAAGTTGGCTATCACACTTGCACCAAAAGAATCCCACATCCAACAAGCACAGGTAGATTAAAGAAAAAAAAGACTGAGAATGTATAGGTCAAGAGACCATATTTACAACAGTCAATAAATAAAGTTGGCACAAAATCAACTCAGTTTAAGTTAAGGTCTTGATATCCTTATTAGTAATATGATTAAAAATGGAAATTTTGATTCAATTTTTGTGCCCGAAAACAATGAACTCAAGAGAGTTTGAGCAAACACAAGGAACAACAGCATGGATCATGTAATAGTTTAAATGTGAACTACATACATGAAACTGAAAACCAAAGATGTGGATACTATTAGGCAATGCTTGTAGGAAATAAGAATTTTCCTTGCTAAAATTTAATTTTAGCAATTTGCAAAAATAGAAAATGAGAAGAATTTGGAGGAAAAACCATAATTGAACTTTTTAATTGATGGATGAAGAAAAACAGCAAGATACAATGGATCTTCTATTGGAGAGGAAGATCTGTCTCTCCCAAATCAAATCTTTAGACGCCGCTAGAGCCCACTCAAGAACAAAAGAACTCCTATTTCAGCAAAAACCAAAGATAAAAAAACTAACCCTAGCCTCCAATATATATTTAAGCATACAATTAGTTGAGTAAACTACCCAAGCAGCCCTTCTAATTTGAATTTCCCCCCTAATTCCTTTCTAATTGCCCATTAATGCTCTTAATTTACTGCTGGACCCCACCCCCCAAAGGGGGCGACATCATTGGGGGTGGAACCCTATTCCGCCTCCTGTAAACAATTGCTGGTCCACGTTGGACTGGTCCATCAATACCCCCCCCCCCCCAAAGAGCCGCCTTGTCCTCAAAGCAGAAAGATGGAAATTGATGCTTCACTCTCTCATATGGCCTAGGTGGCGTCATAGTCAGGTAGGTTTTACCACTTTATCAGCACTTTCTTGAATCCACCCTCTCCCTATCGTACCCCTTTCAGCTCCAATGGCTCTAGCATTACCTCCAGATCCCCTGTCAATGTCCCTGGTAATTATGATCTAGCTGCATGATCCCTAATAGCTTTTCTCAATTGTGATACGTGGAACACCAGGTGTATAGCGGCAATCGTGGGTAACTTCAGTCGATAAGCCACAGCTCCAATCCTCTCTACTATCTCATAAGGGTCAAAATATCTCGGGGCCAGCTTTTCATTCCTCCTGCTTCTTCATAATTTGTTGAGCCCTCAATAAGTATCTTTTCAACTCATGCAGGAGGAGACTGGCATGCTCCTCTGCCCAAAGTGTACCAAATGAGGTGGTTCTCTTCTGTACAACACTTTAAACGGAATCATTTAAGATATTGAATGATAAGAAGTGTTGTAACAGTATTCTGCCCATGCCAGCCACTTAGCCCACAACCTAGGTGTCTCGGAAGTAGAACATCATAGGTACCTCTCCAAGCTCTTGTTCACCGCTTATGTCTGCCCGTCTATCTGGGAGTGGTAGGCAGTGCTCCTCTTCAGCACTGTTCCTTGCAACTTGAATAACTCCCTCCAAAAATAGCTGAGGAACACCTTATCCATATCGGACACTATAGACTCTAGTATTTCATGTAATATGACCACCTCTCTGATGAATGTCGCCGCTATTATCACTGCTGCGTAAGAGTGTCGTAGGAGAATAAAATGAGCTACTTGCTCAATCTGTCAACCACCATCAAAATCACTATAAACCACTCAGATCGGGGTAGCCCATCTATGAAGTCCATTATGACCTCATCCCACACCCTGTCTGGAGAGCTAAGGGTTAAAATAGACCACTAGGAGTCATGGCGATGTACTTGTTTCGCTGGCATACCTCACATCTAGCCATCATTTCTTCCACATCCTTATGCATCCCCTTCCAATACAGCTCAGCTGCTAACCTACTATATGTCTTCTGCACGCCAGAATGACCCCTTACCGCGCTCCCGTGAAACTCCTGTAGTAGCTGTGGGATATGGACGGAGGTCCGAGGCATCACAAACCTCCTCTGGTACAACAATCCCTCCCCCTCTAGAGAATAGCCAGGGTGATTATTCCCGTCTTTAAGTAGATCTGCTCTTATTTGTCCCAGTTCCTTATCTTGCACACTCTCCTCTTTAATGGCCTCCCAATCCAGCATTAATGGATTCGACATAGCTAACTCCTGGAGCTCCCCATGTATCTAGATAAGGCATCAACAGTCTTGTTCTCCAATACGGGTCTATAATGGATCTCAAAGTCAAAGCCTAACAGCTTGGACAACCACCTCTGATGCTCCTCGATCATCATCCTCTACTCCAACAGGCACTTCAAGCTTCTCTGGTCTGTCCTAATAATGAAATGTCGGCCCAGCAAGTAAGGTCGTCACTTCTGAATAGCTAGCATAATAACCATCAGCTCCCTCTCATAGACTGACTCCAGCCTAGCCCTGACTGTCAACACCTGGCTAAAGTAAGCAATGGGCCTGTGATTTTGCATGAGCACTTCCCCTAAGCCATACCCCAATGCATCGATCTCTACCACAAAAACCTGACTAAAATTTGGAAGGGCCAACATCAGTACTATGATCATGACCTTCTTCAAGCGCTCAAAGGCCTGGGTAGCTACCTCTCCTCACAGGAAGCTATCCTTCTTCAACTACTCTGTCAACGGCCAGGCAATGGTGCTGTATCCCCTTATGAATCTCCTGTAATACCTAGTCAACTCTAGGAAGCACCTCAACTCTCTCATATTCCTAGGTACAGGCCATTTCTGCATGGCCTCAATCTTGGCCTAATCCGTCGCCACTCCCTCCTGAGATACCAAGAGCCCCAAGTATTCCACACTGGCCTGTGCAAAAAAACACTTCTTCAGATTAGCCCTCAACTGATGTTCTTATAACACTTCCAAGACCACCTTCAAGTGCTCCAAATGCTCCTCCATCGACCTGTTGTACACCAGTATGTCATCAAAGAAAACCAGTACAGACCTCCGAAGATATGGTCGGAAAACTGTTCATGAGGGACTGGAAAATAGCAGGGGCGTTGATGAGACCAAATGGCATCACTAAGAACTCGTAGTGACCCTCATGTATCCTAAACACGACCTTCGAGACATCCTCCTCTCTCATCCAGATCTGATGGTACCCCGACTTCAGGCCTATCTTTGAGAATGCTACTGCTCCATACAGCTCATCCAACAACTCATCTATCACTGGAATGGGAAACTTGTTTGGCACAGTCTCCTTACTCAGGATCTGATAGTCCACGCAGAATCTCCAGCTCCCATCCTTCTTCTTGACTAGTAAGACTGAGCTAGAAAAAGGCTCACGCTTGGTTTGATGATCCCTGGCTCCAACATCTCTCGGATCAGCTTGTCAATCTCATCCTTCTAAATCTGAGGGTAGCAATATGGTCTGAGACTAATGGGTGACACTCCCTACCTCAAGGTAATGGCGTGCTCCTTCTCTCTTGGTGGTGGTAAACCTTATGATGGCTGAAAAAACTCGTTGAACACTTGAACTGATGTATGAGTGATTGTACTGAAAGAGGAATGTCCCCCCCCCCTTCCTCTAGTCTAATCCCTTCCAAGCACTGCAATTCCATCAGAATTCCTCCTCCCACCTCTTGTATGATTCGGACCATGGTTTTGAGTGACACCATGGCCTTAGACAACCCTGCATCTCCCTGAATCACCATCATTCTTCCTTCCACCACCAGCTCCATCGTCGATGCTCCCCAATTGACCATGGTATCTCCCAAGGTCTGCAGCCACTTCATCCCCACGATGATATCAGTACTCCCTAATTCCAGTGGGAGAAAATCCTCCCTCACCTGAACCCATGTATCATCAAGACAATTCCCCTACACACTCATCTACCCATCTCCACCTTCCCAGTACCCATCATCACCCCATAGCCCCCGGTGTCCACCAATTTCACCCCCAAATGGTCCACGACCTGATTGGAGAAAAAAATTGTGGGTAGCTCCGCTGTCGATCAGTACCACCACCGCTCTGAGTTTACGGAGACTTTGACCATGTCAAGATGCAACTCTTCCTCCTCCTCTACCATTGCCTCACTCTCACCTCCCTCCTCAGATTCCTAGTCATCACAGATAGTGAGAACCTGAAGAACTCAGTCCTTAAACCTGTGCCCCGACGTGTACCTGTCATCACATCTGAAGCACAATCCCTTCACTCGTTTCTCCTACACCTCCATCTCAGTGAGCTTCTTAAAGTTTCCCCCAAATCCCCCTCCTGCAGGCTTCTCCTTTATGGCCTCATGAAAGCTTCCCGGTGTCGGTCCCTTTAGAGCTAAGAGAGTGGGGGTCGTCCTTTATGAGCCGCTTAAACTGCTGCCTCGGGCCCCCCTCTCCAGGTATTTATGGTCCTCCACTAACTACGTTAGAGCCATAGCCTCTCCTAAGTCACGGGACCTCATCACTCTAACAGTCGCCCGGATCTCAAGCTTGAGCCCATTCATTGAGTTCCCCTCCAGCACAGTCTCAGAAATTCGGTCCAATCGGCTAGCCGGTACTCAAACCTATCATGGTACTCCACCAAAGAACTCTCTTGTGTTAGAGCGAAGAACTACTCAGAGAAGTCTCTTCCCCTGTTGGTTCGAAAAGCAGTCCTTGAACTCCCTCCAACTCCGAATGGGCTATCTCATGTCTCTCCACTGGTATCAGGCCAATGCCTTCCCTTCCAAACACAGGCCAGCTGCAGCTAATCTCTCCTTCTCCATCAACTCGTTGACGACGAAATATCTCTCTATCTTGTAGATCCACCCATGTGCGTCCTCGCCCTCAAAGATAGGCAACTTCAGCTTCCTTACCCTCAGATCGCCTCCATTTCCCCTGAATCCTCCATAGCCTCCCAGAAAAGGAGGTGCTCCCCAAGTGTCCCGATCTTTCCTTCTGCGCTCGTACCTAAACCCTTCCTCAAAATCCCCTCTCCTTTCAAACTCAGCACCCCTACGCTCATAATCCACCCCTCTTCTTGCAAAATTAACACCCCTTCGCTAATACCCAATACTCATCTCCTCCATAGAAATAGGCTCTATCGGAGGCATCCCATATTCTCCCTCCAGAATCTCCACCTCGTGATTTTCCACTCCCCTAAACGGATTAGGGTTTCCCCCTCTTCCTTAGTCGCCGGTGGCTTCCTTCGTTTACAATATCGTTGCATTGATTTTGGCTTCAAGCAAGTTCTTCAGCATTTCTTCAATGACGACGAACTTTCCATCCACCTTTTCATAAACGAATACAAATTGGTTTTCAAAATATGAAATCTTTTACACAAAATTTGATTTTAGTTGGCATATTTCCCCCTCCAACACTTCCACTTTTCTTCTGGCCATCGGTACCCTAGATCGAAGTGCTCTAATACCAATTAGTTAGGTAACGCTTGTAGGAAACAACAATTTCCCTTGGTGAAATTTAATTTCAGCAATTTGCAAGACCATAAATTGAGAAAAATTTGGAGGAAAAATCATAATTAAACTTTTTAATTGATAATAGATGAAGAAAAACAGCAAGATACAATGAAACTTTTATTGGAGAGGAAGATCCGTCTCTCCCAAATCTCTAGACGCCGCTAGAGCCCACTCAAAAACAAAAGAACTCCAATTTCAGCAAAAATCAGAGATAAAAAACTAACCATAGCCTCCAAAACATATTTAGGGATACAATTAATTGGGTAAACTACCCAAATAGCCCTTCTAATTTGAATTTCCCTCCTAATTTCCCATTAATGCTCCTAATTTATTGCTGGACCCCACCCCCCAAAGGGGGCGGCATCATTGAGAACAATTGCCGGTCCAGGGACCGGTTCATCAGACACACATGAAACAGAAGCTGTATGAAACTAGAAACCAAAGGAAATGGGTTGCATGAACTTAAGCCTTTTGAAACTTAACCTGCACAGAACAAGGATCCGGAAGTACAGACATGGATCAAATCCCATATCCAAAAATTAAATAACACCGTAATGTCCATATGACCTCATATCCTACACTTAACATGTACTTTTTAGAGACATAAATCCCAATCTAACATGAAGCCACACACATGAATCCCAATCCAATATGAAGCTATGCCAAACCATATAAACTGACCCAATATTAGAGAATCTTGTAAACAAGAAGACATCTATTCTTCATAGATATGTCTAGAAATACCTAAAATTAAAAATTCTAAAATAAATTATGAAATAATAGGACTAAATTAAAACAATGTCAGCATCATTTATTTGCTCGATATTTTGTTGAGTATATAAACTCCATCAAAATATTAGACTTAATGACATAGCATTAGGGAAGACCGATCCAAGGCTCCCACTGCCTGAGGTGGGAGGTTATTATGTGAACACTCTTGGGTCATTAAAAGGATTTTACTTAGGGTGGGGGTGGTGGTCAAGAGAAAGTGGTCAGCCAATGACTTAGGACAAAGCCAATCCTAGAGATTTGAGCTCTCCCTTGGGGTTTGGATTTAAGATTTCATATGATGGGGGATCTAGGACTTCGATTCACTTGAGAAGGCTACGGTAATGTTTTCAGATGTGTTCGGTAAGGGTGAAATTATAATGGATTTGATGGTCCACTAATGGATGAGAGCCTAGACTAGGTAAAGGTGTCATCATTTGGGATGATTTTACTTGTCTGAATATATTGTATTAGTGGAAAGGCATAATAGATGCAGTGAGGGGTTGGAATGGCTTGGAAATGTTAGAATAATATGTAGAGGTTAAATCTAAATCAGCTAGTGGAGATCCAAGGTGTTTAAATGATGAAGGCGAGAGGAGCAAAACTAGCTCAAGAAAAATCTTAGTTTAGCAGACAGCTTTAGGAGGGCGTTTGGAATTTTTTTATAGCTATAGAGCTAGAGGAAATGCTTTGCTATGGGAGAATATGCTATGAAAGATTGGGGGAGAGACCAGCAAGTACAATTAAATTAAATAAATCTTCCACCAAGAAGAACCCAAATATGGTGTCGGACACCAAGCACTTAACCCAAGATATTTCACTCTCCAATTTTTTTTGTCAAAAATCAAAACCATTGTTTAAAATTGCGCAATGTGAGGCTCGCCTTGAGGCCCGCCTCAGCGCAATTCCAATAAAAAATGCCTCGAGGCTTACGCCTCAAGCTTTTTTTATGAGGCTTACGCCTCATCTTGGAAGAGGCCCGCCTTGAGTTGCGCCTCGCCTCGCTGGCATGAGGCGTACGCCTCACTCTATTTATATTTTTTTTATTTAAAACTTACCTAAATCCTATACAAAAGTCCCAAAAAAATATGCCTTCTTGCAGCCCCATGCCACAACAACTTCCTCTCAATTGCCTCGACCTCTAGCCCACCGCCTTCACCGTAGCCACCACCATTGTAGCCGCCATAGGGGATCACTAGAAAGCCGCACATCATCACCATTTCCTCTTAAAATTTTAGAGTATTATCTTTATGTTGATGACAAACATTTGTAAAAGATAAAGATGAGTGAAATAAATGAAGAAGCAGATTGAGAGGTATTGGATCCTATAGAATGAGGTAGGAAAGAGACCAATTTGTTATGACAGAGACTCAAATAAAAATCCCCTTAGTAATGATAGTACAAATGATTTTTGAGTTGTTGCCAATTATTTTAGCTTTCTTTAGGAATTAAAGGTAGACGAGTAGGCAACTGAGAAAGAAAAAAATTAGAGCTGAACTTAATGTTATATGATACTTTTATGCAATTCATATATTTTATATTGTTTTGTTCCTGTAATATTTGTATTTCAATTCTATTTCACATAATTTATCACTTAACACTTTACATCTTATACAAATATTTATTTCATATGTATGTAAATTTATTACTTCATAGTTCAATAAAAAGTTAATATGTCATCCTTTAAAATATTATTTGGATATTATATAAAAAATTATTTTTAACTTTTATTTTCATTTTACGCAATTTTTTGATTTTGAGGCTTACGCCTCGCCTCACGAACGAAAAACGCCTCAATACCCAATTACGCAATTTTAAACCTTGATCAAAACTCCTCTTTTCATACATTCTAATAATATTTAAATGTTTATATCATGTTTTTCAACTCAACAACAACATCAAGCCTTTATCCCACTATGTGGGATCGGCTACATGAATCATTTATCGCTATTATATCATGTTAAGAATTAAATTATGATTTAAATCTAATAAGAAAATGTTATTTCTAATATTTTATAACCAAGCTATTTTAGGCCTACCTCTACCTCTCTTAACAGGTCATTTCTAATATTTCTTCAACTCTAAATTAAAAACAAAAAATGAAGGAAAAGTAAAACTAATTGGAACTACTCCTCAATTAACTCCGATCAAAGTGGTCAACCATGCATAATTTTAATTGAGCCTACAATGATTAAAAGATGAACATTTCAACTCTAAAGCCTATCTTATGGTTGGAGAATTAAAGGTTGAATATTCAAAATGTCAAAATTTTGAATTTCAAACTTTATTTATCATTACAATTTAAATATTTGCCATATTAAGGCTATTTCTATCATAAATGAATGATGAAATTTCTTGACCCTTGATTCCATCTTAAACCTTTGACCATGATCATATGATTGGGCCATTCTAGTCCTTAATTTGAGTTTGGGCTCTTGATCTCAATCTAGTGATGGAACCATCATGATGATATTTTTGATGTTATGCATCACGTGATGTCACATGCAAGAGTACATAAAGGTGATTCATATATTATAGAAGGAAACTATGAAGTAATATGAACCTAAGAAGGACGAAAAAAAAAAAATCAGAAAGTTAACAGGATGCCACAAAGATTACCATGCAAGCACAGGTATAGCTATAGACGTTTGAGACCTATACTGATATAGCTAGTTGGATTTGAAGATAATACCTTGTTTAAATCAACAGGCAGCTCTTCATAAATGCATAAAGTTCGCACACTGTAGTCATGACGGCTGCTAACAGGAGCTGTTTTACTATCTTCCAATAAAGCCTCCAAATGAGCCAAATGCTGATAACGGGAAAACCCAAATAATTAGTTGTGATTCTACATGAAGTATGATAGGACTGCCATAGATTGAATACGTTCGCTAACATTAGCACCATAGGCCTTTCGGTCCAATATCTCATGTAAATCAATTTGGCAACGCACGGCTTGAAAAACGCTAGCAATGGAGTTAATGCTAAGAATTTCTTTTTGTAAATCCTCCAAACCATCTGTGATCAAATCTCCGCCTTTATTTTCCAAAACAAACAAGTCAACTTTATTTAGAATCACAACATCCTGCAAGCAAAAACAAAGACATGTCAGCCAATTACTCTAAAGACCATGATCACACAAAAAGTTATCAGCTGCTATAGATATGACATAGAAAAGCAGGAAAGCTGTGTCACAGATTCAAACATTGCAACAGTAATGTTAAAATTTTGCAGCAATGATGGAGAAAGATACCGCAAATGCAATTTGAAGAAAAGCTTCAGGAAATGAAGCGGAATCACGGTATTCTTGAAGTTGCAATCGTATGTTTTTCGCATCCACAACCTATATGAGTAGCAAAGATATGGTTAATCTGAAGAACCAAAGAAATCTAAGAGCAAAAATGTGCAAGCATCATAACATTATTAACATTAAGTACTATAATGTTGACAAACAATGCTGATTCAACGTGGTGCAACTACATTTACTAAAACGAGCAATGTAAGTAAACAGAATGATGGAGAACACAGAGGCTAGCATCCCCATGCAGAGGTGATGCAGGCTAAGTTATCAAATTTTATTTCATCAGGGATATTTAAGCCCTCAATTTTTATCAAGGACATTCGCATTAAAGTTTTGCTTTTTTTTACAGCATCCATAAATAGATGTACTTTAAGGTACGGAAGACAAGTTAAAGATGAATAAAATTCTTGTTATATGAATGCGAATACCCTTTAATGGAAATATGAACGTGTATATTTGCTAAAGAGTGTTTTTGTAACGATCCGGCCCGGTTAGCCTGAATTAACAGGGCGGGATAGAATCACCCTCATTTATTTAGCTAAGGTATGGTTCTAACCTTATATGTTTTGTTTTTAATTTCGATGACGAAATTTTTATTAGGAGGGGAGAATTGTACAACCCGAAAATTTGACGATCTTAGGTCTCGCACGCATCTCGATGCGTCGCGACGAAATTTAAGTGAAATTTTCGAAGTTAACGGAATGTAACGAAAATAATTTTATAAAATTCTACGCAAAATTCTGAACAAATTGATGTATAGAACTTATATGAAATTTTGGTTATTTTGAGAGATAAAAATTTTAGAAGTTAATTAATACCCAAATTATCCTTATTGAGTAAAGAAGATGAGGGGTTTTAAGTGAGGGCATTGGGGTCATTTGGAATCCCTCCTCATTAAGTAAACCAAACCGCCCTCCCCTTCCTCATTTCCTTCGGCCAAATCGAACTCACGCAAGCGGACGGATGTGAGAAGGGCAACGGGAGGATCTCGGGCACGGCTCCGGCGGCGGTTTCCGGCGGCCAACCTAGGGGAAAATCATAGAGGAGACTAAGGCGAAGAAGAAGGTATGAATTATTTAAGCATTTCTTCTTTCCTCACATGGTTTGCTTAAGAAAGAAATTTCTAGGGTTTATCCAAAAATGATTATTCTTGCAAAATTTCTTCACGAAATCAATAGGGAAGGATAAGAAAGATATTTTAACAGTAAAAATGAAATGTTTTCCCAAAATTTTGAGATCGAAAATTTTTAGGGTTTCGCCGAAACTTGGAATTTCATTACGAAATCAATAGGAGAAGTTTAGGGAAGTATTTTAACGGTAGAAAATGAATTTCATTAAATTTTGACAAGTTTTGAAAAATTAGGGTTTTCTCCAAATGTCATTTTTCTTTGAAGTTTTTCACATTTATGATTTCAAAGGATAATAAGGGAGTTTCTAATAGCATGAATTAAAGTTTTGCATGAAAATTTTATTTTCATAATTTTCTAATTAAATAAATTCGAAAATTTATTAAGGTATTTATAAATTAGGCTTAAGGGAAAAATTGGAATAATATTGGAATGAAATTGATGATTTAAAACTTTCCAAAAATTTAGTAATTTAATTAATCCGAAAATTTAATTAAATTATTTTTAATTTCATTAAGCAAAGTAAGGATCGATTAGTAATAAAGGAAGAGTTTAGAAGATTTAGAATTATATAAAGCTTTAAAAAATTTTAATGTTGACACTTCTTTATGATTGTAGGTTTTGAACATAAAGGGACGACACGTGTCTAAACGACGTCGTACATCGTAGAGATTGCTTTGCATTGGTGAGGTAGGTATTCATATCGATCATAAGACTTTCATGTATTACTCTGCTTTCGTTTTATTCAATTGCTAATTCAAATGTTTAAAGTTTTAAAGTTTATATGATTTGAAATTAATTTTACAAAAGATTCTTTAAATTGTCATGTTATGTTTTAATTCAGAATTTTCATGTTTTAAGCCAATGAAATGATTTATGATGGTTTCATTTTACATACATAATTTACTGAATATAGATTATAAATTATGATTTAAGAATGTGCATGTTGATGCGAGTGCCCAAATGGTAAAGGGGCTTGAAAAAGCCAAATGGTAAAGGGACTCGAAAGAGTCAATGGTAAAGGAATGGCCATATGATATGAAAATGTGTATCTGATCAGTACAGAAATTTATGGGTACCTCCGAGATGGGTGATAGAATATTCATTATGCATAATATCATTTATATATGTTTTCTTTGCATTAATGACATTGATGTTTGAGGAAAGGTTAAATGAAAGTTTATGATTGAGGAAATGATATGAAAGAGTTTTTATGAAAAGTTTCTTATATAAAAAGTTATGAAATGATGCAAGCTTTATCGATGTTTACACTTTTCATTTTAAAAAGATGTTTTATTTTGGTTTTATGCAAATTCTTATGAATGGTATGAATTATCTGCTGAGCGTGCAAGCTCACCCCTATTTGTGGGAATCTTTTCAGGAGAACCATCTAGGAAGTGATGGCAACGAGACGACAGTACACTTACCGTCATAGAGGGACTCAGGAAGAAAGGTTCCTTTATGTTTATTTATGTTAAATCTGTGTTGAGTCTAAGGTTTGAGTGATGAACTTAGGGGTTATTGATGTGAACTCAATGTTGTTTAAATTTAAAATTTAAGTTATGTTTATGTTTTCCTGTTTGGATTATTATTGTTGAAGTTTGAACAAATTCTATGTTGAATTTTTTTTAGTGGCTCTTTTATATGCATATGTTGGATGAAATAGTATATGTTATGTAAGTTTAATGTTTTGATTTTCCTCCGTACGACCTTCTGTTCCCGCCCTGTTAATTCAGGCTAACCGGGCCGGATCGTGACAAGAGTGGTATCAGAGACAGGTTTAATACTGATCACTGAAAAAGCCTATATGATGATTGTATGAGTCGTAGATTGTGTAAGGAGTGTGAATTATTTAATTTTTGCCTTATGATTATTGTGTTTTATCTCAGGAATATGAATCCTGAGCAGAATGCCACTGATGGCATTGATGAGGAGGAAGAGAGGGAACCACCAGTTGTAGCTGAACCTCCAAGAGGTACTGATACTATGGAGTCATTCGCTAAGATGATGGAAACAATGACTCAAATGATAAAGACTTCCCAGACTCAAAATAGTGGTAGCGGAAGTGGAAGTCAAACTATGGACAAGACCTTGAAATTATTTCAAGACATGAAACCTCCGTTGTTCTCTAGTGGCGGATCTATAGAGGCTGAGGACTGGCTCATAAGGATTGAGAAGATACTGAATGGCATGTCTTGTTCAGAGGATAGGAGGGTGACACTAGCTTCTTATGCTTTTGATGGTGAGGCTGAAAGGTGGTGGAGGAGTCAGCTAGAAGAGACCTTTGGAGGGAGACTAAGCAGTCAGATTTCTTGGAAGGAATTTGTAAAGGTGTTCAGAGGCTGGTATGTACCTATGTCAGCCAGGAGGCAGATGCAGGAGAAGTTCAACAGATTGGTTCAGGGCGACCGATCTGTTTCTCAGTATGAGGAGGAGTTTATAAAATTGTCTAAGTATGTCCCTCATCTGATTCCAGATGCTGAAGAGAAGTGTTATCGCTTCGTGCATGGACTGAAGGACTATCTTAGACAGTCTTTGATTCCACTTGGAATTGAAGATTACCCTACTTTGGTGGAAAGGGCCAGGAGAGTTGAATCAGATATGCAAGATATTCAGAAGAGGAGAGATTTTCAGAAAAGAAGAATAGAGGGTAAGTCAAAGCATACCCAGGTTACTCAGTCATGGACTTCTACTTGGAAGAAGCCCAGGTCCAGCAACTCTGACAGCAATGCCTCAACTGCTACCTTATGCAGCAAGTGTGGGAGAATGCACAAGGGAGAATGCCTCTCAGGCACAAATACTTGCTTCTGGTGCCATCAGCCTGGACATATGGCGAAGTCCTGCCCTCTTTTGGGACAGAGATCTTACCCTGTGTATGCTTTGACTTACCCTCTATTCTTCTTTTCTGAAAATCTCTTCTCTTCTGAATATCTTGCATATCTGATTCAACTCTCCTGGCCCTTTCCACCAAAGTAGGGTAATCTTCAATTCCAAGTGGAATCAAAGACTGTCTAAGATAGTCCTTCAGTCCATGCACGAAGCGATAACACTTCTCTTCAGCATCTGGAATCAGATGAGGGACATACTTAGACAATTTTATAAACTCCTCCTCATACTGAGAAACAGATCGGTCGCCCTGAACCAATCTGTTGAACTTCTCCTGCATCTGCCTCCTGGCTGACATAGGTACATACCAGCCTCTGAACACCTTTACAAATTCCTTCCAAGAAATCTGACTGCTTAGTCTCCCTCCAAAGGTCTCTTCTAGCTGACTCCTCCACCACCTTTCAGCCTCACCATCAAAAGCATAAGAAGCTAGTGTCACCCTCCTATCCTCTGAACAAGACATGCCATTCAGTATCTTCTCAATCCTTATGAGCCAGTCCTCAGCCTCTATAGATCCGCCACTGGAGAACAACGGAGGTTTCATGTCTTGAAATAATTTCAAGGTCTTGTCCATAGTTTGACTTCCACTTCCGCTACCACTATTTTGAGTCTGGGAAGTCTTTATCATTTGAGTCATTGCTTCCATCATCTTAGCGAATGACTCCATAGTATCAGTACCTCTTGGAGGTTCAGCTACAACTGGTGGTTCCCTCTCTTCCTCCTCATCAATGCCATCAGTGGCATTCTGCTCAGGATTCATATTCCTGAGATAAAACACAATAATCATAAGGCAAAAATTAAATAATTCACACTCCTTACACAATCTACGACTCATACAATCATCATATAGGCTCTTTCAGTGATCAGTATTAAACCTGTCTCTGATACCACTCTTGTCACGATCCGGCCCGGTTAGCCTGAATTAACAGGGCGGGAACAGAAGGTCGTACGGAGGAAAATCAAAACATTAAACTTACATAACATATACTATTTCATCCAACATATGCATATAAAAGAGCCACTAAAAAAAATTCCAACATAGAATTTGTTCAAACTTCAACAATAATAATCCAAACAGGAAAACATAAACATAACTTAAATTTTAAATTTAAACAACATTGAGTTCACATCAATAACCCCTAAGTTCATCACTCAAACCTTAGACTCAACACAGATTTAACATAAATAAACATAAAGGAACCTTTCTTCCTGAGTCCCTCTACGACGGTAAGTGTACTGTCGTCTCGTTGCCATCACTTCCTAGATGGTTCTCCTGAAAAGATTCCCACAAATAGGGGTGAGCTTGCACGCTCAGCAGATAATTCATACCATTCATAAGAATTTGCATAAAACCAAAATAAAACATCTTTTTAAAATGAAAAGTGTAAACATCGATAAAGCTTGCATCATTTCATAACTTTTTACATAAGAAACTTTTCATAAAAACTCTTTCATATCATTTCCTCAATCATAAACTTTCATTTAACCTTTCCTCAAACATCAATGTCATTAATGCAAAGAAAACATATGTAAATGATATTATGCATAATGAATATTCTATCACCCGTCTCGGAGGTACCCATAAATTTCTGTACTGATCAGGTACACATTTTCATATCATATGGCCATTCCTTTACCATTGACTCTTTCGAGTCCCTTTACCATTTGGCTTTTTCAAGCTCCTTTACCATTTGGGCACTCCGCATCAACATGCACATTCTTAAATCATAATTTATAATCTATATTCAGTAAATTATGTATGCAAAATGAAACCATCATAAATCATTTCATTGGCTTAAAACATGAAAATTCTGAATTAAAACATAACATGACAATTTAAAGAATCTTTTGTAAAATTAACTTTAAATCATATAAACTTTAAAACTTTAAACATTTGAATTAGCAATTAAATAAAACGAAAGCAGAGTAATACATGAAAGTCTTATGATCGATATGAATACCTACCTCACCAATGCAAAGCAATCTCTACGACGTACGACGTCGTTTAGACACGTGTCGTCCCTTTATGTTCAAAACCTAAGATCATAAAGAAGTGTCAACATTAAAATTTTTTAAAGCTTTATACAATTCTAAATCTTCTAAATTCTTCCTTTATTACTAATCGATCCTTACTTTGCTTAATGAAATTAAAAATAATTTAATTAAATTTTCGGATTAATTAAATTACTAAATTTTTGGAAAGTTTTAAATCATCAATTTCATTCCAATATTATTCCAATTTTTCCCTTAAGCCTAATTTATAAATACCTTAATAAATTTTCGAATTTATTTAATTAGAAAATTATGAAAATAAAATTTTCATGCAAAACTTTAATTCATGCCATTAGAAACTCCCTTATTATCCTTTGAAATCATAAATGTGAAAAACTTCAAAGAAAAATGACATTTGGAGAAAACCCTAATTTTTCAAAACTTGTCAAAATTTAATGAAATTCATTTTCTACTGTTAAAATACTTCCCTAAACTTCTCCTATTGATTTCGTAATGAAATTCCAAGTTTCGGCGAAACCCTAAAAATTTTCGATCTCAAAATTTTGGGAAAACATTTCATTTTTACCGTTAAAATATCTTTCTTATCCTTCCCTATTGATTTCGTGAAGAAATTTTGCAAGAATAATCATTTTTGGATAAACCCTAGAAATTTCTTTCTTAAGCAAACCATGTGAGGAAAGAAGAAATGCTTAAATAATTCATACCTTCTTCTTCGCCTTAGTCTCCTCTATGATTTTCCCCTAGGTTGGCCGCCGGAGCCGTGCCCGAGATCCTCCCGTCGCCCTTCTCACGTCCGTCCGCTTGCGTGAGTTCGGTTTGGCCGAAGGAAATGAGGAAGGGGAGGGCGGTTTGGTTTACTTAATGAGGAGGGATTCCAAATGACCCCAATGCCCTCACTTAAAACCCCTCATCTTCTTTACTCAATAAGGGTAATTTGGGTATTAATTAACTTCTAAAATTTTTATCTCTCAAAATAACCAAAATTTCATATAAGTTCTATACATCAATTTGTTCAGAATTTTGCGTAGAATTTTATAAAATTATTTTCGTTACATTCCGTTAACTTCGAAATTTTCACTTAAATTTCGTCGCGACGCATCGAGATGCGTGCGAGACCTAAGATCGTCAAATTTTCGGGCTTTACAGTTTTAATTATCTTGGTGAGTTCAGTTTATTGTTGCAGGTTGTTTCAAGTCAGACATGGATTCTCTCAGTTGTTTCTGATTCCTCAATCAACAAATTGCTTCCTTGTTTTTCCTCTCCCAGTTTTACACCATCACGCAGGATTGATCCTTTCTGCCCCTGGCTCTGACTATAGTAGCTGTAGTCCCTGTCGTCTTGCAGTATTGGCTACAGTAGCTACTGCCGCTAATTTGGACGTTTTGTGATTCACATGTTATTCTTGTCACCTCTTGGGAAGTATCGTTGTCATGTGCTTCACATTTCTTTTGATTCAATTGCTACTTGCTTCCTTTTGACACTTTTCTATTGTAGCTAAGTTAACTGCTCTATTTTCTCACTCGATTTTGGTACTATAAAAAGGATTGGCCGGTTGTTACCTACAGTTCTACCTTGGGATAGAACCTGAAGTTGCTGTTTTTTTGGGTAGGATTGAAAAATTATCTCGCTGAAACTTGGCTATACTAAACTGAAACTTCCAATTTTATGCTAGCTTTTGCAATATTTTGTGGAATTATTATTTTGGGATATTTTTATTTTGTAAACAGCGGAAAGGATCAAAATGATCTCAAATAACGTAAAAATCCTAATTTAGTCCCCAAACTCCTTAAATAGGGACCAAAATGGTCATGCCAACCAAACTAACGAAAATTGTAGTTAAGTTTAAATATTTTTTTTCTTGAATCATCTAGTAAATAAAATTTTCTGCCGAACTTATTTTCAAGTGTAACAACTAATCTCACTTAAAAATAAGAGTGGATTGAGATGGTGCGTGGGGGATCTTCACTCCTCCTCATCGGTGTGTCATTGTTGTGGGGGAATCTTCATTTTCTCCAGCTTATCACTTCTACTAGGGGAAGCTTCATCAACAGTCTCATGTTGTGTCGCCCAAAAGAGGTAGTTTCATCGCTGTTCTCTCTCCAACACTACGCAATCGTCCTGCTCGTTGCTTACTAAGGGGAAGCTACACTAACTCCTCATTTCATGTTCGCCTCTCCATCTCAGCTAAAGTATACGTAATAACAAAAATTAATAAATAAATTCCACAAATGCCCTAAGAGTTACGCATGCTCTGTGAGTTCTCTGTCGATTCAAATGATTTTCAATTAATTTTTACTTCCAATTTGAATGGCAAGACCATTTTGGTACTTGTTAAAGAATATAGGGGCTAAATTAGCCTTTTATATAATCTAGGATAATTTTCTCTTTCACAAATAATCGGGAAACCATTTTAATTATTTTTCTCCTTTATAAATAGGATCCCCAAAGAATTATGGAATAAAACCTTCATTTCCTTTCAAATTTATATATGTGTCATCGGATGTTGATTCTTTGAGTGCAATGTAAGATTTGACAATAACATTCCAGGGATGCTTCTCCTTTAACAACTTGAGGGCTGTATCTTCAAATTGGTGACTTATAATCTTATTCTTTCATTTAAATAGGCTTGTGAGTGTGATTGATTGGTCAAGTTTGTTACATTTTTTTTTATTGTATCAAAACATTAATCGACATGGAATTTGGTATTCAATCTCAGATTTCAAGTGGAAGTTTTATAGAACAGGGGTAAACTTCAAATTAGTCTACTGTTTATGAAACTATTGTTCATTGTGAATAGTAAAGCTTTTGTTCATGTGAATAATAATTTCACTTGACATGGTTTTTTTTTTTTTTTCCTTACAGCATTTGGATCTTCTCTGTTCTCCAACAACCCTCCACAAAAACAAACAAATCTCCACTTCATCGCCTAAATATTCTCCACAACCTCTATTTCAAATTTAAACCAAAAATAATGTTCTCGACAATCCAAGCCAACAACCTCCAACGCCTCATCAAGCCACCTTTCAAAATCTAAACGACTCTAAACACCAAATCTGTTCCCTTTTTAGCCTATACATGCATAACAAAGCACATGAAAAATGTATCTTTTCCAACGAAAGCATTTCCGATACTTCTATAAAAAGGTGAACAATAGCCGGATCTCTAAAAAACAGAAATTTGAGAAAGAAAATCAGATAAGCCATCAAATGTCTTCGAAACGGACAAATTTTAAATGCTAGTTACAATTCACTAGTTAAGAAATTTGGGTCAGGAGGAGATCACCTTTTAAGATTTTTTTTTTTATTTTCAAAAGTAAAAAGTAACCACTCTTACACTATTTCTTCGAATAAGCTTGCTAATATTCCTTCAAGATCATGCTGCCCTCTAGCCTGCAAACCGCATGATCCATAGTTGATTTAGTATGATATACGTTTTGGGTGTATTATCACTGCCACTCGGAAATCGAGTGTTATATATTTGAGATAATTGATGCATGGATAAATTCTGAAGTTTTATCTCAATAATGATATTTGTCCTTTTAATTTTACTTTAGGTAATTTGTCCTTATGTTTGTTAGCAATTTATTAGCAGTTTGTTATTTCTTGTGCATCTATAAATAGATGTATTTTGGGGAATGTACGATGGTTTATAGCATAAATTAAATTCTTATTGTGGATATGAAGACCGCCCTTCATCTATAATGGGATTTTAATTTTTTTGATCAGGAGTGAAAAACGAAACCCTTTCTAAAGAAGCAATCTTTTAGTTCAAGTATGATGGTTGCTTACTTATCACTGTTCTTAATACTTCTTATTTATTTCTATCAATATTTCATATTTTTCAGCTTGTGCTATTATCTTTTTTATTTCTCTCACGGTCCCTATACCAATAGACAACCAAGAAGACACACAGATAGCAACCACCTTTTAAATGGATTTTTGAGACAACTCACCATAATAAACGAGCCTGGAAGCAATAACAGGAATAAGACTTACTGTAATAATGGAGTCCAGTCTCACAGCTGATTCCAGTTGATCGTCCAACCAAAGGACAGATGCAAGAGGTGCAGGATCAGCCAATCCTGTTGTCTCTAACAATATATGATCAATTCTGCAGCAAATAAGAAAACAATGATAATAGAACCAAATCAACTAAATATGAGTTCCTCCTTATCATATATGGAAGATGATTAACTCAGAAGAACGTGAGAAAAATTTAGCTGCAATTGAACACCCACCCTCCCAGATGATGGCAGGGTGGGAGCGGAGGGTGTATAAACAAAGTGAACAGTTAAGTTATTACTAAGTTTGATAGAAAATACAAGTAGACAGGCATCTTATAATATGCAAGTCCCAACTTGCAATAGAGAAAGTAAAAACTCAAAAGTGTCGGTAATTATTTTCTTTGAATAAGTTGGGGAAAAGTTCGGATAAAAAACCACCAACTGGGCCTTCTAAGAAAAGAAATAAAAAAGGAGACTTTTAGAGCTCTCTGAAAATGTTTCATAAAAGACTGCTAAGGAGTTATTGGGAAAAAAAATAAGATCATCTGTCAGTTAACAAAGCAGGGAAAAAAATACAAATAAAAGCAGAAGTATTAATGAAACGAAAGGTAAAGAAACATTACTAGTCATGGTTAGTATGATATGGTTTGAATTTTACTGAAAGATTCTTCGATGTCAACCCCGAGAACAAAGAAAAATATTTATGATGGATAGGAACTAGAAGTTTTCATGAAAACTTTGACTTCAAACTTTATATGTGTCAGCCTCTGTAATAGAAGAAATGGAATAAAGGTTCCATCCAATTTATACTTCTATAAAGACAACATGTTAGTCTGATAAATGCAAAGATATCTGTATCTAATCAAGAAATGTCCAAATCAATGTCATGAGGTACTAAAACAATGGTACTGTCTTTCATGAGTACGGGTGTCCGTGTTGGATACACCAAACCACCAAAGCCAACTGCAAATTACATCCCAATCATATGTAAAACAATAAAAAAGGCAGAAGAAATGATCTAACTTTCAGAGAACTTTAGATGCTAACCTGTCTTTCCGCTGCACAAGTTGCTCCAGTGCTTGGACAAGACTATGCTTTACAGTGCAACAAACACATCCATTTGCCAGCTCCACCCATTCCTCAACAAGTGCTCCACCATCACCTTCATTTATCATTGCCCTCTCTACTCCGATCTCCTCACCAAATTCATTTAGTATAACTGCAATTCTCTTCCCATGTTGTCCATTTATGATGTTATTAATCAACTGAAAATCCAAAATTCAAACAATCATAAGCAATTGCTAGCTCCTTCAAAGATAGGAAATCAGAATGATTTAATAGATTAAAAATTTTTCATAAAGCAAATTTAGTGTGCTCATGCTTTGCACAAAGTTTCAAAAATGTCAAAAACTCAATAAAGAAACACCTAAATCTTAAAAGAACTGGGGACAATTTTTGGCTAGGACATCCTGTCCAAAACTTGGAGTGTGAGACTCAAAGTCGTTAGATTTATTTTGAAATAAGTGTAATAAATGCAAATTTTGCAACTTATTCATCTCAAAATAAATCTAACAATTTCAAGACCCATCCTGATAAAAAATTTGATCAGGATATCCTGAAATGTAAAACAATGACTAAAATATTGGATAGTTCATACTGAAACTGGTACCACTCCTAGTTCTATCATTGTACAATAATACAATGTATAAAGCAAATTCATATTAAAAGCAGACGTGAATCAGCTAAGGTTATTGTATTAATTAGAAAATAAACCACATGGCAACATGCTAAGAAGCTCACTGTACTAGAACAAGAAAGCCCGCAATACACAGAGAGGATAAATGTATGCAAAAGTAAATGCATTACATTATTTTTTATAGAAACAAGTGTTTCCAAAATCATCAAATCAAATCAAAGTGCAAGCACTATATATATATATATATATATATGATTAAAATGTACTACTTTTAATTAATAGAAATCAAGGTTTCAAAGTGATGCATAGTTTTTTCAATGAACCATCTGGCTTTATTATTCAAAGGCTGGTCATTGTTTTCTCATCTTCTGGAGTTCTCATGCCCTAGCAAATATTACACCCTTCGTTTATAATATCTAGTGTATTGTAGTTGTGATTCCTGCAAATGAGTAGACTTTATTACGATTCAACAAAACATGCAAGTAGCTAACTTCTCCATTCTTCTCTAGTGCGTGACTTGGGAGATTCCTCCACCTCACTACTGTCTGCAACACAAGATGTGGGGCATCTTGTGATCAAAACGGTGGATTTGCAGTTGAATAATTTTTCCTCTGATATAGCATTTTCTATTTCCTTCAAGAAATGTCAACAACTTTATATTTCAAGGGACCTTTTTTTTTCTTTCTATGTGTGATTGTTTGGAAAATTCCAAATGAATTGTAATTACAAAAAGGGTATTTGGCTTGTAAAAAAACCTAATAAATCAATTTTGTATTTAATAAAAGTTATAGTTAATTCCTTTTATTTCAATAAGCCAGCTCGTTGATCGAGTGAGAGATTTGAATATTTAAAAAATATATTATCTCAATGTACAAGCACAAGGGTTGATTCTTCCAATTTAGGTGGCTCTAACTTAGTTATTGGATTGATTGCACGGTTAATTTTATACAAATCTGGCACAACATAATTTTCACCAAGTGCATGAATGTCAAATTGTTGCATAGTTTTCTTGGTTCTAAAATTTCTATGCATTCTTAGCAAAGGTCATTGGAATTTTCTTCTAAATTGATTGTATTTGTGCTTTTTTTATTTTCAACGAAAATAACAAATAATCTTTAAATATCAAGAGTTTGTGGCTTATGAATTCTCTGAGGTGCATGATTTTATGCATTTTATCAAATATCAGGAATAAAAACCTATACCCAAAGATCTCCAACACCAAATTTCATATTATAGCTTAAGGTTGGATCATAATATCTTCTGCTAAACATCACCAACAACTTAGTTGAGTGGCATAGTCACCATTGACAACCAAAGTGAATGTCTAAGGTTTGTATCTCTAAAAAGTCAGGTAAATATGAGATATAACATTAGATTTAGTTAACAAAACAATAAAAGATGTAGATCAAACACAATTAATATAACAACGATTTAGAGTTAATTTAAACTAAACAATTAAAATGTCAACAATTAAAGAAATGCTTTCTACACCCTCTTCAGTCACCTAAGTATGTATGTATGTATGTATGTATGTATGTATGTATATATATATATATATATATATATATACATACATACATATATCTGTGTGTGTGTGTTAACTTTCTGAGCGTGGGAAGCATTACTCTTTACAGTCATTTAACTAGTTGAACTTGCCACGTAAAAGAGCAGTCAAAATACAACCTGGAGCATCTAAAATCAAGTCCTGTGAGAATAAACTCTAAACAAATAATTACAAGGACAGGACGGAAAAATGAAGAGGATGAGGTCAAACAGAGCATAGTGGTGAACTGGAGAATCACCAGTGGAGATAAAAATATTGGGCCTTCTCGGCAAGCAATGTCAAGTTCCGTCCTTCAATACAGCATTCTTGCACATCCAGAATCTCAAACCTGGCCACCCATTATCTTTTCCAAATCACCATAAATGACAGAGTAAACTTCTACTTGATAGCTGTCATATTGCAGACACTGCAGCTTTGGGCAATTGGAAATTTAATCAAACGCTGTACGCTCCTTTACCTCACAAAATTACCCCCAATTCTACTGTTCCTTTATCAAATACCATACGCAAATATAAATAAAATCAAAAAAATATTCAAAACCCTAAATGATCAAACAATGCAAAGCCCCATCGAAACAAACAACATAAACCAATTGACATCAAGAAATGGCCAAGAAAAAACAAGAATAATATAAAAATATGAGCATAGGTGAAAAATGAGTATAGTAATCGTGATTCAAAGTTCGAACACACCGTAGATTTGCCGGCACCGAGATAGCCGGTGATGACGGTGACTCCCACGGTAGCTTCCTCTTTGTTTCCCCCGGAAGTGTCTGAGCACAAGGAAGATTCCAGTTGAATCGGTTCCGGCAGTTCATCGATGCGAACGGCAAGAGGAGGAGACTCGTCGTCGTCTTCCATCGAGGACTCGGAGACTTGGAGAACTGTAAAAATTGAAGAGTAGGGTTTGGCTATCCGAGCAGCCTAACTTGAACCAACTAACCCCCGATGGTGAGCTTTTTCCGGATGCTATTAATAAAATTTTGGGGGGAAATTTGCATATATTTATATATTTATTATATAATTTTTTATATTTATTTTTATAACATTTAAATTTTAAGTCACATTAAAATTATCATTAATCTTAATTTATTTAAATTAAAATATATTTTTATGTATATATTTTAATATAATTTAAATATTAAAATAATATACAAATATAAAACCTTTATTCAATATATAAATAAATATAAAACTTTTATTCACTATATAAATAAATAAATATTTTATAATATATGAGTTAATCTCTAAAATTGACTGATTATTTGCATCTGTATGTATGGGATGTTTAATTAAAGAACTTCTAACAAATTAAGAAATCAAGTGCTGCGCGCCTCAGTTAAATCCTAAGATATTATTATCTTAGCATTGAAAGAAAAAATTAGGATGCCTTTAATATTTGCAATGATGACCATTGACCTTGGTGATGATAGATGTCAATCTTGTCGACGGTGGAAAGCATTTGAGTTAGTGGTAATATTTGATTTCAACCTCTTAGGTGATGACATGCATTAACAAGCATCGCTACTAGTGGTGATGTTAGGCGTTGATGACGGTGGCGAAGGTGAACGTGGCCATGGCGATAAATATGGAATTCAAAGTTATTGATGAAGATGGATGTCATTGGCCTTGGTGTGGACAATGAGTGTACACATTTGTATCAACAAGAGGCATAATCGAAGCATGTGAGCTACAATGACCATTGGGGTTTTGGTGTAGTCAACGTGTGTTGGTCAGGGTGATGGGTGTCTTCGACATTATCAGTGGTAACGAATGTTTAATGACAATGGCATGCACCAACTTTGATGGCGATGAGAGCAATAGGAAAATGAACCCATAACCTTCCAAATGCAAGCAAACATTCTAAGTGGGAAGATTAAATAATAATTGTTTTGTTATAAAGTTTTTTATGGTGGTCCATTATCAGATAGCATTAAATTAAAGTAGGCTGTGGGCTCCAAATCTCGGTGCTACAATTTGATGTATAAAGAGGAGAAACAACACAGACCTTTAAATATGATAGAATGATAAATATTATCTCTCTTGAAGTTATCAACGGACAAATAAGGTATGGATGAGCATTGCCATTTAGAATAGTTCACGTCCCCTGGAGTTGGGGTGTTCTGTTGAGTAAAAAATTTCTACTTATTAGATCTAAATATGATATATGAGATCTCTTATTTGTTGTAAATACTTTATTAAGATGTGTAAATATATGATTACATTTTTTTTTCTCAATCATGAGAACTCCCACTTTTAGTAAATCTTTGAAATATAGTAAGGTTATATAGTTTTTATGTTTTTATACTCATGTCTCTTATTATCATTAAAATGGTCTTAAAATAATAAGTTGGGATCACACAATAATAAACAAATAAAGAGAAAAGATAATCAAGAGAGAGAGAGAGAGAAGAATTTAACAACAACAACGAACCTTTATCCCACTACGTGGGGTGGCTGCATGAATCTTTTTTCTCCATTTTGTCTTGTTAAGAGTAGAATTCTTATTTAAATCTAGTAAAAAAATATCATTTCTAATATTTTCTAATCAAGTCATTTAGATCCACCTCTACTTTTTTTAATATAAGCAAAATCTAAAGCATTTACTCTCCTAATTAACCAGGTCATCGAAAGGCTGCCGTTTTATGTGACCAAACCATCTAAGGCAACTCTCTCTAATCTTATCTTCCGTTGGAGCTACTCCAACCTTTTCACGTATATGCTTATTTCATATATTCTCTCTAAGAATAAAGTCACCCATCCACCCAAGCATCCTCATCTCTACAACACTAAACTTAATATTATACTTCTTTTAAATGACCAATGACCAACATTTTGCACCAAAAAACTTGCAGGAGGAATTGCTTAACAACAGTGAAAAAAGATAAGCGTTAGCAGCATATAGGTGGAAGTTTTTCAGCTTCTTCTAGATAACGATGTTGCTATTATTTTTTATTCTATAAAGGATAAACTTTAGGGCGCCCTAGTAAAGAAAATCTCTTGTTTGGATCAGCTTCGTGCAACACAAAAAATGAGATAACTGAAGTAATAATCACATCTTTTATCCTTTATTATCATATAGGGCTGCAAGTGAACCAAACGTTCGACGAGCTACTCGATGTTCGGTTCGATTAAAGCTCGTTTGTGATCGTTTAGCTAACTAAACAAACAAACTTGAACAATATTTTAAATACTCGATCCTTAAATAAACAAGCTTGAACACTAATGTGTTCGGCTCATTTATGTTCACGAACAAAATTTTTTGAAGTTCGTGAACAAGCTCGACATTAAGCTCGATAAAAAGCTCGATTCGTGAGGCTGACTATGACATTCAGTAGTTCATTAAGGAAGAAAATCTAGTAGTTCATTTTGATTGCTTAGAATTGTGGAAGGCTAACTTCATATTATTGTTTGTTCAATAGATTGTTTGCTAAATATGTTCATGAATATAGCTCGTTAAGGCTTGTTTGTTTAAAGCTCGATAAGCACTAAATGAACCAAACATGAACCGAACATTAACCAAATATGAACACCCTTAAACTAAATGAACCAAACATGAACACAAACAATAAAGCTCGAATCAAACACGAACCAAACTTGAACAGACTAATGATAAACGAACTCAAACATGAACACTTACATACTCGGCTCGGCTCGGTTCATTTGCAGCCCTATTATCATAGCTATTTTTTATTGACTTAAAGATCACCTATTAGTACAATGATACATTGACCATAACTCTTAGGCTTCTCTTGGGACGATTTTCTTATTGCTTCTTAAAGCAGCTTTCTAATAAAAAATTTTAATTTTTTAACTAAAAAGCTACTTTAAGAAGCAGTAAAAAAGCCGTCCCAAACGAAGCCTAATAAAACCCAACATGCTTCCCGCTTATCGTACACTTTTCTACGATAATCACAAAGAAAATATTATTACTTGATAGAATCAATTAGAATTCAAGCAATAATTTCTCAAATTCTAGAACACTACAATGTCATCATCTACTTACATGATCTCTCCTGGTAGTGTGCAAGAATGGAAGAGCTAGGTAAAAAAGAAGAAGATAGATATGAAGAATAAGCTCCTCTCTCTATGGTGTGCAAGAAATAAGATAGCAAAAGGTGAAAAAGAAAGGGAACGATATGAAGGCTATCTATCAGATGGATCAACATCAAAGAAGAACAGCCTGAAGGTAAAAATAATTATATATCAATAAAACATCCAGTTTTTCTTCTTCTTGTCCTGAAGGTACGCGTGGAAGCTTCAACCATATAGGAATATATCCATAGGAAAAACTGAGCCTGCCTGCTCATATGTCAAAGCAAAGGATGCAAAACCCAATAAGCTAAGTGTGGTGATGCATGAAAGAATATGATATAACACCTAGCGAAGATTTATCATAATATTTAAATAGGGAGGTAGCAGAAGTTGTCTTCTCCAGGCTTCATTTAGGACGGCTTTTTTATTATTTTTTAAAATATTTTTTTAATAAAAAATTAAAATCTTTTATTAAAGAATTACTTTAAAAAACAGTAAAAATGTCTTCCCAAACGAAGCCTTAATTACACTTCTGCAGTTCTACTATAAAGAATATAGAGATAATAGATGGATTGGGTAGGTAGGCCGCTGGATAGGTAGGTGGAATGAGAGATTGATTAGTCAATTGAATGATATATATATCTTAATTTTTGTTGTCATACATTTTTTTCTTAATTTACATCATGCTTTATATATAAAAAGAAAATTTTAAATAAAATTTTGAAGTTAACCAATTTTTTTATTGATTTTTCTTATCCTAAAAAGAGTCGATCTAAATAAAACTTAGGCATTGAGCTAATAAGTTAGATTCTTTATAATTGAACATTCACTCACAATTAGAATATTGCAATATGATAGTAACAGTGTTGTTTGATGGATGAAAAATATGTTGATGTAATATCAAAATGATTGTCTGCTTATAAACATAAGTTTTTTGAATTTATAAAATGATTTGATTGTAGTGTATATTGTCCAACTTTGCTCACTTTTTGATTTATCATTCTTAACAAGTGAAATTGATGTAGGGAGATCATCGAAGAAGCATCACAAACAAAGCTACTTAGAGCTAGAACCCAAAAACAGTAAAAACACTGCTAAATCCCAAAAATATATTCATTCCTTCATTCATCTTACAATTGTTATACTTATAAGCTAGCAAAAAAAACTTAGATAAATCAAGACAGTTCTAGAAACCTATAACAAATTTGTAACAAACTAAATCACATATGTTTAAGGAGCAATTTAACTAAGATGCTCTGCATCATTCTTCTCTGGTACGAAGAAAACGAAGTAGGGTGTGGAGTCGGAACAAACGGGATTTGGTTGTAGGCCTAGGACGGATTTGAGACAGCGCCATTCGAGCAAAATAGCTGGTTTTTGCATTTTGCGGATTATATCATAGCCGATCACTTGTGTCTGGTAGAACCTAGGATGATGGGGCACCGATAAGGGTTATTTCTTGAGGTAAGATGAAATCAGCGGTAGATACAGGGCCAACAGTAGAGATGGCCACAGAGAGTGACCACTGGATCAGAAATGAAATCGAGACAGATGTTGCAATCAAAGTTTGCATTCGCCTGCGGAGAGTTTGCGGTGACGCTGTCGGCGCTTCTCTTTGACAAATTCTCAACGATTCGAAGATGAAATCGAGAAAGGAGCCAACAAGAATCCCTTCTACTTCCATGGATTCTTGAATGGAGATAAGAACATCTGCTATGGCTTTGAGGACAGCTCCGTTTCGTAAGGGATTTGGTCGGCAGGATGTGTGGATGAAGTTAATCGAGGGCATAAGAGCTCGTGGATAACAATCGGGTTGAATGTCAGGCGCAGCATGAGAGATAGGATTAAGCTGATTGTGAAATGTTGATGGCGAGATTAGAGTGGATGCCTGCCATCGCAAGTATCATCGAAGCCTTCGTGGTCGTTCGCGCAGACTGGACAAGCAAGGGCACAGACTCAGATTGATGGCGCGGGCCAATAGTGAGGGGCACGACCAAGGTCGCAGACGGACTTTGTTCATGGATGGTGAATCGTGCTAAAAGATGTCCGATGGTATGGTTGCCATCGATAGGTTCATTATGGTATGGTTGCCATAAGATGGAATCGCTAGTATGGTTGTGATGGTTGTCAGCGGGGGATGTGTAGATTCGTTGATATGGTTTCCAGCTGGTGGAGGCTTCGAGCGTCGTCGACAGCCTATCTTCATACATGGTCTTCCCAAAGCATCCAAAACCCCAATCGACGTCAAGGGTTGATGTAGCAGCAACACAAGGCCCTGATCGACATCAAGGGCCAAACTTGTCTCTAATATCATTATGATATAGGGAGATCATCGAAGAAGCATCACAAACAAAGCACTTCAAAGCTAGAACACAAAAATAGTGAAAACACTTCTAAATCCCAAAAATATATTCATTCATTCATTCATCTTACAACTGTTATATTTATAAGCTAGCAAGAGAAACCTAAGGAGCATTTTAACTATGATGCTCTATCAAGAAAGTTATAGAAACCTATAACAAACTAAATCACATATGCATAGCATCTTAGGTAAAATGCTCCTTAGACATATGTGATTTAGTTTGTTATAAATTTGTTATAGGTTTTTAGAACTTTCTTAATTTCTCTAGATTTCTCTTGCTAGCTTATAAGTATAACAATTGTAAGATGATGAAGGAATGAATATATTTTTAGGATTTAGCAGTGTTTTCACTATTTTTGCGTTCTAGCTCTGAGGAGCTTTGTTTGTGATGCTTATTCGATGATCACCCTACATCAGAAATCAGAGTTAATAGTTCGATTGAGATCAAGTTATTCTGGTGATTCGTTATTCACGTTGTGACCGACTTTTGCCTTGCTTGAGCAAGGTTTAAGGGTGAGTATCTTTTATTATTCCATCATAATGTTGAGTGAGCTCTTTATGATTTTTATCATGTCGAAAAAAAAAGTAGAAATACTTGAGCGTAACTTAATCTCATATAAAAAGTTTGTTCGGGACTGGAACGTTTTATAAACTTTGTTGTGAAGTTACCACGGGGAAAGTATCTTAGCTATTATGGTTGTACAAAATAGATCTACATCACATAAATTTATGAAAAACAATGAGAAAAGAGTTTTTTAAAAAAATTGTGATTGATATCTGAAAAGCAAAGCATTGAGAATATGGGCGGATTTAAAGGGGGGTTTGTTATATGGTGCTTATTTAGTTGATGGGATGCCTCTTGCTTGATTTCTCTAGCTTTTAATTCTTTATTTTTCAGGTGTCGCACTTGATTGCAAGTAACCCTCTCTCACTTTTTTTATTTTGAGTGCCTTCTCTTTATTTTTTAGTTAGAGAGGGAAAGAATGAAATGAAAAGTAGTATTTAACAACGTTACGACTTTAATGTTGGACGATAGTTGAATTGAGGTTTTTTCTGCTATGACCATCGAAAAACTTTTAATGACGATCTCAAGCACGAATGAAAAAAATTAACAAAATTTTTTAAAAAGCTAATTTGCGCTCCTACTAAAAATAATTTATGACTCCGCACAGTCGAGAAAGTTGCCCCAACCAGACCCACTTCATCTAAAAATTATATTCATAAGAAATAATTTTTAAATTAATTATTTTTCTAGTAATTATTATATTTAGCCCCATTTGAATACTTTTATTCATCATTACTACCATCATTAACAATGTGGGTTCCTCCTAACTCGGATCCTATGAATTAACTATGACCTGAAGAGAGCTAAAGAAGCACTTTAAACCCCTTCGATCTACGTTGGAGCCAAGCCATTGTTATCAGATGGATCACGACAATCAGTTCATGCTGCCAAAGCAGATCCAAAGGCTATGAAGCGCTAAGTATTCTTTTATAAAGCGCTAGCATTGTATAGGATTTCAGTCTCAGCTGAACCACGTGGCCACGTATGTGGGGCCGGCCCGCGTAACTGCCGCAAACTAAAAAAGCGAACGCAATGAACGCTGATGATTTAGGTGCACGAATCTTAATGAAAATCCAGAGGCCTTGATTCTTAATAGCACAAATCGTGCAACAGCCTTAAGAGGAAGAAGTAGAAATACTATATCTACCCTCCCAAATAAAAATAAATATTATTTATATTCAATTCATATTAATTTCCAATTATATGGATGATAAAAATATATGATGCTCCTTTTATTTTAATTAATCATAAAAAATAAGACTTTTATAATTATCAATATAAAATTTTTTTGAAGACTAATAACGTTCATATTCAAATCTTGCATCGACAAATTAACAATTAAATTCTTATACCACCATTTAAATTAAATATCATATTAAAATTATTAATTTAATGTAATTCTGATTTTTTTGCTAATTTTTTAGTTATTTAAATACGAGTATATTTGAAATGACTGCAGTGTTTTATAAAGTTTTGAAGTTATTGCGAGAAATATAACTTTTTTAAAACAATTGTGAATATCATAAATATATATATATATATATAATTCAATAACTGTTAACAACTCCAACTATAAATAGTAGCTTCCAGCCAAAAAAACTTTTTAAAAAGCAGCAAAAAAATAATAGCAAAATAAAATTGTAATTATGATTTGAAGAAAAAATTATGAAAAAGCTATTCCAAACAGATCCTATATCACAAGAAAAAGCATAACTTCATATTTTCATTTTAAATTAGAAATGACACGCAAGGTGAAAAAAACAATCAAACAAAAAAAAAAAACGTGTCAAATTGGGTGTAATTAGCAAGAAAATTTCTTTCTTTGATAAACTGTGAATGCAACAGAAGGCAATATATCAAATGATTAGGTACACATTTTGTGCCCTTTTTTCAGCATACGCAGCTTGTCATTGATAAGTGTTTCAAGCATTTGACTGAGGAATATATTTTTCAATATCATCAATTTATTAATCAACTATATATTATAAGCTATAAACATTTAGTATAACAATTAAAATTTTCGTACTAAAAAAGTTGCTTTAAGAAGCAGTGAGAAAGCTGTCCCAGATAAAACCTAAGGCTTTTTTTAGGGAAAAATTATTAGGTGCGGACACCGGACGTAGCTCTACGTCCGGACTCCACTAGAATGGCGCCACGTAGCATTCGTTGATGCGATATCCCGTTCTGTTGAATTGTGAATTTTTAGCACGTGTTATGACAAGTTCCGTGTGGCCCGACGACCCGACCCGGATTGGACGCGAAAAATTAAAAAAATCTGCTCTTTTTGACTAATTCCTAGGTAATACCGAGTAATACCGAGTATTTCTTTGGTAATACGGAGTAATTCTTTGGTAATACCGAGTAATTCCTAGATAATACTGAGTAATACCGAGTAATATCTACATAATTCATAGGCAATACCGAGTAATTCATAAGCAATACCGAGTAATTCTTAGGTAATACCGAGTAATTCTTCGGTAATACCTAGTAATTCCTAGGTAATACCGAGTAATACCTAGGTAATTCATAGGTAATACAGAGTAATTCTTTGGTAATACCGGAGTAATTCTTCGATAATACTGAGTAATTCCTAGGTAATATAGAGTAATACCTAGGTAATTCATAGGTAATACCGAGTAATTCTTTGGTAATACCGAGTAATTTCTCAGTAATTATAATTGTTCTAGGCTTCATACACAAATGTTCTGGGCTTAATGGATGCCAGTTATTTTTAATTAAATTTGCACGTCCGATATGTATCGGGACGTCGAGCCGTGCGTAAATTAGGAATGCACGTGCATCATTTGAACTTCTCGGCAAATCGGGCCGCCGGGTCTTTGAGTCGCTACGTGGCGCCATTCTAGTGGAGTCCGGACGTAGAGCTACGTCCGATGTCCGCACCTAATAATTTTTCTATTTTAGGACAGTTTTGAGCCATTGCTTTTTCGCCGATTTCATTGAATTTCTATTCTGAAAAGTTACTTTTGAAAGCAATAAGAAAAATGTGACAAACAAATCCTAATATGCTATCAATAAGTGTGTATGCATTTTATACTATAAGAAAGAGAATGAGCATTGAAATACTAATAAGGAGAGATTATTACGTACGTAGTTCAGACATAGAGAACCGTTCGATTTTGTGATTACGAACAGTAAAAGCGCAGTTACTGTTTATCATTATTTTTTTACTGTGTTTTTATTGTTCACAGTCACAAAATCGAACGGTTCTTTGTGTCTAGACTCCACACGTAATAATCTCTCACTAATAAGAGCTAATAGATGCATGCACATAATCGGTTGAAGTCTATTTTGAACATTTATTCTCATTGATTTGCATTTAAGAACACATTTCTATTTGATTATTTTTCTTAATAGAAAAATTATATTTTTACAGCCATATCTGTTAATATATAGTAGCCATTATTATTTTTTTAAATAATTAATGCCCATAACAAATTATTTTTTTCATAATTAATACCAAAAAGTGCAGCCTTTCCAAACGGAAGCTTTATATATTTATTTATATATTCGTAATTGTGTACACATTTATGTGGCTAATATTAGTTGATTGTCTGTATCTGAGTTATTTACATCTAACAACCTTTTCGAAGAAAGCAAAGCCGCTTCCTCGAATCTGAATATTTAACAGCTTTCCTTCTCTAAACGAAGACAGAAAGCTGAAGCCGCAGCTGCCTCTTTTATTAGCTACAAGGAGACGTGTGAATGGTTTTACAGCCTTTCAGCTTTCACACGCTCTTTCTTCATAGCAGTCTCATTCTAGCCCCACAAAGAAATTCGGTTTCTTGAGTTGGCCACTAGCGGCCGCACTTCTATTTAGAATCCCTAGCTAGCTTGAATTTATTTCAAAGTAAAAAAAGTTTGCAGTTTTCCTTGGCTTCTTTCTTCACCTCTCGAGCTCTGTTTCGAGCTCTAATGGCGTTCAAAGATGGCATTTTTGTTATTCTTTTTGTGCTTTGTGGGGTTCAGGAATGCCTCTCGGTGAGCAATGGATTGAGCAGGGGGAGCTTCCCAAATGGGTTTGTTTTTGGAACGGCTTCTTCTGCATATCAGGTGTTCTTGAAAGCTTATAAATTTGGACTTCTGTTGCTTTATTCTTTTGTTCTTGAGTTCAATCGGCAATGGGCAAAGAAGTAGGCTTTTTCCACTTTGAAATTTGTTGAATTTTATGTGAAAGGTTTTGAAAAGTTTTTGATTTTTTTTCTTTGTTTTTGAGTCTGAAGAAGGTTTTATTCATTTTGATTTTGGTGTCAATGGATGTTGAGGGGAATGAACAATGGAGGAAGGTAAATATTGTTCTGCCATGTGAGAAAGGAAAATTGCTTTATTTGATGAGCTTCAGTTCGTTCTAGAAGGTAAAAGCGAAATTGTTGATTTTGTGCAACTCTGGAATCTGGAACCAGCCACGTGAGTGAACTTTGGAAGCATGTGAGGTTTACTTTGAAAAAAAAAAAGAGAAAAAAAAGCTTTGGATATCCTCCTCAAAATTTAGTTCAAGTTGAAGACAAATAATTCTTGATATTTTGTAATATAACTAAAATTATATTTTTGAAGTAATTGCTCATAATGGTCTGGTTATTGTCTTGTAAAGCTGTAAAAACTTATACTGTAAGAATCATGGACAATCTTGAACTTTGAGAAAAATATCTTGAGCTGATTTCTATTTTTCTTTGTTTGCAAAGTAGTAGTGTTTTTGAATCTTAGATGTAATGTGATTTTTTTGAACTGATCAGGATCTCTCATACATTGTTAAGTTATGAAGCTTAATTTTTTATCCTAAGAAGAAACTATTAGGAAAGAGAGCACCTCAACCTTGGAGCAGGTATGATAAACCACAAAATATAAGCACTACAAAAAGTGAATACCAAAACTTATGTGTTTAGGCTTACGTCCATAACCGCAAAGAGTTTGAATAATCTGTAAAACTTTAAAAAAGTACATAAAGGATTATACTTCATACAAAGTTGAAGATATGAAAAAAGATACCAATTTGTTAGCTAAGAGAAAATGTAATCATCTACTGCGAAGATGATGACTAGATGTGAAAAAAGAGATGTCATTATCACTCAAGTTACTCTCATCCCCTTTTATTATAGAAGTCCATATGATATATATTTTCTGCTATTACCAAGAGCTTCTGCTAGTGCTAGAAGTGAGAATAACAACACTTATGCCTTGTTGAAGAAATTGAAGAACTACCCTTGCAAGCAAAAGAGAAATTTTTTTTTTTTTGGGGTGTGTGTGTGTTTGACATCCCTTTACTCTCTCTTTCTCTTCTTCTTCTCTCTTTTTGCTTCTTGTTATGGGATGTATAATATCATAGATTTTTCCTCCCTTTCATAGTTGCATCATGAGTTGGTAGAATTGAAAGATAAAAGGTGAATATAATTTGAGTTAGATAACGACCATTTAAAAAAAAAAAAGCATGAATGGTAGGAATATAAATGCTTACATAATCTTAGTCGCTAGTTGGCTTTGGGGATTTCACTATATTTTTTGTCAACTCCAATTTTTTATTTATAAAGTCTGGCAGTGTCGTTGTCTTCAGCTGGTATCCTAGGACTATAAAACTCCACGATCTAAATCATAGTGAATTTTGTAGTAATGATATTATGATATAGTTATCAATTAAGTGAACCTGCATAAAATTTTTAATATATTTTGTGCATTGATATTCTTTCTATTTTATCTGTGTTCAATGTTCAAAGTACATATGACTTAATTCTCAACATATATATGCTCATTATCTCTCAAAAGAGCCAATGAAATCCTTCTAGTTTCAAACTTCTGATTATATTTTCCCTTCTGCAGTACGAGGGAGCCGTTAAAGAGGATGGAAGAGGACCAACGGTCTGGGATAAGTTTGCCCATTCCTTTGGTAAACAATAAATTGAGTTATATCTTTGATATTTTTATTCTTGATTGTAATTTGAATGGTAGGATAAAAGACAAATGATTTTATTCTAATATGCAGGTAAGGTGCTAGATTTCAGCAATGCTGATGTTGCTGTTGATCAGTATCACAGATACGAGGTCAAGCTTTATATCGGTCTGCTGTATTAAGGAAAAAACAAAATGCAGAATGTTTTAATTATGCAAAATATTTGGTGCAGGAAGATGTGCAGCTCATGGCTGATATTGGAATGGATGCTTATAGGTTTTCAATTGCTTGGTCCCGTATTTTTCCAAGTAACATTTCTTTGATTCAATATGTTTTTTTTTCCTTCTCCAAGAATGTTCATTGTCATTTTTATATACCATCTAAAAGCAATGATTGTATCTAGTACATATGAATGTCTAAACTCGCATCAATAATGATTTAAAATGGACGTCTTCTTCGATGTTTCCAGCATTAATATGCGCACATCCAATGCATGAGGCTTCCTTCCAATTTCACTTTTGTGGAGAGTTTGACGCGCACAACCTTAAGCCTGTTGCTTTCTAATAGCATCATATTGTTAATAAAAAAGAAGCTTTCAAACTATCGCAGTGCTGAAAAAAAATCCCCAATAGGTCAATACATGGAAACAATAAAATCTACTGGGATAGAAGTAAAGGGTGTGTTTGGCGGGATAATGTTTTTCATAGCTTTGTTTTATAGTTGTTGCCATACTTCTATCTGGTTCCAGTTCCAACTTTCTCATCACTTCTAAAAAATTTATATGTTGATAAAGAGCTTTTCATAAGTAGATCTGCTAGAGTTTGATAATTGTAAGAAGCTATTGTCTAATACTTTTTTTAAGGGAAAAAATTTATAATACTTACAATAACTTTTAAACTCTACTTTCCTCACAGTAGTTTCACAACTAATTTTATAGGGAACTATAATCATCTTAGATCGACCTTAAGTTCAAATATTCTAAGCAATTGTAGAAGTAGAGTTTAAAGTGAGAGGGGTGAACGGAAGGGTGCAATGTCCACCCTTAATTTCCCCTAGTTCCACTACTGATCGTAAGCTTTGGTTCATGCATCCGGAGGGTATTATATAGAAATAGTGTGCTGGAATATACTATTTAGTATGAAAATAGAGAACTGCGATATGAAAAACTAAGAGAACTTTGATGCCCTTCTTAGTTATGGTTCAGTGGTCACATATCAATATCATTATTATCATTACCCTTATCTTAACTAAAAAGACAAAAAAAAAAGGAACTTAAAACCGATATAGTGCTATAATGTTAAGTAAAAGAACCTCCCTATTTTGCATTTAAATGCAACTTTCAAAAAAATAGAAAAAAAAGAACCTCCCTATTACTTCATAACAATCTTGACTGCTATGCAGATGGAACTGGCCAAGTTAATCAAGCAGGGATTGACCATTACAACAAATTGATAGATGCACTGCTAGCTAAAGGTAAGTAGAAAAAAAAAAAAAAGCGCAAGTCATTATTTAATGGAACGAACAATATGTTATAATTTTGAGAACTAAGTTTTCATGGATAGCTATCTTACAAGATACATTACATTTGCAGGAATCAAACCATATGTTACACTTTTCCACTGGGACCTTCCTCAAGCCTTAGAAGACAGATACAGCGGATGGCTTAGTACCCAAATAATGTAATTATATTGTTTCTTGACTTTTATTTGTGTTTTCCTTCAGTTGCAGATATGGTAATATGTTCTTCCATGAAGTGATCGGCAATCTGATGGCCATACTTTCTGAACATTCATTTGGTAGAAACTTTTCAACTATAACTAGATATAGTTTAATATCCTCCCTTACCCTGATAGGATTGCCAATAAGATAATGCAATCTCCATGAAATAAATAATTCTCATAAATACTGTTATACTTCTTCAGTGAATTATTTTTCTAGCTAACCAAAGTTAAATACTAAAGACTAAATCTTATTCTTCTTAATTGATTCCAAAAAGATGATAAAAGTTCTTCCTTACAATTGAGTAGAGTTAGCCATTAGAATGAGTTGTTTCTATTCGTTCTTTCGTTCCATCACTCAAGAAATTCAACTCAGGAAGCCAAATTTTTTGTGATCTACTACAGAAATGATTTTACAACTTATGCCGATATATGCTTCAATGCATTCGGAGACAGGGTTAAGGACTGGATAACCTTCAATGAACCTCACACTCTGGCAATCCAAGGCTATGATGTTGGACTCCAGGCCCCTGGACACTGCTCCATTCTCCTTCACCTCCTCTGTAGAGGAGGGAATTCAAGGACTGAACCTTATATTGTTGCCCACAATATCCTCCTATCACATGCTACTGCTGTCAACACATATAAGAGAAAATATGAGGTAATTGTACATGTTTTATCTCATGAAAGTTATGTAATGCACCAACGTATTTATAGACTTAAACATGAACATACATGTATCGGCTTAACACATGCATAAACGTAAATTATATTGTATTTATGCATATGTTTATGTGTATGAACATGAATGAATATGCTTCTCTCTTTCTGAATATGTGCCTTAATGTATGGAGTTGGATGTAGATATTATATGCATATTTAGGATGTATAACATGCATTTACTGTTCAAGTAGGCCTAGAGAGAGAGAGAGAGAGAAGGGGTACTCATGATTATCTTTATTTTGTGGCTCATGTTTATAGGCTGTACAGAAGGGTTCTATTGGGATGTCATTCGATGTTATGTGGTACGAACCCATTTCAAATGCTTCAAAAGAAATTGCTGCTACTCAAAGAGCACTGGATTTTCATTTTGGATGGTAAAACTATATTGCTTCTTTGTGCATTTCTTAATCATGATCTTTATATAACGTATATGAACATAGAATAATAAGAAAATTGATTTATCACTGAATTTTGCAGTTGCATGCACGCCCAATAGAAATATGTAGAACATAATTCAGAATGTTAATGATATAAGCTGGTTAATCAGAATTGGTTCTCAAAACTCCTTTACCATATTTCAAGTTTGTCAGGAGATATTAATGAATTATTAGTAGAATGCTATACTTTGTCTTTCAGGGACCTTATTCATGGTTATGCATCTATTGAGTTATAGAACATTTTCCATAGGAAAATTAGTAAATGGAAGATTCATGCAAATGAAATGAAGATAATATAATTCTGAGAAATAAAAGAACTATCTATGTTATCTAACCAAATCAAATACGCTATCTAAGTTACAAATCTGCCAAGTGTTCTTCAGACCAAAATTATTTTGCTATTAAGACAGGTTCATGGATCCCATATTTTTTGGGGAATATCCAAGCTCAATGAGAGAAAGAGTTGGAAAAAGATTGCCTACATTTTCGGACAAAGATGCTGCGCTGGTTAAGGGTTCCCTGGATTTTGTTGGTATAAATCACTACACTACATATTATGCCATGGAAAATTCAACTAATTTGGTTGGAGTTGTATTCAACGACGCTCTGGCAGATTCTGGAACCATTAATTTGCGTAAGTTTGCTGTCCAAGCCTTCCAAGTTTCAAAATATTTTCTATGTGAAGTACATATTTATACTTATTTTAACAAAAAAGAGCATTTAGGTCTTTTCACGAGCAGTTATTGAATGTATATGTTTCTCAGCTTTTCCTTGCTTATTACTAACTTGGATAAATTTTAATTATCTGCAGCCTTCAAGGGACTACATCCCATCGGAGACAAGGTAAATTTTTTATACTGTACATTTGATTGAATTTGGGTGGGTGTGGTCATAAGTGTATTTGCATAGAATAGGTTTATTATCTCAAGCAGCACTCAGCAAAAATGATGGGAGAATGAGGGTCATAACATTATCGGCTTTCATAACTAGTATTCTCTTACTTTTTATTCCAATGCTGACTGTTCTACCTTACAGGCCTCTTCCATATGGCTTTACATTGTTCCTAGAGGTTTGAGAAGTCTTATGAACTACATCAAAGATAAGTATGGAAATCCCCCAGTTATCATTACAGAGAATGGTGAGCACATGTCTTCCATATGCTGTTATAATATGATTATGTCATGTATTAACATTTTAATTATATTATCACTGAAATCCTACAACTTTTTCAGGGATGGATGATTCAAACAACCCATTCATCTCCATAAAAAATGCTCTGAAAGATGAGAAGAGAATCAGATATCATAGTGAATATCTTGGAAACTTGTCTGCTGCTATTAAGTAGTTCTCTCAACTTTTGTATCTTTATTTACTTCTTTGTCATATTTACTTATTAAACATCTATTATGTCAGGAATATACGAAATCTAATCCAAACATAGCAAGCAAAAAAGAATAGAAAGTAAAAAAGAAGGGCAATGTAGAACAACTCATGAATTTTATACATTCACACCCAATTGCTGGCCTTTACCATAGAGTTCAATTTGATTTGATTGTGGAGAATTATAGCTCAAAATAAAAGATAAAGAAAAAAAATCTCGGACAACATAGAATACAAAAAACCCATAAAACATCTTTAATGAAATGACCAGCAAATTTGGATTAAGAAAATGACCCTCAATGTAGTCTACATAATGCTTTTTCTGTGCTTTTTCTGCTTATGGTATAAATTTAAGCTCCAGAACATCACATATGATACTTCAAATCATCTTGAAAAAAGAAAATCCCAAGTCCTTATTCATGGATTTCAAACATTCTATTGCAGGGATGATGGTTGCGATGTTCGTGGATATTTTGTTTGGTCTCTTCTTGATAATTGGGAATGGGCAGCAGGCTACACTTCCAGATTTGGATTGTATTTTGTGGATTATAACGACAACCTCAAGAGATATCCAAAGAACTCTGTACAATGGTTCAAAAATCTGTTAAGCTCCGCCTGATCTGAGCTTGCAGATGTAAAATACACAATGATCATAGTTCTATTACTTCAGGAATTTCTTCAATGCTTACAGCAAATAGTAGTGAAGGTTGTAAGAAATTAGTAGGAAATAAAATCTTATAAATGTAAAACTGAATATTTACCTGATTTGTGTGAATGTTTTATTATTACAATTTGATGAATTGCATAATTACATAATGTATTTGCTTAGTGGATCCATGTTGCAAAGTCATATAAATATCAAGTTTTTTTTTTCTGTGTTTTTTATCTTATTGACTTCTTTATTCTTATTAAATTATGATATAAGAAAAAATTGAAATTTAAAACAGCTTTATAAATCTCTGTAAAATATTATAAACTTATAATCTTGGATGCAAAATATTTTAACAAAGGAGAAAAAGATATATTTTGGTGTAAAATTTATGTCATGCTTTTGGAAGAAGAAATCAAATTGATTAAAAAAGAAAAAAATTGTAATCATGATTGTTTTTTTAATCTTTGAATATGTTTGGGATAACTTTTTCACAGCTTTCTCATTGCTTTTTGAAAAGTTGTTTTTAACAACTAAAGTTGCTAATATATAATAATTTTAAGAGAGTAGCCATTCTATTTTTAGAAAAAAAATATATTTATAAGATTCACAATAATTTTTTAAATTATTTATTTCACAGGAATTTCATAATCACTTTTATAAAATGTTACAGTTATCCTAAACAAGCTTTAAATTTCACTCTATCAAGCATGTTTTGAAAAGATTATTAACTCACAATATCTTGAGTGACCACTATTCTCTTCTTAAGATTTTGAAGGGGACATTACTAACACAAGATATGAAATTTGCTAACCAGTGCTGTCATTATGATGCGCTTCATGGCAATTACTGCATCACTTCCCTTTGCTGTTGATAATTTTACTGCACCTTACGATGAAAATGTATCTTACTTAACACAAAAAAGGAATTTTCCATAATAATTGGGAGGGATGGTGTTATGTTGTAATTAACATGTAATTAGCAGAACTATTAATTTCTGCACTGTTAATTAACGGATAATTACCCAAAGGATTAGGCAAGATCCATACCAAGGAAAAACTAACAGATTACAGATTTAGCTATAATTTTTTTCTACTTTTCAGAAAATTTAATGATAATTATATTGTGGCAGCTATAATGATGTCATTTTCAACATTTTATTTAGAAAAAAATTTAATACAAGCAATAAATTTTTTTTTTTTTCAGAATAATTTAACAATTAATTTTATAAATAACTTTGATCAAATTTTTTGCCCAATGAGTATAATACACAAACAATCAATCAACTCTCATATTGTATTCATCTTAAAGTAAATTCAATAATTTTCTCATCATCAGAGTCACCATATCCCGGCCAAAATTTCTTCCATTATTTAATTGCTGCTTCTCAGAATTCATTGTAAAAAGTAGACATAAAAAGCTTATTGCAAACATTAATGAAAATCAGGATTCTGATTTGAGTCTGAAGGTTTCTTTACAGGGAAAGAGTTCCTTACTCTCATGATCTCATCTCACCAATCGATCCAAAATCCAAAAATTAGAATGAAAGAAATTACTTTCATGCAGGTTAATTATTTCAAAAATAGTGGAAACATTTAAGAAGAACAGAATGAGCTGAACTCAAATCTGTGATCATGAGCTCTATAGAAAGCAGCTCACATGGCTTCTTTTCTTTGATCATTGAATGCTTGGACATCCTCCTAACAAGAAAGCACTGATTTGTGCATTGTAAGTAACAGAAGGAGAATATCTTGCTTTTAAATTTAACTTTAGTATGAAAAGCTTACTGCAGTTGCCAATTTAACATCCTGATGCTGACAATGATTCTTCCGCAGGTCTGATATGAAATTTTGGCTCCATGGGGATTGTTCGCGGCTTTTCCGACCTGAAACATGAACCCATTTTTACACAAGAGTAGTAGCAAGTTACAAATTTTTAAACTACAAGTTGATTAGAAAGAGTTAGGCATGTAACTGATCTGAGTGACTCGTTTATAGGCATGTATGTTCGGCATAATGAGCAACGGGGTTGTGATCAAGTGTAGGTTAAAGCTTGTATGATATATGAGTTATGAGCTCAAGTTCAAGCTCGACCTGACTCGACTCACTGACTCATTAAGTCCGGTGAAAACTTGTGTGATATATGAGCTCATGTTCACGCTCAATTAAACTTGACTAGATGACTCATCAGACTAGGTAAAAAAAATGAAATTTTAAAATCCTTAGTTTACTTTTAGCCAAGAAATATATGCCTTGATCTACCTATGTCATACCATTAATGATTAATCAAGTCGAGCTATTAATCAAGCTCAAACTTTTGAGTCGAGCTCGAGTTTGATTCAATGCATAATACATTGAGTTGTGCTCATCCCCATAAAATGGTTTCTCTATAAACATCTCAAGAAGTGATATGAGAAACCGGGCTTCATCCGTCTATATTTCTTCTTATAGGATTGATAAAAGTTGTCATATACAGTAGTTCAGTTCTAAGAAAATACAAATACAGTAAATGAAACCCTGGAAGCGAAGCCAATGTTTAAATCTTGTGTTTAAACAAATCATCATCTGAGAAAGAGTAAAATTTAGAAGTTGTTTGTTTGGTACCCTATCTAAGGAAGGTTTTAAGCAAGAATTAGGTTAATTCCTGCCAAACAGAGCTTTGGGTACTTCAAATATTACTATTTTGATAAATCAAGTTTCAGTTCTGTTATTGATTAAATGTAGAATTTGTTTAATCTCACATTCTTAAAATTTTGTAGATTCTAAGGATTTAATCCTTCTCATAAGACTTAAATCCTTAAATAAATAGACAAACAATTCCTCAAGATTTAACAATTATCATGCCAAATAATATTTAAGTTTTAATCATATCAAGTTTTACTCAGGTACAATTTAGTAAATTCTCTAAATCTAGATTTAGTAAACCTTGGGAGGATTAGCACCTGGAAAATAATAGTTGTCAGATCATGACAATTATTGCTTTCAAGAGGAGGAGAAATTATTACGTTCGGAGTCCGGTTACGTCTGGACTCCAATAAAAACGTGACATGTGTCCTTGTACACAGTACACTATATACAAATTACAAAATTATGTACATAGTGTGCACAAACTTATATACATAATATACACACTATGTACACAATTGTACACTGTGTACAAATTTGTACACACTGTGTACAAGGACACAAGTCACGTTTTTATTGGAGTCCGGACGTAACTCTACGACCGGACTCTGCACGTAATAATTTCTCCAAGCGGAGATATTTAACTTGTGCTCAGAAAAATTGCATTTATTATGCACATCTTGTTCTTCATAAGCTAGCATAATTGTTTAGGTTTTCAGTTGATTGCATGCTTACTTTTTGGGGATGAATGGCCTGTCAAAATAAGGCATGGGCTGAGCTCTAGGCACAAGTTCTCTCCTCAACCTCCTTATTTCCTCTTCTTCTTCCATCTGTAAAAAGAACGTCAGATAAAACCTTATATAGCTTGCATTTATAGTTCGCATATAGTACATTTTTAACTAATGAATCCAATTCTAGTTTGCATTTTTACTAAATGAAAGCATATACCTTTTGTCTTTTTTCTCTTTCCAACTTAGCCTTCTTAGCCGACTCTAGCCTCTCCATAACCTAGCGATAATTATAAGAAAATTAGAAGCGTATTCATGCAGATGACATTATTAAGGATCAAGAACAACTTACATATTGATCGAATTCTGCACGCTCAATCGCACGAACATCGCTATGAAGCACAATGTCAAGTGGTTCAGTGCACTCCTTTACAAGGGGTTTGATCAAGCACTAAATCCAAAAAGGAAATGATTAGCAGATGACAAAAAGTTAACAAAAAATCCAAAAAAGAAATGGTCAAAAGATTGAAATTGAAAGTAGTAAACAAAATAAATTCAAACGATATATATTGCATAGTAGTTTCCCATATAATTATTCTTAAAAGTAGAAAGCAACAAAATGTAGAATATTAATTTTTTGTAATTTGTAGCATAAGCATAGGAGATTTTGAATGACTATCATGCTTTGAAGGTTGTCATTATATTAAAAAAATATATAATTCAGGAAAAATATTCTTCATTAATCAAGTTATGCTATTTATTGTCAGTATATTAATAAATCTTTGAGAAAATCAAATAAGATGATAAAATAAATACAAAATACAAATTTATACGTTCGATGAGATCCACCCACATCCACAATCGCAAAAAGGTCAGAAATTTCATCGTCGTTACTTTGAAAGAATTATTCTAACAAGAAATTAGTAAATTTAAGGAAATCAGAAGCATCCTAAGGGAATTAAAGGTTCAGATCATAAAATTTGTTTCATGAGATGGAATCCTATTAAGCAAAGTAAGAGAAAGTAGTCACCTCAGGCTCATCAACTGTCAATGGAATGCCTTGTGCAATTGGTATACGTTTTCTCTCCTCCTCTAGCAACATTTCAGTCACCTTCTTCACAAATCTCTTCTCTTTAACCCTCCCTCTTATCTGTAACAAATGTAATTGTTGTTCAAAGAATATATCTTAGTAGCAAAGATTTCCAAACAATCGTTTTTTGCACATAAAAAAAAAAGTGAACAAGCTAAAACTTCTAAAGTTTTACACGTGCATATTGATAAGAAAAGCATGTTTGAACTCAAAAATTAATTTCATAATTTTATAACAGTTATGGTGGTGTAACTATGTTGGAAGTGCTTCTACGATATCACAAAATTTTCAGCCTTAAAGCCTACATGCAGTTTACATCAGGGATTATCAGGGTATTGGTCACTTTCTTTATTTTCACTTATTTTTTTTAAGAAAAACCTAGCTTCTTCTAAGACGACAAAACAGTGCCAAATGGTCAAAGCTATTCTTATTCCAGCAAAGCAAGACAAGTTGATAACAGACAATTCACATAAAAAATGACCAAGTTTCTAAAAGAAAATATACTTACAAATTAAACACTAATAAAAACATATAAGAACCAATCCAAAAAATAAACTCTGGCAATCAAAAGCACAAGATCAGACACAAGTGCCCCAACGCAGATGATCTTTTTGATAGAGTTAGAATCTGCAACTACTTGACTACCCACAAAATTTGCCAACCAATTTATTGGTGTCGGGCCTTGTTGCACATTAAAAATTGATTCAATACAAAAAGATATTTCATAATCCGAATTATTAACAATAACTTATACGGACACATGATCAGATAAGTAAAATAAAGCAGGGGTCATAGAAATTTTTACATTAAAAAACTCAAATAGAAAAAAATTATGAGGCCCAACCCAATCGAAATAATATTGACAAGTAGTAGATATGAATTACAAAAGGATCGCTTCTCACCGAATATAGAGAAGATGTTAATATAAAGCATGTAAGTGTAGGTGTTAAAACATAGTATAGGTGAATCACTTTTTATCACCCATAATTCTTATACTCACACTTCTAGCATGGATTCATTTATATCATCATATTACTTGCAACTTGTTTCATTCTTATTATTTATTATGGTGAACGCAATATATGACATTGTGATATTGTGAGGAGTAAAATATTTTTGATTGTACGATCTAGTAGAATCATCTCACACATTGCATAGCTTTACCAAATCATCACATATCCACATTTTGTGGATACTTTTATTTGATGCTTGTTTATAACAATCTTACAAGCTAATGTTGTATGATCCTTTTGAGCAATAATGCTTATAATTTAATCATTCATTATTAGCTTAATCATTCATTCAGCACCATCAATTGATACTGTTATGATGCCTGTAGGATCAACTTAATTGATAACAAATTTGTATAGTCATGTAATTATCATATAAATCATGTTGTCCTTTACATAGATCACTCAACTTATAGCACGCCACATCTTATATTGCTTATGTATTTTACATCTCCGCTATATTACTTATTTAGTCATCATACTTTTAGCTTCCACACATTAAACAATTGATGTTTCCTTTGGCATAATCTCTATAGTTTTTTGTATTACCTTGTGCTTGATTGTGTGATTCAAGTTGTGAATAATTTCATAAGAAAATTTTATATTTGAAAAAAATTTACATTGTTAACACAACAAAGTTAGTGAGATAGATGGAGGAAACCACGTTAGACCTCCCATTTAGAGGTGAAAATGGCATAACCTTAATTTGTTCGTGGGTGACAACTGATCTTACTAAGTTTAGCTAGCTAGATAAAGAGAATATGATGAAGGAATCAACAAGTATGGAGAGTACATAAGAAGCTAAGTGATCACTGTGAATCGCAAAAATGGCATGATCCCAAATATGTCACTTGACCCCTTATTTATAGGATTAAGAGGGTTGTAAGAAATGTTACACCTATAAAAAATAGATAAATAATACTTGATATAAAAATTAAACCGACACAGACAGATGAACTAGACAGAAAGGTAACTCATGGCCCTCAAAATGTCCATGATAAGTTCCTTGGGTGAATTCTTGGGGGTGGGTAACTTGGTTAAGTCCTTAGCAATGAGTGCTTTGAGTGAGTATGTGCATGCAAATTCCCCTGGATGAGCGGCGAGTCCCTCGAGATGAGTGAAAATTCTCTTAGGCTAATATGGCTGTGAGTAGGAGATGAATCATGGTTGGCAGAGCCATAATTGTGGGCATGCTTGGGGCGTGCCTCCTATACCTAGGACTGGGAAATCTATGGAAGGCGAATGGCTTTTGCTAAATAGAACTGCTAAGGAAGATGAGTCCTTATAGGGTGAGTGACTCTTAGGGTGAAGGCTTGATGAGGAATGTCCTTTAGCTGAACTTAACGGGAATAGGCACATCTCAAACATGGTCCTCCATAGGTGATCTCATATGTTGTGAGCTCCGCTAGGACGAATACTTGTTTGTTCATAGCCTAGTTCTGGCGACTGCGTCTCAGCGCGAGGCTTTCTTTGAGCAAACATTCCTCTTGGCCTCGCATGAACATGTTTGGGTACCTACGAGTTGCCTGAACGGGCATGTGTGTATATACATTTAGTACCAATATTCACTTACTCCTTTGAAGAGCAATTTGTGCAAAAGGATAAGGGAATCAAGAAGGAAAGCTTTTACTATGTTTATCAAATGACAGAGAAAGTAAATAGAAATTACTACCCCTCTTTTACTATTGGCTAAAGAAAAGTGCCTTTGTCCAAAGTCCTTATAATGATGTTGAGACCTTTGTACCATCTTTAGCTATGCACAACTGTGTAGGGTATTGATAGGGCCACACTTTCTTTCTTTTGTCATGACTTAGTTCTTCTAGCTTGCTTGAGAGATGACCAAGCTAAGCCCTGCAAAATATGTTGATGTGGACTCGGAAGTTGCTAAAGACCCTTCTCAACAAATGCAATATAGTAGAGATCAAAGGGTATATCTCTGTATGATCCTTCCAAGAGCAAGCTTATATGTTGCGAGCTCCACTAGGGTGGACCTGTTTGGGTGCCAATGAGTTACCTATATGGGCATATGTGGACATACAATATTATTAAATGACATAGTGATTTAATGAATGTATGATTGCTACTGAAACTTTTTAATGATTTCCTAAGAGATGACACCCGAAAGAATCTCTTTTAGCTATAAAATAAGCTGAATGCTGCTCATCCAAAAGTTCAGAACAGTAGAACAGCTTGCTATACTAATATAATGCATTAAAAACTGTCATGGGGCGCTATTCATATGGGGCTTTTAACTACTTTTTAAAAAAATCCTTAATCTAAAAGGCTACATGAATTTGATATCAGTTCATTCATCCACATTAAAATGATTAATTTGGTGTAGCTCCTGCATCATTTTCACTGTAAGAAATAATAAAAAAAACTACTCATAATTGATGAATACCTCAGTCCTCAACTTGAAAGGTTGCTGGTTTGTCACCTTAAGCCTCTTGTTCCAGGTCTTTCTTGAGGAGTCAAGGCTCTAAAAAGAGCAAAAAAAAAAAAAAAAAGGAATGAAAGAATAACCAAAGTTAAAGAAAGCACAAGCCAATCCACCGATATTCCTAATAACTCCAAAAAAACAAAAATTATTTATTTCATGAGAAACAAAAATCAAGAAACGGTCATTAGACCATAACATAGAAATTACTAAACTTGGAGAAGGTTCTTACATGGCGTCTACTCCTCTGGCCTCCACCAGATGTTCTACTGGTCAAACTCAATCTATATTGAAGAAGTTTGATATGGGAAATAGTAATTAAAAAAAAACTAATTTTTCAGATTAACAAAGCAAGAGCAATCACCACCTTCCATCAAGGCCGTCCAAAGAAGAGCAAAGCCTTGTCTCTCTTTCATGTCCTCTCGCAGCGAACAACTCAACGGAAGCAAAAACAGGTGAAGAAGAGCCCCCGTTACTCTGCTCCACCTTTCGAGGCAGCTTAGGCATCAGCCAGTCCATCAATGTATTCTTTCCACTTTCCTCCCCATCCGAAATCGAAAGAAGAGTCTCAAAAGCCTTTACAAGATGCTTCACCCTCCCTGCACCTGGCTCAGGAACGCAATTCATCGCCTCCTCCATCACCATACTCTTCGTCTTCCTCTCCAAGATCTCACTTTTCTTTAACTCCTCCTCTTTCTTCTGTCCATTCCTGGACTCTTCGGCCCTGAGCACAGGAACTATGTCCTTTTTAAAGAAATCTTCTTGGGAAGCACGTAGCTTCTCATAAGCTGCTTCCAGTCGCTTCTTCGCGTCGACATCGTTCGCCTGCTTTGTAGAATTGTTCTTTTTAGCGATGACGAACTTCCTCTCACGCTGCGGCAGAGGTGGCGGAGGAGACAAAACTGCGGTATTTCTAGGTTTTGTCGCCGACCTGCTGGCCGATTTCTTTGACGGCGTACTTTTCTTCGATGGCGTGGAGAAGGGCATATTGGGTTGCAAGTTCTCGGAAAACTTACAGGAATCTGATGATTTGGAACGAGAATGGCGAGTGGTTCTCATCGGAGTCGACATCGGTAGAGTGGATCTGCAGAGGCCGGGATGGAGAATTAGGGATTTGATTGAGATTTCTTTTCTAGGATTTTCGAATTCGGAAGGAATCAAGAATGAGGAGAGCGAGCGTTCTGGGACTTACTAACGGTCGAATCAGTGCAACGATCGGAAGTAAGCTGCCCGTATTATTTGAATGGAGAAGAGACCGTTCGTCGTACGTAGCCCCTTACAATAGTCTGCCACGTGGATTTTGAGAAACGGGTGAACGTGGGTGTGGTATTGAGGTGATGTAATTTTTTTTTTGAATTATTTTCAAATATGCATTAGGCAAGGACATTTATGTTGTTTATTTCTAATAATTACATATGTTAAGGTGTTTTAATATATTAATTATTACAACACTAATTCTCATGACAATCTTTTATGGTAATTTACATTTTTCCCCTTTAAATCATAGATTTTTAGGATGGGAGGATTTACATGCATACTCAAAAAAATTTGTTTATTTACATATCTAATACCTAATTTTTATATTTATTTACATAGCATTCAAAATTTTAAATTATATCACAGATATCACTAATATTAACTTATTTAAACTAAAACATGCATTTTCATATATACATACGAATATTTAATTGCTAGGTAAGATATATATGTAAATCCCCCTTGATTTTATGCACAAAATTTACTTTTACAAATATATTTTCATAGGAAGATATGTAATATCTTCGATAAATGTTATGGTAACCTAATAATCAAAATTGATCGCGATGTTTTAATACCACATCCATTATAATATATATTTTTGTTGAAATAATTCAAATGATTTTTTTTAAATCATTAGATTCATTATTGTTGCGGACTCAAATATACGCGGCGATAGATTTTAATTTTCCGTCTCAGCGTTGTACGTATATCCAGCACACAAATAGAATTGAGATAGTGACACTAGAATTTTTACGTGGAAAACCCTGGAAAGGGAAAAAACCACGGGGCCACGCCCAGTTGAAAAAGTTCCACTAGTGTTGTTTGGAATACACGAGGCTGATTCGTCCTTTAAATTCAGGACGATCATATTACAATGAGTATCAGTTACAAGGCCAAGCAGAGTTCCGGCGTCACTCGGGTGTCGAGCAGAATTCCGGCGTCACTTGGAAAGAGGTCCGGCGTCACTCGGGCGTCGGGTAGAATTCTGGCGTCAGGCAGAATTCCAATGTTGCTCCCGTGTCGGGCAGAGCTCTGGCGTCCCTCGGGCGCCCGGTGGTGCTTCGGTGGTGTTCCGGCGGTGTTCCGGCGGTGGTCGAGGAGGAGTTGTTCCCTCCTAAACTTCTCTTCTCTTCTTCTTCTCTTCCTTCTCTTTTTCTCTTCTTGGCTTGGGTCCCCTCTTAAGAGAAATGAGGGGATATTTATAGTTTTTCTGGAGTGGCATAGCCCGTAAATAGATGAGGGATCAGGGGCAAATAAGGAGTGATCCGGATGAACGGCCGATATTGAATCCCTTAATCATGAACCGTTTATCAAGAATTTGAAGGTCTTAATGATATCAGAATTCTACGATCTTGGGCTCGTTGGATTCGTCTCGTCGAGACGCTCGATTCGACTATAAGCTCGTCAAATTCGAAGGCCGTTTGGTAACTCAAATTGCTGTTTGATGCTTCCAAAAGCGCTTCGGGTACTTGGTTTGGACTCATTTGGGCTCGGATTGAGTCGAATTTGGTGTCGTTGGGTTCGTATTTCCGAGACGCTCAGTTCGACTATAAGCTTGCTGAAATCGGAGTTTAAATGGTCTCCGAAATAATTTTTGAAGTTTCCAACTTGAGTTTTTTCCTCGAGATTCGTGCCCGATCAAGATGATTTTTTGGCGATATATCAATTATAAAAACATAAAATAAAATATATGATAAAGCAAAAAAACTTACATTTGAGAATAGTAATCTTGAGATTCTTCTTATCTATCATCTATAATTTCTTCCGTCGAATTTTCATTTTAGCAAAATTTGATTCTACACAGCTTTATTTTATTTGTGTGTTATTTTCCTCTCAAAAAAATTTTCTGATCATCTACTTCAAATTTTCTTTTGAAATATCTTTTCATATTTAATTTGAATTAAAATTCAAATTTGTTAAGACTTTGTTTGGATCAACTTTTGGATCAACTTTCTTACTGCATTGCTTTCGCAGACCGCAACTACAATTTCTGTTTAACTAATGTGTTTTTGTTGCTTTCACAATATTTTTTCACTAGAAAGCTGTTTTTAACAGTAGTTTCAAAAGTTACTTTTCTCGCAACAATTTTATAACTATTTTTATAAAGAATTGCAGCCGTTCCAAACGGACCCTAAATCTCTCAACAAAGAAGACTATAATTTAAACTATAAACTGCACATTCCTTACTAATCCTAAAAATCAAGGTCATGATTAAAAAAATTGGAGCTTAAAACTCTGAAATCTGAGAAGAATGTAAGAAAAATCTTCAAAATATAGATAAAAAAATGCAAATAAATTTATATCATGTACTCCTCTAATCACTATATTTTAATATTAATTATTATAAAATTTAATTAGAAAACAACAATTCTTTCATAATTATTACTAGATTTAAATAAATCCTAAATATTAAAGAAATAATAAAATAGAAAGCATATAAACTTTTAAGAGAGCTTGATTTTAAAATGACTCTTTTTATTTATTTTATCTGTTTAATATATCTTATACATTTTACTTTTATTTGTTTATATAAATAAAGATTTAAAAATAATTGTATATATTATAACAAAAAAACTTTAATTAAGCATACCCAACGAAGTATACTGATTGTTTAATTTTTTTTTTTAATCTATTCAACTTATTTCGTTTTCAATTGTTACTATTTTTAAAATTTGTCCAAATTAAATTTGAAGATCTTAGAGCCAATTTTAGCTACCTTATTTCTATTTTCGATAGTTTTACTTCTCATGATTTCTGCATGTTTTATTTAAATAAATTTATTAAAACTCAAGATATATTAATATTTGTTATATTTTTTGAAATTCTATTCATTTTTAATTAGCTTAGTGTGATATAATAATTATACAATAATAAGATATTTATAATGTAATTCATTGCATGTATTATTACCATTCAATTTTATATGAATACCCTATACTATTTTTACTTAATAAGAACAACATTTGGTATGTTTATATAGTAGACTTAGGTTTCATTTGGAATAAATTTTTTAATGTTTTATTTTTCAGACTACAACAAAAAATTTTCTTTGGCCACTATTTTTTTTGCTGCTTTCAAAAAAATTTTGTAATAAAAAGTAATTTTTTACAATAGCTTTAAAAAATAGATTTTTCTATAACAATTTTACAAAATAGTGGCTCTTTTTTATTATCTTAATATCTTATGTTTATGATATTTATTGAAGAACTTTACTCAAATACAACATATTTTATTTTTGATGATGGGATGATATATAATCATGCTCTTTTTTATTAATTAATTTTAATTAACATCCCTTTTATAATTTCTTCTCAGTTTTCATAATAATAATAATAATAATAATAATAATAATAATAATAATAATAATTTTTATTTTCTCAAAAAAAGAAAGAAAGCGAATTTACACATAAACTTAACAAGCTGCAAGGCTCAAACTCGAAACACTCGCATCAAATATATGTAGATGTCTACAATTTAATGGCTAGATTTATTCTTATTTTTATATTATATTTTCCATCTAAAATTGTCCTCTTGCTTCTTCAAATTAGAAATTTTTTTTTTGAAAATTTTTAGTTTATTATAAAATATAAAATTGATAAAATTCTTAGGATCGGGCAAAAATTGAACATGGATAAATGAATACTTAAACAACTGTTGATCAACTGTTTGATAATGCACTGAACTTATTAAAATTTTCATTCCTTATAATTTTGACAAAGTTCATATTTAAATTAATCATATTTGGATGAACAACCTTTATGTATAATTGCAATACATTATTCATTATCTATAAATTAAATTATACTTAATACAATTATATTCAAAGGTTTATTCTTGGATAAGATAAATCTCTTATCTATAATCTCTTTAAGCATAAACCATTAAATACAATTATATATATCTAATACATTTAAATTTCCCTTCTAAAACATTTTACCAATGTCAGCTTCAATGGTTTATTCTTCCCTATTTTTTCAAAATTAATATTTTTATATTTCATAAATATAGGTTTTATTGATCATCTAATCAAAATACATAAGAAAAAGGAAATAGTTCCTGTGCTCAGGGCCGAAGAGTTCAGGAATGATCGCCTAATCAAAATACATAAGAAATATCACCAATCCATCTAAATATAAAAACCTAGCACACTAAACAAGCAAAGTCCTACTCGAGTTTCCTTTAGGCGATCATCAATTGAGCCACTTTTAGCAAGGCGTTCACTTCCTGCAAGATCTATCAAGTTTAAAACACCTTGAACTTATTGTTTTGTGGCCTATATAAAAAAAGTCGGTCAACAAAATCTAGGGGAGCTGATGGAACAATTATTTCATATCCAACAGACGTTGAATACCTTGGACGTCGCCTTGACTTGATGCATAATGGTAATAGCTATCTTTTTTTTTTTGTCCTGCCAATAGATCTGACAACAAAATAATGAAAAAAAAACTTAAATTAAAAAACAATTAGCATGAGAAAACAATCTTTAAACACTGCATACTCTAAAAATTGAAGAGCTTTCATGTCATGTCATGTAAGTTATTACAAATAAAAATCCAAACATATAAGAGAACCAAGTTAATGACTATATTACTACAGTACAAGTTACCTTCTCTGTGTTGCTTGATGAAGAAGGGAAGAGACTTCCTTTATGCTGCATACATTTGCCACTGTAAGGTTTGACACAAATGTGTTACCAGCTGAATCATGCTTTATCATATATTGCTTGTTACTTTGACTTGGAGATAACAAATCACGGATTGTCTCATTGTATATCTCCAACATTGACACCTATAAAAAATAAAGGAAAAATGGTCGGGGAAAAAATGAAAAGAATGATTAATTTTTTATTATTAAAAAAAAAGAGTGTGTTTTGTATTTCAAACCTGCATTTTGTATTTCAATCTCTGGCATTGCAGATCTGGAAGGGTCTTAAAGATTTGTTCCAAAAATCTTGGTATCAATCCTTTCTGCTTATGAGTTTCATATTTTCCCATCATGGTATAAGTTTTGCCTGAACCAGTTTGTCCAAACGAAAAAATGCAAACCTAGAAGAGTTGTACAGAAGGATTAAAAGAGAACCATACATGCAGTTGCAAGAAACATGAAGAAACTGAACTTACCTTATAGCCATCAAGTGCGCTTTGCACGAGCTGTGACATTTCAACAAACACATCCTCTTTGAGATGCCTCGTGATCAAATACTTTGTCAAATGTAAAGGAAGGGTTTTTACCTGATAAAATATACATATAAAAATAATACAAACCATTGAACATCTAATTTTTAAAGTTGATTTGTTGTCTAATTCACCAATCAAGAGAAAAATATTAATTACGAAAAAAAAAAAAAAAGATTGCTATTACCATTATGCATCAAGTCAAGGCGACGTCCAGGGTAGGCCACAAAACAACAAGTTCAAGGTGTTTTAAACTTGATAGATCTTGCAGGAAGTGAACGCCTTGCTACAAGTGGCTCAATTAATGATCGCCTAAAGGAAACTCGGGTAGGACTTTGTTTGTTTAGTGTGCTAAATTTTTATATTTAGGTGAATTGGTGATATTTTCTTTCGATTAGGCGATCATTCCTGAACTCTTCGGCCCTGAGCACAGGAACTATGTCCTTTTTAAAGAAATCCTCTTGGGAAGCACGTAGCTTCTCATAAGCTGCTTCCAGTCGCTTCTTCGCGTCGACATCGTTCGCCTGCTTTGTAGAATTGTTCTTCTTAGCGATGACGAACTTCCTCTCACGCTGCGGCAGAGGTGGCGGAGGAGACAAAACTGCGGTATTTCTAGCTTTTGTCGCCGACCTGCTGGCCGATTTCTTAGACGGAGTACTTTTCTTCGATGGCGTGGAGAAGGGCATATTGGGTTGCAAGTTCTCGGAAAACTTACAGGAATCTGATGATTTGGAACGAGAATGGCGAGGGGTTCTCATCGGAGTCGACATCGGTAGAGTGGATCTGCAGAGGCCGGGATGGAGAATTAGGGATTTGATTGAGATTTCTCTTCTAGGATTTTCGAATTCGGAAGGAATCAAGAATGAGGAGAGCGAGCCTTCTGGAACTTCTAACGGCCGAATCAGTGCAACGATCGGAAATAAGCTGCTCGTATTATTTGAATGGAGCAGAGACCGTTCGTCGTTCGAAGCCCCTTACAATAGTCTGCCACGTGGATTTTGAGAAGCGGGTGAACATGGGTGTGGTATTGAGGTGATGTAAATTTTTTTTGAATTATTTTCAAATATGCATTAGGCAGGGACATTTATGTTATTTATTTATTTCTAATTATTACGTATGTTAAGGTGTTTTAATATATTAATTATTACAACACTAATTCTCATGACAAACTTTTATGGTAATTTACATTTTCCCCCTTTAAAAGTTATAGATTTTTAGGATGAGAGGATTTACACACATATTCAAAAACTTTCATTTATTTACATATTTAATATCTAAATTTTTATATTCATTTACATCAGAGATATTACTAATATTAATTTATTTAAAATGAAATATGCACAAAATTATATTTATTTAGGTGCTAAATAGGATATATATGTAAACCCCTAAATTTTATGCATAAAATTTATTTTTATAAATATATTTAATTTCATAGAAAGATATGCAAAAATTTCGATAAATATTATGATAGCCTAATAATCAAAATTGATCACGAAGTTCGCATCCATTATAAATGCTATTATATACTAAATATTTTATTTAGTAGTCTCTATTATTTTATCTTCTAAATTATTGCAATAAATATCTAACCAATTAAAATTATATCTTTTGCGGTAAACATACACTAAAGCACCACACCTTATTTATCTTATAAATGTATTTTCACAACCAAAATAAAAAGATAAGAAAGAAAATCACTTGTTTGATAGCCAAAAAAAAATTATTGAGAACTACTAAACAAATCACTTGAAATAAGAAAGAAAAATACAATAAAATTTTGTTAAAATTTATACTAAATGTATTATAATTTTACATTTTTTTAATATTGTTATGATTTATATTTTTAAAAGAGCTAATTTGTAAGCTAATAAGTCAAGACTTACTCAAGCTTGACATGTAACTCATTGATTTCAACTCATGAGTCATTTATTAAGTCGGGTTCAAATCAGCTCACAAGTCAGCTTAACTCAATTACACCCCTATATATATATAATGTTATCTAGAGAAAATTATGGCGAAAGGATGCATAGAGAGAGAGAGAGAGAGAGAAAAGAGATCCACTTGTTGCTTTAATGCTAAATGTTCAGCAAGAAAGACCATAAATTAAACTTCTACTTAGATTGGGGCAGCTTTCTTACTGCTTTATGAAACAGTTTCTTAATGCAAAATTTTTTTAAATTTAAATTTTTTATACTAGAAAACTACTTCATAAAGCGATAAGAAAGTTGTCCCAAACGAAGCCTTAGCCAAATCAACAAAAAACATAGCTAATTTCCCCAACCAGGTTGTTTAAATGAAGATATTTCAGTTCAAATCTGATGAAAAAAAAATACTATCAGATTGTGGCTTCATTTGAGACAACTTTTTTACTGCTTTTTGAAGCAATTTTTTATATATATATATTTTTTGAATTTAAAATTTGTCTTAAAAAGCTGCTTTATAAAGCAGTAATAAAGCTATCCCAAATGAAGTCTATATGAGTGAATTAACTTCTCTAATCTGCTTTCCAAATTCATCAAACCAACCAAAAATAAAATGAAAAAAGTGAGAAACTGAAACAAAATACATCATGCTAACAGCAGTAAAAAGCCAGTCATTCTCTGCTCACAAAAAAATGGACAAAAAAATAAAAATCTGATAAGAGTAGACTGAAATGTGATCAAAATATTTACATGATGTCGTCAAAAACAGATACATGACCTGAAACTGAGTAAAAAAGATTAAAAAAAAGCTCAATTTGTAGAGAAGATAAGGGGTACTATGAAAGCCTGAGTGCCATTTCTTGAAGAAGGGCTCTCTTCTGTGAAGCAGTAATGACATGGTTGGTTTCTGCATTTTCAAGTACATCAGTGATTATAGCTGCAGCATGACCAAGAGGCTCCTCAGCTGCTCTCTTTAACATGAATGCCTAATGCAAATGATACAAGACAATTATTAAGCCTTGCAGTAAAGTCAATGTAGTCATCAGACACCTATGAGATGTTAAAATCAAGTCTAATAGTAAAGTCATGGTGGTCGGAGCAAAGAAATTCAGAAGAAAATTTCAGGCAACCAAAATCCATAGTGGATTGAGATTAACAACACAATCAAAAAATTGATAGTCAACCACCCCAATAATGAAAGCACTTGAAGGAATTAGAACAGCAGAGCACATAAGATTGAAAGAAAACTGAAAATGTTTTATTAAGATCGAAAATTTCTGAACATGCATCAGATTTCAGTTCATTCTACGTAATATCATCAAAATAAAAGTAAATTGTCTCAAAAGTTGAATCGCAGTTCAAAGTCAATGTTCAGTTCATATGCATAGCAAAATAAGCAACTGCTAGTTCTCAGCATAGTCGGCAACTGCCAGTCATCAGGATAAACAAGCAAGTCATTACAAGAAACGAAATCACGATATAGATTGCAAGTCGCTGCAATAACCACAATGGAAATAGATATCACAAGTTGCTATAGGAGTCAAACTCGAGATTCCTCCACAACATAGAAATAAAACTAGCAGGAAATAGATATCACAAGTTGCTAATATGAACTATATTTTGGAGTTTGAATGTGTATTTTCCATAAATGAGCTTTTTTTTTTTTTTGAATGATTTGCACATGTGCATTATACCGGTATAATATGCAAATTTCCTAGCTATGTAGAGGACTGGTGGAAGGCTTGCAAAAACTAAGGCTCACCTGACCATGATGTGATATGCTTAGCGTGCAAGGTTGCTGAACCCAAGGTTCACCATCTACTTGAACTGGAAGGGGAGCAAAGACATGAATCTTGATAGATTGTCCTTGAGCCAGCCTTCTTGCTCGAGAAAGTCCAACCTTAAATGGAAGAGAATAATCATCTCAAGCCAAATCATTCAATCCACAAATCAAGTATCATAAGAAATAGTGAATATTAATCTTGACAAAAGCTGGCTAAGAAAAGTGTCACACTGGAGAACGTTAGGATGATTACCTGAAGCTTTCCAAGATGCCATGTTCCGCTGATGCTAACAACTTCCAGGACCTTGTCATGCATCGATTGTGGATCAAAGTTGTCATAATTTTCATCTTCGTTTTGCCACAGATCAACTCCTCCCATATAGCTACCAATATTGGCAAGAAGAACACCTTCAGCATCCTGCAGAACAATTAGGGAACAAGTGAAACTTCAGAACGAAGCATTATGTGTATAAGAAATCAACAGAGGTAATGAGCCTTTCTATGGAAAATTCAATTTGAATCATTTATAAAAATCAAATTGTTGACTTGTTAGTGGTGACGTCCTGAAGCTCGTTACAGCATGCAAGTTGGAGCAGAGAGGCTCTGAACCAGAAAGTCAAATGTAGCTTGTACCCTTGTCCCACTTTTCCGTCGGTTTAGCTATGCACTCTCTCTCTTAATGCAGTATCAATTCTATTTCACCACGTTCTGTTAGTCTACTTACCCATTCTTAGACTTCTTTTGGTTTTCACCATCCATTTTTCAAAGAGTCTCTCATTAAGCACCCACCGCTCCTTTCAAAGTAAAAGCCAGGCAATTTGAATTCTTACATTTCCCTTCCAATCTAAGGAAAGAAGTTTTTTTCCTTCCTACCCTAAAGGTAGAAGACCTTCTCTCCTCTACTCCTATCCTGAATTGGGTTCACACTCCGGTTGAAAAGAGAAAGGTAACAAGACTACATACCATCCTCAAACTGTTGACCCAAGAACTAAACTGTTTAGCTTGGACACAATAATGCCTTCACAGACAAGGTATATGGAATGGAAAGCTTCAAGCAACACAAAGGACTGTTCAATTCCTTCTCAATGGCCAAAGACAACTACTAAGGTAAACGTTTTTTTTTTTAAATGCAGTTATTCAAATTTGGCAAAACCTAAGAATCTCCTAACAAAGTTTCTTCAGGATAAAAACATTCGAAATCCAACTGCTGATCTTTCTTCCTAGAACTCTTATAACCACCTCTCCATAAGCTTGCCAAATCTCATTGTTGAATTGATCTATAAGTTGACATTATGCGACTCATAGGGCCTTCTGAACTCTAGCAATATTATCAGACAGTTTTTTTCAGGCTAAAAACATTTTCGAAGGCCACCATGAGTTTTTCTCAGCCCCACCAAGCATCACGTTAGTGAAACCGTTTCTCAGACCATTTTAACATCTCTAAAAATAGGGCTTACACTCTTAGTTTTTTATTGTTATATAGTTGGGTATCAGAGGATCCCCATGGGATACACAGACTTGCTTATCTAGTTTCTTCAACCTTGTAGTATAAGATATTAAGAGAACCGACATTTCCTGGGATCAATTTCATGTCCAATGAACAAGAGTAAACCCACAGTCCCTTCTTCATCATCACTTCATTCACCTGACTTAGCCTAACATAAATGATATCAAATGGCAAGTAATATTCATGAAAAAATCTATCAGAATTAGGCTTATTTCTTTTTTAAGTGGGCGAAAATGATTGGAATGGACTTCTAAAGCTGAGTTTATGTTATTATTTTTTAAACTAACGTTACATAAAGGTCAGAAGCGATTTTCATTAATGAGGACTCTGAAATCATATTCAATCTAGGCTCTATGCATAGTAGTGATAATAAAATAATATAATATTAAAAGAATGATGTGTTAGAATAATGCTTTCATTACACTAATAACAAAATAATATAAAACTCATGGAATGATGGCTAAAAAAATACAACCTAAACAACTCGAATTGGGTTTTTAAGGAGTGGATTTTAGCAAAATAAACAAAAAAAGGAAACTCAATTCAATGGACCACGCTTCTATAACTCATGTCTAAATACTTTCAACTAAACAAAGTAGATCTCAAAGTTGGGCATAAGGTCAAACAATAAAAGAGACTCTAGAATAGGCATGTAAATGAGTCGAGCCAAGCTCGAGCCACTCCTGATTTAAGCTTGAACATGATTAATTAATCAAGTTTGAGCTCAACCTCGAGCTCAGGCTCAAATTCTATAAGTTAGAGTCAAGCCATAAGCTCACTCATTTATTATGAAAGAGAGAAAATAGTTTTAATACTAGTAATTTTTGTAATAAAATAATTAAAAAAGAGAAATTAAAGAAGAAATAATAAGAAATCACCTGATATAAGAAAAAGTGATAAAATTTTTAAATAATTTTAATAATTTGATACTTTCTGTTAAATTCTAAATTATCCAACGTGCAATGCATATTAGCTTCTTTTTTTTAATGAAAATCCTCATGAGCTAACGATTCAAGTCAATGTTGGCTCAAGCTTGACTCATTAGCTCATCAAGTTCAATTCACGAATCATTTATCAAGTCGAGCCCGAATCAGCTTAACTCAGTTATCCTTGAACTCTAGAATATTTGATTTAATAAAAAATAGTCTTTTTCAGACTTATAAATATAATTAAAGACTACTTAATTCAGTCTTTTAAAGCATAATATAGACCCACTTATTTAGCACCAAAAAAAAATTACACGTGGATTGGTGGTGTTGTTGGATAAAAGCTTTTTGTTGTTGTAGATTGATATTTTGGAGATACAAGCATTTGTAAATATAAACAAATTCTAGCACAAAAATAAATTAACTTATGAAAGAAATATGGCGCTTGTATCTTTAATTTGTTAGCACACATGTTAGTTTATTCTCCAGTTCAAGTCGACTTGGGAACATGGCTGTGGAGAGCCACGATACATTCACACACATATACATAAAAAAATTAGGTTGAAATAGACCTCAGGAACTTCTACTTCAGTGCCATCAACCTCTAGTCTGATTTGCCATGGAAAATCAGCAAATGTCCTGTCCATGATAAATTTGGCACCTTCTCGTGCATAGAGCACCTTGTTCAAAAACTGCATTAATCAGATCAATATTTGAGTTGTAGAAGTAGATAAGCGCAACTTAAAGCATAAAGTACGTGAAATATGTAAACAGATGGGAAAGAAGAGTGAAACATATAATTGTAACAAGAGATTAAATTAAATCTTTTGGGACTCTGTGAAGCCAAACTTAGCTTTTAAATAAGTGAGATGTTCTAAGGAGCAAGCATAAAATTGGACGAAAGCAACTTTCAAAAAACGAGACAACTACAGACAAGCCCCCAAAATATAAAAAGAGTACTAAAAAACAAAACAATATGCAGTAAATCACATGCAGCCATGGTTCATCACTATCATCACAAGCCATGGATCTTCATTTGGAATCTCTATTACCATTGATTTAGTGCCATCCTTGGTTTACTTGAATCTTTGGGAATATTTTGTAAACATTGCTGGCTTACCTTCTCTTCTCCACCTGGCCCATAATATTAATTCACAGCTTTTCGTCTCAAAGGCACTTCATTGTCCCACAGTTGAACATTTTTTATATTAAGCAGTATTCTTGCTAACAATATACACGAGTTTTGTCTTTTGCTAGGTCAAACAGATCATTTTCAACTCATCCGTGAGTTGTTACCGGGCATCATTCCAAAGGCACGTTTATTTACTAGAAGAGCAGGAAACAAAGATTCTGACATATGTGATCAGAGAGGTGCACAAGGTCCTGTTCTAAACCAGCTCCTTTTTTTCAAGACATTTGGTACACCGTGCAATCCAATCATACAAAAACACATCCTCCACCAACAGAGAAGAAATAAGTCCGTTCATTCCTCTTGCGAGAAACATAGGAGGAAGTTGATAAGTAGGTCTCAGGAGGGAACTTGTAAAACCAATCAAACCTTCAGTTCTTGCAATGTCCAAAAGTGTGTATACACGTTCAGAGAACTATATATAAGTTCAAGATTCGTCCCCAAGGACTTCTAATGGTAACCATATAAAATGAGCAATTCGTAACTCCAGGAAAAAATTCATAGGTGATTCAACGCTTCAGAAAAATGAAGTAAACAGTCATCATCACCAACTGCTTTCTTCTGACCATGAGACTAGTACCAATTCTCTGCTATTCATTCCAATTATGCAAGTGAAGAGTGTCAGTTAAAAAAAACTAATAAACAATTGGCAAGAACTGTCCTCCTTGCTTCATCATTCTTTATCACCTTGCATTAACCTTGTGATTAAATGATAGAAATAGTGACGTCATGGTGTGTTCACTTCAGCACCAATTTTTTTAGGTGTTTAATTTAGTCTCACGAATTAACAAATTTGAACCAATTTGGTCAACATTAACTTCGCCATTTCTTTGAATGGAAATTGATAAAAGAAAACTTTAAGGCTTTTTGAACTTTTAGGGTCAATCTCGCTAATCTCACTATTTAAATACAACTCAAGTTAATGAGATTGAACCTTAAAAGTTCAGGATGCATTGATGGAAAACTTTCCTCCACCAATTACCGTTCAAAGAAATGAAAAAGTTTAAGATAGAAAAAAATGATTCAAATTTAATGAGTAGATACGTCTAAAAAGTTTCGGGACCATTTAATAATTTACACTGAACCTTGCTATTAGAAGATAATGAATATACAAAAAGCCAAAAGTCCAAAATGAATGTAATTCTTCAGCATCATCATAACCATGAATGCAATTCAATTGACATGAATGCTTAGAAAGTTCTGTAAATGTAATATTGCACAACTTGCCATACAGTAATCAACATGATTGAACAAATTAAACAAGGCCAACTTTATAGAAGACTAGACAAACTTTGGTCTCTTAGTCATATTGTATAGACTAATTCACTATTGCAATACGAGCCAAACTGATTCCTTGCATCAACTTTAAATGTAACAGCTGTTAATTAAAATATACCACAGAAGACTTTCCATAGAAGTTGTTATTCTGTATTATCATAAGCGTCTTGGAAGGTTAAAAATGAAGAAAATTGCAAACCTGATAACGCAAAAGAAATCTAAATACCTGGTTGTAAAACTTCTCTGGATTTTCTTCACGAAGATTATGAATTTCAAGAGCAACTTTTGCATCGCAACCAATTCCTGTCAGCACAGGACAGTTAAGGTGCTGAATATTTCATAAAAAGCTCAGAGAAGGAGAATAGCATTACGTACCAAGATAGTTGTTCATAAACCGTGGTGGTTGGACATGCTTCGCATGTAAATCCTCAATTGTTATAGTCCATCTATCTAGAACAGTGACCGCAGCGTGCTCGATCTGCTCTAAGACAGACCACAAACCTCCCATTCTCTCGACAGCACCAAGACCACCTCCCCATGACAAAACTCTTGCAAGATCATTACCAGTGCCAGCTGGAAGAATTGCAACAGGTGGAGGAGATTCATAGTTTTGCTTATCTACTGCATCAAGAACCCAACCAACAGTTCCATCGCCACCGCAAACAAGGATTCTAAAGTGACGCACCTTTTTGAACAACTGTAAGCCATGCTCAGGTCCCTGGGCTGAACTCAACTCAAATACCTAACATGAGAATCACAAATATTGACAAGGTATTGCAACTTAAACCTTAAGTTGGAAAAAGTGGTAATTAGTAATATACGCTCTAAAAAAACAAAACAAAAAGAGGAAAGTTTTCCAGAATCCAATTAGAAATTATTAGCAACTATAGTCATGCAGATCTCACATCAATATAGACATGTCACGGGAGAAAAGATAATTTCTCATAAGCTCCAAAAAGATTTTCAAACGTGGATGAAGCTCAAAAAAATCTTTTAATGAGACAAATCCACACAGTTGATCTCCCCAACTAATATTTTCTCTTCCAGTTTTAGACCAAGTTCACTCCGATGAAGTAACACTTGTATAAAACAGTACAAACAAAGATTGTTTTAGTATCTTTGATTGGATTTGATAGAAAACTTTGTTCCTTTATTCAATATAAGGACCTCATATCTATGATAGAAGAAAGAATACTATCAGTTAGATTTTGTTTGCTTGCTATATGGTTTTGAAATTGAAGTGGTCCCAAGGATTTGGTGAAAATATATGCAAGTTGATTAAAGCTAGGAAGTTCAATAACAATTTTCTTTGGCAACAAAACATCCTAAATGAAAAGACATCCAACCTAAATATGTTTCATGAAAGTGAATTATTAGCAATATCACAATAAAAGTTGATAGATCAAGCAGTCAAAAATCCAAATTCCTCTAAATTTTTTTACCACATCATCTCACCTGTGGAATGTGTCATAGCTCTATATTCTACCTCAGCATTATGTCTCATAGTTTTATATTTTACCTCAGCACTAGATCATCACCACAAATTGTTTCCTTACTTTTCATTTGACCAAGTTATCACCAACAACCATAAAGAAATAAATATAAATTTTCTATCATCGATTGGTCCAGCATAGCAGCATAAAAAATTGATTCTAAATTAAGATGGGCATTCTTAGTGCAAAGAACACTTTTCTCTATGAACCTCTTGATATACCTGAAGATATGAAAGAACTACTTCCCAATATTCTATTTGAGAGCTTGCCAATATTCTACTTGAGAGCTTGCATGCTCCCACGACAAAAAAAAATCTCAAGTCTAGTGACAATCAAGTAGATCTATTTGTCAACCAACCAATGATAACAAGAAACATCCTTAAAACAATTCTTCTCCACTGGCAATATTTTGAGTGTTAATGGGATTGCCAATGAGTTTGCAACCTAAAAGACTAGTTTCCTATATGAGATCAGTAATTTATTTTCACTGAGGTAGACACTTTTTTTGTTGTAGGTAAACTCAATAATAACATGATGTGAAACGAGAAGGGGGTGGGGGAATTTGGGTAGTAAGGGGTCAAGGGAAAGAGGGAATTAATTCCTTGATTAATTATCTTAGGGCAGAAATTAATGAGGGAATTAATTTGGGAGGGAAGGAGGGAGAATTTGAATTTCAAACATCTCTTAATGGAGGAGATTAAAAAAATCTGAAAATAAATTCAGATTTTAATTAATGTAGGGTTAGGGGAATTTGAAATTTGAAATTTGAAATTAAAGGGGATTGGGAGGGAATTAGGCCAAGAGATTTAATTAATTGGATCCTTAATTGGGGTCCAATTAATGTGATTGGAGAGAGAGGGGTGGCCGGCCATAGGAGGAGGAGGGAGGCATGTCTAGGTTCAATGAATGTGGTACCCAATGGAATTAATGTGATTGAAATCAAATCTAATTTTTATTTCAGATTTGATTTAAATTGAGAAAGCTTCCAAATGGGGTTTAAATTTTATTTGGAGGGAATTGAAATTCAAAATAGATTGAATCCCAATAAGGTTTCTTTCCTAAATAGCGTGGAGGTAATTTAGGAAAGTAATTATTTGGCAATTTGAAATTTGAAATTCAAATTGGCCAAAAGGAATGGCCAGCGATTAGGAGAGGCTAGGGAAGGCCGGCGGGGAGGGGATTTGGGAGAGGCCGGCGGCTGCCGGATGAGGGGGAGGGTGGCAGCCTAAGGTGGAGGTGAGGGTGGCGGGTTAGGGAAGGCGAGAGGACTTTGGGCTAGGTGGCTGACGGTGGTGTTGGAGGGATTTTGGCCGGCGATCAAGGGAAGAAGGAGAAAGGTAATTTAGAGAAAAGAAAAATACAACAAAGAAACAAAGGATAGAACCACGAGCCTTGGACTCTTCCGAAGACTGACGGGTGATACGTTGCCCTCCCCGAGGGACTTCAATCCACGAGCCCGGACCCATCCTGCGGCTGGTGGAAACAAGGTTGTCCTCCCATAAGACTTCCCCTCTCCAGAACTCACACAGAGATCCGGACAAAGGCTCCAAAGAACTCACTAAGAGATCAAGCAAAGAAATCTAAAATTTCATTAATAATTCATCCCTTCTCATACAAGAGCAAGGGCCTCTATATATAGGCCTAAAGATAAAAGAAACAAAAAAAAGACAACATTGCCCCTTGGGCTTACATAAGACAACTCCCTTAAAGGTAAAAATGAAAAACTCATAATAAAAATAAAAATTACAAATAACAAATTAAGATAAGGTGGAATGATCTCGACCGTCGATCGTCGTCTCCTCTTTTGATAATCTTCATGATCGGATGTCCGCATCATAACAAGTATTGGAGATAACTCTAACCCTCAGAAAATATTTTAAGGTAATGTAACCTTAGTTATTGCTTCTTAATGCTCATTTTAAGAAGAATGACAACAGCATAGATTGCTAAGTTAACAAATCTTGGGGAGGTGTCCAGCAAAGATGAAGTGATACAGTGTGTTACTATAAATGCTGACCTCAATAAGGACCTGTTAAATTTAAAGAATTGATCTCGCCTTAAGCATACCTTGGAAGCTTCTTTATTTGAATAGTTTTCGCTAGGTAATCATAGGGGAAGACATCACTAAAATTCATTTATTGTTCAAAGTGATGGTGAAATAGACGGGGATATTATTAGTAGAATTCAAGTTGGATGGTTGAAGTGGAGGAATGCATCAACCCTGTTGTGTGATAGAAAAGTACCCCTCAAACTTAAGGGAAAATTCTATAAGATGGTGATGAAACCTGCAATGCTTTATGGCGCAAAATGTTTGCCATCAAAATAAAAGCATAAAATTAAGTAAAGTGTTGCAGAGATGAGGATGCTCAGGTGGATGAGTGACTTTACTCTTACAGACAGAATGTGAAATGAGCATATATGTGAAAAGGTTGGAGTAGCACCGGTGGAAAAATAAGATTATAGAGAGTCGCCTTAGATGATTTGGTCACATAAAACATAGGTCTTCCGATGGCTTGATTAGGATAGTAGATGTATTAGATTTGTCTTATGTTAAGAAAGGTAGAGGTGGACTTAAAAAGACTTGGTTAGAAAATATTAGAAATAACCTTTTTTATTAGATTTAAATAAGAATTTGACTCTTAACATGACACAATGGAGAAAAAAAAATTCACGTAGCCGACCCCACACAGTGGGATAAAGGCTTGATCTTATTTTTGTTGTTGTAATTTGTTTTGTTCTTTAGGCTCCTTGTGGTCCTATTTGGTTCCCAACATTGGTTATGACTTTGATTTTGTTCTCTATATTTTGCTTTGTGGTTTAACTGGATTGGTTCTTGGAATTTGCATTATTTTGATTGATTTGATTGCCCATAACAGTTGTTATATGGTGTTTTGCACCACGCTTTGCAAGATTGTGGTTGTTCAGCTCTTTGTGATTCCATTGTTATAGGATTTCCCTCTATCCAGTAAGTTTCCTCCTTGAGATATTTTTCATGATTTTCAGTTGTTGGCAGCTCCTTCAATTCCTCTCAACATAATGCCACAAATGCAACTTCTAGTATATAATCTTTTAATCAACTGATGGTTAGCTTATCTTATAATTTATTTATTTATAAAATGAGGAAATATTTATGAATAGAAATATTGGGATATGAGGTGTGTACAAAACATTCCACTTTGATTTCTACTTTAAGAACAGCTGGATAATGCTTTTTAGCCACTCCAAGAGCAATTGGAGATTACAGATTTTTCAGTGAAGTTATCTCCTTGTACCAGTATGGGGCCTGAATTTATTATTTAGTGATCACTTTCATAATCTCTAATTCAAGTAATTGGTTTTTACGTGTGGCTAGTTACTGCCAAATTTGGTACAATCTAATTTTTTTATCAAGTTTCCGATGAAACATAGGATTTTTCATGCTACTAATTTTTATGTAAAATATTTAATAGACAACTTTTAAATTAGCATTTATGCGAATTTAGCGTGATTTTGATTTTCATCTAAGGGAATGAATAGCAATCTAAATTAAAGTTTTATGAATTGCAAATATGAAACTGCAAGCATGATTTTGTGCATCACTTGTACCCCAGAATAGAACCGCATTAGAAAACTAGAGATCAAAAAAGAATTTGCACCACTTTTGGCTTGGATTGAGTCCAAATAAAATTAGATCAAGCAAACTTGTAGATAAACCTAGCTCTACTAGATATTACATCATTTGAATTTGAGTTGCTCTTGAGAAAGGGTCAAATCAACTCGAGATAGAAACATTGACAGAACCATATAAATTACATATGGCATTTAAGAAAAATAATTAGATTGATCAAAAGGACCATTAACTCTATAGTAGACACAAATAAGTACAAAACAGGAACAAATAAAAATAAACTAAGCTTTTCTTCAAATCTAAAGAGCAAGTTAGTCCCATGCACATAAACACAATATATATTGTTCAATATGAGGGTATTAAACCACAAACAAAATTAACGGCCATTACATACTATTGCACTTCAACCATAGGGCAAGAAGCAGAAACATATTGATGCTAGAAGACAACGCCTAGTATTTTGCAAAACTAAGTAATAATAAGCACATAAATAATATAAATTCTGAAATAGCACTTTGAGAATAATAGTGATGGTGAGCTCAGAAATAGCATAAGTTCTCATATAGCAAGCACTTTAAGAATGTAGATATGAAAGGAAAAACCTTGTCACCCATCATCAACATCCACAAGTTCACACAAAGAAAAGGCATTTTAATATATTCAATAGATATAATATAAAGACCGACCTGAACAGGATTCAAAAGGAAGCGCAAACACAACTTAAGTGAGTCTGTGTGTTGGGCTCCGCTTTTCTTGTTAATGAAAACCAGAAGCGGGCGTGCACCAGGAGGCAAATCAATCAATTCATATTTCAATTTTGTCCCTTCCACACCAGAATCATTACTCTGGTTGAAAGAAGAACTTCTCAAAGCATATTGTTTCAACACCTCCTTGTAACCATTCTCACTAGTTGGGTGCAAATTTTCTGCATCAACCTTCTCAGCTAAATGCTCTAAATTTTCATTAAAGCCTTTATGAGTTTGGTGGGAATTTACTGTGCTTTCAGCAGATAAGTCCGCTAAATTGGAAGTGTTGGAAGAATCGGCAGTTAAGGTACTTCCATGCTTGGACTTCATATTTTGGCTCCTCATATGCCCACGTATGTTGGATGCGAATTCATTTGCACCTTGTGTAATAGAACTAAGTATCCCACCACTTCTACTTACATCTTTTACATGAAGTGGTGACAAAATAAGGCGCTTAAATGGCCCAAGATCACACATATCGCCGGTCTCCTTGGCTAAACTTCCATGACAATCTATATGCACAAGTCGTTGACACCACATACAGCACCAAAATGGCGAGCCACCGAGAAATGATCCACCGCAAGGTTCTTCGCAGTAACTACAATAAGGAGGCTCTTCAGATCTATCTGCTATCACTACCCACTGTACAGCCCACTGATGAATTACATGATTATAACCAAACATGGATACACATTTGCAGTCTTTATGCGCACTGGACGAACAAGTCAGGTGCGCAGCTGCACCACAGACATCACATCGGTGAATGAAATAATCAGAGGCCATCATCTGCCCGAGGGCTTGAGATGGCGATAGCGAGTCTAAACATACACAACAGTTTAATCCTTTTGCACGAGAAGCTGATTCGATGCTCCATACATGAGCAACAGCAGGAGCTTTGTTCTTTCTTTTTCGATTTTTTTTTGACCTTGCTATAGCTTTCATCCAGCTTAGGCTAATACTTCGTCTCCATTGAAACATGGCATAAGCAAATGTCAGTATTCCAATCAAGGAAGCAGTTAGGCCAGCAACAATGAAAATCTGAAACTCTGCCATGTCAAAAATGTTGTTATTCCACCTATGAAGCAGTGCCCTCAATTGGTCTCTAAAATCTTCCATTAACATAACTATTCTGCACAGCTATATATTTCCCCATTTGAAACAAGAAACCATCCTACTTAAGAAAGGCAGAACAATACCACATCTCGGTTGGAAGTAATAGGATACATAAATAGTGCATAATAGAATCAAGACATAAAGAAATTAGAATTTAAAACAAATAAAGAACAATGATTATTTTTTCGTCCAACACCACACCTCCAACTTCAGCTGAAAGATGTAAGGAACATGAATATCAAGCACCATCCCTGCAAACAGCCACAAGAAAACTATTGTCCATGAAATACCCGAGTGTTTCTAGTCTCATGGATTTGTCACTCAATCAGAGATAACCATGATCACAGGCTTCTATGATCTTTGCCATGGCAGAAATTGAAGACAAGGGTACCATAGATCTTCACAGTTAGATGAATGGCGCCTCCATAACCTGCCGTTATGAATCAAGGAGTTAAATAAAACATTAATTTCTTACATTACTGAAACCTTTGGAAGATCGTCGACAGAAAAGGAAAAATAAACTTCTAATGATGGAAATGTTATTATCACATCATTGAAAAGGAAAACAAGAAGCTCAAAGAGTTAGTCCTAATAGAGTTAAGTAACCAAAGACTGCAACCCAGATAATACCGCTCGATATATCTCTTTCAACATCCACGTCACAAATAAAGGTCAACTTAAGCAGAAATGTAGTAGTTGAAACTTGCACAACAGAAATATGAGTACAAAGAAGCACTCAAATAAAAAACAACTCCCAGCACCACAATCATTATCATCATTACCCTTAACCAACAATTTAGTGCTGGTTTCTGAACCCTCTTTCTCCTTTCATTCATATCGAATGCTGCATAAGAAATTAACTTTAGTTTAAATAATTCATATGCACAAATTCTAGCCATGTTACATGTGGACAATTGATCTGCCGATCCATATTTTTCCTCCATTTGTCCATTGCCTATGCCCAAATCACCTCAATCTATAAATCATTATCTTATCTTTACTTAGTGCAACCTCATTGTCTCTCTAATATAAGTATAACTCACTCTTATCTTTCTTAATTTTATCAATTTTCAAGCTCAACATTCACATTGCTGTCAACACAAAGTCATCTCAGTTAGTATTCTCTTACATATGTTTTGTAATTGATTCCAAAACTAATACAAAGACATATGGACCTAATGTTAGTAGTATGATTAAAATATCCTTCAATAACTCCAAGGATACTTCTAACGATACTCACTGCTCAATCATAAATATATTTAAAAGTTTAATACCCACCAAATAAATGATACTTCATAATATCTTTCAATATCAATAAAAACATTATGGGACCATGTGGCTACAAGTAGGATTTAGTAAATCCTAAGTGTATTAAATTTTGAAAACTGTTAGGCATGGCAACTGTCAAATCGAAGCAAAACTAGATAAATTATTTGGCAATTTTTTTCAGGATTATTATTTAAGAGATTATGAGATTTAAATAAACAAATGCATCACAAGACGCCTATAAGTACAGTTTGATTATGTAATCAAATTAATTATTCCATACTTTTATATTTTTTTATTATTCCAACATGCTAAAAGTCAAAACAACTCCCTCTCTGCACTAGTCAGATCTCATAATACATGGGCTACAATCTCTTATTTTGTCCATCCTCACAACTAGCAATCCTCGCCAACTATGATGGTGGCGGTGATGCTTGCGATGGCGGAGGCAATGGGTACAGAAAGGCCGTCACTTTTTTCTGCCTATCCTACCCAAAATCATGGGGCACACCAATGGACCCTTCTTCCTACTTTGTATAAAGAGGTCAGGGCCCCCATGGGGCTGGGATACCTTCCACTCTTAAGATCAAGTTAAATCCAGCTTAAACTCTATTGCAATTTTATATATCATAGAAGCCTGCAGTAAAATTTGGATAAACTCTCCCCTCTCACTTAAAATCCTAGTTACGCCACTGCAACAGAGATTTACAAATTCCTATATTTAGTAAATAACAAAGGTAAAACAGATTTATAAACATCTTAGGATTTAAGTAAATCCAGCCCAAAAAACCGTTTGGCAATATTTAAGTAAATCCAGCTAAAAACTTGGTACCAAACAACCCTCATGGAACTCCCACCTTACTAAGAAATAAGAAGTCGAATAATCAATTATTTCCCATTACCAGCTCCACCAAAACCCTACCAAAATAAATAGAACAGCATAAATCTTCTTCTAAACCAAACCCTACAAATACCACTGTGCCTCCGATCTAGCAACAATATTCAAATTTGCTCAAACAATCCCTTAAACCCATCAACTCATAAGCTTACCTAACTCATCCCTCTCAATATTTCCATTAAACACCCCCAAAAACAAACATACGAACCATAGAGAAAGCCACAAGGGAAACAAAAAGGTAGAAATCATCCTTCTTTATAACTGAGAAGCCATACCTGAAAATCCAAGTAGGGCAAATCGAAGATCGCCCCGCGCAAATTGCCAGTTCTTAGAAATTACAAAATCATCAATTTTTGAAGTGACTTACGAAATGGATTTAGCGTACGGATGCGGCATATGTTCTTCAACAGACATTATACCTGTACCCGCGGATCACGATAACAAAGAGGTGCAAAGTCCACCCCACGTGGATATGCTCGACACCGTTGATGCAATATTGACGGCTGATATTTTGACGAGTTCCTCCACGGTCGGTAAAGGGCTTTGAATGTCAATTTATTGGTCGTGGAATTTAGTTGGAATCTCTGACTCCATCGATGATCCAACGGTTGGTGCGATGTGGGAAGATTCCTGAATCGGATTTTGGTTCTGGTGTTACCGCGGGACATGGAAAATCGTTTTGTTTGCCAATTGCAAGAGAGCTTGTGGCACTTTTGCCTCCAATTGGGGCAATCAAATCTAAAGCATCTGTCAATTTTAGTCGGCTGATTTTTTTTTTAAATTTAATAGATTTATTTTTATTTTGAGATTATTAAAATATTAACTATTTTAAGATCGGGTCTTACAGCCGAGTGGTTGACGGAACGCGTTTCAGTATATTAGATTCGTCTTGTCAAGACATTCAGTTTCACTATATGTTTGTTGCGATTTGAGTTTTGATGATCCTAAATTTAATTTTAAATGTTTACGATTCAAATATGCTTCGAGATTCATGCTTGATCAATGTGGCTTCTAGTGACGTATGAAGCCTCGTGTTTGCTTCTCTTTAAAATATATCAAATGGATTCTGACATTTTATAAAAAATCTCTTGCATTTTAAATATACTAAGATTGTATTTTAATCTTATGATTATTTGCTATTCAAAATAATAAATCAGATTTTTAATATATATATTTTAATTAGGTGTGGATAAAAATAAATAAGTATCATCAATATCATGAAAGTCATAAACTTCAATGCTTGGTAATGTATACTATAAATACATACATTATAAGATAAAAAATATTCATTTCAATTCCATATTATTATGTTATTTCGTGTTTGTAATCTTTATATTTTTGTGTAGGAAAATAATGAAAATCATGGAAATCGGACCAACACCGTAGTGAAGAGCTTAGCAAAAATTGGCTTGAGAGCTTAGTGCCAAAATGCTGTCCACACAGCACTGAAGCATCGTATCAAAGAGTCAAAGCGCCAAATTGTCCAGCGTTGTAGTGGGAGTCAAGTTGACTGGTGAACCAAAGTGACTATTGGTGAATCGATGCACCGATTCAACAGTTCACATTGCTATTTTAGTAAAATTGAAAAATTATAAATAATAACATTAGCCTTAGTGTAAAGAGGTTGGCACATTGTGAAGTCGTTTGTGTGAGTGTGTGTTAGTGTGAGGGTTGTCTTGGGGAGAGTGTAACTTAGTGTTTTAGTATTTGGAGTCTTGCATTGGAGTGGAGCAAAGTGAAAATGTGCAAAGGGGTTGTAATTCCATTTTGGGTCATTTCTAAACTTTGAACCTATAATTGAAATAGAATATATAATAATATCTAAACCTAAATTGCAATTCAAATATGAATCTCCCCATTTACGTTAAATTAAATCTACTACTACATGTGAGCAAGGACTTCTTACAACAACTCCCGAATAAGAACATGGCTTCCAATATAAATTAAATCTATTTTTTACACTATCTACACATTTTTAAATAGACTTACGAAGAAAGTGAAATAGGGAGTGTCTTGATAAAAAAAAAACTTCAACTTATAGAGTTAAGTTTACACTGATATAAAACTTCAACTTATAGAGTTAAGTTTCCAAAAGGTTTTTTGAATTGAATTAGAATTAAACAATATGATATTAACCTTTCTTTTATCTAAGCAATATTGGACTAATGGATGTAGATACTTGATTCTAATTGGAAAGCTCATTCAATGCTTCTAATTAACCTTTCTTTGTGACCAACTATGATGTAGATTCTTGATTGTAATTCTCTCTATTTGCATCTTAAACTCAATATTTAGAATGGATTAACACAATAGTCAATCTGCGCCATCAACTCAAAGCTTGTGGGAGAAAGTAGATATCGGGTGGAATCATTTTACTGAGTTTAAAGTTGTTGATGGTAGAAAGCAAAACAAATGTCTACATTGTGGAACTACTAGTAAGGGTGGATGCATTAATTGGATGAAACAACATCTGACAGGGATTAAAGATAACATTGCCTATTATAAATAAGCGCCACATGACATCCACTATCAAATGCAACAAAATTTGAATGAGATAACAAAAAGAAAATAACAAGCACAATGTCACAACCCAACCTGATCAGAACATGTCCTATCGTGTTGAGCTATGACAGGCAAGTCCTAAGATCTAGTATTGGAATGTTTCAGATTCTAATCCAATATTCATTTTAAATAAACTACATACTACAAAGCTACTAAAACATTCAAATATTAAAAGTAAACTCATCTATAAGATTTTTTTTATTTCATCAAAATATATTTACACAACAGTACATGGTTACATATAGAAGTTATAAAACTGAATAATAAACTAGCCATGACTATGCAAAAATCAAAACAGATAAATACCTATAACCTCAATTTTAATCTTGAACTTCTAATCAACAGTCACTTTCCCCTTCCTAGATCCTGAAAATAGCAAGCAAAATACTATGAGTTATAACAGCTCAGTAAGCCATACAAATTAATCTAAATTTATAAATTATTTTATTAAATATTTTACTTAATATTTAAAAGTAGTTAAATGCAGTCTAATATATCACTATACTAAGAAATATAATGGGAACATAACACTTATCCAATTATTTAAATAATCATATTGAGCAGATAAATAAATTATAATTCATATCACAGAATAATTTATATCACATTTTCCTTATATTGACATAATCTCAAAGAATTTTGGCATCTTATGACTCTTTTTTGTGCTTATAGCATTAGAACATGTCAGTAGGCACCAGAATATAGCTTATAGTCACCAGAACATGCCTTATAGGCATAAGAATATTTCTTATCACGAACATAATCTCAAAGGATTCTAGCCCCTTATGGATCCCTGCGGATATAATTTAATCGCATATGCACATATATCACTACATTATAATAGTTAAAGAGTAATTAAACATGTGTCAAAATTACATAATTTTCTATAATGATAGGCAACAAAATCCTATTAGATAAAAATACATATTTTATAAAATAACTAAATTATCATTGATTGTGTAAAATAATATTTTAAGACTTTTATCGTACTACAACACTATTTTTTAGTCCAGATAATTTTCTATTCAAGAAAATCTCATAATTTTTAAAACCCCCATTATAAAATATTCAAAAAATATATAATCATAATTTATATAATATATAAAAAATACGTAATGAAAATTTTATCAATGTAAAGTTATCCGCTTTTTTTACTAACGAAAATAGAAATTTGATCGAAGAATTAGATAAAAACTTCGTATTTTTTAAAATTGAGATATGTGTAATGTGATCTACCTCGATCTGGACAATATTCTGAACTGGACCGATGACCAAAAATGGCTAAAATATTATCTTTTTTCTTCCCAAATCCTCTTCTTCCAGCTTTTTATAATTAGGTCAGAACAAGTAAATCCAGATACTAACATACAGGTGTCACACATAAGAGGAATTATAACAAATTATTGATTTGTTTGTTAATAATTTAGTAAAGGAAGAGATAGGTTCATCTTCACTCATAAAATCATAAAGTTCTGATGCATATGGTAAAGGGATTAAGAAAGAAAAAAAGAAAAATTAAGGAAATAGATAACTTTTTTGCACCTAGAATAAAACCAAAATCTCAGCCATCCCTAAAAAGTGTAGTAGCATCTAAGGAAGCAGTACACCGAGCTGATTTAGTAATTGCTATGTGGTTTTATGATAACTGTATTCCCTTCAATGCTATCAATTCGCCTATGGCACAAAGGGCTACTGATGCAATAGCTGCAATAGGACATTGTTACAAATTACCCATTTATTACAGATTGAGAGTGAATTTATCATGAGATTATAAAGAAGAATACACGTTATTAATTGAATCTTACAGAAGAACATGGAAAGAAACTTATTATACATTGATGGCTGATGGTTGGACAAATATAAGGACTAGGATATTGATAAATTTTATTGTGTATTGTCCACGTGGAGTTTCATTTCTAAAATTAGTAGATGCATCCAATGTCATAAAGATTCTGCAATATTATAGTCACTATTCACTGATGTTGTTGAATGGGTTAGTTCATAAAATATTGTTTATTTTATGACTGATATTGCTGCAAATTATAAGAAAGCTGGTGAGTTATTTCATCAAAAATTTAGAAATATATATTGGTCACATTGTGCTGCACATTACATAAATCTATTTGAAAGACATTAGATGCATGCCTTATATTATGAAATTTACACGAAAAGCTTCAAAGATTATAATTTTTATTTATAATCGTGCTTTTATATTAGCATGGTTAGGGAAAAGAACAGGTTGGACATAAATATTAAGACCAGGAGTGACTAGATTTGCTATAATATTCATCACCTTAAGAAATGTGCATAAACACAAACATGATTTATAGGCATTCATAACTAGTAAGGCATATATTGATTCAAAGTTATTTAAGACAATGAAGGAAAAGGAGACGGACTCCACTATTTTATATGCAAGATTTTGAAATGATAATTTAATCATTTATATTAGCAGAGCCTCTAATTAGATTATTAAGAATTGCTAATGTAGATGAAAAACCTTCACTTGGATACCTTTATGATGGTATGCACAGAGCAAGAAAAGTAATAAAAAGCATATTTAAAAATATAAAAAGGATGTACAAGCCCTTCAATAATATTATAAAAAGAAGATGGAATAATCAGTTAAGGCAAGGAATACATTCAGCAGCTTATTTTCTTAACCCTCATTTTTAATATGATCAGAAAAATTATTGCAATAAGCCTGAAGTAATACAAAGTTTAATTGAATTAATTGACAATAAAGATATATATACCAAATCATCTTCAGCAATGAATGAGGTGAGACTTTTTCATGATAAATTAGAAAGTCTTAAGAAGATAATTGCGTTAATAATGACAAAGGAAATGCAACCTAGTAAGAAAGCAAAATTTAAGATTGCATTTTAATATTTACTTAAGCTATGATGTTTTAGTTTACATTAAAGATTAAATACATTTGAATGAACTAATATTGTTTTGTATATAAATGGTGAAAGATGTTCAACTCTAGTGCACCAAATCTAAAAAAAGTGGCAGTTAGACTCCTTAGTTAAAAATCATCTTCATCAAGCTGTGAGAGGAACTGCAGTGTATTTGAGCAGATTCATACTAAAAGTCGAAAACATCTTGAGCACTAAAGGCTAAATAATCTAGTATATGTTCGTTACAATCTCAACTTAAGGAATATGTATTATCTGTAACTATATTTAAACATCTTTTTAAATAATGATGCACATCATATTTATATATTTTTATAATAATTATATAGGTTGCAGCTTAAAAAAATGAGTTATGATCCTTTGGACTACACAAGTATTAAACTTGTTGATTTTTGGATCCTTGATGATAAGCTAACTTTAGAATTGTATTTAGATGACTTAGAGAAAGAAATTTACAAGATAATACAATTCCTATAGATATAGAACCAGACATAGCATCAATTGGATCAACCCCAAGTAAGATTGTAGATTAACTTATATCATTTGATTGTAATATAAAATATAGACTTATTATTTCATATTAATAGTTTGCAGATGAAGATAACTTGGTTAATATAGGTGATGGATATGGCATATTTCTAAGTGAGGATGTAGAAGCATTTGGGATGGAAGATTTTGGTGAAGGAGGATTTATAGATCTATCATTTGATCCCTCGAAAATAGGGGATGATCATTCGATTCACTATGAGTATTTTGATATTGAGTTTTTTTATGTATATTGATATATATAATTGAATAGGAACTATTACTTTTTTAACTATATGATATAGATTTGTGATTTCATTATCTTAAAAATTTTTATAGTATAAATACAACTTTATTATTATGCTTTAATTTATGTTTCTTATGTTGCACAACATTTTATTAATTTGAAATTTTGTTTTGATATCACACCTATTGATAGCTACATTCAATTCTATTGAATTATGATCTTATTTCTTCTGCAAACAGGAAGATGCTAAACATAGGGTCAAGTGATATGAACTTTTAGCTCTACAAATTGCTGCTACACATCAAACTAAGGTATGTATTCCTCCCCCAATGTAATATGATAATAATAAATTAGCTGATTCGGCCATCCTGTGCGGGAGCCGGGAGTCACGGGATGGCCGGACCACCTCGTGTGGGAACCTGGAGCTGCAAGGTGTGTCATTTCAGTTTTGTAACTTTAAATTATATGTTTGAGTTTAATTGTTGAAATTAATATTCATATTTGCTAAATTTGTTTTTTGTATGTGCTGAAATTATATTTTTATTTTGCTAAAATCGATCAAAAGTGCTGAAATTAATTCTAATATTTGCTAAAATTAATGTTAGATTATTAGTTTATGATGTTAATTTTATTGATTTTAATTAATTTTTAATAATATTATTATTTATTACATCATCTGATTTGACCGGTAGAACCGGTGGAACCGTGAACCTCTCCTTTATCCGGTTCATTGTCCGGTTCGATTTTCACAACCTTGATTGTAATAACCCAAATTTTATCCAGCCAAATAATTATTTTAAGAGTCAATATAAGTCCAAATCACAAATCATCTTCTCCATAGTGTAGATATCATACTGCTTTAATTACATTACTTTTTTGACAATTTTTTAGCATTGGTGAAAATTCTTAAGAAATTGACACTTGTCCGTATAAGTGAAGATTTTGGGACTGATCCATTTTGCAAATTGATTTCACCAGTGTTTTCTAAATAAGTTGTGTTATTTTGTGAATATTTTTCTATAATTTTTTAAGCCCAAAAGAATTTATATGAATGTTATTCTTAAAATTGAATAACTTATATTAATATTATATTATTATTTTATTATAAATATTCTAAACCACGAACATAACTTTTTACATAAGCTTTTCACTATTCATTTCGGCTAATAAAGAAGGATTTATGGAAATTAGAGAGGAATTAGAGGAGAAAGAAAAGAGAACTCAAGATTTGGAGGCTATAGAGCAATTTTCGTCAGTCAACCCTATTGAGAGATTTACTCATCTTACTATAAGGAATCATTATCATATTTCTTATTTTAATAATTTAATATTTTTGATATTTTTTAATTAAATTTATATTTTTATTACTATAAAATGAAGATAATTTTGTATTAGTAAAACTTTTACCGCATAAATTTTGGTATGTGATAGATCTCATTAATATGAGCATTTTTTACAGAAATATATTATATTATTATTGATTAAATTAGAAGTTATGATTTTTTGAAGTAAATACATGATAGATACATTTAATAAAATTCTCTACATTTTACGAATTACTATATTTCATACATGATATTGACAAAAATATAATTTTGCATGTAAGGAAGGCTAGATGGAAGGAAGTTTATTAACATGAAAGATGAAGAGCGATACCAATTAGTTGACAATTTGACCTAATTAAGACTGATACCCAATTGGGGTTGACCGATATCGATTAATTGATAGTTAAGCCTAGATTAAAATTGATACCCAACCAGGCAATACTTGAGGTGGAAAGGTGAAAATATCAAATTAATGATGTTGCATTTATATGATAGTACATTGAACCAATTAATATATGAACTAAAATCGTTCTAGCATTTATATTAATATAACAAAGCATAGCATATATACTGACATGACTCATTGAGTGATAACCCTCTTTATTGATATTATTATTATTTTTAGATTTTTTATTGCTCATATTAAGTGATGATTGATATTAACTAGAACAAGAATATACATATTGATTCTTTTGCCTTGCATTAAAAGTAGTAATAGAGTTTTGATTACTTGCTGAGCTTTTTAGCTCATTATGTGAATTTTAAAAATTTCAGGTCAGGAAAAGGGTCAAGATTGTGAGCAATGATACTGAGAAAGATTGACAGGTTTTTCTTTAGAATTTATTCTATAATTTTTTATTCTTTTGTAGTCAGGAGCTTGTGATAGATTAGTAATTGTACTGATCTCATGGCTAATATAAATATCATTTTGGCAAATGAATAGTAAAAATATTTTGATGTATATGATTTTAGTTGCTTTCATTAGTTAATATTTATATTCATGATTTATAGAAGCTCTGATATATTTTTAAAATGATAAATAAACAATTATTTTAAAGTTGATTTTGGGGCATGATAATAGTAAATGAAACTTAGTTCAATTTTGTTCCCCGTAGGATCGACACTCTTTTTTATCATTATATTATTTGATATGATACGTGCACTTACTTTTAAAACAAGACTTATACCATGAAAAAAGTAAACTTTCGTTAAAAAACTGAGTGGTGAGAGTAAGCTAAAGCACGACACTACTATAATTACATAAGCTAATATTAATTACGGCATTGTATGAATATAGTTATGTTAATACACAATAAATGGATTTGATGTAAAAGTTAAGGAATAATTCAATGTCAGTACATAGATCAATCTTCTCAACTCTCTACCATATAAATTGTTTAAATGTAATTTCCTTTGGTAAATCAAAACTAGGTATAATACAAAGAGTGTTGTGCGATCATCTAATTTCTCAATTGAATAGGTTTAGATGTAAACTAGTAATTTACCTTATTGATATTACTTGTGACACACTAGAATCTAATGTAAAGATTGAATATCTAAACCTGATTTTTAACTAATCTATAAAATAGAATAAATCAGAGCTACTATATAATTCAAATAATGCTAGTAGAAATATATCCATTGGATTTCTTTCCTAAAAAACACATATATAATAATCCATTTCAAGGGAAAACTATACACTAAAAGAATCAGAAACTAGATTATAAAAGAACACCTTAAATGTCATGATCCAAAGGGTGCTGGCTTTACTTTCTTTCGTATTTCATTGTGCCTTTTTTCTTTTGCTTAAATATCAAAAAGTTTTATAGAATGAGCACAAATAACTTAGTGGACTTCTATCATTGACCCGTCACATATATCAATATCCAATTAAATTATTAAATACTATCCTAACTAAATACTCAATAATTAGCAAAGAATAAATGAAGTACTCGTAATACATGTTTTTTTAGATTTAGTAGAGTGTGCTTATGTTTAAAATTACTACTTACACTTGCACGGTTTACTTTCACAGAATTTCGAGGGATGTCATAAATGATTTGCCGTCAGAGTTTCACTTGCACTTAACTTTCCCATTCCATTAAGATTTACACAGAGATTCAAAAATAATTATAACCAAATCAGAACATCATTTGTATTTGACTTATTAAACTATTAGAATATGCAATGCATGATTATAATGTATATGACCCGATGCTTGCTTGTAACTCCACTTCCACTTATAACTCCTTTTAATCTCCCACACCCGTTTTTAGTAAGTGAGTTTAGAATTCCTCCCACATCCACATAGGATAGATGGGGCATGAACAAAATACAAGGCCTTTGCATTATTTCAGAGAATGCACTTTTCACATTTCAGAATTCAAAGATCCTATAAAATATATTTCAAAACATAAATGCCTTAAGCAAAACTAACGTTCTAGTTATATTTACAATAAAGGATTGTTACAATAAATTGCATTTAAAATATATTTAGCTCGAGTTTTCTTAAAATCATATTATACATTCATAAATGCCTTCACGGGTGTCTTAACAAGTAGTGGCTGACTTGAAATGAAACACTTATCTAAATGAGGAAATCCTTTAGACAGTCATCTGAACTAACTAGGGAGTTCACCCTAAGTAGAGTAAGTTGGGTATAATATATCAGGCTAGTAGCTCGTCTCTCACCAGTACTTCAATCATTAGCTTCTATCATAGAACTATCATCCCCTAATCTAAGCTCAGCTACAAGAAGATTCTTACTTAGGGCACCCTACTAGCCTCACCAATGCATCTAACCTAGGCTTCATCAATACAATCGCTTGTTCTCCCACGTCGATCCAAGACTTAGTATAAGTTGACCACAACTCCCAACCAATCTACAACTACAGAGTCCATCAAATTCGATGTGAGCTCAGAAACATGCCATTCATCATGGAATTCGCCCTTCATGTCGCTCGCAAGTGCAATCTCAGCACTGCCTCACTCGCCCAAAGACGAATCCTCCGTCCTAGCTCTCCCACCAATGAGAGGATGACGTGTGTATAGAGTTTGGTGTAGTATTGTATATGTAATCTGCTTGACATTATATTTTTATATATTTTTTTATGTAGCCCTTCCTATAACCCTCATAATCTTATATATAAGGGGTGAAGAGAACTGTTCAAGACAAGCAAATTTTTATAAGAAATACTAAGAGGCCTCTTAAACCTGTAGGAATAATTCTACTTGTTTAAGATCTCTGGTCTTTCTCTACACTCTCCACTCTCCCTTAAAGGTTCTTTAGCTACTTGGGTAGGCCTCTACAGACAATCTTGGATTCAACACCTATGCTCGTAAACTAGTAATTAGTACTTCATATCAAATATTGTATGCTCAACTTCCTCAATCCATTTGAAATCATTACAATAATATTTCAATTGACTTTAGGTATATTTACGAAATGTTCTTATTTAATTCTGTCATCTATAATAGGTGAATATCATGCATTGTAAGTTGCATCCACAAATAATTTTTATAATTCTATATTATGCCCTTTTTAAGTTGACAAATAACTTATACTCATTTATCATAATACAAAGCTTGCTAAATAGTGCTAAAGTTAGTATCCTAATGTTATAATTTTAAAATCAATTGAAGGATATGCATTTTATATTCCATATTCTAAATAAATATGATATAATATACAAGCACATCATTATCCATCAATTCCAGTAACATGTTTTACTAAGCTATAAACTTATATATGTCATTGAAAATTATTGAACTAAGCATTAGGTTTTGATGCTTTACAAATAAATTTTAAGGCTGTCTCTATAACTATATATTTAACAAATGTCTTGTTAAGATGCTACACTTAATGAATTATGAATTCTCCCTCTTTAAAATTTAAGGTCAATTTTTAAGCTCTAAAGCTCTTTAAACTTCTCAATGTACTCAACTATCTTCATTCATATGCTAGATCAATGTTTTTTGTCATTAAGAATCTACCCCCTTATTTATTTATTATAGATATTGAATGATAAATTTAGGGTTAAAATGAAGATAAATAAATTTAGTGATATAAAATCTCTTGATCATGCACGAATCTCGAGGTAAAATCAAGTTATAAACTTTTGAAATTAAATATGGGACCCATTCGAACTCCGATTTCAACAAACTTACACTCAAACTAAACATCTCGAAAAGACGATCCCTACGACACCAAATTCGACTCAGTCTGAGCCCAAATGGGTCCAAATCGAAGACCCGAATCACCTTTGGAAGGTTTAAACCATAATTTGGATTACCAAACGAACTCCAAACGTGATATGCTTATAGTCGAATCGAGTGGCTCGATGAAACAAATCCAACGAGCTCAAGATGGCCAAAATTTGATATTATTAAGACATTCAAATGCCCAACAAATGGTTCACGATCTAGGGGATCAATATCGACCGTCCATTCAAATCACTCTCAACATACCCTTGATCTCCCTCTTATTTACTGTTCATGTCACTATCAAAAAACTAGTAAACCCCTCATTCCTCATGGAGGGGGAGGGGGGTGCATGGAAGAGAAGGAAGAGAGAGAAACTAAAATTCTCTTGCCACCAGACTCTTCCTCAACTATCGTCGGACCACCAACTGTCATTGGACTACCGCCGGACTTCCGCCCGGCCACCAACGATTGCCAGATTTACGCCTGGCCACCAACCATCGCTGGACTTTCGCCTTACTTCCAATTATTGTTGTATTTACATCCGGCCACGGATTATCGTCGGACTTCCTCCAGACAAGCGTCACCGACAACAGTTTTTCTGACCTCCGTCGCCTACGGCCAGACTACGGTCCTTCTGACCTCTATCTCCAGACAACGATCTTTCTAACCACTGTCGCCTACCCACTACTATCCTTTCAGCCTATGTCTCCAGACAATGGTCTTTTTGACCACTGTCGCTCGCTGACTACTGTCCTTCTGACTTCCATTGCTAGACTATGATCCTTCCGACCTCTATCACTAACAACGATCTTTCTGATTACTATCGCCTGTAGACTATGATCTTTTCGGCCTCTATTGCCAGATAACGATCTTTCTAATCACTGAAGCCAGCCGACTACGGTCCTTCCAACCTCCGTCGTCAGATAACGATCTTTTTAACCATTTTCGCCTGCCGTATACAATCTTTCCAACCTTCGTCGACAGACAACGGTCTTTATGACCACTATCGCCTGCCGACTATGGTCCTTCCGACATCTGTCGCCAGACAACGATCTTTCTGACCATTGTCGCCTGCCGACTACGATTCTTCTGACCTCTATTGCCAGACTATGATCATTCTAACCTTTATCGCCAGACAATGACCTTTCTGACCACTGTCGCTTGCTGACTACGACCCTTCTGACTTCTGCAGCTTGTTGACTACGGTCCTCTGACCTTCATTGTCAAACTACGGTCTTTCTGATCACTATCGCTTGCCGACTACGATCCTTCCGACCTCCGTCGCCCGCTGATTATGATCTTTCCGACATTTATTGCCCGTCGAGTATGGTTCGACCGACTAAACAAACATGTCAATACTGATTCTTCCTATTCCCACCATGTAATGCACTCTTTATGATGAATATTTGCTACATCAAACCAAGATCTTCTTTCCAAGGAAGGACCTCATTTATAATTGACTGCAAACATTAGCGATTTCATTCAAACTGGGCCAGACCCCTTGATTTTCCCCCTTTTTAGTGGTTTCCAAATAAAAACTCTGGTGTCTCTTATAAACGCTATATCGTCTCTTTTATATGATTGTGTGCTGAATCTTCGTACAAAGCTAAAATGTTAAACTTAACATTTCTATATCGCCGCAAATATTCCGGAACACAACAGTTAGGATTAGGATTAAAAAAACTTTTAAATTATAATGGAATGGAAGTCCTTAAATTATATATATATATATATATATATATATATATATATATATATATATATATATATATATATAATTGTTATTTTAAATTGTAATTGGGCAAATATAATAATTTTTTTTAAAGCATACAACATTAATCAAAGAAGTAAAAAAAAATAGATCACTGACAGATTTTTTTAAAATAAAAACAATTGAAGATATTACCAAACGGCCCCTTGAACCATAGAGCTAATTGATAAAGCAAAGTTGAGAGGTAGTTCATCAACTAGTCTGCAAACAGATCCTGACCGTTCATGGCAGACAATCCGCGTATTAAAAAGGAGCTATCCAATTTGGGCTTGTCATGTAATTTCCAAAATTAGCCTTACATAAATAATAATTCCCTCCATATCCTTCACCGTGAACTAAGGCAAATCGTCAACTTTATAACTCTTTCTGTATTTTAACTTATTCGCATTTAAAAATACTTAGGGGTATTAGAGTCATTTAATTTCGCATGGCTTGGTTTGTGAGATCGGGACTCCTGCGCTCGGGCGGCACCGAGCTCTGAATTATGGCTTTATAAGTAAGAAAATAAAGCTGATAGGAAAAAAAAAAACCCAGCTTTTTGCCCCTTTTTGGTCTTTTCCCAAATTGAGATCTCCATTCCGATTGCCTTTGGTTCGTGATCTCGATCCTCGAATCGAAGGCGCATCGCGTCCAATCTCGCCGTACCATATCGATTGTTGACTGTTCTTGTTTTGGTTCTGATTTTCTAGGGTTAGGGTTTTGAAAATTGTGGTTCCGTGATTTCTGTTTCGATTTCTATAGATCTTAGATTTGCAAGCTGAATTTTTTCTTTTTTTTACCTATTGATTGATTATTGTCCTTCCTTTGCGTGGGCTAAATCGAATTCTTTGTTTAGGGTTCCGAGGGTCCGCCTTCTTATCCGTAGGGTCTCGATTCTTAGATTTGTTACGAGAGTTGCTTTTTTTGATTTGTTTGATCCGCCCGCCACTCGACGTTATTTATGCTCCTCGTGACATATTTGTTTGCGGCGGAGGAGATTTAGGGCTGTGTATTTATAGTTGGTTCTTTAAACTGAAAGGTTCATTCTTTGTATTTGATTTTCTAATTGATTTATTGTACGTTGCAAGAATAGCCTGCCACCTGAAATAAATCTTTTAGTTGCTTTTATTTACCTGCATAAACTCGTGTACGCCGTCCCTATATAACAATTTCATAAAATTTAAGCTGTCCCTGGTGGATTGGAGGGCCCAGCTCATCTTTCTTGAGGCATTCTCTGGGTCGGCTATTGAGAGGTAAATATCAGTTTTTGTGGCCTTCTTAGTTATAATCTTTGTCGTTGTTTTTTTTAAAAAAATAAATTTATGTATTATTCATGTTATTTAGTTTGATTATCATTGGTAAATTATCTTTTGAATTTCAAATCTCATACACCCACGAATCATCTTTTGAATGTTCAATGAATTTAGCATATGCTTAGGATTCATAAGTTCTCTACAGTCCAGCAATGATTTATCTTGTGATAAGTCCATGGATATGATACAACAACAACATCAAGCCTTTATCCCACTACGTGGGGTCGGCTACATGAATCCTTTTTCTCTATTGTGTCCTGTTAAAAGTCAAATTCTCGTTTAAATCTAATAAAGAAAGATCATTTCTAATATTTTCTAACCAAGTCTTTTTAGGTCTACCTCTACCTTTCTTAACATAAGTCAAATCTAATAACTCTACTTTCCTAACCGGGTCATTGGGAGGCCAAGGTATCTAAAACGTGTACTCTTATTAATGACTTGATCGCCCAAAGTCACAATCCCCTCACTAGGTCTATTATTACTAAAATTACACTCCATATATTCTGTTTTAGATCTACTCAAGCGAAAACCTTTAGACTCTAAGGTTGACCTCCACAATTCTAGTTTACCTTCAACTCCCTCTCTAGTCTTATCAACAAGAAGAATATCATCAGCAAAAAGCATACACCAAGGTACATCCTCTTGCAAATGTCTAGTGAGAACATCCATGACTAAAGCAAAAAGATATGGGCTTAAGGCTGATCCTTAATGTAATCCAACCAAAATAGGGAAATACTTGGTCAAACCACCTTGTGTTTGAACACAAGTAATAGCTCCTGCATACATATCCATGGATATGATAGAATGTAGATAAAACTTGAAAAAAGTGCATCCTTCACCATCATTTTGTTTTCATGTGACCGCAACATTCATAACAAGAGACGGAAAGAACACCCATATTAGGGTGGTTAGACCATAAATAAACATGATACTCCTATTACACCTATGCTTCATCACAGCGGGAGTATTATTGGGGCATTTTTTTTCCTTGACTTAGCAGTGAAAGCAGGAAAGTGACTTTGAGGCTCTTGTTTTATGCTTTAGGACGAGCTGGTAGTATGCTAGGCTTGATCAACGGGCAAGAGGATAACTTATCTCGTCTCTTTTTTCTTTTAGATTGGGAAGTTGTAATTTTAGGAATCTAACAATTTGAAAGTATAAAAGGTAGTTTAGTTGTCCATATAAAAATGGAATGCCTTTTTATATAGGTGATCATTGCTTAATGCGCTTTTATTACTTTACTTAGGATAAGAATAACTATTTTTACTCTTAATTTTGTCTTTATATTTACCATTTTGTATAATCTTCAAACTCAAGATCATATCATTGATTGTGATATACAACATACAAATTATATATGGATCAAATTTCATTAATTTTGGTGATGATACCATCATGTGAAAAATACTATGATGATCAAGGACATATTGAAGCTTTTTGAAAGTTTTGAAAGTCTGGTATTTACCCATACATTTCATTAATAAAATTGGCCAATACATACGATATATCAATAACCAATCATAGGCTTGATTTCAAGCCATTTGAAAGTCTCTATATTTAGAATCACAATCATCTTATTATTATCATTAGAGCCATTCATTATGAAAAATTTGATTATATATATATTGTCATCTTATATCTATTATAGACAAATAGGGGAATATATATGCATAGGCCCTTATAACTTCACTTGTATTACACAAAACAAAATATAGCACTCACATACCACACTTCAGATTCAGACTAAGATATATATATATATATATATATATATATATTCAAACAAAATATAGCGCGCGCACACACACTAGTCCTTATAACTTCACTTGTAATGCACAAAACAATATACAATTGTCACTTTCCACAAACAACACTTCATTTCTCCCCACATTTCCACAACATGAACAGAGGAATGCCACATTAGCAACATATATGTACAATATGCAAGATGATATATAAATATATAAAACTTGCACATGTATGATAATTTCAATAGTGCACGGGGTATAATTTGCATGCAAGACTCATCCATCTGGGTCAACCAATCAATGAATTTGTTTGGGCCATGGACTTTGTCATAGTTAGGGGAATCTACTCCTCTAACTTTCTTGATGGGTTCAAGTAAGGCCTCTTGATTCTTAGGGCGATCATTTTTATGATTGTTCGTATAGGGTTGTCTGTATATATATATATATATATATATTTCATACTCCATTGACAAATTTGAATGGCTAAGATTTAAAAATCAACTTTTAGCCACTTTCTACATTATAGTAACCTTTAGTTATTTTAAATTTTAGCCATTTAAATTTGTTAATGAAGGATAAAGCTGTGCTAGGATAAGTGACTTTGGAGCATTATCGTACATTGATTGTATAAGCTTTTAGGCATGAGAGCAATACAAGAGTGTGAATATTAATTCTTTTTTTCTAGCACATTAATTTTGCATGTTCTAACTTTAATTTTGAATTTGGTTTCAAATGAAGGGCTCTGCTTGGTATGATCATTTTATCATTGTCGCCTATCTGTTGTGTTATAGTATTTAACTTAAGGTGTTTCAATATTTAACTTAGGTGCTTTTTGTCTTATCAAAAAGAAATGATGATGATTTATGAAGTTACATGTTTGTTTATTTTTCGCACTAAACATATAGGAATATAAATGAATCATCTATAAATGCAAAATTGATACATGCATAAGAGATGTAAATAATGCGTCACAGATATGTATGCATTTTAAATCCTTGAAATGTAGGGCTTTTCATGCTATAGGTTGGGTTTTTTTTTTTAATTTGTGTAACCGAAAAAAAAGATATTTTTAACTATCCTGTGATGCATAACATCTTAAGCTATATGGTTTTCCTAAGGAAAATTTAGGACGTGATGCATTTAGGCAAAGGATCAAATTCATAATCCATCATAGAGAACTTTATTACTTTTGATTTAGATGGGAAAACATATAAAATATGGTCCACACGATAATTTAAAAATCTTCTAAAACTAAAATTAATAGAAAATTGAGATTAAGATAAAATTGTGCAATGATTGATATTTATATTACAAGAATGAAAATTAGATTTTAGCAGATTTTATCAAATCTTAGTTACACTTCCAAAACAATAACAAAGTATATAAATGAAAAAGATAACGGTAAAAATAACCAAATAGAAGATACACCTGGACAAAGCCCGTAGACATCCTATTGAGGGCCCACACCAAAAGTCGTTGTCAAGACTTGCACTATACTTGAAAAATTCACACTTAGCGCATTAGTTTGGGAGGTATCTAAAATTTATTAAGCTAACTTTAAATTTTACATGCCCGTAGACATCCTATTTATGATGGAAACTAGACTCATAATTGTTAATATTTCAGAATCTTTAAGTCTACCTAAAATCTACATGTTCTCTATTCCGTACAAATCTCGATCCTTGTTTTCAACAATAGTAGCTAGTCCAGCTCGCTTGGTAGTTTTCAGATCCTAAAATTTACAAATTGTAGTTTGAAGGAAACCAGCCAAGACCCGATCTCTGGTATATTAGGAAAATTGCATGCGAGGAGAATTGATAGCAACAAATAAGGAAATTGCTTGTAAGGATTAATGAATGCATGGAACTCATGAACTGCATGTATTTTATGGACACCAATAGCAACAATGAAACAATTGCAAGCTAAGGTATAGTGTAAAATCATATATAGGAGGAAATGAATTAACCATCAATCAAGGAAACATGCAATCAATTGTTATTAGCAAGGACCGCTTTTAGGAACTGTGCCAAACTCACCAAATTAACAATCATTGCAATAATAACACAAAGGTAGTAACATTCCAAATCAGTGGTGGGGCTAGAAACTACGAAGCATGAACATAGAGCCACAAACACGTTGCGATACAGACATATTGACCTTGCATAACTGCAAAAGGTGGGACAAGATGTGCCATGTTATATTTTATAAATTATTAATATAGAATTGTATAATTTATATTATTCTCTACTAAGGGCATCACAAAATGAAGTATATTACTCTTTCAATCGTCACATATACTTCATAAAGAAAACTTTATTATGATTAAAGAAAGAACACTATTTATCACATGTTGTAATGGCTCGTCTTTGTGGAATATGTCTTTGACTTGTTGGGAATGTGATCGGCGGTGGAAAGCTTCGAAACTTAAAAGCTGATTGGACTTGTGAGTAAGCTGCATCTTCAGCTTAGTATCACAGCGTGGAAGTGAGTTGAGATGAAAGCTGACGAGACTCGCAAGTAAGCTGCATCTTCAACTTAGTATCATGGCGTGGAAGCGAGTTGAGATGCAACACGAGGATGATTGAGGGTGAGAAGCAAGAACGAGTTGGCAAAGGAGGATGTCTGAGACATACTTCATCTACTTTGAGATATGAAGAGGAGAATTAGGGCAAATCCTGTATTTCTTATTGGTCTTGTATTTCTTGTGAATCTTGACTTTGAAGCGCGGTGTATCTCACAAACACGACGTGTCTAGTTGTTTCAAGAAAACATGCCTGTCCTATGTCTTGCCATATCAACCAAGTATTAGAACTCAATTTTTCTATTAACAAACTGACACAATATCTATCATGTAAAACACGTGGCAGGGCTTTTTGAAGCCATGTTTGTTTTCAACTTCGATGTGAAAGCCATTTGAAAGTGTCCATGCTTCATAAGGCAGAATTAAGGAATTGTTTATGCTAACATGGAATAAAAAATAGTTGAATTAAGCAATTGGATGAGAATAAGAGTTTCATATTTGCTTTACACTACCATGTAAATTCCATACTCCGAGCTCAGATTTTTAAGAGGCAAAAGGATGGATATTGAGCAAATGGCCAAAGGAAATTAATGAGATAGTAACTTTTGTTTATTTTTTAAACTATTCTAGTTGAAGTATATAAAATTTTAATGCACATGCATTATAAACATCGTTTATCTGCGAGGTGCATGCAAGAAACATCCATACTTTTTTGTTATAAAATGGTAATGTTATGTGTTATCATTTATTTTAAGCATTCACATCACAAATTTACATTTGGCATAATAATATTAACCTTTTTCAGGGCTGGTACTTATGTTATTGTAGATAGTAGTATTATCTAGACAACAATATTATTCAGTTAACAATATTATTTACTAAATATAATGTGTTTGATTTAATGTTATCTTAATCAATCATTGTAATATAATCTCTTGAATGGTTAATCTTGATTATGATCTTTCTTTTTGTTGTCTTTTATTTCAAGTAGGCATGATGTCTAGATGCATATATTTTTGGCAATTAGATGTCATCAAATAAGACTTAAATGTCATTTATAATCTTATTGTTTTAAATATTTTAGTGGACCAAATATTTGATTTTTGCTAATAAAATAACATTAAATAGCACGTATCAACAAATCCAACAACCCCTTGGGGTTCATTGTTGGCATTATTGTACTTAGGGGTGCATTTCTCATAGCAAGATGCACAGTATAGGATATGGGTGCTTGTATTAAATGGATAATCTAGTTACATGGTGATTTGGTGTTTTTAATTCTAGTAGATTTGAACAAGGTAGATGGAATTGTTGTTAAAGGGATTATGAGCTAAATTATAACAGAGGTAAGAGGTAACATGATCAGAAGTTGTGTAATAAAACTTGCACAAATAAAAGTTAACACGTCATCTACCACTCAGTAGGAATGGGGGTGTAGGATTCAATAGTTGAATTTTCCAGTTCATAGAACCCTAGGATGAGGCAGATATGCATATGCATCCTTTTCTTAGGCTGAAAACTAGTGGTAAAACTCATGCCATCGTTGGTCCCTAGCTTGGATGTGAAAGGCTGAAGGTTGGTGTTACGTTGACTACTAGTATTAAAATTTCTGACAAACTAATTTAGTATTTGTATTTAATAAAGCTGTGACCTATTAGTTTGGATAATAATGCATCCCTTAGTTGATCTTTTGCAAAATCATTGATGCGGACATCCGACGGTGGACGTTAATCAAAGGAAGAGACGAAGATCGACGGCCGAGATCACTCCATTTTATTTTAGTTTATTAATTGTATTTTTTATTTTAATTATGCATTTTTCATTTTTACCTTTATTTAAGAGTATTGTCTTATGTAAGCCCAAAGGGCAAAGTTGTCTTTTTAGTTTATTTTATTTTAAGGCCTATATATAGAGGCCCTTGCTCTTGTATTAGGTATGATGGAGTTTTAATAAAAAATTTTTGTTATGCACTTTTGTTCTTGGGGAGAACGTTAGTGAGAATCCCTATGGAGGGAATCGTGATTTCTACTAGCCGCAGGATGGGTCCGGGCTCGTGGCTTGATGTCCCTTGGTGAAGGGCAACGTATCACCCGTCAGCCGCAGGAAGTGTCCAGGCTCACGGTTTTCTTTGTTTTTGTTTCTCCTTATTTTTCCTAACTGCCACCTCCTCATCTCTCTTTCTCCTCTTGGCCGAAAATTCCACTCACACCCTAGGTCAAAGCCACCTAACCCCGGCCGGCCACCCCTCTCTCCCACCTTCAAACCGCCGGCCACATCTCCACAAACCATTGATTTTCAAATTCAATTTGCCTCCTAATGTCCCTCATAATTTCCTTATTTCCTAAAGTAGTTGAAATTAGTTTGGAAAGTTTTTAAATTCAAATCCTTTCCTAAATTAACTAAACCTATTTTAGGAAACCCCCTTCTATCTTGGATTGATTAAAATATGAGATTAATTTGCATTAATTGCCCCTCCACATTCATTGAATGTGGACATTTCTCTCCTCTCTCTCTTTGGCTGGCCCCCACCCCCGCCCCTTTTTGCCTCCAAATTTTGAATTCCTCTTTTATTACTTTCCTTTTATCAAACGATTTAAGTTAGGAAAGTATTTGATTTCAAATTCCAATTAATTTTTGAACTTAAAATACTTTCCTAATTTAAGATAGTCTATTTTAGGAAAGTTACTTAAGTTAAATCTAATTAGATTTCTAATTGGATTTGATTTGATTTAATTATTCCTAATATTTGATCCCAATTAAAGCAAGAAATTCGAATTTTCAAATGACCCCCTCCCCCCCATATTCGTTCTACATCAATCATGCTTTAGCACTATCAAGTGATTGCTATTAGAGTTGATAACAATACCAATAAAGCTTAACTGCATGAAAAAAAAAAAAGAAAAAAAAAAAGAGCTGCATATGAAATATCTATTTGTAGTGGTTTGTATTTGTAAAGGTTATTGGCGATTTTACCATGAAAAATGTTAACAATGTAAAAGGCCATTGCTAGCATTATTTTATTTACTCTAGCTGGATAACTTGATGTGTATTATGAGTAGCTTGAATGAGTTTTTTTTCCCTATTAGTGCATGGACTTAAATATGATGGCAAAATATATGTGAATTTAGGCTGTATTTGGTTTGATTGTTGGTAGCAGAGGGTGCGCTGCCTACTTTCGGGATTGGATGTTTGAGTATCTATTTCTAAAAGTTTTTTGACCATTTATTAGGAAAGTTAAACTCCCTACTGTTTATTTTTCCATTGTGAAAGAATTCGTAGTTGAAGTGATGTGATGGTTGTTGGCTAAGGCAAGGGTTTTTATCATTCTTCATTAAAAAATATGAAGAGGAAACAAAGGGAGGGGCTTGTACATGCGGATCTTAGTTGTTGCGGACGTGTGCAAAAATTTCAAATATGTTGCAAGTGCTAGATGAGCATTCGTGGGTGCATGTTTCCGTCAATTCTACAGTCCAACTAATATGTAGCTATGCTAATAGCATGTGTTTGAGAGCGATGTGGGTGCATCTCTCTCTTTTTAATGAACGAGATTGTGGGGATGGGACAATGTAATTAAGTTTATTGGAATTTTCAAATTTAAATTGAAATTAAAATTGGGATTAACTTGAATCTAAATTGAGATTGATCCTTTGCTAAGCTTATTTACTAGCCTATTTTATGATGAGTCTATTAATAATAGTTTGAGTCGTGTAATTTATATCTTTGGTTTGAAGAAAATATCTAAAATTTAATTTTAATTTTATGAGTGCAAGTTGATATGAGATTCTTTCAAGTGTGGTACAAGTGCAACAATTTGATTAGGGGAAAATTATCTCATTGAGCTAGCACGGGGCTTGCTTTTTCTTTTTTTTTTTTAAATAAATATTGGTAGTTTTATTCCATGGCTATTTGGCCAGTTTAGTTTTCTTTATTTTTGTAGAGAAGTGATTTGTTGATTTTTTTAATTTTCAAAATTTTGATAAAATTCTTTGATATCTATGATCATTTCATTATCAACTTGACTTACAATTCTACTATCGCTTGTTTTCGTTTAAAGAATATGATTTTGATTAATTGGTAACTTATTGATATGTGATTCCTTAATTTTCCTTTGCATGAAAGCATTCTACATATCATATCAACTGTATTGGAAAATCTACGTAAGTCAACCTACATAAGGACATTTATGACATTCTTAGTAAAATTACATATATGCACACAAACACAATAGTATAATTCTTATGATTTAATATTTTTAAGTATAAGAATACATATTAGGATAGAAATATAGTTATTCATGTATTACTATAACAAATTATAGATATAATGTATAAAATATTTATATTAGTTTATTATGTAATATGCTATGGATCATAAGTTATGTTATATTATATTATTATGTTGATATGAGTGAATATGTGTTTGTGTGTAATTATATATTAGTTATTCGTTTATTTATATTTAAATGTACGATGTATAGAATATTGGAATATATCTCTATATATTTAGGTAGAGTAAAAGCCCAAAATAGTCTCTAGACTATTAATAAATGCCCAATTTAGTCCAAGACTTTAATAATGACCCAATCTAGTCCCCCAACTATTAAAAAATATCCCCATTTAATCCCCCGTTAATTTTTTATATCAAATTAACGGAAAAAGCTGCAAGGTTGGTTTGTTTCGTGGATATTTCAGAAAAAAATACTTTTTTCTTATCATCCCCAATACCTCCTGCTATAATCCCTCTTCTTGCAATAATCCCTGGAGATGGAACGCAGAGGTGCGAAGCTTGCTGCCTCGAGGGAAACAACGAGCTGTATAGACGAAGATTGTGAGCGAGATGTGTTGCTGTTGCGAGCGACACGACGACTTCGACATCCGGAGACCTTGAGTGAGATGACAAGCTATCGACGTGGAGGCAACGTGTTGGCGACATGCTGTTGCGAGCGACCATGACGACAAAAATTTGCGAGGTATAATCTCGTGGAGACAAAACCACAAGCAAGGCAACTTGCTAGACATCCAAAGATGGAGACCGCGAGTGACATCGACAAGGAGTCGGAGAGATGATTAATGCTAGGTTTGTTTACGTTCATATGATTTTAACTATTTGTTCAACAAGATAAAAATAAATTGTAATCTTAGGAAATATTTGTTCAGCTCGACAAATTTGCTTGGTAATGAAATTCCTATTTGATTTTATACTAGAAAGGGTTTTGGAGTTTTGAACAATCTTTTATTTAGATTTTGCATAAAAATTATATTCTTTATTAATTATTCACTATTATTATTTAGTAGATTAATTTTTATTTTGAATTTTATATTTATTATAATTTTATTAAATGATAAAATAGAGCAACATAAGCAAATATAATCTCACATACCTTTGCATTACCTAAAATACCCTTATATTTAACTTTGGTGTGAACATTAATAGATATTTTTGGTCCTAGGACTAAATTTGATCAATTTTCAATAGTTGGGGGGCTAAATTGGGGTAGTGCAAAACTCTGGGATCAAATTGAGCAATGAAATCTCCATTTAGGCATGCATGTCCATGTATTTGCATACTTAGACCTATACACACACAATATACTAAACTATACAATAGATATATCACTTCCCTAGGGCAGAAGTGAGTTCTGATTTTCCCATATGCTAGCCGAAGACATGCCATGAACCATATGCTAGCTTGGGTATAATGAATAGTTCTAGTCATGATGGAACACGATGGCTGATATGGTGTGATGAATGATTTCATAATACTGATGACATGGATGCATGTTTGTTTTCTCAATTACTTCCTAGTCTGAATTGCTTTACGGTCTGAATTACTCCTGTTAATTATTCTTCTTACAAATTTAAAAAACTATTAGTGGCCTTCATCAGTTGGAGTTGTAGTTTTTGCCTGTTAACTGGATGCTTGTATATTTGTTGCAACTCATTTAAACTGAGTTCAGAAAAATCTTGTTGGATAAAGATGAATCTTGTTTCAAGTTGTCTAGGGGCAGCAGAATTTTTTTGTTAAATGGAACAAACTACACGCGGTCATTTTTTTAAAATGACTATAAACTTGGCTTTTTTTATAGTGTGTGTTTAATTATTTTCATTTGATTAATATCAGCTAAAATAAAATGCTTTGACACGTTTTAGTTGTTGAAAAAGCTCTTATATGCATTGGAAGCAACTTAAGCTGTGGTTTTGTGTTAGTGATCTTTATCGTTGCATGTCTTGTGAGCAAAGCTATATCATGCGTATATTCATGAGCACTTTACAGTGTTTTATACTCCTAGTCAGCACAAACATTGATGGTCATGTTCAATCAATTTACTAAAAATTTCATTTCTTGTTGGCGCCTAATGAAAATTTTATGGAATTTTTATTGCATTGCATTTTCCAGTGGTCTAATTATTCTTATCCTTGTATCTGATTTAAAATTTTTATTGCTGTAAATACTATCATAGTTTGTAATAGCAACCTGTATTATTCCTTCCTTTCCAGCTTGAAGATGTACAACAGGCAGCCTTGTGTTACCGACGACTCATACCAGCTTTCCTATGAACACCTAAGGCAAATGGAGTGTGCTGGCTATTTTCGGGCATCCACAGAAGTTTCTCCATTTAAATTTGTTTCTGGGAAACATCACGTGTCTGGTAAAAGGAAATATGACATCATTTTCTGTGTGATATAAAGGTTTATTTTCTCTATCTTGTGTCTGATAGTGTATTGTTGTTATGATGAAGAAAAGGAATGTTTTGACAGCGGGGAAGATCTTAAGGCTAGTCTTGAGGGTGGGGATTATCATATATGCTCAGTTGCTAAAGACATGGATTACAGGATGAGAACTGATGGCATATCCAGTATGTTCACTGCAAGTGTGCTTGACTATGCCGTTAATTCTTCACTTGCCGCAGAAGGTTCCTTGGGAACTGAAGCAGTTGAGAATGGTAAACGGTCTTCAAGCTATTTTTGCGATGATGTGGTGAATAAGCGGGCAAGGCAAGATAATGAAGCAGGGAAGTTGGAACAGCTTCATGAAAACTCTTTTGTTAGTATTCCCCCCGAGGGAAAACTTCCAGGTAGACCTCAAAAAGAACCGAATCCTTGCATAGAGTGTCTATTTTCATTCTTGGATAGTTAATATAAGCTATTGTTAAGTAGTGTTAGTATGTGGGCATTCTTTGGAATTAAAATATACCATGATTTGCCTATTTCAGAAGAGGCAGAATGGACAAGAGCAGCAGCTGGTGTGGATGCTAATGATAAAAGCTTTGAAGCAGGTAATTTGACCCTCCCTTTGTTAACATCCAACACAGCGGAAGTGGCTGCCAGGCTTGATCAACCTGCCTGGTTCTCTTTATATCCAGGACATGAAATTGATCACCAAATAATGGGATTGGATCAGCTGGAAGATATTTATTTCCAATTTTCTGATCATTCCCATTGGAGACATGTACCCGTTGGACCAGTTCATCAAGCTGATCTTCCAAAATGGGTAACTCGGGATTCTAATATTGCTTCAGACAATGGAACGACATCATATGCTGATCGTGATGAAGCTAGTGCTGATAAGTGGCTAGGATCCTGTGTCATGCCTATGCCTGACCGTGACTCCATTACTAAGGATGTTCTAAGCTGTTACTCTAAGATTGTTTGTGATTGCACTGATGAAGGTTCCATCAACTGTGTGAGGAAGCATGTGATGGAAGCTAGGGAAAATCTTATTAGAGCATTGGGACAGGAAGAGTTCATACAAATGGGATTTTCCCACATGGGCGAGATTGTTGCCCAAACATGGACTGAAGAGGAGGAAAATCTTTTCCATGAAGTGGTGTTATCCAATCCTGAATCAGCAGGAAGAAACTTCTGGGCAGTGCTCCGCAAGGCTTTTCCATCCTCCAGTTTTAAAGAGTTGGTCAGCTACTACTTCAATGTTTTCATGCTCCGGAAACGGGCCCATCAGAACCGGTTCGATCGGTTGAACGTGGATAGCGACAATGATGAGTGGCAAGAAAGCAGTGACGTTGAATTTCCGTTGTCCGAAGAAGGAGAAGAGGAAGAGGATTCTGTAGTGGAGTCACCTTCCGATGGGAAAATTCTCTCTCAAAAGAACAATGCCGCTGAAGCGGAGTGCGAGGAGCATCCCTTCAGAATCGAGGGGGACAAAGGTTTCGAGGAATCTAAATCAAAATCAAAATCACTGCCGGCCATACAAACCATTGATAGAAACTCAACAGATTCTGCCGAGAATCAACATGTTCAAGTTGACTCCTGTACTTCCTATGAGGGCCTGAATAACGTTTCTGCTGTAAACAGTTTTGTTGAGCCGTGTAACCATGTGGAGAGGGATCGCGTCAATATCTTGGAATGTAGAGACGATGGAATCCTAAACTTGGCTGATTATGAGCATATTAACGCCCATGGTGATTCAAAATCCAAGAAAATTAACTCTGTTGGAGCAAACAATGAAGATATTGATTGCTTGCCAACTTGCAATGTAATTGAATAGGTCTTTGTGAAGGGATCTCCAGGGAAAGCTGCAAGAGCTGGTTCTGGTTTCTGTTCATTCTAACCTGAATTGCTCTGAAACGGCTGAAATACTTGCTGCATTCAGGTAGTCCATGCTGCTGGATCAATCTCAATCCATTTTTTCACTGTAAATCCATGTCGCAGTTTAGGTAGGCCAGTCCTATCTTCTTAAAGTCACAATTCCATGATTCTGCTAGATGCGTACGTGCAGGAGTTCAAATTTTTTCTATTGTATCTTTTTTTATTTTATAAATTTTAACCTTTCTTTAGATTTTTATTTTTATATGGAAGGAAAAAAATGTAATGGACTTCAAGAAAATTAAGAGTAAAATATTCTTAGCCTTCCAGTATTCATTAGAAATACTTTGTTATTGTTTTGATTTGTAAGCTCTTATTTTGGCAATACCTTGTAGCCTTTCTGTCAGTTGCCCTTGTATGGATGCAGTGAAACTCAAGCTGTAGAATTGGAGAAATTATTCTGTGCGGAGTCCGGAACTCCGGATGGGAAGAACCGTCCGTTTCCGTTCGGATTATGAGTGTACACAGTGTGTATAAAAAGTTTAATGTATTTGAATTTATTGAAAAAAAAATATGAGTTTTGCATATTAGCCCATGACTTTAAGAACTCTCGAAAGAGTGTTCAGTTTCCTCTTTACTTGTCCTGTTTGGATAAGCTGACCAGGAGTATGTATAATGGAGTTACATTAGTCTTCTTCTTCAAGTCTATACACCATATTTTCTTCCATGCTAACCTACCCCAAAGGCATCTTAAAATCGCCTCCTTATTTTCAACCGAGCCAAACATCACAATGAAAACATCATTGTGTTTGGTATGATCGAGGAGAATATCAACTGCATAGAAATACTGCCTAAATTTTCACACATCAACTCTCTTAGGTTTCGTTTGGAATAACTTTCTTATTGCTTTTTTAAAATAGCTTTTTAGTACTAAAATTTTTAATTTAAGAAATATTTGTACTAAAAAATTATTAAAAAAAAAGAGTAAAAAAAGCTTTAGTTACAATGAAAACGTCCTTTCAGATCTTTTTAAATCTTTGAAGAGATGTTATTTTATGCGGCGCCGAACGCAGTTTTATGTCCGGAAGTGAATTAAGTGCAGCCACGTTAGCGGTATTGAGCTGCGGTACCGAGTGAAGGGTTGACGTGGTTCATTTTGATTGGCCTCCGAATGATGTTCGACTTCTGAAAAAGCCAGCGTAGGCTGCGAGCAACATCTACAGAAGTGACATGAGAGAACACCAAGCCAATGTTACAGTTGCACAAATTCTTGCAAGAACTTTGCCTCTTCGAAACAAACGCTGAAGACAGGGCTTTATAACAGCTAGTCAGTGTCAAATACCATTATATTTAAATTATTTCTTTATTTATTTTTGTCTATTTCAGTTGAATTTGAGAACCTAAAAAGTATTTTTTTTAAAAGTTATATCAACTTCATATTATAATCAAATTTAATAAATATTTCTGATGTGTTAATTTTAAAATTATAATTTATTTGTTCAATCAATTGCTTTATTATATTTAATTTTATTCATTTAGATGTTGAGATTCTTAAATTATGCTTAAATTTGTTTAATTAGATGAATAAAATATAATGAGTCTTGATTAAGCAAATATCAACCTAATTTTTCATAAATTATCAAAATGTCCTAACAAAATGGGAATTTCTCTATCAAGAAAACTTCCATTGATTTTATGCAATTTATCTAAATGTAGATAGATCTAAATGCAAATTATTTTTAATTACATTAATATACTTAAATGACAAATTGACCTATAATAAAAATCCCCTCCCTTGCTAATATTATTCCCCCTTGTAAACACACAAATGAGCAATCAATAATATCAATTAATCAAACAGTAATAAAAAAAATTATTTAATGATATATATATGCATGGGCCGACGCATTTAATAAATTGGTCATATTTGGATAAAAAATTCTGACGTGTTAGGTTCGAGTTAATCCGTCAGTCTGATAGTAATTTATTTCTTTTTTTCTTTAAATTCTTTTACTTGTTGCTATATTTTTCTTACTTTTGATCGGTTAATTTTAATTCTATAATTAATATGTTGCAAATTTTTTAATTAAAATGAATTATTGAGTTAAATTCTGAGTCATTCGAGTTGCTAACAGGTCTAATTCGGATCCATCTTTTTTAACCCATTTATTTAAATGGATCGAATTTGAATCGACCAGTATTAATGACATTCTGCTGTGCGTGTCACGCCCACAATGTGACACGTGTTAGTATCAGCTCAATAATGCCAGCTGGCATGTGGTGCGGTTCTGGTGGAGAAAAAATTGCTCATGGAGTAAAAATAATATTAAGCAGCTTTATGCCACTGTGGCTTTCATTAGTGGTGGGCCGGCCGGTCAAAAGTAAGAGTCCGAGTTTTGTTATAGTGGTTTATATAATTAATTAATTAATTAATTTTACATAATTTTTTTAGGGATTTTATTTAAGGAGGAGCATGATGTTTTATTAAATTAGGAATAAAAATAGAGTATTAAAAAAATTTAAAAAGAAGCAAATTAGCTAAACAAATTGGTGCATTCCATTGAATGCATCAAACTGTTTTACATATTTAGAATAACCCAAATAGTTTGGCCCATTGCTAAAATAATTTAAATATTTAATTCAGCTGACTGGGGTGAATGCGTCAAATGATTTGATTAAGAACTAGATAAATGATTTGGTTAGTTCTAAAGAATGCCCCAAATGATTTGGGGCATTCTGTGCATTCTTTAGAACTAGCCAAATCATTTGACTAGTTTGCTTCTTTTTTATTTTTTTTAAACACATGATCATATTGTTAATTTAAATTAGATATCATGATCCTATTTATAATATTCTCTTTTTTTAGGTGCTTTAGACTTTATTTGAGATAGCTTTTTTTATTATTTTCTAAAAAAATATTTTAGTACTAAAGTTTTTTAGAAGAAGCGAAAAAGTAGTGGTCTTAAATTGTCCAAAGCTGTCTCAAACGAAGCCTTAGTCTTTTAGAAAAGATATTCATATGATATCTGTTGCTTATGAAATTCTGTGATCGCTCTAATGGTGAGTGGTGACAGTTGTGGCCAACGTTAGATGGCGGCTATGGCAAGTGGTCGCAGTGGCCGACAACTAACAATGGTGATGACAGGTGCACCAATTGACAGTAATGACAAAGAATTTATAGTATATTTAGAAATCAATCAAATCTAATGATTTTAAATATATAAAAAATGCAGGAGGATTTACATACATACTACTTTATATCATGCTATTTATATATATAACATCAAAAACTTTAATATTTTATGCCTACCACTCATAGACAATTTTAATATCAAATATGTCACTCTTATATTTCATTCCTACCACTCATACCGATCTATAAATTTTAATATTTCAATTTTTGCACCCATATTTGATCTATGGACGGTAGGCATTAAATATTAAAGTTTTAGGTGTTAGATATGCAAATAATATGATATAAAGTAATATGTATGTAAATCTCCCAAAAATATTTTAAAAATTGTATTATACTTCAAACCAAATATCAATATTTTAAAAAAATTTATATTTAGAATATTTCGTACCTCTTTTACTTTAAATCTAACAACCCCTAAAATAGATCTATCACTTTTCTCTCACTAAGTTAGATTTTTTTCAAGCGCAGCACTTAAAAAATATTAAATGAAGCTTAGATAATATGGTTAAAGTTTTATCTGATATTTGGATTAAAAAAAATATTATGAAAATATTTATTTATTAAATAAAATAATTTTTTTAATATTTAAAATATGCTTGATAAATTATGACTAAAACTAAAAAAAAACTAAATCTGATAAATCTTTCATTCTCAATACTTAATTAATGACTAATTTTATTGGACTTTTTTCTTAGCAGACTAATTTTATTTGATTTAATTAGATGTAAATACATTAAATTATATAAAGTATATCTAAATTTCTTTAAAAAAATGCGCACTAATAATCTATAGTTCTTCCACCGGAAGTAGTAAGTGGCTTAATCACGGCCGTCCAATTCACCACCGTAGAGTCCTTAGTGAGGTACACGTGCAGCCCTTTTTTGGCTTCTCTTCCCGTTTTTTTCTTCCAACCTTGCGTTCATGCATGGATTTCTCATCCAACCGCACAAACTACACAGAAATAGGAATATCCTTCTCTCTGTTTGAAGAAATCAGAGCTATTCGAGAATAGGATATTGAGTTATTGAGGAAAAGAAGCAAAGCAGAGGACGAGCTTAACTATAGGTGATCTCATTGCTGTCGAAGAAGCTCGCAAAATCCTAAGCTTTTTATCTTCTGATCGATTCAGAATGAGAGGATAGAAAGAAATTCGTTGGATCGTTGGGATTAGTTTGAGTTCTGGTTTTTTTCTCAACTTAAACTCTGCTTCCCTGATAAGTTTTGGTCTGATTTTTCTATTTGAAATGGAGAAGCTCTGCTGTGAAGTTTGCGGACGAAGCTTCCCGAGTACTAGATCGCTTGCAGTGCACATGAGGTCTCATGCTGTGCTGAAATCTGAGGAGGAGCCAATGTGTACGTATGGACTTAGAGAGAATCCGAGAAAGTCATGGAGATTGAAGGAGAAAGAGAGGGATATGTTTTGTACCAAGTGTGGGGAAGGATTCGGTTCATGGAGTTCTTTTTTTAAGCATACGAAATGTCATTCTGAGACGAGAAGAGATGTTCTTAGCGTGGAGGGTGATGAAGCAGATGAGGAGGATGAGGAATTCGAGAAAAAAGAGGAGGATTTACGGAGTAATGGAAGTTATGAGGAGGGAGAAGATGAAATGCAGAGCGAATCTGAAAGCCAAGTTACTGCAGTTGTTTTTCCGGCTAGAGAGCGGAGGAAGAGGAGGAGATCATCGGATTTATCGCCGGAAGATGAGAATGAGCTAAAGTTGGGTGCTTTTTGTCTGCTGATGCTATCAAGAGGCACCGAGTCTGTTACAAACTCGTCTGATAAAGTTTCAATAGTAATAAAAGAGGAGGTGGAGAAGCAGAGAACCAATTCAGGTTTCCCAGCATCCGATTTTGAAATGAATGAGCTAAAAAATGTTCAATCTTTTCCAAAATATGATTTTGGAATGAATGAGCTCAAAAAGGTCCAATCTTTTCAGTCTGAATCTGAGTTTTCTCATAAACTAAAGAAGTCAAAGGCCTCTCCCGATAAGAAGTATCTCAATTCTGCTGTTTCAGAGCTTGGAAAGAGAAGCAGATATAATTGTACGTTATGCAACAATAGCTTTCATTCTTACCAAGCTCTTGGAGGTCACATGGCAAGCCATAAGAAGATCACAGAAAGTTCCTTATCTGAAATTCGTGGAACTGGAAAACTCAAGATTCAGAATCAAAGATCAAAGACTACTAAGACCTACCATGCGTGCTCAATTTGTGGCAGAATTTTTGCATCTGGTCAAGCTCTTGGTGGTCATAAGAGATCACACTTGGTTCCAGCAAACAATGCTGCTTCTGCTGATGCTGTTCAAGCTTCACCTGCAGTACTTGAGTTAGAACAGAAGAGCTCTATGCTTGGTTCACTTGATCTCAACCTTCGTGCTCTTGATGAGGAAATTTACGATAATTCTAATGGAAGTATTGAGTATTGCGTCTGATGCATTTGAAATTTACGTAGTCTCATGTGAAATCTGTTCGAATTCTTCTTTGAATTTGAAACGGCTATTCATTCTTTTCATCCTCAGTTTAGGATATTTGAGGTGTTCTTACAATAAAGATGCAGTGAAGTAGCTGATTACTGGATTGAGAAGCTAAATTGCTGCTGCACATTCTTGTTAATTACTGCTAATCTGTTCTTTAATTTGAATTTTATATTATTTTTCTTAGAAACAGGAAGTAATTCTTTCAGCAAATGGTTGAATAAAATCTGCTAACTTTTATACTTTTTTGAAGAACCATGAATTTCTGTTAATCTTTCAAAGAAAACTTTAGATTACTAAAGGTTGGTTGGCTTCTTTTCTCATAATTGGCCAACTTTTGAGAAGTTTCTCATTGCCAGTTGACTTTTCAAGTATTTCTTATCTAAAAAATATAAATGCCATGCTGCTCAACCCATAGGTTCAAAAAAGTTCTGTTTCAGTACTAAGAGGGAGAGAGAGAGAGGATTTTTTTTTAAAATAATAATGTGATTGTGTAAGACACTCATTATTAACTTATTAAAAAAAAAGAACTGTAAATTGGGCTGTATAACATTATTCTTTTTAACATCATTGGAGAAGATGATTCACAAATAATTAGAATTAAACTAATGATGATGATGATCATTAAATAATATATTATTTTCAGATAAGTTAGAATACCTTCTCTTTAATCTTTAGAAAACTTTTGCACTTTGAAATCATCGCCAACAAGCACTTGTTAATGGTTTCTGTCAACCTTCTGAACAAATACAAGTGTTAGTTAAAAAATGATCTCAAATTGGTTATTAAATTGCCCACCAAGAGATAAGACAATACTGCTCTCTCCTGCCCATACTGTCCTTCATTATCATCCTTAGAATCCAACATGAACAGTGCTGTTTGTTGACTGGCCTTTACTATGAGTTGCTTCTTCTGTCTTACTGTGAAGCTTACAAAAACAGATGAAGCAAAAATTTTTTTCTTTGTTAAGTTTTACTTCAGCTTTCTAAATTTGCAAATTCTGATTTTTTTAAAGAAAGATAGAAACTTAGAGGATCTAATGGTTTGATGATTTCAGCTATAAGACATGATTCTATTCATTCACTAGAAGATAAACTGATATGGACAAATAAAACTTTGTGCAAGCCAATGAAGAAAATGACAATTTTGCTGAAACAATCAGAGTCTTATTTTCATCAACATGCATTACTTTAATAGAGAAAAAATGTATTTCATCAGATAACTGAACTGTTATTAGCTTGTTTTCTAGTTATTATAGAAGAAATATGAGTTATTGTGGTAATTAAGTAAGAAACTAATGTTCAATTACTTATAACTGAAGGTTTATTTTTCATTTGAAGACTCTAATTCTGAACTAAACTAGATTTCCATCAAAGTCTGAAGTATGCTTGTGCAGGCTTGCTTGCACAAGCAGAAGGTTCTCTTTGTTAAGTCAGCACTACTGTAACAAAATTTGACTAGCTGTCAAGTTATGAGCAGATGATTCAAGTTTTCTGGTATTTAATCAAATTGAAATGTTTATTATATGGCATATAATGATTTGATTTGTGTATTGTTAGTAGAAAACTTCTTTAAACATAATTGTAATACACTGTTGAAATGTGAAACTAAGAGTGTAGGCCTTGCTCTGAACTTGAACTTCTAAAATATGAAAAAAGAAAAATGTTGAATAAAACTTGATTTGTTCCTCATTATTTGAGCTTATTTATTGATTTTGTGATTGCTTAAAAGGGGAATGAAAGTCAGAAGTGCAAGCTCTCTCTTTTTTGGTGTCATGAGGTGAAATGATCAGAATTTTAAGTTTTCAACCTCTGATTTGGCCTACCATTTAACTCCAAGTGTTTTTTGATGAGCGCATGCTGGTGTCTTTCTTGTCTTACAAGACCTTGATTTTGTCTTTTTAAGACTGATATATGTCATAAATCATGTTGGATTTTTTAGAGATTTTGATCATCTTAACTATGAATGATAGGGATATGCACAATTAGAGAAATAACTAAAGAGGATAAGGAATACAATAATTTTTGTATGAAAATCATAGAAGAGAAAAATAATGGAGCCTTGTCCACTTAAAAATAACATTTTTCAATAATAGATACGAGTTACAAAGATTTGCCCTTACCTATATTTGGATAAGACCTGAAAACAGAACATATAAAAGCTTGTTCTTGTGGCTATCATGGCGATGAGATGAAAGAGAATTAATGAGTTAAAAGGAGAAAATCACATTTTTTTTTCTTTTTACTAGAGGTGAATGTGGATGACCTTGAGGCGGTAGGCAGGATGATTAGGAAGGTGGAGCCCATTGAAGACAACAAATTAGTCCTCTCCCAGATGTCTGGTGATGACACAAATTGAAGGTAACATTGGAGTAACATAAGAAGGGATAGCGGTCTGTTGCATCCTGTTGGTCGACGAAAGCAATTCCTCTCGGCGATCCCACACTCAAATCTCCTAATCTGTTCGAAAAAAAAGAATGGATAGCGGTCAACCTCATTGTCATTTCAAACATCACCCTAATCATCTCCAACTCTGACAACCTTCCTCCCTTACCTCCAAACGCCTCCAATAGTAGTGTCACCCCCTATTTAGGTCCGTTTTGGTGGACCTAGGATACCATTGATTCATAGCATCGTCATTAATGTCAATTAACTTGATTGTTGTTGTAGTTCACATTGACTTAACTTCTGCCGGTGCTTTCAACATCCTTTTGATCACTCTTCACATCTCCATTTTTTTTTCATTTTTACTTCATCATTATATAAATCAATTAGTCCTCTCTCTCTCTCTCTCTCTATCATTCTTGAAGTAGCTATCAAGTGATCTAGTTGAAGAACACTTGAAATCTTCTTCAAAAGAAACCCCCAATTTATGCTCAAAATGTCACCATTTCATCATTTTTGCTTGGAATAAAGATAATGAGGTACTTATAGGAAAAACATGAAGGGTGTGACAACCTCTAAAGACTCTCTACAAATCATAAAATTTTTTTTTATGCAAACAAACTATTCTGTCAGAGTTCTAGTTAGTTGTAAGTATGATCTTTAAAAATAGTTCTATAAACTTATACTAATATGCATAGAGTGCATCATTTTATAACCAATAAGGATAGCTTATATCTGATATTAGAGATCATTTATTGTGCTAATGAATATGGAAAAAGGTTTACAAATAACATAGATAATATGATTGCATATCATCTTCTTACAGTGAAGTTAGCAGCAAACACTAGACATGTACACTTGATCGCTCCAGAAAAATCAATTTAAAATTAGGCTTCTCGCAAACCCCGCTCTCACAAATATAGGGTTCCCTTTAATTTTCTCAGAGATAGATTGAGTTTGATATTTAACAAGATTTTTCCTGAGAATAGTGTCAGGGTTTATTTAGATCTGGGTTCTACTTCCTATGAGCGCAAGCCCTCATAGTTAATTACCCCTCCTAATGCATTAGAAGAACACTCTCGATTAAGGATGAAATACACTTAGCTTTGTACAAGGAGTGTAAAAATGTGTAAACAAAATTTTAGACTTAGTTATGGGGGATGAAAGTACACCCGATCAAGATCCCATGGTTCTGTCGTCCCGGGTATACCGTCGGTTCAATCTACCAACAATAACAACCATGGATTGTAGTGTCCAGGGAATCTGATTAGCAGCCATGGGTTGCCTCCTCTCAGGAATCCCGAATAGATTGAAGTGGAAATGTGTGAATTTTAGTTTAGTTTAGTTTCAGTTGGGGCTTATAGCTTCCTTAGAAGTTGTCCGTTAGTTTGTTTAGTTTGGGAATGAAAGTCAGAAGTGATTGCTTAAAAGGGGAATGAAAATCAGAAGTGCAAGCTCTCTCTTTTTCGGTGTCATGAGGTGAAATGATTAGAATTTTAAGTTTTCAACCTCTAATTTGGCCTACCATTTAACTCCTAAGTCTTTTTTGATGAGTGCATGCTCGTGTCTTTCTTGTCTTACAAGATCTTGATTTTGTCTTTTCAAGACTGATATATGTCAGAAATCATGTTGGATTTTTAGATATTTTGATCATCTTAACTATGAATGATAGGGATATGCACAATTAGAGAAATAACTAAAGAGGATGAGGAACACAATAATTTTTGTATGAAAAATCATAAAAGAGAAAAATAATGGGGCTTTGTCCACTTAAAAATAGCAATTTTCAATAAGACATACGAGTTACAAAGATTTGCCCTCCCCTATATTTGGATAAGACCTGAAAACAGAACGTATAAAAGCTTGTTCTTGTGGTTATCATGGTGATGAGAAGAAAGAAAATTAATGAGTTAAAAGGAGAAAATCACCTTTTTTTTTCTTTTTACTAGAGGTGAATGTGGATGACCTTGAGGTGGTAGGCAAGATGATTAGGAAGGTTAAGCCCATTGAAGACAACAAATTAGTCCTCTCCCAGATGTGGTGATGACACAAATTGAAGGTAACATTGGAGTAACATAAGAAGGGATAGCGGTCCGTTGCATCCTGTTGGTCGACGAAAGCAATTCCTCTCGGCAATCCCGTGCTCAAATCTCCTAATTTGTTCGAAAAAAAAGAATGGATAGAGGTCAACCTCATTGTCATTTCAAAAATCACCCTAATCATCTCCAACTCTGACAACCTTCCTCCCTTACCTCCAAGCACCTCCAATAGTAGTGTCACCCCCTATTGAGGTCCGTTTTGGTGATGGACGTAGGATATCATTGATTCAGAGCAACGTCATTAATGTTAGTTAACTTGATTGTTGTTGTAGTTCACATTGACTTCACTTCTGCAGGTGCTTTCAACAACCTTTTGATCACTCTTCACATCTCCTTTTTTTTTCATTTTCTACTTCAACATTATATAAATCAACTAGTCCTCTCTCTTTTTTTTATCATTCTTGAAGTAGCTATCAAGTGATCTAGTTGAAGAACACTTGAAATCTTCTTCAAAAGAAACCCCCAATTTAAGCTCAAAATGTCACCATTTCATCATTTTTACTTGAAATAATGATAATGAGGTACTTATAGGAAAAACATGAAGGGTGTGACAACCTCTAAAGGCTCTCTACAAATCATAAAATTTCTTTCTAAGCAAACTAACTATTCTGTCGGAGTTCTAGTTAGTTGTAAGAACGATCTTTAAAAATAGTTCTATAAACTTATACTAATATACAGAGCTCAACTTTGACCTTACTTCAGCTAATTTTTATATTCACATTCAATTAATCATTACTGTTTATATGTATTATGAAAAATCAATATACTCTATGAAAATATACTTGCAAATTTTATTCGAGTTTTTTTTTTTGAAAACCGCTCGCAGAAAGCTCCCGACGTGGGCTTTCTAAATTTCAGAGGACCAACCCCCGATAGCTTATATTTGATTTTAGAGATCATTGATTATGCTAATGAATATGGAAAAAGGTTTACAAATAACATAGACAAAATGATAGCATATCATCTTCTTACAGTGAATTTAGCAGCAACCACTAGATAGGTACACTGAGGGTCCTCATCCACAATGGCGATATCTTCCCTTCTCTTCTTAACTTACAAACTGATGCCATTTGATTAAGAATCCAACTTTGGCTATCTACGTATACAAGCTTATAGGGATGTAAGTGAGTCAAGTCGAATCGTGAGCCAGATCAAGCTCAGCTCGATAAATAGCTCGTGAGTCGATCTTGATGAGCGAACGAGCCAAGTTTGAGTCAGCCCCAACTTGACTCGTTAGCTCGTTAACCGATTCATTTAAAAAATAGTAATATACATGATGTGTCATGATAAAATTATCTTGATCCGGCACGAATCTCGAGGTAATTTCAGCTTGGACGCTTTAAAAATTAAATTCGGGATCATCTGAACTCCGATTTCAACAAACTTATAGTCGAACTGAGCGTCTCAGAAATACGAACCCAACGACACCAAATTCAACTCAATCCGAGTCCAAATAGGTCCAAATCAAGGACCCGAAGCGCATTTGGAAGGTTTAATCCACAATTTGGGTTACCAAACGGTTTCCAAACAGTACATGCTTATAGTCGAATCGAGCGGCTCGACGAGATGAATCCAACGACCCTAAGATCATCAAATTCTGATATCATTAAGACCTTCAAATGTCTGATAAATGGTCCACAATCAAAGGATTCAATATCGACCGTCCATTCAAACCACTCCATATTTGCCCATGATCTCTCATCTATTTACTGCTCATGCCATCCACAAAAAACTATAAATAGCCCCTCATTTCTCTTAAGAGGGGACCAAGCCAAAAGTAAGGGAAGAAGAAGAAAAGAAGAGGAGAAGAAGAAGAAGAGAGGAAACTCCTCCTCGACCATCGTCAGAATTCTGCCCTACGCTCGAATCACGCTGGAATTTTGTCTTACACCGGAATTCTGTTGCCCAACACCTGAGCGAAGCCAGAATTCTTGCCAAGTAAAATCAGAACTCTGTTCTACACCGGAATTCTCTTAAACGACGCCGGAATTCTATCCGACTTCCGAAGAACGCCAACATTCTGCCTGATTTCTAAGTAACACAGGAACGCTGTTTAACATTGTAACTGTCTACTCATAAAGAGATTCATTGTAATCTAATCGTCCTAAGTTTTTAAGGACGATTCATCTCTTGTATTCCAAGAAAACGCTAGTGGATCTTTTTCAACTGGGCGCGACCCCGTGGTTTTTTCCCTTTTCAGGGTTTTCCACGTACACATACCGGTGTTCTTTTATTTTCTGTTTGTGCGCCGAATATCCGTTCAACGCTAAGACGCAAATTTTCTAAATTCTATCGCCGCGTATATTCGAGTCCGCAACAATACAATATACTTAAAATATATTAATATTCAGAATTTTAACTTTTAAGCACAAAGTTATTGAAAATGTTTGAATATTATATTTCACTCTTTTATATTACATGATTTTTTATTATTTTCTTCTAGTTTTCATTCTTTTTATCATTTTATTATAGTAATTGCTTAAATAATAACTATTCTCTCTTTCATAATAAACGGGACCTGGTTTGAACTCGTTGAATAAAGTTCGTGCTCGATTAATTAATCAACTCAAAATCAAGCTAGGTGTGACTCGATTTTGGCTCGACTTTTCCTCGCCTACAAGCTTTGATAAAAAATCCATTTCAATAAATCAAAATTTTTATTACTTTTTAGTTCTGATTCAAGGTATCTTTCCACAACAAGCTACTTATTGTTACTAATGTGGGACTACATTGCATTCAAGATGCCTTGAGATTTTTTTTGTAATGCTCGGCAAAGATCATCTATAATTTGTTAATGATTTCCTATGTTAACATAATGATTAAGAATATTAATTATATATTAGAGTTAATTAATATAATTATCATAATTATTGATTGATATTAAATTATAATTATATTTTTAAAGCTTTTCTTGGGGGAATGAAAATTTTAATTTACTATATAATATTTAGTGAATGTCCAAATGCTAAGTATAATTAATTAATTATATATTATATTCATTACAAAATAAATTTCATAATTAGAAATTCATCCAAATAAAATTTCAGTGGGAAATTCTGATATGAATAGTATTTTAAAACAATTTGTTCTTTCCACTGATAGGTTTGAGGATGATCAGATCTCAAATATAAGCAATCAAATTTCTATTTTTTAGTCTCTAATATTTTTGAGTTTAGTCTACCACTAATTATTTATTTGCAAGTATGCCCATGTCTTCTTCAAATTTTCTTGTTAGTGCAACCCACTATTCCCTTAGATCAACTATCAAGTCCCAAAATAAATTATAATTACAAGAGAAATTAGTATTATGGGCTTTTTGATTGACTAAAAAAAGAATGTAGTGTAAATGAAAAACAGTGTAAAAAGAATATTTTTTGGAGCTGTTTGGATGAGTGTAAAGTAAATTCAGTTTAATATTTTTTTTTGGTTTGGTTTGAAGTAAAATGAATGTAATGTAAAGTCTGAAAATAGTGACGACCGGCGGGTAGCGGTGGTGGTCGGCAACAGACGGTAGTGGCTCGTGGTGGGTGGCGGCGAGTGGAGGTGGCACCGACGACGATAGTGACTGGAGGTGGTGGTCAGCAGCGGTAGTGGCGGCTGACGACGGTCGATAGTGATGGTGGTGGCTAGCAAGTGGCTGCTCCGGTGGCCGACAATGGTTGGCGACGGTCAAAAGAGCTTGCTTTTGGTGTAAATCATTCTTGTTCAAAACTGTGCCAGTTTGACTAACCTTAAAAATGAACTAGAATGATTCACACTATATTTACTTTATTTTATTTTGTATTCCTTTTTCATCTAACTAAACATCAAAATTTTTAAAGCCGCTGTATTTGAAATACTTTACACTTATTTGGCAGGGTTATAACTCTAACAACTATTTCAAAATAAATACCAGGTGTAATGCATGACATGCAATGCATAGCTGCCCAAATATTTTTATCTGAAAAATTATTGATGCTAATGGTTTTAACTTTCAGTGATTTTTGTTATTTATATTAAAAATTATTCATATTTTTATTTTGGCTTGTCCTGAGAATTTTAATAAGATTATGGGTGAAACTGAAAGAGAGTCATACAAAATTCACGGATTTTTTTAAAATAAAATTTTACTAAAATTATTGAACATTCATCAAAATTTTATCATAATTCTATCAATGAAATTCTAACAAAATTTACATGTGATTAGTTCGAATTTCAATTGGGTATATATATATATATATATATATATAATTTTTATATCTAAAATCTTGGTCAACATTAAGTTTTAAAATGTTGCATCTGCCTTAAACATAAGAGAAATTATTACGTGCAGAGTTCGGACATAGAGTTATGTTCGGACTTCAATAAAAATATGACATATCATTGCACATATTCTATACAAGTTTATATACCCTTATATATACTGTGTATTCACAGTGTATACAATTTATATACAGTGTGTATAAATTTATATACACTATGTATAAGCACATGTCATATTTTTATTGGAGTCCGAATATAACTCTACATCCAGACTCCGCACGTAATAATTTCTCTAAACATAGAACCTTGTGGCCTTTAGCATGTTCCCTATTTTAAATGAATCAAAGTTTTCATGGTATTAAAAATCGGAACGAATTGATTAGCCTCATAAGTTCAACCATGAACTGATCCTCCGACCAACTCGGTTTAGCCTAAAAATCTCTTATGCATAGAATCAGGCAAAATTGGTAGGATTTGATGGTTGAACATGTTAATCAGTCTGATTTTCGATGAACCAACCTGTTTTAATATTGATCAATTTCTAGTATTTTGATTTTTATCAAATGGCTATAATAAAAGATTTATAGGTTCTAATAAAATTTGTCCTCTTTGATTTATTTATTTAAACTTTTAAGTTTAATATTGTTATTATTTGAAGTTAATTTTTTTATAAATTATTAAAATATTATCTTTTAAAATTTTGATTTAAAATTATATTCAAAATATTTAATGTTATAATATTATATATTAGATTAGTGAAAATAATAAATATATTATTAATTTATTTGCACCAAATTAACACAAATCTAATATTTAGGGTTTAGAAGCTTCGTGAAACTTAAATGAACCGCCGCTGGCCAAAGCTACAGCCACATTCTGTAGGACGGCGAGCGGGGGATGTCGGCGGAGAGGAGGATGCAGCTCTGGCTCTCGCCTAGTATGAGAAGTATTACGATGCCGAGCAGCTATGGGGTAATCGACTCGATGTAGGTCAAGGTCGGCTCTCGCCCTCTATATATCTTACTGGAGCCTCTTGTACACAGTAATGGCCTCGCCTTCCTACTTCACTTGAGGCGTTGAGGGCGTCAACGAGCGCTCTCCCCTCGGTGCGCATCCTTTCCCTCGCCTTTTCATTCAAATATATGTATGGATATGACTACATTAATTGGAAACGGTTGGTATTAGGTTTCAGTTGATCCGGTTATGTCACAAGAATGGAAGGGAGAAATTGAGTTGGCATCTGCTTTTTTCTGGCTTTTGGATATCTTATTAGTTTAGTTGGGGATGGCGATCTGGGATTTATAAGGTAGTGATTGAATGTTGTTGGCCCTAGCCATCGTCCTTCCATTCATCTTTGTTGCATGCCAGGGCATTCGTGGCGGTAGAGAGATATAGAGTTTAATGTCTTAGCTTTGTACGAAGAATGAATATCCAACACACATACAAGGGTGCAAGAGTCATGAGAGATAAAAATATTTTTGACATGAAAATTCTAAAAAGTTGAAAAATCAATGGATCTTATCCGGTTAAAATTATTCCTCTAGTTTTTGTTATTGATTACAAAGAATGTCTTTTATCGAGAGAAGGTGTTGAAACAATGTATAATTATATGTAATGTAGAACATTTTACATGATTGGAGTTGGAAGAATCATGTGGCATAAGAATTATTTTCAAGAGAATATTGGCTTATTTGTTAGGTCGATAGGATCGTGGTCGGGCGACCGTAGCTGAATGGACCATAGTTGGGCAGATGTCAGAGGGACCATAGTCAGACGATAGGGGTCAGAGGGACCGTAGTCGGCGGACAACGGATGTTGGAGGGACTGTTGTTGGGTGAAAGCGGTCGGAGGGACCGTTGTCCGGTAGCGTAGTTCGGAGGCATCGTAGTCGGGCGACAGAGGTCTAAGGGACTGTAGTCGGCGGGCGACAGTGGTTGGAGGGACCATAGTCGGTTGGCGACTGTGGTCGGAGTGTTATAACTCTAAAATTAAAAAAAAAAAACTTATAACAGTAAAAAATTATTTGGTGAATCATTATAAGTCTAAATTTTAAACCGTCTCCACCATAACATATGTATTGTTGTTATCTAGTTATAATAATTTTTCTCTAATTTTTTAGCACTTATGCAATTCCTTAAAAGATTAACATATGTCGATACAAGTGAAGGTTTTGGGATTGTTATGTGTCCGTTTTGTAAACCGATTTCACTTAATCATTTTAGACATGTTTAATTAATTTATAAATATTTTTTCATAATATTTGGATATATGAATTTGATGATATAAAAAGTTTTTTGAAATTTTTGCTAAAAACTTAATAAATGACATAATTACATTTGTACTTTTTTATTATTATATTATAAAAATATCTTTTAAGAAAAACTATTAGCTCATTTCATCGATTCCCAAGCCAGAGAAATAACAGAGAAGAAAAAAAAGGGCAAAAAAAAAAAGAGGAGGGAAATAGAAGCTAGGATTTGACGGTCGTAAAGCTTTTTTTTGTCTGTCGGCTCAGTTGGAAAATTTGTTCGTCTTGAGGTAAGTTATATTTTGATGATTTTTAATTTTTAATAATTTGATGTTTTAAAGATTTTTCTAATCAAATTTATATTTTTGTTACCGAAAAATATGGATAATTTTGTTTTGGTAAAGTTTTCAATGCGTAACTTTTTATATGTTATAAAAATTGAGATTATAAACATTTAAGTATTTTCTAGAATTTTTTTGCAGAGTGATTTTGAAAAGTAGCGATTTTTATAAATTCAAAAATTTATTTTGACATCTAAAAATAATGCTTTAGTTTAATTAAAGTTTCAGCATTTTGTTATACACAATCTCTGGTAACTTGATTATGTTTTGAAATAGTTAAATTTTACTTAGTAGTATTTTCGTTGTCTATAGTTAGGATATTTTGATACTTTCTGAATTAAGTCAAATTATACTTTATTTAATAAAATGCATTGAATATGTGTATCATATTAAAAGAAATAACATTCTGTAAGTGAGAAAGGAGTTTGTTATGTCAGAACCAGTTGGCTGCCGAGGTGGGATTCTATTATGTCGAAACCAGTGGGCTGAAGAGGTGAGATTTTGTTATGTCGGAGTCGATGAGCTACCGAGATGGGATTCTGATATGACATGTGATGTTATGCTGGAGTCAGTGGGCTACCGAGGTGGGATTTTGATATAAGGTGTGTTATGATGTTGGAGCTTAAGGGTTATTTTGAAATTGCTATAAGACATTTGTTTATATTTTAGTTTCAATTTTTCGTAAGTACTTTAGTTTATTATTGCAGCATATTATTTTCAGTTCTTTTGGTTTCAATTATTGATTTCTATTTTAGGCTCGATAGCTTACTGAACAGTGTTAGCTCACTTCTTCTACTTTCCTTTTCAGGCCAAAGAAAGGATAAAGAGCGAGCTGAATAGTTTTGGATAACAATCTCCGATCTATATTGTAGGTATATGTTTGTTTTTTGCAGATTTGACTTTTATTTTATTATGTTGTCTGTTGTCAATCAGTGTTATAGATATCTCAGATTGTATATTTATTTTTAGATGATAAATTGAAAATTATTTTGAGATTTATTAGTCTTTCGCTTTTTTTGTATTCTTTAGTAGCTCTGTGTGGTGTATAAATTGGAAGTTTTGTTTTAGTGTTTCTCCAACCGAATGTTAGGGCCAGTCTTGTCACAATCGAACACGGAATGACCTGTGTGTATCGGTTATATCGGGTTGAGTTGTGACACGGAGGGATCAAAGTCGGACGATGGAGATCGGAGGGACCGTAGTCGGGCGATTGAGGTCGGAGAGACCATAGTTAGGCGACTAAGGTTGAGAGAACCGTTGTTGGGTGATAGAGGTCGAAGGGACCATATTCGAGCGACAGAGGTCGAAGGGATCATAGTTTAAATCATAGGGACTGTTGTCGGGTGATAGAGATCTGATAGATCATAGTTGACAGGTGAAGGTGAACAAAGCTGTAGAAACTTGTAAAGGCGAGGATAAAGGGGCTATGTCCAAACACTTCAGGATATATTTCAACTTTTCCCATTGTATCATCTCAAACAATTTGAATCCGGATGAGTGTGCATGGGCATAGGGATTGAATATATGTTGTTTTATAAAAAATAAGGAGCTTATATCACTATTGGCTGAAGGAGGTAATTTTCAACTTTTCCTTTATTATCTAATTATGCCATTGTTTTTGACGCATTCAAGTAAATTACAAGATGGCGTTGAACATTAATCACTTTCTGGACTAGTGTATACTTGCTATGAAATCATATATATAATTGCTAATGAACATTTGACCTCATTGGAAAATGATAATTGTAGAGGATATCAAAAGTTGGGGGATGGTAGATGACCAATTTAGTCGTTTTTTAATAGGAGGGTGGACAAGGCAAATGGAGGGATATATGTTAGATGTTGATGATTGAAGCACATCAAATGTCGGTTTTTGATATATATCAATCAACACCAATGCTAACATGTGTCATATGACAACTAACGAGAAACATATGTGTTAGTTTATACTTGATAGTGGGTGTCGAGTGTCACTCAATAATTAGCAACAAGTGATGAACTACAAGAAGGTGGGCTCTGAAATCTCTTTGAATCTCATATTTCTTTTTTCTCAATCCTCGTCTTCATTTTAATTTCGTAGAAATATAGACTATTCCAATATTTTAAGATGTTCTCATCCTTTCTACTAGAATTTCATCTTCTCAATCAGACGGTGCGTATATGTAATCTTGATCTTTTCATAATTTTTGAGCATATCGAGAACTCAACAAACTTAGAATTGTACATTCTTAGACTCATTGGATTCGTCTAATCAAAACACTATTTCAACTATAAACATACAAAATGCCTTAAAAAAATTTCGCTTATACTTTTAAATGCTTGATTTATGCTCTTTTGACCTAGCATTCACATAATTTTGGCCATATTCATCTAGATTCATTGAATCAAACTATATCTACTAAACTTGTTGAATTCAAAACCAGAATGGCTTATGAAATAAATTTCTATATCTTTAATGTTCAGAGGATGAAAGGTCATATAATGAATGTATTTATCTTTAGGAAGAACTTATAACTATTTGCTGCCAAGCATTCTACATAAGCATTGTTACAGTATATGATTGTAGCCTAATAGATTTTATTTTTGTGAAGCAATGCATGCTTCAACTGTTATAAGACACAGTTTTAAATTTAGATTTTGTTTGGCATAACTTTCTTACTGCTTTCTAAATTAATTTTTAGTACAAAAATTTTTAAAAAGCTAATTTAAAAATCAATAAAAAAGCTGTCCCAAATAAAACTTTAATCTTTTATAGATAAATCCAATGGATGTTTCTTCTCGAGTTACAGGACATATTTAGAGATAGAGATTTACATTTATACCATATAAACCTTTTATATTTACATATCAAAATTTTAAACTTTAATTTTTTTACTTATGCAGCACTAAGGTGTCTTAATCATATATACCTATATAAATATTTTTTATTTCAGAAAAAGCTTCATATTAGGTAAGCACAATTAACAATAGAAATCATTTTAATCAAACAAAAAATAAACATGAAATTCACATTAATTTCACATAGCATCACACAATAAGTCAACTCAAGTGCACATAGTTCCAACAAATAAAAATACAATTACAATTTCTACTACACTTTATTACCAAAATAAAAATATAATATCAAGCATATATATATATATATATATATTTAATAGCTTAAACATATGCAGTTACTTCTTGAAGAAGCCCTCTGCTATGTTAGCGTAATCTCCAAATCCACCAAAGCCGCCAGATGACTTATGCTCTTCAGGAGTTGACTGTTCGACTGGATCAGTTGACTTTTCTTCGGGAGTTGACTTCCCCTCATGAGGAGGTGAAGGATGAGCGGGCTTCTGATCTGAAGAGTGAAACTGATGAAGATAGCCTTGCGCTTTATCTACATAGCTTCCATAGCCCTTCTCTTTGAGCTTTCCATATTCAGAGGCGGCGTCGAGGAGGTCTTCGCTGGCCTCAGCCACCTTCGACTTATCAAAGGCGGCGCCGTCATGGCTGACGGCGGATCTGGCGGCGTCAGCCAGTACCTTTGCGCTTGAGAAGAGATCAGAGGAGGAGGATTTGTGGTGGATGGAATCAGTTGGGGTTTCTGTGCTTTCAGGGTCTGTGGCCATAGCAGAAGATAGAAGATGGAGAGGAGAAAAGACTTCGATGAATGATGAGGGTGGGAGGAGGAGAAGTCTTTGCTTCGTTATATAGGAAGATAAATGTTTATAATTACATAAATATCACATAATTTATAATATTTATTTATATAATATTATAATATTTCAATTACATCAATATATATATAGATGAAAAAATATACTTTATTAAAAATAAAATAAAATTAATCGAATTTTTATATGATTTAAAAATTTAAATATTAGATAAATAATATAAAAAATTATGTATTAAATATGTAAATATATAAAAATTGTATGATATATATGTAAATTATTCATATAATTTTAGAGAATAATAAAATTATTTTTTAGATGCGAGAGAATATCAGAATTTTTGTATGGCATTATTTTACTTGCAATTAAAATAATTTTTTAAAAAATAGTAATTATATGATTTAATTTTTATTTATTTATATATCTAATATTTTATCAAAAATTATTTTTTTTATTTCTATAATATCAATAATTGTAGAACGCGTGTTGGTTTGGTAGCCACTCATAATTTATGTGGACCATTTTTTATTTTATATTTTTGGATGGTTTGCCCACTTGAAGGTGAAAGCATATTTTATTATTTTGTCTCTCATTTAAATAAAAAGTAAATAAATTTGTGATGTAGAATGGGAGATTAAATAATGGCCGTTGGGGAGTTGAATATTCATCACTAGGCAAGCTGAGCTTCTAGAATGTCCCTTTTCCTTGGTGTCGGCAGAATTTTATTTATTTATTTATATGAGATGGAATCAAAGTCTTAAGCTCCCTTTAGGACAATTTTTTATTGCTTTTTAAAATAATTTTAATTTTTTATTAAAAAATTACTTTAAGAAGCAATAAAAAAGCGGTCTCAAACAAAGCCTTAGAGATATAATTTGCCTTCTCATGATATAATTCCTCAAAATATTGGTAAAGAATCTATAATACCCTCAAAGTACATAATATAGGACTCTTAGAAACAGGATACGAAAAGAGCATTATATGAAAAGGTTGGAGTAGCTCCAGTGACAGATAAGATTAGAAAGAGTCGCCTTAGATGGTTTGGTCATATAAAATGACGGCCTTCCAATGACCCGGTTAGGAGAGTTGATGTATTAGATTTAACATATATTAAGAAAGGTAGAGGTAGACCTAAAAAGACTTGGTTAGAAAATATTAGAAATGACATTTCTTTATTAGATCTAAATGAGAATTTGACTCTTAATCGGACACAATGAAAAAAAATGATTCATGTAGCCGACCCCACGTAGTAAGATAAAAACTTATTGTTTTTGTAGTCTTTCTTCTTTTGTAGCAAAGATCCAATTTCACAAATCTCAATATAAGTGCCTTATTATAGTCAGCTACATTTTCATTATCGATTAGAAGTAACAAACAATCACTTAACAAAATTAGGCTGAATTGATCATAGCCAAAGCCATTTGGTATGGCACTTACAAAATCCATGACAATGTATCATAAATTAAATCATTAGTTATAACATAAGGATCTAACTTACTTAAAAAAATTAAGGGAAGAACAAAATATTAAAATAGGATGCAAATAAACTATAATTAAAATTAAAATTTTAGGTAATGTATCATAATTTTAATTATTAATTAAATAATTTACTTAACATATATAATTTGATAGAAATAAAATAAATATAATTTAAATTAAAAGTGTTGCATCCTGGAGTATTCGCGGCGGTAGAGAAATATAAAGCTTAACGTCTTAGCATTATACGAAGATCCAGCACGCAATCAGAAAAGAGAGAGGGTGCTGCATTCATTCGAGACACTAGAGATTTTATGTGGAAACCCCTGAAAAGGGGAAAAACCATGGGGCCTGCCCCAATTTAAATGAATCTACTATTATCTGCAGTCGATTGCAAAGGAGGCCCTTCCTTAGGAGAAGACTTTGGCTTGATGTCACAAATATGCATCATATAGAGCATATTACACGGTGAGAATTACAATAATCAACATAGACATATTTGTTTGGTCGGTAGAACCAAGTTGATAGACGACAGACGTTGAAAAGATCATAGCCGACAGGCGTTGGAGGTCAGAAAGATCGTAGTCTAATGACAGAGGTCGGGAGGACCTTAGTTGGTCAGGCAACGGAGGTCAGAAGGACCATAGTTGACAGACATTGGAGGTCAGAAAGACCGTAGTCTGATGACAGAGGTCGGGAGGACCTTAGTTGGTCGGACGACAAAGGTCAGAAGAACCGTAGTCGACTGGCGTTGGAGGTCAAAAAGACCGTAGTCGACTGACGTTGGAGGTCAGAAAGACCGTAGTCTGATGAAAGAGGTCAGGAGGACCTTAGTTGGTCGGGCGACAGAGGTCAGAAGGACCGTAGTTGACAGGCGTTGGAGGTCAGAAAGGTCGTAGTCTGATGACAAAGGTCGGGAGGACCTTAGTTGGTCGGGCGACGGAGGTCAAAAGGACCATAGTTGACAGACGTTGGAGGTCAGAAAGACCGTAATATGATGACAGAGGTCGGGAGGACCTTAGTTGGTCGGGTGACGGAGGTCGGAAGAACCATAGTTGACTAGTGTTGGAGGTCAAAAAGACCGTAGTCTGATGACAGAGGTTGGGAGGACCTTAGTTGGTCGGGCGACGGAGGTCGGAAGGACCGTAGTCTACTGGCGTTGGAGGTCATAAAGACTGTAGTCGTAAGGAGGTGATCCAGTGAAAGTTCGGGTGTTATTCGGTGGTCCGGCGGAACTCTTGGTGTCAGGTGGTGGTTTGGCAGAACTCTGGCGTCAGGTGGTGGTCTGACGAAACTCCGGGTGTTAGGTGGTGGTCTGGTGGAATTCTGAGCCTCAGGTGGTGGTCCGACGGAACTCCGGGCCTCAGGTGGTGGTCCGACAGAACTCCGGGCCTTAGGTGGTGGTCTGGTAGAAGTCTGGGCCTCGGGTGGTGGTCCGGCGAAACTTCAACGTCAAGTGGTGGTCTGGCTGAACTCCGGGCCTCAGGTGGTGGTCACACAGAAGTCTAGGCCTCAAGTGGTGGTTTGGCAGAAGTCTGGGCCTCAGGTGGTGGTCTGGCAGAACTCCGACGGTGGTCGAGGAGTAGCAAGGAGGCCAGAGCGATCTCCGATCTCTCTCTTTTCTTCCTTTGGCTTCACCCCCTTCTTATGAGAAAGGATGGGTCTATTTATAGATTTCCTAGAGTGACATGACCCTTAAATAGGAGGAAGATCAAAGGTAATTAGGGAGTGGTTTAAATGGATGGCCGATGTTGAATCCCTTGATCGTAGACTGTTTGCTGGACATTTGAATATTTTAGTGATATCAGAATTTTGCAATCTTGGGCTCGTTGGATTCGCCTCGTCGAGTCGCTTGATTCGACTATAAGAATTTTATGTTTGGACACCGTTTGGTAATCCAAATTGTGTTTTGAACATTCCAAAAGCGCTTCGGGCCCTTGATTTGGAACCAGTTGTGCTTGGATTGAGTCTAATTTAGTGTTGTTGGGTTTGTATTTTCGAGACGTTCAGTTTGATTATAAGTTTGCTGAAATCGGAGTTCGGATGGTATTGATTTTAATTTTGAAAGTTTCCAACTTGATTTTGCCTCGAGATTTGTGCCCAATCAAGATAATTTTTCGATGATGTATCAAAAAGTAATAATATACATGATGTGATAGTTTAATATAAAAATATGAATCAAAACTATTGTTTTAAAATTAAAATCGATGATCTCATCATATACTACTAGTCAATCTTTCAATAGCTAAATTTAAAATTAAAATTAAACCCAGCTCTTAGGTTATGATAACACCATAAATTTTTTTTTAAATATTTTTTCCAAATATAGAAATTATTATCATGAATAAGGAAGGTATGATGGTGATAGAATGGAAAAAAAATATTATGTCAAAATATCTTAATATAATATCACAGCTTGAAAATCATTAGATCAGCTTCATAATTAGCAGCATATGATAAGTATATATTGCACTAATCTCAAAGAAAATTTAGTTTATTCTAAATTTATCTTGATTTAAATTGATTTATTGTAGAAGAATTTACTAAAAATTTAAAGATGATAGAGATGAAAAAGTTTATTCAAATTTTAGAAATATTTTATAATACAAATAAATATAAGATAATTTATGCATAAAATTTCAAATTATATATCCCTATACAAAGTTTTTTTGTTTTTTTTTTTTAATCATTGAGGATGAAATTGTAACCCACCTTTAGGGTAATTACAAACGCACCCCCGGCCCAAGTTTTCGAATTATTTCTTAAAAAAGCGAGCCCTGAGATTGTGGAAAGTGTAAATAACAGATTATAGGGGACTTACTTCGCAAAAAAGCCACAGCCATTTTTCAAAAAGAAAAAATAACAAACGAACCTATGGCCCTTATCATCTTTGAAGAACAATGCTTTCATCCCGTTCATCTTCTGTAGCTCTCCATGACTATCTTTCTCCCCCAATCTCACAGAGAATCTGGAAATCAAACGGGCGACGCTTCAAAGCTTCTGATTCCCCTAAACCAACCTTTGTTCTTTCGTCAACGCACACTCGGCTTCCTCTGTCATCTCGAGCACTTACTGTGGCGATTCCTATCGCTACCTCCATTTCCGTTCTTCTGTGGACTACTCCAGGTATAACTGGATTAATTTCTTAGCTCCAATACTTTCTGGCAGGGTTTCTGAGTTTTTAGCTTTGTCTTCTTTTTGGAACACCGGCAAGTTTAGGGTAAGCTTCTTTCTCTTCCTTGCTTATGTTATTATATTAATGTGTTTGATTCATCGTAATGTTTCTTCAATAATGTATTGTTATTTAGAATGACCTGATGAAGATAATTAATCTGAAAATCAAGAGATGTGGAATACAGAGAGCAGTTTGTGCGAAGAAGCCTTTCATTTCATTTTATAAAACTCTCACATCTATAAGAGATACAGTAACCTGCTTTTATATACAAGGCATAGCATAGGATGATAGGAAAGGACATAGTTTGTTTTGGATGAAGGGTACATATTGATTTGGGGGTTTTGGATGGATGGATGGATGATTACTACTGCAGTGGTAGTGGACTTCAGGACAGCTTTTTAATAATGGCTGCATGTTGTTTTACATGATTACATCCCCGCAAGTTGGAGGTCCAAGCATGGATGGACAACTTGTCTCGTAAATATTGAAAGCATGTGGTGGAGAATGCTTTTATACAAATGTTCACAAGTTGATCAGGAGCGATGTGATGAAGAGAGATTTATTTGGATTTGATGTAGTCTCTGATGCAATCAAAGTCTATTTCGATATGTTTTGTGCAAGTATGGAAGACAAGATTGTTTGGTAAGGCCATTGCTGAAATGTAATCACAATATAGTTGTGTTGTTGAAGGTTGTGGAATGTCTAGCTCTTGAAGCAGTTTGCCATATAATGTCTGTAACTGCAGTAATGAGCGCTCTCAATTTTTGGCTTCAATTAATGAGCATGCCATAGTAGTTGCTTCTCGACACACTAGGAAATGAAGGATTTGAACATATAATTGACTATTGGTCATGCGGGTCCCTTGTCCGCTCAAAGTTTGAGTAGGTTTAAATGTGTAGTTGTCATTTGTATATGAGTAGGCTGAAGGTGATTGTGCCCTTTATATAGTGAAAAAGGCATTTGAGAAGATGATAATGGGCATTGAGAGGTACATATATTTAAGTAATTCCCACAAGATGATGATAGTGAGTGGGATTGTTGAAAAACGATTGCAAGGAGTCCGTTATAGGTGATTTAGCTACTATCGGGTTTTGCATGGGCTTTTAATTTGACATACCGACTCGACGAAGTATTTTTTGTGCATATGATGATTGGTTGAGATGAAATACATAAGCGGCGGGCAAGACCTGTTGTCAGAGGAAGTGAGAAATGCTACCAAGGTTATGTATGCTGAATGGGTTCTATAGTTTTTGAAGAAGGTCATTGATGACAGTGGTGTTATTATCACTTAGTAGAATATCATCTATATAAATTAGGATGTATATTGTGATATTGTTGTTTTTATAGAATAATAATGAGTGATCTGTTGTGCGAAGTAAGAATCCAAGTTGTAGAGAGTCGGTGAAGGTGGTGAACCACTATTACGGCTCATGCTTGAGGTTGTATATGACCTTCTATAAAAGACATGTGATTTGGATGTTTTGGGTTGTGAAAACCTGGTGGTTGGTCCATGTAGTCTGTCTCATTTTGGGTGATGTGGGGGAAAATCATCGAAAGCATCCAAATGTATGAATTAGCAATTGTGGGATAGAATCGACGTAGGTGATGGGGTTGAAGCTTTTAGTGAAGCCATTGCCAAGTTCTTGTTTAAAACCTTGTGCGGCAAGTGCGTTGTTTCAAGCAACCATACTATTCGAGTTGTACTTGACTTTCAAAATCCATTTGTTACCAATAATATTTTGATTTGGAGAGGGGGTACTAGTAACCAAGTGACATGCACCTCTAATGTGTTTCTTGATACATGGTTTTTCGCCGTTTCTCTTTTTTGACGATAGATGAGTAGCAGGTAGGATCATTGGAGGTGCAATGGTGGTGTAGGTTGAGCATTTTATTTGATTTAAGGTGACCGGTTTTTGAGTGGATTTGCATTGGGTGTCTAGTGGGAGTGTTGAGGGTGGGGGAGCAGGAGCCAAGGGTAATGGAGCTTGAGGGGAAGTGCGATGTAGGGTGTATGTTGGTGGATGAGTAGTGGATGTGGGATGTTGTGTTTGAAGAGGCAGCTGAGGCATGAGAAGATGTGGCGTTATAGTTTGTTGTTGTATATGGTAGGAATTGGGCGACTACGTTGCGGGTAGAGGGATCCAGGAGGTAGGGACCCAGTTTAAGGGTGGTATGTACTGTAATTGTGGTGTTAAATTGAGGTGGATGGGTTATGGTGTGAAATGAGAAATTTGATTTGTTGAAGATGACATGCTAAGAGTAAAATTTTTGCGTGTCATAGGGTCATGGCATTTGTGTCCTTTTTGGGATTGGGCATAGCCAATGAACACAACAACAATCTGACATTTGTGATAGTTTTCTGGCAGATTAAGGCCATACCCATGAAAAACATTGGCAATAAAAAATTTTTAGGTGTGAGTACCATGGCGGCTGGTTGTGTAGAAGCTATTAGGGAGAGGCTTTTTTAGTTGTCAGAGATGGCAACTTGTTGATAAGATGGGCAGTAGTGAGAAGATTGTGTATTCAAAGGTAGTGTGGCAGATTGGCTTCAAGTAAGAGGGTACTAACTATCTCTATAAGATGGATATGTCTATGTTTAGAAACTTCATTTTGTTTGGATGTGTGGGGACAAATGTATTGTTGGATACATCCTCGTGAGGATAGAAATCATTGGAGAGTGGAGTTGATGTATTCACTTCGACCATTTGTATGGAGTATTTTAATGGGGTGTTGAAATTTTCTATCATGTTTTTGAAGTGTATAAATTCAAAAGTTATTGCTGATTTTGTTCTCAAGGGAAAGACTCAATGATAACAAGAATAACCTTCAGTTAAAGAAACACAATATTTGTATCCATTAAGTGAAATGATCAGAGACGATTCTCTTACATTAGAATGTATAAGCTCAAGAAGTTTATAACTAAGTGAATGGGATGTAGAAAATGAAAAATTATGACTCATTGTTATGACATGAGTTACAAGGTGGTGGGGAAAGTAGGTATTGTTAGGTTGCTTTTAGCTATAGTAGATAAAATGGAGATGTTGGATTGGCCTGGTCGACGGTGCCAAAAGTCCATGGTTAATAGAGTGGAGACAAAAGTTAGGTTCTTGAGATGAAATAGATTTGAAGCAATGTGTAAAATTGTTCAATTGGGTATTGAGGCGTTTTTCGTTTGTGAGGCGTGGCGTAAGCCTAAAGGCGTTTTAAGGCTTAAGCCTCAAAATTAGAAAATTGCATAAATTCAAAATGAGTATTTTTTGTATAATAACCAAATAATATATTAAAAGTGAACATAAAAAATAAATTGCTATATATATGAAGCACAAATAATGCACAAGATATAAAATGACAAGTAATAAACGGTGTAAAATTGAATTGAAATTCAAACATTATAATAATAAAAAAACATAAAATATAGTGCTCAAAATTATATCTTTCCCAATAAAATGTATTTCATTAACTTTTATGGGCCAATCTGGCTATAAAAATCATCAGATTCACATGCAAATTCCCAAAAAAGTGTAGATTCAGCATTAAAGGTAGTAAAACAGTAGCTTTCCAATGACATGCAAGCTCCAGCAGAAAAAAAAAAAACACTAAGGGCTACTCACAATACACGAGTTCTTGAAATCGAGGTGCACCTATGTAGTGAGCAAACTCCCGTCGTTCGAACAGGAAGAACGTCTTTGAACATTCATGACTTTCGATCCAACAAAGTAGGTCGTCGAATAACAGACGAGCACGGAACATCGTCTAAGAAGGCAAAGAAGACTGTGTTGTGCAGCAGACGAATTCGAACAACATAAGTATTTGAACAACAGACGAAGTCGAACAGGAACGAAGAAGGCGAAGAAGGTGGTGTGGTTCAGCAGACGAATTCGAACATCAGACGAAATCGAATAGGAACGAAATTAGGTATAGACGCCGCTCGACATTAGGTTTAGATTTTAAATAATTTAATTTCGTGTTATTTCGTGGCAAACGCCTCACACAATTGAGGCGAAGCTCGCCTCAATGCGTGCCTTAGTAGAATCGAGGCGTATGCCTCACGTAGCGGGTTCAGTGCATTCACTTCGACTCGCTTGCGGAAAGACTTGCGTAGAGGCGTGCCTCTGATTGCGTAGTTTTTAACAGTTATTTGAAGTAAATAAATGGGATAAATAGAGACCTTTGTGGCTAGGCCTTGATATTAGGAGGTGATTAGTATTTGATCCCTTTATTTGGTAGCTATTGGCGTCTAAGAAAATGAAACAAGCATTGTCATTATTAAGGCATTGGACTGAAAGATGATTGTAGCAAATATTTGAAATGTGGAGAAATTAGAGAGAAGGATCTTACTAGTTGGCATGGGTAGGATGTCGGTGTCAGCAGTTTTAATTGAGGGAGTGATTCTTGCCCAAAGGCCAAAGGAACCTATTGGGAGCCTTTATATGTTGTAGGATTGTTGTATTATGGCATCATATTTAATATGTGATGTTGTACCCATATCAATATACCTGTTTGTTGAGGGTTGGGACAGAATAATACACAGAGCTTGATGGTTGTTATTGTAGTAATTATGATTGAGACGGTACCATCATTTGATTGCAGTGTGATCCATTTTACCACAGGTCTAACTTGCAATTGAAGGAGAAGAGGCCTTGCCCCCCTGGAACCAAATAAGTTTAAACGGCCAAATTTGTAGGGACCATGAGGTGTGTGACCACAGTTAGGATAGAATTGAAGAGTTTCGGGCGCCTTCTGCCTTAGGTTATTGCTGGCATCATAGGATGTTCAAGGAGTTGAAGGAGTTGCAGGTTACGAGCAATTTCTGTGGTGAGATTTGTTTCTTCACTATATAGGAGGGAGTCAATATCGTCTAGACTTAGAGGTTGTAATTTTGTTTGAATGGCCATTTTGAAGGCTTGATAAGCGAAGGGCAAACCATGGAGTGTGTACAAGATAATTTCTTTGGGATCAACAGGGGATTCAGTGGCTGTGATGGTGTCGAGTTTGGATTTCATTGAGGATAGGTATTGGGTCATAGTCTGATCATTCATTATGCTGTGATGGAGTTTGTTTTTTGAAAGATGTAAAATCAATTTGTGGCCTATAGTCTTCGCTTGGTATGATCGAGCTTGTTTTTCACTTCATCTCTGATAGCATGGTGAAGTGAAGTGAGTATGAGAAGTAGAAAATAGAGAGCTGTTTGTGACAAGAAGCCTTTCATTTCATTTCGTTGAACTTAACACCTTTAAAAATACAGTGACCTGCTTCTATACGCAAGGCATAGCATAGGATAGTAGTAAAGGTCAGAGTTTGTTTTGGATGAAGGGTATAGATTGCTTTGGTGGTTTTGGTTGATTACTTTTTTATGGTAGCGGACTTGATGTTAGCTTTTTTAACGATGCTTGCATATGGTTTTCATGATCGGTGATAGCTATGATTTAATTTTATTCTTTCTTTTAACTGTTACATAGTCTGACATTAGATGCAAGTGATTTTGGCAACACGTAGATGGCATGAAAATAAATCTTTTGTGAAATTTTTATTTAATGATGCGAACTACAAGTAATGTAACATTATGACCGTATTTAGTTCAACTACTAATACTATGTAATGTTATGTTATTAGTAGCATATTTAAATAGTAATTATGTAAATTTCAATTAAATTTTATTTTGATGACATCTAGATTTAAGTCATATTCGTTTATATATAAGTTCCCATAATTAACATTTATATTTTATTTTGATGACAATCAAGTTATCAGAAGTCCATAATTTCCATGTTTTTTTTATCATACTTGTCTTCAAAACCACTAGTACTTGAATAGACACTTCCCATTTTTGAAGTTGGTAGTCTAACGTTTCACTTTTGAGGAGATTATTTGATGGTCTGCAATGTATATTTGATTGAGATTAAAGTAATAACATTAGGAAATGCCTAAAGGCGCAACTTGAATATCTTATTATGAAAGAGCCCTTGAACTTAGTTCTATTTTCAGGATTTATGGTTCTAAAATATCATGAGTTACCTAGATCTTATAATATTAATTAGATATTGCTCTTCGTAGGCTAACATAATTTAATGGGGTTATGTAGGATTATTTTTTCCACTTGTCAAGAAGATGTCTATTAAAAATTTTACAGTTTTAGGCTTCATTTAGGACGGCTTTCTTATTGCTTTCTAAAGCAGCTTTCTAACACAAAAATTTTTGCTTTAGAAAGCAATAAGAAAGCTGTCCCAAATAAAGTCTTAATCATGAGAGATTAGAAAGTCCGACTTTTTTTATCGTACATCCGGCAAAATAGGAAAAGCCAACTAACTCTTTTAATTGCTTTGAAAATTATGCTATTTAGATAAGTCTCGTATCCATTCATATCTAAATGCAAGCTATTTGATTGCTAATATAGATATAAGCAGCCTAATTGTTCCACATAACCATGTGAGCGGAAATGAGGAAAATGAATTTCTTAATTATTTCAGTGAATGCTGGGTTTCTTTCGGGGTTTACTGGGCTTGAGTCTGTTCCTGGCCCTCAGCTACCAGAGATTGATTTCCTCAAGAAATGGAATGGTGTGCTCTATCATCTCTCTGATTTTGGTAAATTGGTTTACATTTTTCATTTTAGTGTTCAGTGCTTGATAAAGACTGGATTCCTGCTTCTTTAAGATGAGAATCAGAAGAAGTATGCAGAGTTTGATTCAAGGTTTAAACAATCAACTGTGCTCAAGGAACTATTGGAGAAATCAAAGTTGAATAAGGAAAGGTAACTCTCATTAACTACTCATTCCTCCCGTTGGAAGTCATCAAGAAAATCTGTTAAACAAGAGTTAATGTGTATATTAGTTTTTCAAGTATTATTTAATTTGCAATGATTAAGTAATTGTCTTTATTTGTCATGCATATAGCTATTATAAGATATAAAGTAGACTAAGTTGTCCTTATAAGAATGTTTTATTTGATCATGAAATATAGTAAGACTTTTTCCTGTCATCGCACTGAAGTTGATTTGTCACTCTTGCTGTTAACCGTGACTCTATTCTTCCTCTTTATTTTTTACAACTTGTATTTTTTATCTTGAGACATTCAGCCATCTTTGATTCCCACTCTAATATATATATATATATATATATTTAAAATCAGATTTTTCTCTTCTCAACAATCTAGATATAAAAAAATTTCATGATTTTCACTTCGTCTGTCCTGCTTGCCATGAAAGCCACTAGGAGGCCTTCAAGAGGCACTTCTCAGTTTTGAAGTTGGTACTCTTAATATCGATACATCAAATTTCAGGTTTTTCATTGTTAAATCTTTGTTTTAATCAAGTTATATTGTTTGTAATAGTACAGTGTGTTAGTTCATCATCAGCTACAATAGAAATGCTTAGCTAAAGAATTAGAGCATGTCAGTACCCATCATCACTTGAGCAGTATGCATTAAGGTTTTATTTGGGGCGACTTTCTTATTGCTTTCTAAAACTGTTTTCTAATAAAAAAATTTCTTGAAATAAAAATTTTGTACTAGGAAGCTGCTTTAGAAAGCAGTAAGAAAGCCGTCCCAAATGAAATTTAAGTCTATGAATTTGACTTTGAATTGCAGAACACTCAAAAATCAATTTAATTTTTTATTCTGATTTACATTAACACTCCAATTCATCAATAAAGCCTATATTGAATCAAAATTGAATTAATTCAGGCTTGGATAGATCAAATTAGCTCGAGATCATCTCATGACATACATGCATATAGATTTGAATAAATCTACACATACATTCATGTATGTCTATATTTGTACTCACAGATACATGACATTAAAGCTTCTATATGCCTGTATTATCTACTTGTATGGATTCTTACATGTATACCAGACTAAAATTTTATTTGGGACACCTTTCTTATTGCTTTATAAGACGGCTTTTTATTATAAAAATTTCTTAAACTAAAATTTTTTGTGTACTAAGAAGCTGTTTTAAAAAGCAGTAAGAAAGCCAGGCTTCGTTTGGGATGACCTTTTTACTATTTTCTAGTAAAAAAATTTTTGAACTAGAAATTTTTGTACTAGAAAGTTGCTTTAGAAAGCATTAAGAAAGTCATCCCGCACGAAACCTATCTTAGCAGTTTGAAAATAAACTGAGAATCAAGTCAAATTTTAGCTCGGATTGAATTTAATGACCCATATTTGACCTGAATCGAGATATGATAGATTTAATTTGACTGTAACAAGCCAAGAGCCAATATCATATCAGCTCAGGAACAACTTGCTAACTACCCTACTACATTTCACTCATCTATCATATTAAATGTTTTTCATTGTGGAAATTGTAGGAATAAAAGGGAAATCCAGGACAAATACTGCCTTCGAGGTGCTGAATGGGGTGTAGGTGACTGCTCTACCCAAGGAATGACAGCAGAAGAAAGAGACACTTTCATTGAAACATTGAAGAAGAAAATCAAGGAATGAACAGTAAGTACAGATAAATGCAGAAGGCATATTTACCAATTAGGGGAGAAAGGGTATATATCCAACATTTTTCATTTAGGTTGTAAGGTAAGAATAAACATTTATTGGATTCATTAAGATGCTCATAAAGCCCTTCAGCTTGACTATAACAGATTGCTCTGTTGCAATTTTCTTCATGTAATAAATTTGGGAGCCTTGGAATTTTTTTTTTTTTTGTTTTTCTTTGTGATCATTTTAGTATGGTAAAAAACCATACTAAATTTTAAACGATTGTTCTTTGATGTTGGACATTGTCCAACATTTATGAAATGTCACTAATCTTTTGTGCTCACCTTTGTAATTATCAGACTCATCTCTTATAAGGAAAATAAATGAGTAGATCATTAATTGTTACCCAATGATTGACGATTCTATTAAACTTTCGTCCATTTTTTGCAATGTTCGATGTCTCACGGTTACTGATGTTCGACTCTCGTACACTTAGGTTTCGTTTGGGACGACTTTTTTATTGCTTCTTAAAACAGCTTTTTAGTTTAAAAATTAAAATGTTTATAAGCTGCTTTAAGAAGTAGTAAGAAAGCTGTCCCAAATGAAGCCTTAATCACTTGTCTCCTCCCCTATGAAGGGAATAATCGATCAAACCACTAATATCGAATGATGTTCAACATTCCCAATAGGCCTTTGTCAAACACATGTCAATATACAACATTTGACATTTGATAATCATCAATATTTGACATCACTTGTCACCAGCCTTCTTAGATGCTGGTCTCTTTTAGTGTATGGAGAACGATCGAGCAGACCACCAACTATTGCATTAAGATATGTTCATCACTAATTATTGTCGTACACTTGTTAATGTTTATCATTTACTAAATATCGACATCTGGCACCCGCCTTTATGATCACCAATGTCCCTTTCTACATATAGGAAGAATGATTGAGTTCATCACTAGCTGCCATTTGACATTCCCAATTCACTGTCATACATTGTCTATCAATATTTGGCATTTGCTAGCCACCAAAAAAGTTCAAAAGCTAGCCTTTATAGCATAACATCTCCTCGTATAAGGAAAATATCTAATCATATCATCGATTGTTCTGCGACATTTGATATCGCTAAGTGATCATAGTCCAACACTTATAAAATGTCTAATATTTGTTAGCCATCGACATCCAATATCTTCAGTTCATCTCCCATACTATAAAAAGAATCATCAAACATACAATTGACAGTTGCTCGCATTCCCAATTTATTATCATCCAATGCCAAATTAATGTACAATGTATGTTAGCTACCAACATATAATGCCACATTTTTAGTCACTTGTCTCTCCCCCGTAAAGAGAAAAAATAAGACAACCATTGAATTTCTTCGCCTAAAATCTAACATTTGTAGTCAATTCTCATCCAACACATGCTAATATTCAACATTTGTTAGCCATCGATGATTAACACCAATATTCTTTGTTATCTATCTCATTTTTATAAGTAGAACGATTGAACAAACAATCATTTGCTACTCGATGCTCATTAAATGATTAATCCCAGTGTTAATCAAGTACCTTCATATGATGTCTATCTTTCATATTAGTTGATTGCCCCTTGTATAAAAAGAGTGATTGGGGCGATTAATCACTATCCCCTAATGATCACTTATGCATCTCAAAACTCTTACTTCCACCATATAAGATATCTTTCCAAAATCATATATACTATTGCCTTAAGCACATTCTTTATAATATATGACTACAATAAGTAGAATCACTTTAACTTATCTAAACCCATCATTTTTCTTTCTTTTTTGAAATTTTCACATTAAAGATGTCATATCTCATGAATTGATCTAAAGTATTATTACAAACAATAAACCTTTTTGAAATTAATAAAAAAATATTTGTCATATGTTAATATACTTAAAAAAAAATTCCAAACAAAATCTTCAAATCACCTCATGGCAAATTTAGGGTGATCAAATCCTCTAATATACTTAAAAAAACATTTGTCATATGTTCATCCCTCAGGATGGTGCGATCAAATCCTCTATAGTTCTCTCGTCGCATGAGCCTCTCTTGATGACCCTCATATTTCTAATGAGGAATATCTTATAGGAGATCAAAACTTGATACTCCAGACTTTATCGGAGGTAATAAAATATACATGAAAAATAACATCTCTACTGAGGCACCCAATCTCTAAGGAGAAGCTATAATCACCCAAAATTTTTCTTCACCTTCCCTTTCATAAATTTTGTCCTTATTTTTCTATTTTAAATACAAAATAAGACATATTAGTAAATAGAGGCGTGGAAAATAATTGAGAATTAATTTATTATAAAATTAAATTTGGATTCTTACTTTAAAAAAAAAAAAAATCCACAATGTGCTGTACATAATAGGGACCGTATCCGACAGTATTACACGGACAGCGCACGATAGCAATTTGCAACGCTCAGCAGCCACTAGCCACCCCAATCAGAATCCTGTACACAAACAAATTAAAAAATCAAAAGAACACGAATTTACAACCCTTGCATTTATTGTCGGCCATCATCCCAAAGCAGTAACGAGACATTCAAAACAAATCGTACTAATCAAACCGTACATTCGCGTTGCATACGATTAACGTTATTCGAGTCCAGGCGTCGCACTCCCCCAACGGGGTTTGAAATAGCGAGTCGGCGAATGCGAAGCGAGGGAGGTGGGTTCGAACCTTTTTTTCCCTCACTTCCTCCCTCGCTCGCTTCTTCTGAGATTTCTCCCATTGCTTTCGTCTGAATCTTCCCAAAAGGAAGCAAAAAAAAAGCAGAATTCGAGTTCTTCGATCGAAGTCATCTTCCGCAGTTGGTTCAATTACTCCATTCTTTCCTTCTGTTCGTCCTTTCCGCCTTTTCTCGTTCTTTAGTCGATGCGAGAGGGTTAGTGACGGCGATCCATTCTGTTTGATATTTGGTTTTGTTATTTTTGATCAGAGAATCGATGATTTGATTAGCGTTGGAGCAATTCGATGGGAATTTGGGGTTTGTTTTCGTGTTGTAGATCGTAGCAGTGTTGAGTTACTGTATTATTATTGCTCTCTTATGGTTTGATTTTAAATAGGTTTGGGTTGTGGTGTGTTACCAATTGTGTTTGTTTTAGGGGGTAGTTTGATGCCCGGAATCCTAGGGTTGGTGTAGGTGCAGATGGATTCGGGCGGGAATGATGCTAAGATGTGTAATGGGGTTATCGCTGTGGTTTCTAAGGAGGGGGAGGATAAGGGGGATGAGGAAGACGTGGAGACAAGCTCACTTTTGTCATCGGCGTTGAAGAAAGGAGGGATGAAGGGGAGGAGGCAAAGGAGCAGGAGGAAGAAAGTCCGGTGGAATGATTGTAATGGCAACAAGCTTGTAGAAGTTATGGAATTCCAGCCAAGGTTTAAGCAATGATCCTTAACTCCTTTTTGTGCTATTCTTTTTCAGCTTTTGTTCTACTTGATTTTGCGGTGAATATCTCATTTATGTTGCTAGTATGATAAATTTAATTTTGCGTGCGTTTTTATTTTTACGTGAGCTGATTGTATTTTATCACTTTGCACATAAACATGAACTCGTTTTTTTACATTTCTTTTGCTGCTTAATAGTTTTGTGGCAATGAAGCAGATTCATTTTTTGTTGTTTGCTGATGCCATCGAAGTCTTGTGAAAAGTTGCACGTCTACTTTTCAATTCTCTACGTTTTTTGTGGCTTGTAATTTACCTTCATTTGTTCTTAATGCAGTACTGATTTTCATATCATGGATTCTGCTGTGAGATAAACAAATCTTTCAATGCAATGAACGAGCTCATAACTTTCATATAACCCTGGAATTCAACTCTTAGAGATTATATTGATTTGTTAATTGTTTGTTTACCTACTCGCTACCTCATATGACCTTTTTTTTTTTTTTTTGAGGGTTAGCCAAGCAAGCCAACCCTATATCATCCATAAATTATGTCGGCCATACAGCGCCCGCGCCCATCAATTAAAAGATGTGCGTGGCATACATAGCCAACCGACACTTTTAGCTACCTCATATGACTGAGTACCTGTTGCTGGCCTCCCATCCTACCCTAAGTATTCCTTGTTAATGATCTCTCAAACTTCTCCTCAATCGCCTTATCATTTTTATTCTCTATTGCCACATCATCACCACCAAGGTTGCACAAGATCTATGTTCTTATATATATTTTTTCAAGTGGTATTGATTCAAGGGCCAAACCAGGAAACCACTCATCCTGATAGTTCCAATTCTTGTTCTTCCATATGGGAGGCCCTATTTCTCTCGTGATCTTCTTAAATAAGTTCTTCTTTGAAAGAATAACTTGGCATCTTGGTATAATATGGCTGGAAATTAAAATTCCATATCATTAAGTTTATCAATTTAATCATATTGAAGATTCTAATTACTAATGCTTTGCTAGTTCTGCTTTTTAGCGAATTATTAGATTAATTCCTTACATAATGTGGAATGTAGATGATTCCTTTTTGGTTTCTTTTGAAGGTTTCTAATAAACGGGGATATACATGAGGAAAGGATTAATAAAGTAAAAAAATTGTTGTTAAAACGGTGGACCATCTCAAGATTATAGAAGACTCAAAGGTATATTTTATAAATTTGTAGTTAAAGTGGATATGCTATTATAGAGCAGAGTTTTGGGCAACAACGAAGACACTAATAGCCAAAGCGAGTGTGGAAAAAATGAGAATATTTGGTTTGATGTGACTTGAAACAATGGATGGTATATGCATAAATGCTTATTATTAGAGTAGTGAGAGTATAACCTATTGATGATAAGGTAATGAGAAATAGAAATGATGTGGGCATGTAAAATGATAGATGAAAGATGCACCAATAAAGTGAAGAATTATGTAAAAAATAGTATACCAAAGGTAATGTAGCAAGAATTGTAAAAAGGCTTGCTTACAATAGAGTTGAAAACTGATAGGAAATACTTGAGTTCGCAAGTAACCCTAATGGGAATGCTTGAGTTCGCAAGCAACCCTAACAATAATTGGTGAAAACATCGAGAAAACTTCAAGATCTCCAATGAAAACAATCCAAAAACAGTAGATTGTATTATAGGAATCAAACCAAAAGCAAGAATAAGCAAAGATATAATTGATCCTCAATTCGAGAGGAGGATCGTTCTCTCCCAATATCTAGACGGTGAATCTATAGCCCAAAATCACAAAGAGAACTCCAAGAGAAATAATAATCATGCATCAAACCCTAACCCTCGCTACTCATGCTTTTAAATACCCAACCTCCTAATAAAAGCTTCCTAATATAAAACAAAATTTAAATTGGCCTCCTCATGCTTAAACCGCCCTCTCTCTCTCTCTCTCCCTCCCTCCCTCCCTCCCTCCCTTCCGCCCTCTAATTGCCGCCCAAAGAGGGGGCCCACTTGCTTAGGCGGTGGATCCTAAAGGAGGCGGCTTAGCTTGCCTCCTATAAGTCTGAACTGGCCCCACCTGGGCCGGTTTGGGCTGAACCGTAACAATACCCCCTTTCCAAAGAACCTCCTTGTCCTCATTGGGAAACTAATGTTTCACCCTCTCATAGGGTTCTCACGTGGCATCGTAGTCCGGAAGGTTTTTTCACTTGATTATCACTTCTTTAGCTTCATCTTCTTTTTGATGAACCCCCATCAACTCTAAGAGTTCCAGAATCACCTCTAAATTCTCAGTAATTGTCACCGATAACTTCGGGTTTGCTGTATAATCTCCAATGACCCTTCTCAACTGGGATGCATGAAAAATCGGATGTATAGTCGCCGTTGGTGGTAATTTCAGCCGGTATGCTACCACTCCAATTTTCTCCAATACCTCATATGGTCCAAAGTACCTTGGGGCAAGCTTCTCATTCCTCCTATTGGCGACTGTCTTTTGCTTGTATGGTCGGAGCTTCAAGAACACCCTCTCCCCCACGTCGAACTGGACGTCCTTCCTATGCCCATCAGCTTGTTTCCTCATAATTTGTTGGGCTCTCAGCAGATGCCTCTTTAACTCTTCTAACACTCTATCCCTCTCCTCCAAGTTCTTCTCCACTGAAGAAACTGGAGTACTGTTACTCCCAAAGTGCACCAAGTGAGGCGGATCTCTTTCATACAACACCTTGAACGGGATCATCTAAGAAGCAGAATAATAAGAGGTGTTGTACCAATACTCAACCCATGATAACCACTTGGCCCATATCCTGGGTGTCTCCGACACAAAGCATCTGAGATAGGTCTCCAAGCTCTTGTTAACCACCTCTGTTTGGCCATTCATCTTTGGGTGGTAGGCGGTGCTCATTTTCAAAACTGTTCCCTGCAATCTGAATAGCTCTTTCCAAAAATGGCTGAGGAACACCTTATCCCTATAGGATATTATTGCCTCTGGTACCCCAAGCAGTCTAACTACCTCTCTGATGAAGGCTGATGCTACCGTCATTATCATGTAGGGATGTCGTAGGGAAATGAAGTGAGCATACTTGCTTAATCTATCCACTACTACCAAGATCATCGTGGAACCTTCTGAACAGGGCAACCCATCTATGAAGTCCATATATACCTCCTCCCATATCACCCTGGTAAAGCCAATGGCTATAGTAGTTCTCCTAGTGACATGGCCAAGTACTTGTTCCTCTGACATACCTCACATCTGGACACCATCTCCTCTACATCTTTATGCATTCCCTTCCAGTACAACTCTGAGACTAGCCTCCTTTAGGTCTTTTGTACCCCTGAGTGACCCCCAACTGCACTCCCATGGAACTCTTAGAGCAATTGTGGAATGTGGACTGATGTCCTGGGTATCACAAACCTTCCCTGATACAGTAGCTTCTCCCCCGCCAAAGAGTACTCCGGGTGGCTACTCCCTTCAGTAAGTCGGCCCTGATCTTCCCCAACTCCTCATCCCTGGCGCTCTCCTCTCTGATGGCCTCCTAATCTAGCTTCAAAGAAACCGATACTGCTACTGTCTGCAGCTCCCCCATACATCTGGACAAGATATCTATTGCCTTGTTATCTACTCTTGCCCTGTATTGGATTTCAAAATCATATCCCAACAATTTGGACAACCACCTCTAATACTCCTCAGTCACCATCCGCTGCTCCAACAAGTATTTCAGGCTCTTTTGATCGGTTCTGACAATGAAATGCCTACTTTACAGGTAGGGTCGCCACTTCTGGATGGCTAAGACGATGGCCATCAACTCCCTCTCACAGACTGATTTTAGCCTGGCTCTGTTTTTCGACACCTGACTGAAGTAGGCGGTGGGTTGACGATTCTGCATGAGTACTGCCTCCATTCCTTACCCTGAAGCATCTGTCTCCACTATGAAGGCCTGAGTGAAGTCTGGTAAAGCTAAAACTGGTACAATAGTCATAGCCTTCTTTAGTCTCTCAAATGCTGTTGTAGCCGCCTCTCCCCATAAGAACCCATCTTTCTTCAGCTGCTTTGTCAGTGGCCATGCTATAGTGCTGTACCCTTTTACAAACCTCCTGTAGTACCCCGTCAGTCCTAAGAATCCCCTCAACTCCTTCAGATTCTGAGGTAAGGGCCATCTCAGTATAGCCTCAATCTTTGACTGATCCGCTGCCACCCCTTCTTTGGACATAATGTGTTCCAAATACTCCACACTGGTCTGGGTAAAACAATACTTCTTCAAGTTGGCCCTCAGCTGATGTTCCTGTAGAACTCCCAAGACCATCTTCAAGTGCTCCAGATGCTCCTCCTCAGTTTTACTGTACACTAGTATGTCATCAAAAAATATCAAAACAAACTTCCGGAGGTACTTCCTGAACACCTTGTTCATCAGTGACTGGAAAGTAGCAGGGGCCTTGGTAAGCCCAAACGGCATTACCAGAAACTCATAATACCCCTCGTGTGTCCGAAAAGCTGTCTTGGAGATGTTTGCCTCCCTCATTCTGATTTGATGGTACTCAGACTTCAAATCCAGTTTGGAGAACATCACTGCCCCATTCAGTTCATCTAAGAGCTTATCAATCACAGGAATTGGGAACTTATCTAGCACTGTCTCCTTGTTCAAAGCTCTATAGTCCACACAAAAATGCCAGCTCCCATCCTTCTTCTTGACCAATAGGACTGGACTAGAGAAAGGACTCACACTCGGCCTGATGATCCTAGCCTCCAGCATCTCGCGTATCAGTTTCTCAATCTCATCCTTCTGAAATTGAGGATATCGGTAGGGCCTGACGTTGATGGGTGACACACCTTTCCTCAAGGCGATGGCGTGCTCCTGCTCCCTCGGTGGTAGCAATCCCTGAGGTGGCTGAAACACCTCCTAGAATTGCTGAATCAACGGCTGTATGGAGAGGGGTATGTCCCCTCCTTCCTCCACTCTAGCTCCCTCCAAACTGTGCAGCTCCACCAAATATCCTTCACCCACCACCTATATATTCCTCACTATGATTTTAAGAGAAATCATGGATTTGGATAGCCCTGCATCTCCCCTTATCACCACCTTCCTTCCATCCACCATCAACTCCATCGTGAGTGCTCTCCAATTAACCTTGGTATCTCCCAAGGTCTACAACCACTTCATCCCCAGGATAACATCTGTACTCCTTAACTCCAGCGGAAGAAAATCATCTCTCACCTGAATCCCTTGGATAGTCAATAGCACTCCTCTACAGATCCCCTAGCCTTTCTTCACCTTTTCTGTACCCATCATCATCCCATAACAACCGGTATCCACCAATTTCACTCCCAATTGGTCGACGACCCGAGTGGAAATGAAATTGTGGGTAGCCCTACTATCAATCAGCACCACCACCTCCCTGTCCTCTCTCCCCCCTTCACTTTCATGGTATGATTCATAATGAATCCTACCACCGAGTTCAGGGAAATCTCTGCCAGATCCAGGTGTAGATTCTCATTCATCTCCTTCTCTAACTCTCCCTCACCTCCCTCCTCAGTTTCCTCGCCATCACAGACGGTGAGAATCTGAAGAGTTCAGTCCCTACACCTATGCCCTGGAGTATATTTTTCATCACACCTAAAATAAAACCCCTTGCCCTCTTCTCCTGCATCTCCTTCTCTGTCATCCTCTTAAAATTTTCTCCACTCCCTCCTACTGTCTTCTGCCTGGTGGTCTCATGAAATCCTCCTGTTGCTGGCCCCTTGGAAGCTAAGTGAGTGGTCGTCATTCTGTAAGTGTCTCCTGAGCTGCTGCTCCTGGCTCCCTTCTCTAGATTCTTCTGATTCTCCACCAGCTGTGTCAACTTCATGACCTCTCCCAAGTCACGAGGCATCAAGACTGTAATCGCCGCTCTGATTTCTGCCTTGAGCCCTTTCATGAAGTTTCCTTCCAATGCAGTTTCTGATAATCGCTCCACCCGACTGGCTAGGTGCTCGAATCGCTCACGATAGTCTGTCACTGATCCATCCTGTACAAGTGCAAAAACTGCTCATAGAAGTCCCCTCCCCTATCAGTTTGGAAACGTTCTAATAAACAGTCCTTGAATGCTCTCTAGCTCCGTATAGGTCTCCTTTGGTCCCTCCACTGGAACCATGACAACACCTTCCCTTCCAAACATAGGCCTGCTGCTGTCAGTTTCTCCTCATCCGTCAACCCATTGACGGCAAAGTACCTCTCCACCTTGTAGATCCATCCATAAGCATCCTCTCCTTCAAAAATTGGCATCTTCAACTTCCTCACCTTTGGCTATCCCCCGTTTCCCCGTATTCCTCCATATTTTTCCCTCTCTCAAGTTCTTTGCTCTCCCCACGTCTCTCAATCTTCCCTTACATGTTCATCTTCAAACCCTTCTTCTCTTTCGTCCCTCCTTTCTCCAAAATCAGCACCCATTCTACCATAATTGCCCTCTTTTTTCTCCCAACCAACACCCCTTACTCCTTGTTCCCTATTCCCACGTCTCTTTATATACCTTCCTCATTTATCCTCAATGACTTCTACATCATCTTCTCTCCTACAAAATTCAGAATCTGTAGTTTTTCCCATTAATCCTGATGCAGGCAAAAATAATTGTCTACAAATACAAAATTTTGCAAGTCTTCCAAAAGTATAAGCTAAGAGCCACATATAATAAAAAATATTCCCAAAATTACTATAAAATACTTAAAACGACAAATGACAACAATTACCCATAAGAAGAAACTTAAACTTCCAATAACCTTGATAATACGATAAGTAGAGAAGAAAGATACAGATGAGGTGGACACTTGGGGAGAGAAGAAATAGATAAGAAGCCCGAGACAAAGTTATAGAGAGGAGAAGAGAAGAAGAGGCGTAGCTCGCAAGCTATCCAGAAAACCCGCAGGTTTTTACATTCCAAATATTAATCCATCACACACACTTAAAACAGCCCAAAGCATCTCCTATATATAGGTAAAGAAAGGGAGCCAAACAGTCAAACTGCCGCCCACTCAAGCCAACAAGAAAAGAGAAGGCATCATTTAATAACATTGGGAGCCCAAGCATCTACATAGGAACCGAACAACATCCAAGAAATCGAACAAGCATAGGAAGGGGACCCGAACAACCAACCACGGGAAAAGCAAAGGGACCGAACAGGCACAGCCAGGAGACCGAACAGACACAACAAGGGACCCGAACAGGCAGCAAAGGGAACCGGGAAAGCAGGGAACAGGAACCGAATCGGCAAGCTAATTAAATTTCTGCCTACCCCCCCCCCCTTGCCTACATCAGATTCTTCCCTGGTGGAGAAAACTCATCTCCCGATGAGTTTAATTCAGATCATGTAGGTTGGGACATCCGGAAAGTCTTCATGCTGGCTCTTTTGCATCCTAATTTGAAGTCCTTGTAGGCTGGCTTGCATGAACTGCTCATTATTATAAACATATGTTTTCTAAATACTCAAAAAAAAAAAAACAAGAAGACTTGCACCACAACCAAAAGCTCTGATGCCATTTTGATGCAGACACAAAGTTGCATAAACTAGACTTGTCTTCTTTTTTACTTAAATACTAACAAGACGACCATATTATTATAAAAACGACACATTACAACTTAACAAAACAAGACAACATTTTATAGATAATTGTAAACGACAAATATAACACAACGACGCTACAACCCACAAGACACTTTAAAACTTTTGTAATTTGGAGAAGAAGGATACAAGTGAGGCGGGAACCATGAATAGAGAAGAAGAGGTTAGAAGTCCAAGACGAATTTTAAGAGGAGAAGGGAAAATGAGACAATAGATCGCAAGTTATTACAAACCTGCAGATTTTACATTCCAAATATTAATTCATCACATACACCTAAAACAGCCCAAAACATCTCTTATATATAGGTAAAGAAAGGGAGTCAAACAGCTGCCCACTCAAGCCAACCAAAAAAGAGAAGGCAACATTTAATAACATTGGGAGCCCAAGCATCTATACAGGAACCAAACAGCATCCAGGAAACCGAACAGGCACAGCAAGAGGACCCGAACAACCAACCACGGGAAAAGCAAAGGGACTGAACATGCACAGCAAGGGACCCGAACAGGCAGCAAAGGGAACCGAGAAAGCAGGGAACAAGAACCGAATCAGCAAGCTAATTAAATTTATGCCTACCCCCCCTTGCCTACATCGGATTAAGAGAAGAAGAAGCATAGCTCGCAAGCTATCCAGAAAATCCGTAGGTTTTTACATTCCAAATATTAATCCATCACACACACTTAAAACAACCCAAAACATCTCCTATATATAGGTAAAGAAAAGGAGCCAAACAGCCAAACAGCCGCCCACTCAAGCCAACCAGAAAAGAGAAGGCATCATTTAATAACATTGGGAGCCCAAGCATCTATACAGGAACCGAACAGGCACAACAAGGGGACCTGAATAGCCAACCACGGGAAAAGCAAAGGGACCGAACAGGCACAGCCAGGAGACCGAACAGGCACAACAAGGGACCCGAACAGGCAGCAAAGGGAACCGGGAAAGCAGGGAACAGGAACCGAATCAGCAAGTTAATTAAATTTCTGACTACCCCCCTCCCTTGCCTACATCAGGTTCCTTTGCCTCCGATGCCGCCGTCTGGATTTGATTTTCCAATAACTTCTTCACCATTAAATGAAGATCGGAAACTTTATCTTCCACGGATGAAATCTTGTCTTCTACGGAGGAGATTTGATTCCACTACGGCTTTTATTTGGCTTATTTTTCCTTCAAAATGTTCTTCCAAAGCGTCTACCTTCTTGGCCGCCATTAAAATTTCTGGATTTGGATCCAAAAATCAACAAGAGTTCCTTCCTCCGGATGGATATTTGCCACTGAAATTTTAAAAATTCAGCCCCCGATGGTCCTAAGACTTGCTCTGATACCAATTTGATAGGAAATACTTGAGTTCGCAAGCAACCCTAGCAATAATTGGTGAAAACAACGAGAAAACTTTAAGATCTCCAATGAAAACAATCTAAAAATAATAGATTGTCTTATAGGAATCAAACCAAAAGCAAGAATAAGCAAAGATACAATTGATCCTCAATTCGAGAGGAGGATCGTTCTCTCCCAATCTCTAGACGTTGAATCTAGAGCCCAAAATCACAAAGAGAACTCCAAGAGAAACAATAATCATGCATCAAACCCTAACCCTAGCTTCTCAGGCTTTTAAATACCCAACCTCCTAATATAAAACAAATTCAAATTGGCCTCCTCATGCTTAAACCTCCCTCCCTCTCTCTCTCTCTCTCTCTCTCTCTCTCTAATTGCAGCCCAAAGAGGGGGCCCACTTGCTTAGGCGGTGGATCCTAAAGGAGGCGGCTTAGCCCGCCTTCTATAAGTCTGAACCGGCCCCACCTGGGCCGGTTTGGGCTGAACCGTAATAGAAACTCATGCATTTCTTAATTAGAATAAATGTAGGAGGATTCATCAAGCCAATCCCAAATAGTTGGGATTAGGTTAATGATAATGATAATGATGTTGTAGCTTATAGAGGCTAATTGTTTTTTTGTTTTTGCTCTCAATTGGCTAATGGTTAATACGTTTGGAACTCGGTCTTGTCTTGAGTGAAGCAATGTGTCTAAAAATAGTAAAGTATGTTGATCATTATTATATCTTAAGGCTCTAACACAGGAATAAGGATTTTGCAAAAGGATCTATGGCCTAGTGGTTGGAGAAGGTTGTTTCTCTACATCGTGCATTTGAGTCACATACTATGCGATTTATCTCTCATCTCACTAAAAAAGGAGTCAAGAATTTGATCATATTTTTTATGAGGAAAACCCAAAATGGTCCATAGACTATTTATAGGGGGGGCCCTTTAGTTCTATGCTATCTAATGTGTTATATCAAACCCTTTATTCCTCAAGTCCGATCTATAATAGTTTATTGACTTCTCAAATATGTTCGAAAATAATCCATTAAAGGAAGTATTTCAGGCCATATTTAAGGATTTATGGGACTAAATTGAACCTAGACTATTGTGACCTTTTTCTTTATTTTTTTTAATCTACTCATCATTCATGAAAGTCAATTTATGGGAGAAATTTGAACCAACGTTTTAACTTAAATTAATGATACTTTTGTATTTCTCTTTCATTATCTTGTGAACTTCATATCATTATTATATTACTTTTAAAACTTTGGTTATTTTGATGACATCATGCTATTCACAATTGGAGTAGTTTGCAAATTTTGAATGCTTGTTCGTTTTCAATATGATTGGTCCAAAAGACGAGTAGGCATGCACAACTTTCTTAAGAATTGTGGAGACAATTGTTATTATGCTTTTATTGTGAGCATTATCTTTTAAATCACACAAAGCTTGATCATGACTTAATAATGTTCTAATTAACTTATAATTGTAAGTGTTATCATATCTAAATTGTCACATTTTTCAACTTTTTATAGTATTGCTTCTATTGATACTTCTTTTTAAAAAACTTATTTACATCCTCTTCATCTTGGATCTCATTTCCAACTCATTGTAACTAATTCACATTTCACGAATCGGCCGCACTTATTTACAAGACTTGTAACCTCTGGGTTAGAATTTCTCATTCATTATATATATTTATTATTCTCTTCTCTTACCTACATAAAGATGTATATATATACTTTTATTATGAATATGATTGACTACTTTCCAATTCTCTCTCTAATATGGTATTAGAGCCATGGCCTAGAATAATTCCAATTTTCTCTAAGCACCTTCAGGCCAATGCCAAACTCCTCAAATTTCTTATCTCCGTTGTGATTTGTCAATGTGTTAGACCGGTCCACTGTACCGATCTAGCCGGTCCATACGAGACTGGCTTGTGGGCAACAGAGGCGGAGAAGTTCCGCCTCCTGCATATGTTGATCTAACCACATAGTCCAAAAGAGCAGATTAGGAAGGTTTTAGTAGAAGTTTAGGAGGGAAATTTGAATATAGGGACTGCTAAGAGATTTTCTTTTGGATTGTATGCATTAAATAATTTGTTTTCCTAGGATCAGGGCATCTTGAATTTGGCTGAATTTGAGATTTCTCTTAGGTTTTGGGCTCTAGCAACATCTAGAGAATTGGGAGAGATAGATCCTCCTCTTGAATAGAGGATTAATTGTATCTTGGTATTTTCTGTTTCCATTTTATCAAATAATACAAATTATTTATTATTTTTCCTAGTTTTGTGTGGATTTTCGGTGGAGAATTCTTCCTGTTTTCCAAAGATTGATAGGAATTACTTGAGATCTACAAAAGCTTCCTATCACAATGCTCTGCTGACTTCTCCTTTTATGTGATCCTTCTCTCCATCTCGAATGTGGTCATCTCCGATGACTCTTACCGGTTGCAGACATGGCACTATCATGGCCAACCTTTCCTTGATCATCTATGTTAGCGACATAATCTAGATATTACTCCGCTAACACTTTATAACAGTAGTCTTTGTCGGCGATCATCTATCGATGCTCTCTATTTATACTTTTATTTAAATAATTATATTTGCCTTGTTGGCACTTTGCGTCCAATTTAAAACATATCAACAAAGATAATGTGCAGAAGATGAAATTCAATTCACAATGTCATGCCGCTGGATTCGCAACATGCATATAAGCGGACAGAAAGGGTTTACAAATTCCTGAATGATACCCAGCGCACCACGATGCCGTGCATCGAATCCACAACATGCATATAAGCAGACAGAAGACATTTATAAGCTCTCAAAAAGAGCATCGTGCACATTTAAATGATGGTTACCTGCACGACCGATCAACGTCAAATATTTTAAAAATGCCCGCACACATGCACTGTGATATGTATACACATAAGCATAGAAGTGCACATGCAAGCACATTAACCTGTATACATACAATAATATACACCCGCATGGGCCCCGACGAGCGTGTCGTATTTACAAATGTGATGTCTGAGGATGCTGCACGGGTCAATAAATGAACTTAAGTTCAAGTCCAATCCTTCTCCTTGATAGGATAGGAGTTGACACGACTTGAGCCAATGAACAAATATACGGTCGCAACATCAACCGGGGTATTTGATTTTATATGTTCATATTAGGCCTTCAAGGCCCATAACAAAAAAAATCACCAATAAAGGCACAAAGCCAATAATGAACCCGATCCTCTGTCAGCAATTAGACAGAATCGTCAAAGTTCAACAGATAATTACAAAAATACCTCCCTAAAAACCCGCATGGGCCCCTACGAGCGTGTTATGTGTAACACGTGATGTTGAGGATGTTGCGCGGGTCAAATGATAAATGTAAGTTCGAGCCCGATCCTTCCGTGCGAGTACATAGGAGTCGACACGGCTCGAACTATCAAACAAATATACAGTCACATCGTTGACCGAAATATTTATTTTTATACATTCATATTAGGCTTTCAAGGCCGATAACCAAAAAAGTTCACTAACAAAGGCATAAAGCTTACGAAGAACCCAATCCTCTGTCAACAAATAGATAGAGTCGACAATGTTCAACCCGCAAATGAAATTCCCCATAAATACCCCGATGATGGCCGTGTTGAATGTAAATCTTAGCTTGAGAGGACCACAAGCAGTTAAAATACCCCCAAAATTCCTAAATACCCAAAAATTTAAAGCTCCAATCCAAATATTTGAAGATCGAAATTAACTATCTGTCATCAGATGCTTAAGTCAAAACTCATCCACACTCTGCAATAGTTTTCCTAAGTAGATAAATTCAAATATCACTCCAGCTCACAAAGAGCTAATGTCTAGTCGAGAATATTACTATGATTCACTCTCAAATAGTCCATTGTCAACAAGGAAGTGGTGTGTCCTCTAATCTGCAGTTTTGCTGCCAAATGACACTACAAATAAATGGTTATGACCGGGGTCCTCTGAACTGGGTGGTTTGCCGCCAAATGACGCCACTAAATTACGGTCATGGCCAGAGCCCATATGCTCCCCAATGACACTAAATCCTTGAGATATGAATCAATAGGATATAATCGATAGAGCACAAAGTCTTGTATTAGTTAAGGTGGATTCAAATTTATCCCCTAGACAAATACTCCCCCCAGGTCTACAAGGTATCCTTGGACGAAATAACCAATGGCTGCCAACAAGGATCCTTCTGTCAGGTTAGGTCGACTACCTCCTCTGACTAAGTAGACCAAGGATCATGATGGCTTGGGACGACGGAACTATAGAATCTTGATCGGTCTCATCATCATTCCTCTCCACCATTCGCTTTAAGTGCAAGGTGGTAAATTTCCGATCTCAAGAAGTTGCTTGTTTCCCAAAATAGATCTCCTCCAAAATATCAACATTACTATAAATAAAACCTTACGATCAATATAATTGAACACGATGAAAACAACAAATAATATATACGATGTCACTGAATCCGCAACACTACACGCAAGTGGAAGGCGATCCTTTTATTTTTCAAAATGAAATTTTGTGTGCAGTTTAACATAAAATGCTCGCACAAACTACCAAAATTTAGATATTTTTAAATCCCGCATGTATCAAAATATAATTAGTAAATTCAAGTATGTCGCTTCGAGATTTGTGCAATTGCTTTAAGAATTGTGTATCAGCCTTGAGAATCATGCAACTGCCTCAATAAGTGTGCAACTATCTTGAGAAGTGTGTAATTGTAATGACAAGCATTCAACTAACTTGAGAAGCATGTAACTTCTTTGAAAAGTTTATGATTGTTTCAAGAAGCATGCAATCCCCTGAGAAGCACGTAATTACGTTGAGAAGCTTGCCACTAGCTAAAGGCTTGTAAATGAATCATGTTATGATTTAAAAAAAAACACTAAAAGGAATGTAGATGCATCGAAAAAATGATGCAAATGTAATAAAAGTTTTGTAAGTGCATTGTACAAATACATTGAGAAATGTGCAAGTGCATCATGTCAGTGCGTCAAAAAACTTGCAAGCGCGTCATGCAAATGCATTTAGAAATGTGCAAGTGCGTGATGCATCTATTAAAAAGTATGATGGAATATCAAAGTTAGAATATACTTGTGTGCTCCAATAAATGTGTTAAATAGCTAAACACAAAGTTTGAGAATACTGCACAAGCTAAAATTAAGATTAAATTTAATTTCATCCCATTCCAAGAATCATGCAATTCTTTTTTTATAAAAATGAGCAACTATTTTTGAAAGGTCACAAACTTTCTTTCAATTGTAAATTTAAGCTCCCAAGTTTATACTATATTTCTCAATCACGTTGCCTTGCCTGTAGAGCAAAGTCATAAGTCTTACATTTTAAGTCTGATCCTTCTCATCCCAAAGATTAGAGTTGACTAGACTTAAATATTAATGATAGTTATATTGAAAAAAAAATCTCAACCAGCAAAGACCCTACTTTCTAAAGGCCCCTAAATCCCATGCAAATTATTTCGGGGCCACACCTAGATATAAATATTAAATTAAAAAGAAATTATAAATCATAAAAATTGAAACAAAATTTATTCATCATTCGCGACTGTTTGTCAAGGGTGAAAATTTTAAAAATAACCTCAGCTAAAAAAAAGTTAATGTCTTGTCAAACACATTACTATGATTCACTCTCAAACGATCTCTTGTTAATAAGTATGTGATTCTTGTCCTCTAAATCGTGGTTTTGTCACCAAATGACATCACAAGTAAATAGTTATGATTAGTGATTTGCTGCCGACAAGAATCTTTCAATTAGGTTGGGTCAACTACTTTCGCTAGTTAAATAAAACAGGGCAGGGCCCATGATAAATCAGGAAGACGGAATTATGAGATCCTACTTGGATTTATCATAATTCCTCCCGTCATCTGCTTTAAACTATGGGCAATAAATTTCTCAATTTTAAATCAAATTTGTTGCTACTGTATATTTAACACGGAGCTTCTAATGACAAGTCTTAATCGAAAGTTCTCTCTCATCACCAGGAGGGCTAATTAACTATAGGGGTTTGTGCCTATAGGAAACTTGGAAACAAATTATTAAGTCTTTGCAAAATAAGAGTGATGTTTTATATGCAACCTAATTTGCCTCATGAAAGTTTCACCCGGTACCACCCAAACTCTCACATAGCTTTGGCACAAATTTTTGTAACCCACATATATCAAGAAATAAGGGCCGATATTGATGTAGATCACAAAGTCTATAGTCATCACTTGAATTGCAAGCTCATTCATTTCTTTTTTTTTTTTTTTTTTTTCAGATGTGTTTTAGTTGGTTATAGTTTATACTGAAATCTTATTTAGGATACAATTTAGTTTTTGGTTTTAGTCTACCATTATAAAACTTTTCATATGATATGTCCCAATCATAGGTTAAGTTCCATGAGTTATAACTTATGATGGAAACTATTTTATGGTGAGATGGAAGACTCAAGTTCCTTTCTAATTTTTCTGGTTGAATGTAAGGCAAATATGTTATTGGCATTATGAGTTACAATAATAAATCTGATACTGTGTGCTACTAACCCCAAGCCTCTGTATGGGTATCGTATGGTAAGTTACACCTAACATACCTTTAGATGGCTCCATGCCCATGGCAATGTATAATCCTATGTGTTGTTCCTTGCGACTTAGACCGTGGGTTTAAGAAATTCAGATTATTTTCTCATTCACATCTTATTCTAAGTAGAGTCAGAATTCTATGAAGTATCCTTGGCCATTGATTAATGGGATTTTCCTTTATTGTGAAGTTATCGTCTTCAAATGCGAGGTTTCAATTCTTTCGGGATGTGATGTCCTCCTTGTTCTCAGGATGCGATGTCCTTGTTCAAATACGGGGCTTTGAGATTTTTTTTTGTCTCCTTTGTCCTTTGTAGTTTTTTATTTATTGCAAAATATGATTAAATTTATTTAAAGTTGGCACATTAGCTTGAACGTGATTCTTTGTATGGAATCTCAATCCTTGCGATGCTTATTATTTTAGTAAATATTGTTGCTTAATTTCTCATTTTGGTGTTATGAAGATTAGAATAATCCATAAAATTAGCTTCAGCTTTTACATTTGTAATAGCATTTTACTTTATATTCAAAAATATTCTAAATCTTGACAAGTTCTGCATCAAATTTGGTATTTAATATTTAGATATTTGTATATTATATCGTTGTTTAACCCTCTCAATCAGATGCATGGCTATCAAATTTTGTAGTTAGGTTATCAATGAAATTATTGGGTAAATGATGTATTTTAGCTCAAAATTTTTTTGCAAACAAGGATGTGAAAAAAGCCCTTTAGTTTGGGATTTTTTTTGGTGAAACATTATTTCATATTTACGGCCAAAGGTCAATCTATTTTTTAATGACATGCACTCAAGTTTTTGGTTTTGCTTGATACATATGATAGGTCTTGAAAGTTGCATTTGCATTTATCAAAAAGGCAAAAAGGCAAAAAGGCAAAAAATATAACTGTATGAACAATTTTATCACCATCCTCCCCCAACAAAACAAAAAAAGTAGGTGGAGGATTGTCAATACAAAGTTCATTCCACAAAAAATTACATTGTAAAGCAAATTTTGGCACAATAGTTGGCTACTCTGTTGCAGCACCATGAGATTTGATGAAAAATAACCTGCTTGAAATGGGCGAGGAAGGCAATTTCAGGTCCCGCTTTTGGAAGGGCTGCCCATTCAGCTTTCTCCAGAGTGTGTTGTAAAAGTGTAATGACACTAATGTTATCTCTTTCAACAATTACTCCATCCAGCTCAAGCATCCAACATGTCTTCCTGGGCGAGAAGGCAGTGATTAGAGATGGAGCGATTGGGGATAAAAGTGCCTTGTTCTTTAGGAATTACGGATGGAAGCGGATGCTTAAGCCGGTGAACGAGGACCATAGAGACCACTTTCTAAATAGTTTGACATAAGTTAATGGGCATTATCAACTTTAGGAATCAGAATGACATGTGTCTCTTTCCAATGCGAAGGCATTTGACCACTAAGAAAGAATTCAGACACAGCAGCACAAACTTCCCTCTTAACAATGTTCTAGAAACATTTAAAGGAAGAGGAGGTGATCTCATCGGTCCCAGGTGACCTATTACTATTCATGGATTAACGGGTTGTTGTTTCCACTTAGCATTGAATAATTGATAGATCTCCATAATTACAGCCGGCTCCTCAGTGAACTCATTCTGAGGAAATTTAAGTTGGTTGATTTGGTTCCCCCATCTTTTGGCAAATGCCACATAGGAAAAATTGAGTATTGGCGTCCCCGTCTTTTGAGCCAACAAACCTTAGCTCATTGCTGCCACCAGGAGCTGATACATATGATAAATCAAAAAGCCTTTTATCACGATGAGTTAAACTAAAGTTGGACTCTCCATCAGCTTTCACCCTGATCTATGAAGTCCCTTTGAACAAAATAATCCGTGATTGCCAGCAATATTCTTTCAATTAAGTTAGGTTCATTGACTAAATAGAATATAGCTCATGACTACTTTGGATAATGGAACTATATGATTTTGATCACAACATAAGTATATTAGAGAGCTCATATTGTTAACCTTGATTGAGGGTTCTTTACCACACTAAGAGGTAATTGACCCAAGGGTTTTGTCCTTGTGGGAAATTTCAAATTAGAAACATGAAGTCCTTGCAATAGGGTCAAATATCTAAGTAGTACTTTATCACTATTTAATATACTTCATGGAACAAATGCTCTTCTTCATCTGTTCATTTGTGAACTTAGGGGTAGCTTTTTAAGAACTCATAATAAAACTCGTAGCAGGAGTTACACCCTCAAAATTATAAGATTTTAATTGCTTTTTTGCTTTTAAATTATAAATTTAAAGGACTTTCGTGATTATAAAAAAGGGTTTGAGGCATATTATATTCATGACGTATTTCCAAGATAACTTTTTTATTAAATGTGTAATTTCTTTTAGTCTTCTTCTCTATCAAGCGGGTAATTGAAGATTTTTTATAGTGGTAATCTCCTTGTATTAGCAGGAGGCTTGATTTGATAATTTATTTTCCTTATTCATTATTTTTGTTCTCTTAAATTTTGATTTTTCTTGCATGTTTGATTGATTTTTATCAAGTTTGATGCACCATAATTTCTACAATGACAAGATTTTAAGTTGATTATATGATTGTTAGTTTTCTAAATTTCTATGGATTTTTTCTAATAAAAGGTATTAAATTATCATACATAAGGATTTCTTCATGCTTATAATTTTCCTCTTAGGAAGCAAGAAGAAATCAAAATGTAGAGTTTTCGATCTGCAAAGTTTTGTGTGCATTTGCACAATTTGGTGTGCATCATAAAAGACTCGTATTCACAGACCATTCATGTTGTTATCTTCTTAGGACAGCCATAGGGTGCCTGTGACCGGTGTTTAAAGTTACAGTTATCAGTGCTGCGTTACATTATGTCTGCCAGCATGTTAGGGAACACAACGCTGCATTATGTGAAATATATTAGCATAGTATCGATAATGTCTCCTTCTCATGCCTGTGCATATTATGTGACATTTGCTATAGGTGTTCCAACCTATCTTGCTCTTTCTTTAAAGTAAAACAAACTTTTTCTATAATGCACTCAAAATATTTCCCAAAGAAAGTAGGCACCTATATAATATTTTTCTGAGCATGCTTGCATAATTTATCTTATTAAAAATTCTGTAAGATCTGTGAATGCCGCTGTTTGGCTACTATTGCCATTCTTGCTTCTGCCAAATTCTTTTGGTTGTGCGTTGTTCTTTATACCTTTGTTTGTTTCTCAGTTTATTGTCTCGTGTAACGCTTCATAGATGCTATGAGTTTCTTAATCTCATTGGTATTTCATTGATAATAATAATAACAAAAGGTCAGTTAGCATTATATGAAAAATAAATAGCTTAATATCCTTTTCATATGCACAGGAAATTGACAGTTTAAATTCTGATTTTTTAGATGTAACTTGCAGTGCTTTGTACTAGTTTTGGCATTCCAACGGCTGGGAATATTACCTTTTTTTTTAGTGATAAACTTTGAAATATTATTCCTTAATATATTTTTATTGTATTTTACTCTGCAACTTTGTACCACTTGAGCCTTAAAATTTGTACTAACTTATTTTCCTTTTATTTGCTTACAGTGATTCAAGCGACTCCGAAGACGAGTATGCTGATTCTTGTATCTGTACAATAATGTAGATAGATCTCTTGTTTATTTTTATTCTTCTTATCATCACGAGAGACGAACTCTTATCGCAGATATCGTTCAACTGACTCGATTTGGTATGATGCTTTCATCAGTTGCATGCTCATTTGCTGTTGCCTTCGAGTACAAAGATGACAAACATCCTTCTTTCCCTTCTTGTTTGTTTCTGAATAATTGAGAACTCTAACAACTGTTTATAGTTGGCATTTTAGATTTATGGATGGCATTGAGAAGCACAAAAGCAAATTTCCAAATTTAAAGCTGGCTCTGCAGATCAATGGAGAAGAGTTTCATAGCACCTGGTCTATTAACCTTTTATTTATAAATAGTGAGTTCAGATTTCTCCTCCAAATCTATTTATTTTGATTTGTGGGTAAACTGTTTAATATCCAATGCCAGTCCAAAACTCCCACTTGAGTCAGTGTGTACAATAGGTTTTGATTTGATTTATAGCTTATCTTGAAATAGTCAATATTCAAGAGAATAAATATGTTAGATATGTTTTTTTGTTGCCATTTCTTAAGAGAGGATATGCCCATAGTGCGTCATTTGTCACTATTTTTCTACCATATCTCTATTTTATTAGCAATATTCATGTAAGGTTGAGGAGGGTTAAGTTTGAGCATGACTATTTATTTTCATTACTTTCGTTTGTCCTTGGTTTTCTTTTTTAGTTTTTTTTCCACTAGCTATTTCCATTAGTCAAAACATTTAAGGCACATTTCATTGTGATATTGATTTTCATTTCATTTGCTATGATACATCAATATTTTATAATATCAAAATATGTAGTGTTTAATACATGTAAGATATAGTATACCCACGCCATGTGTTAGACATGTAAAATGCATCTATTATAAAAAATAATAAAAGAAGTACATATATCTGACATGTGTCGTAAGTTAAGGGCTGTTGGTTTGAAGTAAAGTGGGTGTAAAATAATCATTTTACATCAAAAATATTGATGTTTAGTTGGATGAAAAAAGAATGCAAAATAAAGGAATATAATATAAAATATTTTAGTTCATTTATGTGCTAAAATAAATCTCAGCTTTGCAGTTCAAAAACTCATGCATTACATGTTATCCCATAAAGTGAACTTGTTCTCTCGAGTTAACCATTTGCAATACTTGATAACAAGACCAATCCTATTTGGAAGATTAGCCCGTTGGGCTATTATCTTCTTGCAATTTTCTATTATGCATATTCCTCAAAAATAAGTCAAGGGTCAGGCCCTCGCTGATTTTCTTGTCGTTGAGTGAACCATTTCTATTGCAAGCAAGCTTTTTTGTCATTGCCTGCCATTGCTGCCACCATCGTTCTTTTTTTGGGTGGAAGATTTTAGCTTTTTAGTTTCTATTAATAATTATATCTACTACCGCCCAAGACACATTTTCATTCCAAAAAGCATTTTATAGAAAAAAATTACCTCTAACATTTACATTCTTCTATGAGAGGGACGAACAAAAGAAAGTTCATATGAATTTTCGGTGTAAAATCACTTTGCCTAATACTAAATGGGGTATTGCTTTATATTCTATCTTCGCTCTCAATCAAATTTTCAAAATGAAAATTGTGTGGAGATTTTTTAATGGCAACTATTACATCTCAAAATGGTAAAACGTTGAAATCCATAAACGTATTGTGGGAACAATAATTGATAAATAAATCTGATATGCAAATTGCCTTATGCATATGCCGGCTCACTTTTCTACCAGCTCCACTACCTCTGCTCTGAAATAGTACCTTTCCTTTTTCCATTGTAGGATCTCTGCTGCTGTAATCAGCACCGTTAAGCTATAAAAAACTACTCAATATATATTTGTATACTGTAGCTTCAGGAAGTTAGTTCTGATGATAATGAATCTGCTGCTTCTTCAAACTCTTTCTAATTCCTCTGCTTTCATTATAGTGTGAGCTTAGCTTCTTGCAGGTGAAGACTTCAGCAGATCTTCAACATGGTATCAGAGCTATAGGTTAACATTTTTTTTTTCTCCATGGCTGCTTCGTCTACTATCTCTCCCATGGATATGTCTGATTCCACTCCCTCTCCACTGCTATATCCATTCCACCTCAACTTAAATTCTTCATGTCCAATGTGAAGACCATGGTTATTGTTCAGCTAACCTCTGGATCATCTTATTAGGAAATCTCAACTCCTAAATTCTTCATAGCAAACAATTTTGAAGGCTATCTGATGAGAACATCAGTCAGAGATTTCGACACATGTACCATCGACGGAGACGCTGTTTTTTTTAATCCCTTAATAGCAATTCCTATTTCATCGCATATGTTTCACATCACTATCTCATTGGTTCTACAGCCAAACCTCTGAAACAGTTACTGTCTACTAATGGCACTATAGTGACAAACCCCCTTTATGCCTCTTGGGTGCTTATTGATTAGCACTTAGCATCAACCATCTACTCCCCTGTTTCTACTTCTTTGCTGCCTTACATTCTAAATCTCAACTCGACCCATAACATTTGGGTGACACTTGAATGTTGGTTGCAATCCACCAACCGATTCCGAATTCTGCAGCTAAAAAATGAATTACATCAACTGCAACTTGGTGATAAAACCATGTTTCAAGACCTTTCAGATATTAAAAACAAGGTAGATACAATTGCCGCCGCCATATCTTCTATAGATGCTGAAGACATCATTTTGTACACTTTAAACGGACTGCCCTCCTCTTATCAATCTTTCAAAACGGCAATCCGCACGCAGTTAACTCCTGTTACTCTGGATGATTTTTATGCACTACTTGCAATGAAGAATTGCATCTTGCAACTGATTCTATTCGAGATTCCATTTCCTCTTCCGTTGCAGATCCCAATTTTTCTCTTAGTGCCACCAAAGGCTCATTTCGTGGACGCCCCCCCTTTCCTGCCAGTGGTCGTGGTCGCCATTTTGTTGGTCGCACTGTCCCAGGTCATGGTTCACCTGGTTGGTCCTCCTCTGTTTGATTCAATACAGCCAAAACTCGTGGTGGTCAACAATCCCGACCCTATATTGAATGTCAGATATGTGGGAAGTCTGGTCATTCAGCCATCACTTGTTGGCATCGTCATGATTTAGCTTATACTTCTCCTCCTCAGACTTACATTACCATGGATAATCAGCAGAATGCAAATTGGTTTTTAGATTCGGGAGCTACAGAACATCTCACCTCCAACTCGTCTCAACTTCACAATGTTCAGCCTTATAATGGCTCTTCTCATGTTCAGGTGGGCAATGGTCAGCAACTTCAGATTGCTAACACCGGTCAAGGTTTACTACCAACTCCTCATCGTAAGCTCTATCTTCCTAAAGTTCTAACCCCATCTATCCCATAATCTTCTCTCCATTCACAAGCTAACCACTGATAATCCCTGTTATGTGCTTCTTGATTCTAATGATTTTGTTATCAAGGACTCCCGAACTAACAAGACACTTCTCCGAGGACTCAATCTTCATGGTCTCTATCCAATTAATTCCAGCATGTCTGCTTCTTCCAATTCCTCGTGAATGTCTACTACAGCACTTGTTACATCCTCACCTTCCCCCTCCGTATGGCATCAGCGGCTAGGCCACCCGTCCTCTTCAACTCAACAACTAATCCCCACAATTTTCTCAACCAGTTCTCATTTAGTTCAAATCCCTCATTATACTGCATGTGCTCGTGCAAAATGTACCCATTTATCTTTTTCTTTATCTACTACTAGGTCCACTAAATGTTTAGAACTTATTCACAGTGATGTATGAGGTCCTTCCCCAACTTTATCAATGCAATCATATCGTTATTACATCATATTTGTTGATGATTTCAATCGTTATTCATGGGTTTATCCTTTACTTTCAAAATCTGAAGTTTGCTCCACATTTTTACAATTTAAAAACCTTGTTGAATGCCAATTTCAAAAATTCATAAAAAATTCTTCGTACTGATAGAGGCGGTGAATATGTGAAATGCAACTCTTCAACAACATTTAATAAACTTTGACATCATTCATCAAACAAGTTGTCCCTACACTCCTCAACAACATGGGGTCATGGAACGGAAGCATAGACACATCCTTGAAACTGTTCATGCATCGCTCTTTCATGCTCACCTACCACCAAAATTTTAGGTTGATACCCTTCTTACAGTTATTTATCTTATTAATCATCTTCCTTCCATCTCAAATAAAAAAAAATCTCCTTATGAATACTTATACAATCATCCACCCAATCACACTCATCTTCGGACATTTGGATGCCTATGCTACCCATGGCTTCCTACTAATCTTTCTCATAAATTAGCTCCTCGTTCTAATCCATGTATTTTTCTAGGCTATGCTCCCAATGCCAAAGGTTATACATGTTTTGATTTCAATACCGGCAAAATATACATTTCTCGGCACGTTCATTTTTATGAATCAATATTTCCATTTCAAACTCAAACCACCCCCACTGATACAATTCCCTCACCACCTATCGTTACACCTTCCACATTAATACCAATTTCTACTATCATTTCCACTTCATCCTCAAACTCAGTTGCAGCTCCATCCAACATTCCTCTTCCAACTGTTCCATGTAGTCTTCCAAATAACCCAACTGAGCCATCTGTTTCCTCTACACATCCAATTGAAACCTCTACCTCCACTATTCCTCTCATTCCTATACCACCAAAACACTCCATGACAACAAGAGCACAAACAGGGAAGCTTAAACCGAAGCAAATTTTTTACCTACAGCATTCTGTAACTCCTAATCCCATTGGTTTCAACCAAGCCGTTAAGTACTCAGCTTGGAGAACTGCTATGAGTGATGAATTCGAAGCCTTACAAAAATAGGGCACTTGGGTCTTAGTGCCCTCACATCCTAGCCAAAATATTTTGGGCTGCAAGTGGTTATTCAAAACTAAATATAACTCGGATGATTCTCTTGCTCGTTACAAGGCCCGTCTTGTGGCACAAGGTTTTAAGCAAGAACATGGCTTAGACTATTATGAAACTTTTAGCCCGGTTGCAAAATTTTCCACCATTTGAATCCTACTTACTGTTGTTGTTTCACACTGTTGGCCCATCTTATAATTGGATGTCTCCAATGCTTTCCTACATGGCTCACTTCATGAGATTGTTCGCCTAGCTTTGTGGATCCTCAAAACCCACAGCATGTCTGTCTTTTAAAGAAAGCAATTTATTGTCTCAAACAGGCTCCTCGACAGTGGTTTGCCACTTTCTCATCCTATCTACTTAAGTATGGCTTCAAATCAAGTACTGCAGACCCTTCTCTCCTACTATTTCAACATAATTCTATTTAGCTTTACATATTAGTGTATGTCGATGACATACTGCTCACAGGAAACTCTCAACAAGAAATTGACAAGTTACTTGCTGCTCTTCAGTCGCATTTCTGTATGCGTAATCTTGGACAACTCAGTCACTTCCTCGGTCTGCAAGTAACATATACACCTCATGGTATTCACCTCAATCAGGCAACATATGCGACTGAAATTCTTCACAAGGCGTCGATGTTTGAATGTAAGCCAGTTCTTACTCCCTTTCCCGTCAATTTCTCAGCTGATGTTCAAAACCCGATCTCATACACTCGTCCTGAGTTCTATGGTCAGATCGTGGGTTCGCTTCAATACTTGACTATTACCCTTCCTGATTTACTATATACTGTCAACATCTTATGCCAACACATGCACATCCCACAACATTTACATTTTCAACTTCTGAAATGTGTTCTCCGACATGTTCAGGGTACTCTTCAGCTTGGCTTGCCCATTACAAGATCCTCTCTTGAGTTAACAGCCTTTGCCGATTCTAATTGGGCATCTGATCAAACTGATCGTCGCTCTGTCACTGGTTATTGTGCATTTCTTGGCACTACACTCATATCCTAGACAATCAAGAAACAAACTTCAGTTGCTAAATCTTTCATAGAAGCTGAGTATCGAGCCCTCTCTACTGCAGCTTATGACATAATCTGGCTGCGCTGTCTTCTAAGTGAATTTCAAGTACCTCTCACATCTCTGACCAAGCTCTACTGTGACAATGTCTCTGCACTTGTGTTGGCTAATAATCCCATCTTTCATGCAAGAACAAAACATATAGAAATTGACTTTCATTTCATTCGAGACTTTATTAAGTCACAACATATTTCCACTCAAGACTAGCTTGCTTATCTCTTCACCAAAGCTCTCAGTGTTATGCGTTTTGCTCTACTTCGTGACAAGTTGACAATTCGGTCAGCATTGTTAACTTGAGGCGGGCTGATAAGTAAATCTGATATGCAAGTTGCCTTATGCATATGCCGGCTCACTTTTCTACCAGCTCCACTACCTCTGCTCTGAAATAGTTCCTTTCCTTTTTCCACCGTAGGATCTCTGCTGCTGTAATCAGCACCGTTAAGCTATAACAAACTACTCAATATATATTTGTATATTGCAGCTTCAGGAAGTTAGTTCTGATGATAATGAATCTGCTCCTTCTTCAAACTCTTTCTAATTCCTCTGCTTTCATTATAGTGTGAGCTTAGCTTCTTGGAGGTGAAGACTTCAGCAGATCTTCAACAATACTTTCATCAATTATATCATTTTAGAATCCTGACAGTTGAAATCTCCTAGTCACAGTTCTCCATTCCCTAATGGAAATATGATAATGTAGATTGATCAATTGATTGTTTGATCGAAGATAGTTATGATGGTGAAGGGAAAGGAGGAATAGAGAAAGGGTTTGTTAGGGTTGGAGATAAATTACTAATACAATAACCACGGTAGAAACTCTTGTCAGCAAACTATAGGCCCTTTGTTTCCAGTTGTCGATCTCTTGTGCTTCACCGACAGCGAGGAAGCTCCAGCGCTGAGAAAGGGAATGCTGTGGCCTCATTTTGGCAGCTTCATTCTTCTGGATAAAGTAGTAAAAATTACTCATTAATGAAGCACAAATGCTGACTTTTGAGAACACATCCTATGATCTTAAAACGATTTATGAAAATTAAAATGGATGATCAATTTATTATATCAAATTCCGGACAATATCGCATGCATCTTATAGAGTTTATTTACACATACATTAAAAAAATCGGCCTAATGTAGGTGAATCAATTGGGCCAAGTTATTTTAGGCTTTGTTTGAGACAGTTTTCTTAGTGTTTTTCAAAAATAACTTTTTAGTACAAAAAGTTTTTTAGCTAAATTAAAAAAAAATTACTAATCTTGACCTCTGCTCGACCATCACCAGACCATCGCTCGGCCGCCGGACCACTGCCAGGCTGCCAACTGCTGCCGAACTTTCACCCAGCTGTCGACTGCTATCGGACTTCTACTCGATTACCGCCGAACCACGGCTCGATCGTTGATTGTTGTTGGACTTCCATGGACCACAGTTGGACCTCCTATGATCACTGCCCGGCCGCCTCCCGACCATCGTTGAATTACCGCCCGACTGCTGATCACTGTCAGACTTCCACCAGACTGTTGACCGCCTTCCGTAATTTCGCCCGACCAATATTGGATCACTACCTGGCCACTGAACGACGCCGAACTATTGCCCGATTGTCGTCGGACTTCCGCCCCACTCTCCAAATTACTATAATTGCACCGCTTTTGAGTTAAGGGGCGGGTCAACCCTTGCAATTAACTCAAATATAGTGAAATATTTTCAACTGGGTAAGGCCCCGTAGTCTTTTCTGCATCGACTTGTAACCTCATTTTTATATTAACGCATAGGCCCCTATGTGAGTTTTAGCCCGCCCCCCCCCCCCCCAAAGCCAATGAGCACCTCAATTCTACATTTATTTTTCAAAAGGAAATTAGGTTAGATATTCTGCCCTTTTTTGTAGTCACTAATTAATAAAATAAATGTCAATAGAGGTAAATATTGGATCTGAATATCTGACCCAATTTATTGAAACCCACATATTGAATATTTAGTAGGTTTAATAATGATGATATTAATTCAGGTTAAACTAAACCTATTAGATTTAAATAGGTTTAATAATGATGATAGCTAATTGTATAATAGCTATTTTGTAAGTATTAATTATATATATATATATATATATATATATATATATATATATATATATATATATATATATATATATATATGTGGTTGTATAAATTTGTGTCAAATGCTGAAATAAATAATTTTCAGCCTCTTTCATAGAGTTATGTTGAAGATACCCTTTTAGAAGCTAGGCTGGGAGAGATGAGCTAATAATAGAATTGGAGCTACAATTGGTAGATCCAAAATAAGATGCATGTGCGGGTAATAATGTAATATTTATGATGTGGATACACGCTGTCTCAAATGCTCCTCAGGCTCATCTTATCACCTACATCTGGTCTTCATTACTGTCATAACTAATTATAGTACTTGAAAAGCAGCAGGAAGAAGAGCAAAACAGTCTTGTTTTCTATTAAATTTGTGTATATCTTTTCCCTGGTCCAGCTGCTATATGTATTAGCCTATTCCTCATAGAGTTTTTAAAAATAGTAAAACAGAAACGAAAGTATATGATGTGCTTTTATACTATAGTTAGTTATGAGAGCAGTGAAGATTAAGTGTAGGTGATAAGATGAGCCTGAGGAGCATTTGAGACAGCGTGTGTCATGCATCTTATTTTGAATCTATATATTGCATTACCCGTCTTCGTCTTTCTCTCAAGTCTCTGTTTTTCCTTGCACTTGTGCTTCCTACTAAGTAGTCTCACCGGCATATGGACAGACCTGTCACAGCAAATGAGAGATCTCGGGATCCCGGACCCTGAATTACTCAGCTCACTGAAGCCATGATCCATCTCCGATGCAAGGTTGAGGACATCAATAACAGAATCCGCTCCGCCGAGCGGCACGGCCAAACGGTGACTTATGAAGTCCGAGATTGGTCAAGAAAGCTCGCGGCCATTAACGAAAAGGTCTCCAAAATCCAAACTGACCATGAAAATGACACCTTTCGTTGTTCATCAACCACTGCGCGGTGCAAAGCCTCGCTGAAGTCAGCGCGTTGGTTAAAGACTCTGAATTTGGCATCGTTGCCATCAGGTTGCCACCAAATGGAGTGCAGGAAGTCCCGGCAGAGCCGCCGCCGGCCAACCGTACCATGATCTCGTACCTCTCCCAACTCCAAGCTTTTCTCCAAGACGACGGATCCCGAATCATCAGCATCTGGGGCATGGGCGGCGTGTGAAAGACTCCTCTTTTGCGCAGCCTCAACAACAAGCTGCTCTGTTCATCAGAAGCTGGGAAAACACCGCAGGGATTTCTGGATGGCTCCATACCACCTCCTAGTGAGTTCATAATAGATGACAGTGGTTCTTGTTCATTTCTTCCGCGAGTCTTTAACCAACGTGCTGACTTCAACGAGGCTTTGCACCGCGCGGTGGTTGACGAACCAACGAAAGGTGCCATTTTCATGGTCAGTTTGGATTTTGGATACCTTTTGTTAACGGCGGCGACTTTTCTTAACCAATTTCGGACTTCATAAGTCACCGTTTGGCCGTGTCGCTCGGCGGAGCGGATTCTGTTATTGATGTCCTCGACCTTGCATCGGAGATGGATCATGGCTTCAGTGAGCTGAGTAATTCTGGGTCCGGTATCCCGGAGATATCGCATTTGCCATGACAGGTCTGTCCATATGTGGGTGAGGAATTTGAGTGGATCGAACTGAACGTTGACGCACCTGGCCAGACTAGCTTAGTAGCTACTAGCTTGATAGCAGCACAACTGCAAGAAAAAAAGAGAACTTGAGAGAAAGATGAAGACTGGGAATTAATGGCGGAGGAAGCTGAGAGGAGTTGCAAATGATTCGGGGTAGATAAGCTTAACTATCACAGATGTTACATTGAATTTTATGGTATTCTATCTTTCATTATATAAAGCTTAGAGAAAGGGAAACTGCCGTGCAAGACTTCAGTCTTTTTTTTTTTTGGTGGAATTCAAGACTTTGGAGTCAATTCGATCATTCTGAAATTTAAGACTGTAGATTATTTTGTTGCAAATTCCAGGATTCCAAGATTTATAAGTATTTAGGAGATTTTGTAATTTAAAATTATTGATATTAATTAATTTTTCAATTATGTTAATTTCATAAATCCATTGTAACACAAAACTGTTAGTAATTTAATCCAATTTGTATGTTTTTATCAATTTACTATTTTACCCTTTCTTTAGATAGTTTTAGTTTAAATAGAGAAGGCTTGTATGGTTTGAATGAGCTGAATTTAATAAAGATTAAATCCTTTTTCTCTCCAAAATCTAAGTGCTCTCTCCCCTCTTCCTCTCATCCAAGAAGAGCAAGGTAGATTCAAAGAAGAGTTATCTTCATCAAGAATTTACCAAAGAAAACAACATCGACCTGCCCTTTCTCCACTCCACGGTGACAAGATCTACAATCCACACATCTAGCATCGGATCGAGCCTCACAGGTCCGATCCGCCTACAAGGATCAGCCTCCTTTCGACGGCGACGCACTGAGCAAACATCAAAATCGGCTCTGGCAAGGCGAGGCAGTGCCAAGAACCGTCTGTGGAGATATAGATGGATAAGGTGTAAACCGGCGGGCGGAGATCGGCGGGGTTGGCAACGATGGAGGTGGTGGTGCCACCTAGGACAACTTGGACGATAAAGTTAAGTTGCTCCACCGAGCCAATTCTCTCACGGTGATGGTGGAAGGAGCGAGCTGTTACTAAATCGCTCCAACACCGGCAAATCAGCCCGAGGCCGGGGAGGAAGCAGTGTGGTACTCTGGCGATCCAGTCTAAGGCAATGTTGTCCGGGAGGCCATCAATGCTTGCTCTTCCTTCATAAAACTGAAATAAACAACAGCTGCAACAGGTTTAGAATCTAGATGTTGAATAACATATCTCTCAATATAATACAGGTATAGAGTTGATTTGCAAGTTTCTTGTGAGGATCCACGATGTTATCAAGCTCAAAAAAATAACATCGGCGCATGATTAAATCATGTAATTAGAAACTTGCATAATTCAAAAATAATAAAATAATTTTGAATGCAATTAATATCAATTACCCCAAATGAATAATAGCTAAATGAATTGAATACGCTGCTGGTGGTGGGAATGCGTAATTCCACCTTCATCGATATGATCTATAGGAAACTCAGAACATCTTTACGTACAAGGAAGGAACACACAATTACACAAATATACAGCTTATCTTGGTATGTTGATTTAGAAGTTTGACTATCTATTAAGAGGTTTTGAATTCAAATGTTACATGTGTGATATGTGTGTAAGTTTTTCTTAATTGATGTAAATATCTCACAAAAATGGAGTACAGGTTGAATCCCGTCAGGGGGCACTGTCCCCTTGAAACCTCCAACATATTCCCTAAATGTACAGAAAAAAAATTATCATTCCTGCAACTTGTTCTTCTTTTAACTTCAGTTATTCCTCTTCCTCTTCTTGGATGTTTGCATAGCGTCATCTTCATTGGCTTTTCCTCCTCCAAACCAGTCGTCATCTTCACCAGCTTTTCCTCATTTCTTTTTTCTCAGCAGCTATAAAATATTTTTTCAGTGGAAATCCTAAAAATATAAATGTTTCGTGGTATTTCATTTAAAAAAAGAGCGCCAATTTCAAAATTCTAAATTTGAACAGGAATATTTTTGGGCCGGGTCAGTCGGGCTAGCAAGAAAAAAAATGAAAAATAAATCATAAATTAATATCCACGTATACAGGACAAATGTCGCGATTTTATTGGATTCCGGACGTAGCGCTACGTCCGGTATCCACACCAATAAAAATTCATGCAAATGGGGATTCTAAGATTTATAGTTGGAAGCCGCCGACGATGAGAGGAGCGTCATAAACGGACTTTTTTCGGATAACTTTTTATTTCTTTATTTTTTTTTTAAGGATAAAATAATATTTAATATAATATATGATAATATAAAGAAAATATCATTTCTAATTTAGGCACAATTTCCTCCCGAGATATTTTGGAGAGTTTTCAACTAAAATTTTCAATATTTGTATCTGAATGAGGTATCAAACTAAACTAGAAAGGCACAAAAATAGATTTACTTTGACCTATTTAAATAGTGCCTTTCTATTTTTAGTGCCTTTCTATTTTAGTGCCTTTTTAGTTTAATTTAGGGTTTAGAGTTTAGGATTCAGGGAAAAAATAAATGCGGTGCATGTGGAAAAAGTTTACCTTTGGTAATTTGTTTCTGTAATGAAGATTGGCAGTTAATATATTTTCTGGTGTAAGTGTGCAGAGAAGATGGCATTGTTATGGAACCTGTTTTGCCACTAGTTGTGGTCCTGCTTGTGGAATTACTCTTATCAGTCAGCTATCACTCGTCGCCAATCCCACTATCAGTCATATCCCATGGCATATCTCTCTCACCCCTTGTTCATCATAGAGGGTGGATATTTACATGCCATGGATGTCATCAGCAATGACATCTAGTCATTGAGTAGATAGATAGTAAAATTTATAGCTTTTTGATGATATTTTTTTACTGGATAGTGGACGTAACTATGAAGCCGCCTCCACCTAACAATTGCACCTTCAAATATGGCAGAAGCGCTGCGCTATCGTCGTCTTCCATGTCCAACTTCTCCCACCACTGTCTGTCACCCCAAATCTCTTTCAGCTTCCTCACAGCCATCTCCTTCCCAAAAGGCAGCGCATTCATCTCCAGGCAATCCATAGCATGCATCACTTCCTAGGAAGGGAACACAAATGACACTCCAAACACTCTCAAGCTTCTCAAATCCCTCAATCAGAGCATCCTAAGACTTGGGATGCCCAACCGGCCACCCCAACGCCATTCTCCTCGTCACCACTGAGACTGATTTCATTTTCGCTGCAACAGTACGAAGTGAGATCTCCCAAGCTCAGTAATCGAATCACCCACGAGAGGTTTGGCATGTTGTGGGGAAACCAGAAATTGTCAGCACAGTCAGACTCAACAGCATTTCAGCAGGACAAACTTCTCTCCAAACAATCTCCTTTAGCTCCGGCAAGCTCCTGCGCTCTACTTCCTCCAGCCTTGAGAGGAAACACTTATCGCCGCCACCGTCACTTACCATCGACACCACTCTAAGCTCTCGCAAAACTAGATTTTTAGCATCTAGATACTGAAACAAATGCTGCGGCTCCCTAGCTGCAAAGGCGAGAACCTAGCGGACTTATGGTGTCGATGGTGCTACTAACGTAAACGAATGCTGCGACTCCATAGCCAGCATCCGTTTCAATATCCAGATGCCAAAAATCGAGTTTTGCGATAGCTCAGAGGTGGTGTCGATGGTATGTGACGGTGGCAGCGATAAGTGTTCCCTATCGAGGCTGGAGGAAGTAGAGCTAAGGAGCTTGCCAGAGCTAAAGGAGATTGTTTGGAGAGAAGTTTGTCCTGCGGAAATGCTGTCGAGGCTGACTGTGCTAACGATTTTTGGTTGCCATAACTTGCCAAACCTCTCGTGGGTGATCCGATTACCGAGCTTAGAAGATCTCACTTTCGTACTGTTGCAGCGAAATGGAGCAAATAGTCGATCTTGATAATGAAATCGATCTAGGTGGTGAGGAGAACTACGTTGGGGCGGCCGGTTGGACATTCCCAAGTTTTAGGAGGCCGCTCTGTTTCAGGGATTTGAGAAGCTAGAGTGTTTGGAGTGTCATTTGTGTTCCCTTCAGTGGAAGTGATGCATATTATAGATTGTCCGGAGATGAAGACGCTGCCTTTTGGGAAGGAGATGGCTGTGAGGAAGCTGAAAGATATTTGGGGTGACAGACAGTGGTGGGAGAAGTTGGACATGGAAGACGACGATAGGGCCGCGCTTCTGCCGTATTTGAATACATCAGCTAATTGACGGAACAAAAATACATTAGGTAAATCCTGCAAATAATAAGATTTCATTATCAGAACTACAAACACCGATATAACCACTTAATTTCCAATAAGTTTAAATGCCCAATAAGAACAAAATTTAGAAACTATGCAATTATAACGACCTCAAAAGCACTGCAAGACGGCAAAAACATATTCTTACCAGCCAAACGACCAACGATCGATGCCTACAAGGCCAAGCGTCATTAATAACACGATGAAACTTAGATATATATAGCTGTATATTTTTACTATATATATATATATATATCTACTAATCTATTTTTTGGAATATTTAGATCAATTAAGATAAATTTATACACAACGTAACATTTGAATTCAAAATCTCTTAATAGGTGGCCAAATCTTCAAATCAACATACCAAGATAACACTACCAAAAAATAAAATTTTTCGCAGTTATTAAGTGCGGTTTTAAAACCGCTGCCATAACACTGTTTTAGCATCGGTTTTAACCGCTATAATTTGCAGCGGTTAAAATTGGTGCAATTAGAAGCGGTTTAAACAGGTGCAATTAACACCAGTTTTAATCGCCCATGAAGACTGGCCCTTGAACCGAACCCCTAATTCCCAAATTTAATGCGCTAGAGCTTGAGGCTTTTCATCTTCCCTTTTCCCTCTTCTTTCGTGTGTGCGACGACATCCGACTCAAGCCCTAGCTCATGATCGGAACGAACCACTGAGCTGTTGTCGTAGGAGCTGTTGTCTTAGGAGCACACCGGCCTTTAGGCCCATCTGCTCGCACATCCCGCTCGCGTCTTGCTTGCGCTTCTCCTCACCCGAAAACCCATCCCGGTCGAACCTTCTTCGGTGTGAGTCTCTTTCTTTAAAACGTTACCCGTTTTTTCCGATCTTGTTTAGGTGAACATGGGGTTTTTGGTTGTCTTTCTTCGAAGATGTTAGCGTCATTGTATACTGATTAGAAAAAAAAATGCTCGTAGCTACGACCTTTTTCTTTTTAGATCGAAAGAAGAATTTAGAGATTTAAGCGTTGTGCACACCACTAAACCTCCAATATTTCGTTCTTAATATTTTGCGTATAAAGATTCTCTTTTGCAGTAATTCCATCATTCAAGAAAAACATATTTCACTGAAGCGTAATAAGCTGCCTAATACTAATCTACATCAATCAATCAAATCCAATTTTGCAGATTGTACTCGTTACTTCGTTTATAAATTTTATTGATCGACAATTATGTAAAAAATATTATTTTTTGCATTATTTGGATGTAATACAGTAATGTACACAACTCTACACTTGTATTTTATTGAGATATTTTATTCAACGTCTAAACTTGTTACAGCTGGTGTTTATTTCAGTTTTATGGAGAAAGAGCAAGCATTGATACCTGGCCTCCTGCACGACATGGCCATAGACTGCATCGTCAGAGTACTGCACCGCTTCCTCCCCAGACTTAGGCTGATCTGCCAGTGTTGGTGCAATTTAGTAACAATTCGTTCCTTCCGCCGTAACCGTGAGAGAATTGGCTCGGCGGAGCATCTTATCTTTATCGTCCAAGCCCTTCGCGGCACCGCCGCCTCCATCGCTTCCAACGCCACCGACCTCAACCTGCCGGTTTACGCCTTATTGGTCTATATCGCCACATACGGACAGTTCATGGCATTACCTCACCTCGCCAGAGCCAATTCCGATGTTTGCTCATTGCGTTGCTGTCGAAAGGAGGCTGATGCTTGCCGACGGATGGGATCCTTGAGGCTCAATTCGATGCTAGATGTGTGGATTGTAGATCTCGTCACCGGGGAGTGGAGAAAGGGCAGGCCGATGTCAGCCGCGCGATCTTTCTTCACTTGCGCGACAGTTGGCGGAAGGGTTTACGTCGCCGGAGGGCACAACGAGATGAAGAACACACTGCGGACGACAGAGATTAACGATGTGGAGGCAGATGAGTGGGCGGCGTTGCTGGCATTGGCGAAGGAAAGAGACGAGAGTTAGGGAGTGTCAATTGGGAGTAGATTCTGGGTGATAAGTGGATATGGAACGGAAACATTCTGGAGAATGAAACGCCAGAACTCATACCAGGAAATGACGTTTTCGCTTTCCTTTTTATACTAGAATAGACTTTCCGACGCCGATTTACCATCGAAAATCCGTCGGAAACGTATAATTTCTGTCGGATAAGCTAGCCTGGAAGTTTAGCTGCATAGGTCACAGCCCTCGGATGGTTGGGGATATAAAATATTTTATATAAGATAAAATTAATGATTTTAAAATTTAATATGAACAGCTTTTTATCATAATATTTTGATACAAACTTTTTCAAAATATTTGTAGTGTTAGAGCAAATCACACTTGTATATTATTGTGTGCTGGAACATTAACGGAAGTAAAAAAAATAGATAGTTTAACATCTTAATATTAAACAAATAAGAAGGGGGTGCAAGAATTATAATGGACGCTAGAGTTATTATGTGAAAACACAGACAAAAGGTAAAAATCATGGGGCATGGCCTAGTCAAATTTATTCCATTGGCATTGATATTTGATTACAAGTGAAGCCTTTTCTTGGGGGAAGGTATTAATACACAATAAAGCACACATTAGCTGGTTGAAGTTGGAAGAGCCATTTTGTAGAAATTCAGTATAAATCTAAGTGTTGAAATCAATAGTCAGAGGTGATATCGATGGCGTGCATCGATCTTATAAGACGACCTGTGTTGGCATAATTAGCGATGATAGGTGATGAAGTCAGTAGGAATTATAGCCATATAATAATGATCAGAAGATTATAAGTCAGTGGTGTAACACCCTATAATCTTGGGAAAATTTCAACTTACTTTATCTATAAGCTTCTTAACCACCAATGATATTCTTACCTCCCAGAGTCATCTAATCATCCAATAAATAAAATAAAATACAATATCATGAGATACAAGATTTCTCTTCAAATTTTTTATTTCATCCAGAATTTTCAAAATAATAGTTCAGGATACATTAATTTCAGCAAAATTCCTAAATACATTTTGAATTAAAAAAATAAAATATACATGGCCCAAACTCTTGCTCTCTATTAGAGTCAACCTACTCGGTCGGGTCCTTTCCATTTCTTGAAATATTTTAAATAACAATATGAGTACAAAACTCAATAGACAACCCATTCCCCTTAATAAAATTCAATTCACAACTTATAATTAAAATAAGCAAGATAATAAAGAGTTTATATTTTTATTCTACTTTCTAATAGAACAGGATTTACACATTATAGAGCATGACAATAGGATGATTTATTCTCACATGCAAATATAAATATAAAAAATACACATGTATCAATGCCTACTTATAACTCCCCCTTTTCCACCTCCCACCTACTTTAGGCAGGTGTGAACAAAAACCAGAATAAAGCAGAGTATTTTCAACACAAAGCCATTATAGAGCCATAATAGATCAAGAGTAGTACAGAGTTGATGTACATTTGCATTGGGCCTAAGAATAGTCTAGAGTGCATGCACCTTTCTTTTCATAACAAAGCTCCATATTTCATGAAATAAACAATGATGCATGTGCAGTGTATATTAAGGAATTGAAGCATGTGTATCCCAAAAATATCTACTTCTACCATAATTCCCCAAAATTGTAGATGCTTGCTCAAAATTTCTATAATATTATAAATTTCATAGAGACCTAAAATACCAATTTAACACATTTTTTCAACAACATTGAGGTTAGGAAATGACACGTATATCCAAAATTCTCAGAGATTCGCATAGGGTAAACCAACTAGTAAAAAATTGCATTCTTATAATCAATTTGTTTAGAGCAGAATATAGAGCATTATAGTAAAAGTTGTACTGTGCAAATTTTCTCAAACTCAAGAAAAATATATTTTTAAGCATATCTTTTATTAATATAATAGAATTGATCAGGCAAATGGACCCAATAGTAAAAAGAAAGAAATTTGAACCCGACATTGAGTTATTTTCAATGATTTCGGGGAATATGGAAAGGTTCGCCAATATTATTGCTTAGATGGTGAGCGATCAATTGATGAAACTGGCTGGGCAAAGCTATAAGAAGATGAGGGGAGGTAGTAAGAAAAGAATTGTTAAAACTGTTAAACCACCTATCACTCCACAATGCACTTGGTGTGGATTAAGACATGTAGGACCCTACTATAGAGTGACCGGACAGTGTTTTAGGTGCATTGATTATGGGCACTAGATGGCAGAATGCCCATTGCTGAGATATGAACCATGATATGCTCAGATTAAAAGTATATCATTGAAATAAGTGAAGGAGGTACCTGAACTACATGAAGATGTGATTGGTATGATTTTTGTATTATTTTATAATTTACAAGTTCAGTTTTGAGATAAATTTGAAATTACTTTAACATGATCTTTGATTTATTGTTATTTGCAAATCGATTCGTCGATTTGATTTTGAAATTTTTCTTTAGGAATGTTTGAGAATAATTCCTCTCTCTCGGTTTGATACAGAAATGTCGATGACAACATTTTTCATAGATAGAAAGATTGTAACAACCCAAATTATGAAAAAATATTTTTAAAATAAAATTTTAAATTTCTATTTGAACTAAAGCGCTCTAGTGTTGTACTTGGTAGCGTTGCAGCACTATGCATGAGAGCAGAGTGGCGCTAGAAAATGACACTGTGCCATTTGAGTCTCTATTCTACATTGATTCTGAATTCTGCATACAGTGGTGCGGCGCTAGGTCTGAGCGCTACGACACTAGGTTACTAACAATATTTTTATATATTTTTATTATATATATCTCTACTATTTCCCTCCCATTGCCTCCCTTACCCTCATTCACGTGGCTTGGCCAGGAAGAAATAGGGGTGTCAAAAGTTGACACGACCCGAAACCCGACCCGGACCCGACCCGAAAAAATCCGGGTTCGGGTCAACCCGTTTGCAAAACGGGTCGGGTTCGGGTTCGATTTTTCGACCCGTTTGAAAAGCGGGTCAGGTTCGGGTTGACCCGACAACCCGCGGGTCGACCCGAAATGACCCGTTTTCGCTGTCCCGCGGTCATGTCGCATTGTCGCGTCCCGACTCCGTAGTCCGCGCTGCGCTGCTGCCCATCAGGTCGCCAGTCGCGTCCGCGTCAGGTCCCGCTTTCCGAGTCCGCGTCAGGTCGCGTCCGCCACTCCGCCTCAGCCGTTCCGGCTTCCTGCGTCCAGCGGTCCAGGCGTCTCGCCGGACCTATCTCTTCCCGCATCCAGCCACCCAGTTGGACCAGCCACACTGCCGCAGCGTCGTGTCCCGTACTCCCGCGTCCGCGTCCCGCCGCCTCTCCGCGTCCGCGTCCCGCCACCTCTCCGCGTCCCGACTCCCGCGCCGGCCTCAGCATCCCGCGTTCGCTCGGCTCGCTCGAATTCGCGGGTCGGGTCGTGTCAACCCGGCAACCCGCACGGGTCGGGTCCGGGTTGACAAATCTGACCCGTTTGCAGAACCGGGTCGGGTTCGGGTCAACCCGTTTACGGCCGGGTCAAATCGGGTTCGACCCGAACCCGACCCGTTGACCCGAATTGACACCCCTAGGAAGAAACTGGAGAAGAAGAGGGAGAGCATGGGAGAGAAAGAGGAGAGAGAAACAAGAAATTATTATGTACGGAGTTCAGACGGAAGAACCATCCGGATTGGCTGTTCTTTTGCTGAGTATTTGTTGTGCTTTTATAAATACTCAGCAAATATTCAATTATGAGTATTTGTTGAGTATTTTCTTAGTATTTATTGAGTATTTGCTTAATATTTATTAAATATTTGCTGATTAGCTGCACTTTTACTAAGCAAAAGCACAGAATAATTAATCCTTTGAGTGGGTTTCATTTGTCATTTTTTTGATAAAAATTACTCTATTCGTTATAATTAACTATCATCTTACTTCTGTTATTGATGATTTTGATTCCTACAAATTTTATCTCTAAATCTGTTAAAAAAGCATTATCTCCTTATTTTGTAAATTTCCACCCCATAACTTCTGTCACATCGACACTCTGTCCCTTATCATTCTTTTAGAACCTAGGATTCTCTACATTATAGTAGAAGTCCGTATGACTCCTCAGGCGAGCACCTAATGAAATGATGTCCACTCCCTACTCAGCCCACTAGGCTAGTTTATGTGGCCTAAATAGGTAGACTCGAGCTTATCCGATAAATTCATGTTCGATTCCTATGACCATTCAACCTTAATTTCATTACCATATGGTGAATTGAATCCTATCGAACCGATTAAAATTTTAAACAATTTGGCCCGATGAATATATATATAAAAACTAAACACGCATTAAATAAACTTTATCAATTAAAATATAATGGGCTTGTAGCAAGGTAATTTGATTATGATGAAAAACTCCGATTAAATCTAATTAAAAAATAAAATCTATTAGAATCAATTTTGAAATTAAACCTAGCTTAAGACAATCTAATTAACCAGGTTTATCCTTTCCAAATTTGGCACAATCATCTCATTGCAATCATATAAAATCCTTCTAAAAATGGAAATCGATCAAACGGCGTTATGTGAGCGACATCCGCTGGTTCTGCAACCTTCTCCACGATCCTTGCGTACAGCAGAAGCTCCAGGTGTTCAAGGGCAATGCCCGCCCAGCTGTCCCATCTAGGCATTTACAGGGGCTCGATCGGTATTTTCTCCACCCTTTCCTCTTTTTGTCATTCGAATACGAGAAATTATTAGGTGCAGACACCGGACGGAGAGAACCGTCCGGTTTTCTCTCTATCTATAGTAAAAGCGCAGTCAAAGCATAGTTACTGTAGCAACTGCGCTTTGACTGGGCTTTAGTTGCACTTTTACTGTAGATAGAGAGAAAACCAGACTGTTCTCTCCATCCGGTGTTCGCACCTAATAATTTGCCTTCGAATACAGCAGCGGGAGGGGCTTTCATTTTACCTGGTTGGTCCACCCTTTTGGCTGAAACGAGAAAGAAGGGAGTAAAGGTTGGAAAGCAGCTGCCCTCAGCCAAAGGTGACATTTTGGCTATTTTGCTAATATTTAGTTTTTGTGCATATATATGAGTTCATTGGACACGAATCTTGATGCATGCTTGAATTGAAAACTTTTAAAATTAAATTGAGGACCATCCGATTTTGGCAAACTTATGGTCGAACCAAACATCTAGGAATAACAAATCCATCAGTACCAAAATTGATTTGATCCGAATCCAAATGAGCCCGATTAAGTATTTAAAGTGTAATTAAAAATTTTGGGGCCTTAATTAGACAACCAAATAATACTTAAATATCGCATGTTTCTAGGCAAAAAGAGCATTTTGATGAGACGAATACAAGCCTGTAATTGTCTAATTTCGCCGTCATTAAGGCATTTAAATGTTAAAAGAATGGTCTATGATCGATGGAATTAATATGAATTGTCCAATAGAACGTTTTAAATTTTTACTATATTTATGAGACATGCTACTCTAAAAAAATTATGAATAGACTTATATTTATGGGAATACAAAGGCTTGAAGAATCTCGTAGCTCACATGAGCACTATTGCCTAGCTAGTACTGTCGAACCACGCCCAAACGCCACCATCAAACCTTCGGCATTTTATCGCCTTCGTCAAACCACTGCCCATCCACCGCCTTCGGATCCTATACAATCCTCTGACAAACATCACCCGACTATAATTCTACGACTACAATCTTCCAACTACCGTCATGTGATCACATTCTCTAATCACACCAAAGCCCGCTGATTTTGTCACTCATCGCCATTAATAGTGTTGATGCATGCCTTCACCTATAAGATTGATGCATGTCGTTAACACCAACTCTAACCCTTCAATGTCAACATCAATATTTATATTAGTCTTCTTGGTTTCTTGTTTCCTCTTCTCAAAGGCAAATGATTAAACAAATAACAAATGATCTCTTGAAGATAGTTCTCATGTTATAAGGCTCTTTTAAACTCTATTACGAAATCTATTATGCATAGCTTATGTTTATTATATTATATCAATATGTTCTTCCTGAAAAAAACATCATTTGTAATCGATTATAAATGATTAGAATTATTTAACCTGAGCCAGGCCTCTTGTATTTTTTTTTCCGAGTTTTTTAAGAAAATACTTAGGTGTCTCTTACAACTCCTCTCTTAGCATTAAAATTGACATACATAGATGAATTAACAAACAAACTGTATAACTTTTATGGTCAAGTATGAGTGAGACTCAAAACAACCTAAGTGCAAATATTGTAAATTTTTTCTTAATGTTGAGTGCGGAGCACAAATATAATATATGTGGGATTTGATCATAGGATCTGAACTTTATTCAAGAACATTATCAATTAAATTTATTGACACCTATGATTTTAACTTCCTTGACCTGTAGCACCATACTCCTGTTTCTATTTTTTAATTTTTTATATATCTTGTTAATGTGCCTTTAGTTTACATACCTTCAACCGAATTATCTTCTCATTTTTATATATATTCACATATTTGTCCCCACACTAAAAGACCCCATCTTTTGGCCAAGGGTTAAGCTTCACTCTGAGAGAAATTATTTTGTGCGGTCACCGAACCTTTGGAGGTAAATCAAAGAGCGCCATGTCACCCGGTACACAACGGTACATAGCACGGTACACAGCAAAAAAATGACGTGACACTCTGATTTTTCTGCGGGACGCCATCCGGTGACCACACAGAATAATTTTTCCACTCCTGAACAGTGGGAATCCTTTGACAAAGCTGCTCCTGCATAGAAGTTTTTATGGAGAAGATCGAGTCCTCACTGTGCTTACATAATGTTTTGACTTTTGACTAAAGGAGCTTTGGTAAGCTGAAAGTGTAGCTGATAGGGTAGACTAAGGTTTCGTTTGGGGAGGCTTTTTTACTACTTCTTAAAGTAGTTTTTCAGTACAAAAATTTTAAGAAGGAATAAAAAAGTCATCTCAAGCAAAGCCTAAGACTTTTTTGGGGACTACTTTTTTCTTATTTTTTAAAGTAATATTTTAATATAAATTTTTATATTTGAAAGTTATTAATTAAAAAATATTGTGCTAAAAAGTTATTTTTAAAAATGGTAAGAAAGTTGTACCAATTAAAGCCTTGATAGTTATTAAAAAAAAGCCACATGGTCATTTTCTTGTGAGAATAATCATTTTTTCCCTCTCTAAGTGTTAATTTTTTGTAAGGAAAAAAAACTAAGGACCTAATTAGTTTGCTTTTAAATAATAATATCATTTCAATTTCACTCATATAAAATTATCATTTCTGACTTAAATCAACCATCCAATCAAATAACTGTTATAACAAATTTAATTATTTTTCAAATTTTGATTTGTAAGTTCTAGACTTTCAGCAATCAAAGGGACCTTAAATTAGATTATTCGTTAAGCTTTAGCTATTTAGAATAATGAATTAATGAAAAAAAAATCAATTGAGCTTTTAAAAATAGAAGTAAATATAAAATTCTTTTTAATTTTTTTGAATTAACCCAAAATCGCACCCGATGAAAGCCACTCAATAAATAAAAAGACCAGTGTTTAATTAACTCGATCACACTTTTTAAAACAAAATTAAGTTTCATCGAACCTACCAAAGTGAATCCTAATTTGATTGTAGTTCTTTTTATTGTTCAAAAGCTAGCTGATAGCCCTTCTTGTTGACATCTGAAATGGCTAAGGAGTAAAAGAAATAAAAGAGAGTATTTTTCAAACCATAGAAGACTAGGCCTTCGTTTGGGACAGCTTACTTACAACTTTTTAAAACATCTTTCTAGTACAAAAATAAAAAATTTTGTACTAAAATGCTGTTTTAAGAAGCAGCATGAAAGTCATCTCAAACAAAGCCTAAGGGTTCATTTGGGACGACTTTTTTATTTCTTTTTAAAGCAGCAGTAAAAAAATCATCCCAAATGAAACTTAAATATAGTTAAGATTTCATTTGGGATAATTTTGTTATTGCTTTCTACTATAATTTTATAGCACAAATTTTTTTTCAAAATAGTAAAAATACAATTGCTAAAAGTTATCCCAAACAAAGACTAATTTTTCATTTCAACACCAATGTCCAACTGGATGATAAAGAAATGACAAATGACAAACTTTGCTTTCTAATAAATTGTATTCATACTTTATACCCTAAACAGCAGAAGAAAAATTTGCAGTGAGAGGAAACAAATCATCTTATCTCAATTTTAGAAGAAATAATACTTTTACAATATACATATTTATTGAAGGAAAAAGAACTAAAATAATCTGTTAACTCTTTCTGAAACAACAACATCAAGCCTTTATCCCACTACGTGGGGTCGGCTACATGAATCCTTTTTATCCATTGTATTATGTTAAAAGTCAAATTCTCGTTTAAATCTACTAAAGAAAGATCATTTCTAATATTTTCTAACCAAGTCTTTTTAGGTCTACCTCTACCTTTCTTAACATATGTCAAATCTAAGACATCTACTTTCCTAACCGGGTCATCGGGAGGCCGCCATTTTATGTGACCAAACCATCTAAGGCGACTCTCTCTAATCTTATCTTCCACTGGAGCTACTCCAACATTTTCACGAATATGCTCAATTTGTATCCTATCTCTAAGGCTAAAGCCACTCATCCACCTGAGCTTCCTCATCTCTGCAACACTTTAACTTAGAATTATGCTTCTCTTTTAATGGCCAACATTCGGCACCATAAAGCATTGCAGGTCTCACCACCATCTTATAGAATTTTTCCTTAAGTTTGAGGGGTACTTTTCTATCACACAATAAGCCCGATGCATTCCTAACTCTTTATGAAAGATAAAAAAATAATCTCAATTATATTATATAATATCCAAAAGATTATAATGAGGAAACAAACCAGACAAAAGATTGTTAGTACTAACTGCAATCCTTCAAAAGACAACAATATTACAGATCCAACATAAATCTAACACACCTTAGAATTCAGATGATGGCTAACACATAAACAAAAATTGATCGTCTTTCCCTTTAAGAAAGCAGACAAAATCACCATTACAGTTTAATTAGCCTGACTTTGGCTCTATCAATGGTTGCACGTAGACAGATTACAAATGAGGTAGAAGGGAACATAATATCTCTTTCTTTTTATGGAACTTCGCCAGTGTTTTAGAGTGAGCCTGAGCTTTCTTTTCAATCTCTTTGTTTTTGGCTTCCAAAACAGCTTTCTTGTCCTCGATCTGCTTCAGGATTTCCATGGCACTGTTTGAAATAACCCCATGAAATTCAGGAACAACAGGAAATTTTATCTCGGGTTCACTGGAGAAAAGAAAAAAGAAAATTAAATGCAGCTGTAAAACAAATACTTGCAGGGAAAAGCATCAATTTCACACACAATGCAGCATCACAACACTTGAAAGATGATGCTTGATGATGGGTAGAGGCAAGGGCAGATTTCAGTGGTCATGTAGGGGTAAGTGCCCTTCTAAACTTATAATGTCTTTATATCTGAAGGACCTTTTACTTCAAGTGCAACTTATTAGCATATTACCCATTATATGATGTATATTTACTTTTCTGCCATCTTCTTATCTATTTAAATGTAATCTGTTCACCTGAACATAATAATAATAATAGCCTTTCTTTAATTCTCCGTCCCTGTCTTCTCCGGCTCGGTTCCTTCGCTCAGCCTCTCCTCTCATGGTATCAGAGCAGCATGGGAGATCAAGAATCGGCAAACTCTCTCCCTCCCTTCTCCTCCACCTCTCAAGACAACAACACCACCACATTCTCCGTGCCCTCCTCTCTAAAATTCCTTGTATCTAATATCAAGAATCTGGTTCCACATCCCCTCTCAGCCGAAAACTATCCCATATGGCGCATCCAACTTCTTCAGCAATTCACCGCAAATGGCTACGCAGGCCATCTCACCGGAACTGTCAAACCTCCCACGGACACAACCTCCGTCGATCACGCCCGCTGGCAGAACATAGACAGCAACCTCCTGTCCGTTCTCTTCTCCACCGTAACCCCATCCATCTTACCGTACATCATCACCTCCACCAATACCCACGAAGCTTGGACTGTTCTTGAGCGCCGACTTCAATCAACGAGCCGCTCCCGCGTCATCCAACTCAAGAACGAACTCTATCATGTTCACATGAAGGATCAGTCCATGCAACAGTACCTCACTCGCATCAAAACGCTCGTAGACAACATCTCCGCCTCCGGCTCGAAAATTGACCCGGAAGACATCATCATTCACATTCTCAACGGTCTACCGCCCACCTTCAATTCGTTCAAATCCACCATCCGTAACTCTCTTCTCCCCATCGATCTGGACACATTCTACTCACTACTTTGCAATGAAGAAATTCATCTACAACAAGAAACGAATCAAGATTCTCTCAATACCTCGTCGGCCACTGCTCTCTATGCCGGATCCAACACCCCAAATCGCGGCCGCAGCAATAAAAGGTTCATCAAGAACAAGACGCAGCACTCCTTCCCTCACGCTCCGAACTACCAGACACCCCAGTCCGCAGCTCCTGTCCAAACCAGGCCGACTTGCCAAATCTGCGGCAAAATCGGTCATGTCGCTCTAAACTGCTGGCACCGCTGCAACTTCAAATATGCCCCCACCGAATCCCGACCACCGCGAGCTCTCCTAGCCAACCCGCCTCTTTCCGCCAGTCAAGACTGGGTACTGGACTCCGGTGCCTCCACCCATCTCACGCCGGATGCGCATCACTTACAGAACCCCACGGCCTATCAAGGCTCGGACGCTGTCTCCATTGCTAACGGTACCTCTCTTCCCATTCATACGACCGGACAAGGACTTCTTCCCCTACCCGACACCACTCGTAAGCTCCGCCTTCATAATCTCCTCCACGTTCCATCTCTTACTCACAATCTCTTATCTGTCTCAAAACTCACGTCCGACAATTCAATTTCCATTTCTTTTGACGCTAACGGTTTCGTTATTAAGGATCTTCAGGACCACCGTCCACTGCTTCATGGACGTCTTCATAACGGACTCTACCGCATTCAACTTTCGCCAGACACTACACCTACTGCTCTCACCGCCAACCCCAACTCCTCCCGCGTCTGGCATGCTCGGCTCGGTCACCCAAGCCATCAAGTTCTGTCAATTCTTGCCCAAAGATTCCCCGAAATAACTAATGTACCCAAACCTCTCATATGCAGTTCTTGTAACATGGCCAAAAGCCACAAATTAGTTTTCAATAAAAATGTTTCTCTTTCGTCTGCCCCTTTTGAATTAATTCATACCGACGTCCGGGGACCGGCTCCGCAAACCTCCCTGGATGGATACCGCTATTACATAGTTTTTATCGACGACTACACTCGCTTCGCGTGGATGTATCTTCTGTTTTCTAAACAAGAAGCTCTCTCAAAATTTAAAACCTTCTACAACTTAGTTAAAACCCAATATAATAAAACCCCCAAGATTCTCCGCTCCGATGGCGGCGGCGAATTCACTAGCCACGCCTTTCGTCTCTTTCTTCACGATCACGGCATCCAACAACAACTCAGCTGTCCTCACACACCCGAACAAAACGGCGTCGCCGAACGTAAGCATCGACACCTCTTGGACCTTACCCGCGCCATGCTTCATGCCTCCGGTCTCTCCTCCAAATTCTGGGCCGAAGCAATTACTACATCTCATTACCTCATCAACCACCTCCCCTCCAAATCCATCTCCATGGAAATTCCCTTTCAACGCCTACACGGTCATTCACCAACCTACACTCACCTCCGCACCTTCGGGTGCCTCTGTTTCCCGTGGCTCAAGCCATACGCCCCAACAAAACTATCTCCGCGCTCCACCGAATGCGTTTTCCTGGGCTATTCCCATCAACACAAAGGGTACAAGTGCTTCAACATCACCTCCGGTCGCACCTACATCTCCCGCCATGTTGTATTTTATGAAAACAATTTTCCCTTCAAATCACCTGTTCAACCGCCAAGTCCCTCAGACACACCTACTACATCCACTCTCTCCCCACTCCTCCTTGCACCATCTACAGCCTCCACTCCTCATACCCAACAACCAACACAATCCACTTCTCATCTCCCCACAACGAACAGCAGCTTGCAAGACACTCCCCCACCCGAGCCAATCACCAACACTACACCCCAGCACCCGATCTCACCTGCAGTAATACCCCCTCCCCCTATACACTCGTCCCATCCTATGCAGACCAGATTAAAATCTGGCATCTCCAAGCCAAAACCTCAATTCAATCTCCTCACCCACACAACCCCTCAAATCCCCACCACTTACAATCAAGCATCCAAATCAGCTCACTGGCGCCAAGCAATGACTGACGAACTCCAGGCCTTAACCAAGCAATCAACCTGGTCTCTCGTTCCCCCTCCACCTCACAAACCGGTTCTTGGTTGCAAGTGGACCTTCAAAACCAAACTCCTTCCCACGGGCCAGATTGATCGCCACAAAGCTAGGCTCGTCGCCCTCGGCTACGGCCAACAATTCGGCATCAATTACACTGAAACCTTCAGCCCAGTGGCGAAAATGCCGACCATACGCCTCCTTCTAATCCTTGCCCTCAACCGCCACTGGCCAATATTCCAACTCGACGTCTCCAATGCATTCCTGCACGGCGATCTCCCGGACGACATATACATGCGACAACCGCCAGGCTTCGCCGACCCGGATCACCCGACCTTCGTCTGCAAACTTCACAAATCCCTCTATGGGTTAAAGCAAGCACCGCGTCAATGGTTCACCAAACTCACCAGTTTTCTACAATCGCAAGGCTTCGGGTTTAGCCGCTCCGATCCCTCCCTCCTTATTTTTCACAAAAACTCTATTGAACTATACATTCTTATATATGTTGATGACTTTCTTGTCACAGGGAACAACGAACCAGCCATTCGGCGTCTCCTCACGCAACTTCAATCACAGTTCGCCCTCAAGCAGCTCGGCCAAATCTCCCTCTTCCTCGGCATCCAGGTCCTTCTCTCCAACGCCGGATACTTTCTTACCCAACAACACTACGCCACCAAGCTTCTTCATGACGCAGGCTACACGGATTGCAAGCCCGCACCGACTCCCTCGGTCCCGGCCTCCAAACAAAAATCTCCTAACACTCAACCGTTCTCCGATCCAACTCTCTACCGCAAGCTCGCCGGCTCTCTACAGTACCTAACTATAACCCGCCCTGACATCGCATTCGCCACCAATCTGGTCTGTCAACACATGCAACATCCCACCGACCACGATTTTCAAGCTCTCAAACGCCTCTTACGCTATATCAAAGGGACTCTCTCCTTCGGTCTGCCCATCTCCCCAGGCGCTCTCGAACTTCGCTCCTACACGGACGCCGACTGGGCCGCCGACGCCACCGACCGCAAGTCCATCTCCGGTTTCTGCACCTTCCTCGGACCAAACCTTCTCTCCTGGACAGTCAAAAAGCAGATCACGGTTGCAAAGTCCTCCACCGAAGCCGAGTACAGATCGCTGTCCGCCGCCACTTCCGAAGTCATCTGGCTTCGGCGTCTCGCAGCCGAGCTCAACCTTTCACAGCAATCTCCTACAATGATTCACTGTGACAACACTTCAGCCATGGCCATCGCCAAGAATCCGGTCTTCCATGCCCGAACCAAACACATCGAGATCGACTACCATTTTATTCGTCAACACATTAGTTCCGGCGAAATCCAGCTCACTCATATACCCTCCAAGGATCAAATCGCCGACATACTCACCAAGTCTTTCTCCACCTCTCGCTTCAACGAATTGCGCACCAAATTAACCATTCGATCCTCGAATGCTTAATTTGCGGGAGGCTATTAGCATGAAATTCAGGAACAACAGGAAATTTTATCTCGGGTTCACTGGAGAAAAGAAAAAAGAAAATTAAATGCAGCTGTAAAACAAATACTTGCAGGGAAAAGCATCAATTTCACACACAATGCAGCATCACAACACTTGAAAGATGATGCTTGATGATGGGTAGAGGCAAGGGCAGATTTCAGTGGTCATGTAGGGGTAAGTGCCCTTCTAAACTTATAATGTCTTTATATCTGAAGGACCTTTTACTTCAAGTGCAACTTTCCTATGAAGTTCTATAGTGATAATAATATTTTCATGGTGAAAACAAGTGAATGTAACCTTTTTTTTTTCCTTTTTTTTTTTTGTAGGGTTGGCCGAGCAAGCCCACCCTATATTCTCCATAACTTATGTCGGCCATATGTCTTGATAACCATACAGCGCCCATCAAATTAAACGATGTGCGTGGCATACATAGCCAACCGACCCTTTTATCAAGTGAGATATGTGATGAAATAAATGCACATTAAATAGTAATAAAGAGTGATACTCACCAATCCCCAAAAACAATAATTCCACTTGTCACTATTATTCCTCCATCTAGAGATACGGCTGCCTGATTTATACAAGAGCTAGCTTGTTGCATCTCTGCCCTGGTTTTGTACACTTGAAGTTTACCAAATAGTTGATAGAATAAGGTCTCACGGAGGCCAAAACCTGAAGCAGTTCTTGTATTCGAGTGATGGCTATCTAGGGTGATCAAGTTCACTGCATATCCTAAGAACCCATTTGGAATTTCTCCTGATGGAAAGCGTGGAGCAGGGATTGCAAGTTTTCTCTGAGTGTCATTATATATAGGATCTTCATATGGCCTGCAAAAATATGTGTGGAATTCATATCCAAAATTTACAGGATACAACACCCAGAAACTTTTCACAAATTTCTGCTCTCATTTAAAAAATATTCAGGTTGCACAAAAGGGTTGCAAAAGAATCAAGCATGGCCAAATATGGACCATATGATCAAGTATTGATCTTTTTGAGGAAAAGAGTAGTTCAGGGATATTCTTTAAAAGATGCATCAGATCAAAAAAAATCAATTAAAACATGAACATAAATTGATAGGAAATGTATGCAATTTCAGCAAAACCAGAGAACGGCATAAGACATTTAGAAAGAAGAACACACAATAACTCTTTTTTTATTAAAAGAACTAAAAAGAAAAATGCAATATATAGTTGGATCTTCAATTAGAGAGAAAGATCTAGCTCTCCCAAATCCCTAGCTGTCGGCTAGAGCCCACTCAACCTAAGCAAAACTAATTCCAGCAAAATCAAGCATAATCTGAAATTACCCTATAGTTAGCCTTAAATAGTCTCCTCTAATTCCCTCCCAAATCAACCCCCTTTTCCTAAATAATTCCCTCTTAGATTTGAAATTCAAATTAGGTTTCTTTCCCTAATTAATTACCTCCCAATTGTAATTAAAATTTTCTTAAATAATTCCTCCTCTCTCTTCTTGCTCACCGCCCACCCTAGTGGGGCCCACCGGCTTAGCCATCGGTCCATCAATACTCTCCTCCAAAAGAGTTATCTTGTTCTCAAGGTGGAACGAAGGAAACTGTTGCTGAAGCACTAGACTAATAACAGTGAACTAGACAATGGGCTGACACTAGGTCGAACAATCCCTGCCTCGAGCATCTCCTTGATTAATCTCTCAATCACTTCATTCTGGATTTGGGGATGACGGTACAGACAAACACTGATAGGTGAGACTCCTTCTTTCAAGATGATAGCATGCTCATGTCCCGTGGAGAAGACAACCCCTAAACTAGCTGGAGCACCCATCGATACTGTTGTAGGCGTGGCTGAATCATGTTCGATGCTTCTATCTTCTCTCTATCTTTTTCTGCTTCCAAACTTTATAGGTCCACTAAAATTTCTACTCTTTCACCCTTTCTCCTCCTTGGAAGTGGCTCCAAAGGTGGCATCTCCTCTTCTTCACTCAATATTTTCACCTCCTGATCTTTCCCTCTCCTTATTGGATTAGGGTTTCCTTCCCTCCCTTGGTTGCCAGTAGCTCCCCTTGCCTCCGACGGCACCGTTTTGGTTTGAAACTCGAGCATCTTCCTCATCATCTCCTCAATGATGGCAAACTTCCCATCAATCTTCTCATGGATGGCTGAAAATTGCTTTTTGAATTCTTAAATATTTTCTACAAATCATACTTCAATTGTCTGATCTCCCTTCCAGCAGTGCTACCTTTCTTCCCGTCATAGATATTCGGATCTAAGCTCCAAATAGCAAAAAATAGCAAGACGGCCGGAACAAACACAGCAGAAATCAGCGAGGAAGACTAATATTTTAGCCTAAGACACAGCTCTGATACCAATTTGATAAAAAATGTATGCAATTTTAGCAAAACCAAAAAATGACAAGACATTTAGGAGGAAGACCACACAATAACTCTTTTTTCTTGAAAGAATTAAGAAGAAAAATATAAGATACAGTTGGATCTCTTCCATTGGAGAAGAAGATCAGGCTCTCCCAAATCTCTAGCTGTCGGCTAGAGCCCACTCAACCTAAGCAAAACTAATTCCAGCAAAATCAAGTATAATTTGAAATCACCCCATAATTAGTCTTAAATAGGCTCTCCTAATTCCATCCCAAATCAACCCCCTTTCCCTAAATAATTCCCTCTCAGATTTTAAATTCAAATTAGATTTTTTTCCCTAATTAATTACCTCCCAATTGTAATTAAAATTATCCTAAACAATTCCTCCTCTCTCTTCTTGCCCACCGCCCACCCTAATGGGGCCCATCGACTCAGTCGTCGGTCCATCATACATCTAAAATTGTTAAATCTAGATCAATATGGGAGTCCACCTTAGAACATATTCATGAATATAGAATCATATGTGAGCATAAATCTCAATTAGAATTTAATTATATTCCTAAAAGAAAGCATGCTCAAGTTCTTGAATAAAGTGAACAAACTAATAATGTACTTCATGAGACATGACCTATTGATATGATGAATAACCAAATAGATATCAATTTTATTTTTAATATTCTTGGTTTCTTAATTTACAAATTGATAAAAGGAATATTATGAAGAAAATCGAAATGAGTTCACATATCAAAGGATTTATTAAAAACAGCTTCCTTCAAGAAAACATAAATATTAAAACTTTATAAAACATGTTCAATTTAAAAGTATATAATTCATAATGATTAATCTCTAAATCAACTGGATTATTTTTCTTTAAAGAGGTTGATCATCCATATAATAGCATTTCATATTATATGGTTTGTTAGTTATCAAGAGAAAATGTTATAAATTATATATATAGTTATGAATCTTAGGAGGAAGAAGAAGCTCCTTGAGCTTCTTGGAAGAGAGAGAGAGAGGAAGGGAAGTGAGGGAGAGAGAGATTTACATGAAATTTCCCTGCTTGTTTGCCCTGCGCACCATGCCCCGCCCGTCCGGCCTGCGCCCCACGTTTTCCCACACCTGCGCGACAACCCTCGCACCAGCGCATCACCGACTAGTGCCCTCCGCCGCTTTTGGCCAGCTGCTGCTCCTCACGGGTTCGCTCGCACCGTTCGCACAACGCCCGCCTACGTAGGTCGTGAAGCCGTTCGGGACCCCTGATGCCGCGTGTACTGCATGACCTCCTGTCGCTCGTTTCTTGGACAAGAAACTTCCTCCTTCGAGATCGCCTCCACCAATCTCCGATACCACTTGTTAAGAAATATTGGGAGGAAGAAAAAGCTCCTTGAGCTTCTTCGAAGAGAGAGATAGGGAGGGAAGAGAGGGAGAGAGATATTTACAGGAAATTTCCTTATTCCTTGGCATCTAATCACTATTACAACATCTTCTATTTATAGAAGAATGAATCTACTAAGATAATAGAAGAATGAATCTACTAAAACAACAAGATCTTAAGGAACAACTAACCTAAAACAGGACCAATCATGTACGTGTGTGTGTGATGCTAATTTATTTATATGATTACTGATGAATAGGCTCTAACTGATATCAATCACCAGAAGGTGATGGTGATTGATATCAATTAGAGCCTATTCATCAGTAATCATATAAATAAATTAGCATCATATCTTATGACATTATTCATTATTCATATGTATGATTTACACAGAAATACCTCCAGAAAATTTATGAATAATTAGGAAAATTATATATCTATGATAGAAAAGAATTTGAGATATATGAAGTTCAAAGAAAATGATCGTGTAATAGTTTATCTAAACTCTAAAAATTTTTCTGTAGTGAACCTTATGAAATTCAAGCCCTAAAAAATGAAATCAAGAAAAGTTAAAGAATAAATTTGGACTAATAATCATAAGATCAAAATTACATAATATTCTAGTAATAGCCCAAGTTTTATGCATCTTATTTAACTTTATATTATGAACCATTAACTAATCTTATTTAACTTTATATTATGAACCATTAACAAATCCAACACATCGTTTGCTCAGTTTTCACACTTTCATACTAATCTCTTTCATGAAGTAATTATTGGAAATAAAAAATATTGGATGCACTGGTGGGGTTGAACTTCATGTGATGACTCATGAATTTATTTATATTTTATATAAACTAGAATGAATTGTTATGTCCATATATGCATAAATTATGTGTTGAGATGAAATTTTACTCCTAACTATTTTTTCATTTAGTTTTTTTATTTTTATTTTTTATTTCAGTAGGAATTTTACCTTAGTAAAAAAATCCATATTTTCATTCCAAGAATAAATACTCCATATTGTGGGATAAAGGCTTGTTGTTGTTATTCCAAGAATAAATACCCTACTATAAGGGTTGGCTTGTACTTTAATTATGGGGTTGTTTTATGCTGCCATCCAAGCCATGGAATCTGTTGAAGGCATGTTTTAATTGCTGGATCTAGGCAAGCTTTACGGAATCATTATAGCTTTTTGAAAGATTTCTAGTGTAAGCGACTTACCGGTTAATATGTTTTTAGCGGGATTGACGGCTTCTGTGAGGGAGATTTGCGATTTCTTTTAGTCTTGGTTCTTGCGTCATTTTTGCAAGATTTTTTAGGCCAATTCTTTTATTTTATTTTTGTTAATTGGAAAATATAAGGAGATTTTATGATTGTAAATAAGGTTCTGAAGCATGTACAAAACACACACTTTAATTCTAACTACTGCTCTAGTTGAATGTGTTGTTTCTTGTACTTCTAGGAGTTATGTCCTTAATCAAGTGGGATACGTAGGAATGGATTTATTGTAGACATGCATACCTACTTTTACAAGTGAAAGGCTAGATTTTCATTAACTTCTTTCCTTTTATTATTTTATTCCTCTAAATATTATTATTGATTTGCATTTGTTATTGAGTTTTATTCAAGTTGGTTACAATCTAGTTTTCTACGAATGCATTGTTTTCAATTAGTGGCACGGTTTTTTGTCGTTCCCAAAATTTTCATGTTTCTATAGAAGTCCATTGACTTCAACTAGTTAAATTCATACAAGTTCAAGGTGCATTGAATTTATTCATAATTTAATTTACATCATAATTAATGAATAATTATTAAAATTAAAAATTATGAAATGCAAAGTTGTGCATAGTGCTACATGACTTTGTGCATTTCATACTATATCTATATTAGAAACTCTAAACTTTGAGACATCCTATATCAGTATATGGCATGAGCAGATATCAAACCTAACAAACCAATTCATTATATATGACAATCGCATTATCTGATTATATACGTAACAATACAGTTTATATTTTCCTATGTGAAATACAACGAAGATATAATACGAATTATGTTGTATGCAATGAATAAAAGACATTGACATCAAATGAGAGAAAAGAATTTTGAATCAACAGTTCTATAAACTACCTTATCTCTTCCAAGCAAATGACATTGAACCGCCTCTGTATTCTAATTCCTATTGCAGCAGCTGCTGCATGCAGAGCACAATTATGGTTGACTGCTCCGTCTTCACTATGCTTCTCTAATTCTCTAGCAGTGTCATACGATTTGCAGACAATTGCTAGCATGTAGGTTTCACCTAAATACTCTGCCAATATACTGTCAACAACAAGAAGAATAATAAATAACAAATAAGAATGTGAACTAGGTTTATGGACAATATTATTTTCATGAAGAAAATTTTGAAAGCTTAAAATTAAGGTTCACAAATTTTTACCTGCTAAGTTTATAATCACTAACTATACCAAGAAGAGCAACAACACCAATAATATCATCCACGTAGTCAAATTGCAGTCCCTCTATAGTATTGGCATAAAACAGGTGAAAAAAAGCAGCAGCTGCAGTGTTTCCTTGTTCTTCTACTTGTTTTCTTACATGCTCTTTAGTGTTTACTAACAAGTGAATTTGGCTCAACTGTTGTTGATCTACTAAAACTGCAAATCATATTACAAATAAAACTCAGATTAATTTCTATGGCTAGTTAAAATTTAAAAAGGCTTGATTGAGAAAATGTTAATGATGACTTTGATCGCTTAAAATCAATTAAACTATGAGTAAAAAAAGTAGGTATATGAACAAAATATAGTGTAATCTTTATCGAGTCTTCATAACAAATGTATCTCAATATGTAGACTATCAAAACAAAAAATGACAAATTAAATCAACTCTGCAGCATCGTCTGTATCTAGACACCATTTTTCTACTCACAAAAGCATAATTATGTTTAGATTGATGTCTCTCAATGATGTACTTAGGTACAACGATGGTTCAAATTATCTTTAATAGAAAAATCATAAGGAATTACTTGTTTATATATTTATAGTGAAATAAAAAAAGGAATCAATTGCATAATTTATTACCAATTTGGGGAAATTCAAACTTAGCTAACAGAAATTTAGGTGACGACGATGATCCCAAGTGCAATGTTATACAGAACAGAATCATTTTGTTCTCAGAGCTGTCATATGAGCTCACACCTCCAACTTTACCTTAAAAGAAGCTGCTTTGTTAGACGGTACAAGCATAAGTGAAAAGAAAAATGTTTGAATAGATTGAAAAAATATAACATATAACAAAAGGAAACAACTGTTTTGGTGCACCAAGCAACCACGCACTTCTCTAGTCCCTAGCATACAAATTCAAGCAAAACTATTAATAATACATGCATATTTGATTCACCCACTTAAATTTCATAGTAAATGAAATTATTAAAGTTGTAATTTATTAAAGCACTTCACTATTACAAGAAACAAAACAAAAAAAAATTAATGTCTTAAGTACTTCAGTCAAATATATGCTCAGAAAGAGTTTAGGCTGAACTGTAGAACCTTTGAGCTCAAGAATTTCTTCTACAATCCTCTCCCTTTGATAATTGAGTATTTTTAGGTTTCTCTCAAGCTGCCCAACCTGATATCCAAGTTCAGCAACTTCATCGTCCAGTTTCTAAGAGAGACAAGTATGGGACATAAACAGAACATTTCCAGTAATAGTCAAAGGAATCTTACAAGGATGATGCTTCGGTTAAGAAGATAAAATTTGGATTTCAAAAGAAAATTTGATTTGTTATTATAAAATTTTCTCACTGAAGATCACCTCATACAGAAAACTGAGATAACTATCATGTAGCAGAAATAAGTGAGGAAAACTTTCGGACTTAACAAGAACATGGAGCTATTAAGAAGGAAGTTACTAAAGGAACTGCCGTGAGCTAACTCTATACATATTTTGATAAATAGCCCACTAAAGAACTCCAATATGAGCTAGTTTGTTAACATCAATTATCCTTAAGAAGAATCCAAGAAATGTTCGATAAAAAATAAGTCCACAAGTGAAGCATTCGGTGCTGGAAAATATATAACATCCTGATATTCATTAGCAAAAAAAACAAAAAAAGAATCCAATGATAGCCTCTCTTCATATAATCATAACAGCAAATTTGTCTCCAGAATCTACCAGTCCTTCTTACTCCAGACGGATGGATTGTTGCCAAGGATCAAGATAATGGGCGCTTATAAAATGAACCTAAGGATCCAAAAGTACCATATGCTTACTATAAAATATATTAGCCGTGCTGAATCTCTTCTCCTTGATATCTAACTGTAAGATATAGGATTTTTAGAGCAATATCGAGAGCATTTGTGCGTTTAGAAAAAAATTCTAATAAACAAGAACAGCATTATTGCACTTACTGCTGTATAATCAACAAATGATTTCAATATGCATATCAGACTTGGGGAGCACAGAGAATGATCTTGACGTTCAGAGAGTCCTTCATTGGATGGAACTAGAAGATTTCTATCAAGTAGTTCAATTGATGTGGCAATGTTCAATTTGGGTGCTTGCACGACATTCACCTGTATTATGAGAACTCAACAATGGAAAAGACATTGAAAAAGCAATTAAATGGGATAGATGTGGATGAAAACCTTAATGCATATGTGTAGATCAGGATAACCAGAGTGGAATGCTGAAAAAATGAATATTTTTGGTTCGCTTGGAACTTGGACCATAGGAACAGTACAACGGCCTTTATCAAACATGTACATAATCTTATCAGCTTTTTCCCCTGACAATGCTGAAATAGATAGTGCATGGTGCTTTCCATGAATTGTGTGATCTATTTCACCTTCAGAATCGAATACTCCAAAAACAATATTCTCCAAGCAAGATCCTACCAGACAACTTTCAGGCAGCTGTAGGAGAACATATGCAAGAAATATTTGGCAAAACTGTATTATCATCATAAAATTAATCTGACCTCATGAAAGATCTGCATAAAAAACTTACTCTAGATAAAACTCTTAACTCCCGCCTTGTAACTCTAAAACTTTTTTCAAAAGTCATTCTCCCACCAATGCGCACTACAGAATACAGGATGGGTTTAGTGGTACTAGTGTGTGTTTTTTTATTTATTAGTTTGTTTATTTATGTTTATAAACACTTGTAGCACAGCCATGAACTGCATACGTTATCCTCACTGATAATTTCTCATGCGCCAGGCTTCATAAAGTAAAAAAAATGCACATATTCCAAGTCTCATTGTGTCATTGCAGCACAAAAATGGCGATGAAAACTACAGGAAGCAGATCGAAATGCCGGGAAATGCCCTCAGAAGATTTCCACAACCAAGATTACGCAATAGTCGAAACGCAAATTAAAAAAAAAAACATAAGAACGAACTTTTCCTTCAGCTAATAAAGCACAATGGAACAAAGATATCAGATAGATCCTACAAACTAATGGCAATACCTACATTCCAATAAGATTAAATGCTCAATTAGAACAATATTAAGCAAATATGGATATAATGGCCCCAAAAGCACTGCAAAACAATAAAAATATATCCTAACTCGCCTAATGACCAACGATGTCAAGAGAAGCTCTCAAAATGAAAGAGAGAGAGAGGAGAAAGAGAGAGAGAAAGTGAGTGAGTACCAATAGATGCTCGTAGCGAAAAATGCAGATAAGTTTTTAAGATCTATAGTGAGAAGCCACCGAGAAAAGGTGAACTGAAAGGGCGGATGAACCGTCGGATGAACCAGTAGACGATTAGAGGAGCGTGCAGAAGGCGAAAGCCGCGAAGTGACAGTGAGCCAGTTTTTAATCTATATATAGAAGTCTGAAGTCCCTGCCCGATTTTGTTGGATTTGAGGCATATTAAGTTCTAACCTACACCTCAAATAACGATAAAGTCGTACGCGTCTGTTCCACTACCACGTAGCATCGTGGCAGTTTATTACACAGGAGTATTTTAGTTAAATTGTACCGTAAGGGATTGGAATATATATTATAAGCGGATTTTTTTATTACTTTTTATTTCTTTGTTGTTTATTTTTTAAGAATAAAATTATACTTAATATTATATATATATATATATATATATATATAATAAAGTATCAATATTTACTTTTCTGCTGGGTGATACATAAACTGCTATATATTTAACCTTCTGATGTTTTTTTAGACTTCTGAGGTTTTTTGAGACAGAAAGAAACACAAAATTTTTTAGGCTTTAGTTTTATCAAATTTTTTGATAATTAGAAAAAAAATATATACCTTATAAGACTTTTAACTCTCCAATTTTTTAGAGAATCGAAAAAATATAAATATTTTTAGGCTTTTACCCTTTTAAATTTTTTGAAAATTTTGAAAAATATGTACAATGCTATTAATCTTCTGAGAATTTTTAAAAATCGAAGAAATATGTATCTTATGGGATGTTTATCTTCTGAGATTTTTAGATGATTGAAGAAATATATACTTTTGAAGTTTTTAACATTTTAAATTTTTTGGAGAATCGAAGAATTTTGTACCTTTTGATGTTCTCAGTCATCTAAGATTTTTGGAATAAAAAAAAACTCGTAACTTTTTAAGATTTTAGCATTTTGAGATTTTTTTTTTAACTCTTGAAACATATATTTTTAGGGTTTTTGTCTTTTGAGATTTTTGGATAATAAAAAAACCTATACTTTTAAGGGTTTTAACCTACTGAGGTATTTAGATGAGTGAAGAGAGACTTTTTAAATAATTGCTCTGGTGGAATCTTTCTAGTGAGTATCATATCCACTAAAAACTTCCTATCAATACTACTTTATGGGCTTGCCTTCTAGAGATTGTGAATGAAAATAATGTCTATCACTTGCTCTCATGAGATCTTTCTAATAAGGCACATGTCTATTATTAGTTTTCCATTGAGGTTATCTCATGGGTCTGCCTTTTAGAAATTTTTTGTTAGATTTAATGTTATTTATAAAAACAAAATTTCATTAACAGTTTAAATGAAAGCTTACTTGGGTTGTATCATCCACAAGTGTAGTTGAATTTATGATGGGAAAACTCCATTATACAGGAATGGTGTTCTTGTTGTCCAGACTCATCTAAGAGTTGTAGGATTTAAATTTGAAGTTCTTCCATCCAACACATATGATTCTTCAAAGTGAGTTTGGCCTTCACCACCTATATTCTATTATTCTTAATTAAGAGATTGATTGCGAGCCATTGAATAAGAAGTTTTTATAGCATGTTGAGAATATTTTTCACAGACGGTATCAAATTATTATATGTTATAAAATTTGTGGAGCAGAGTATGTGTTTTATTATGTTGGGAATGTTTCCCACAAGCAACCCAAAAAGTGTTATATGTTAAAAGATTTGCAATAGTAGAGTATGTGTTTTATATCTTAAGTTTGTATGAAAATCTAGCAAGTAGAGATAAAGTTGTGGGACATTATAAATTTTTTTTTTGTGTAGGAAATCCAAAAATGAGAAATAATCATGGGGTCAGATCTAGCCTAATGAATCCAATAAATAATAAAATATTCAAGAATCTTCCCTTGTTTGCAATTGAAGATTATGAGATTATACATAATTGAAAATAATAGGACATTTTTTACAGGATAGGAGGTTTGCGAGTTGAAATAGCTAAAGAACTCCATTTTCATTTTCAACAATCACTATTGATAACAACCATCATTGTCAGACTTTCATCATCACCCAATTATTATCACTTTAGTATTAACATACAATTCTGATGTTGAGCTTTAATTTCCGCTTGTCAACATGTGATTTATGTAATCTTTATAATGAGAATCAAACTATTATTTTATAGCATGTAACTTTAATTAACCTAAATAAATTGATAATTATCAATTTTTTGTTAATTATGTATTGATTAATTATTTCAAACTTAATTATATAATTAATACTAATAAAATATTAATAAACCCACTTAACACTTCAATTAATCCTTAATTATCTTAAATTACCAATTACTATACCCCAATATTAACAAACCTTTACCCCATTACTTGGGGCCGACTACATGAATCTTTTTTCTCCATTGTGTCCTATTTAGAATCAAATTCTATATTGAGTAGTTAATTAGTTCACGCTTAATTAACATATTTTAATAATAAAATATCCTAATAATCTTAACTAAATCCTAATTATCTAACATTCAATCTAAATATTTAATTATCATCAAGCTAATTAATCAATTGATTTATCATGCCATACTTATTTATCAAATTAAAATCTTAATTAATTTCTTATTATCCTTTAATATATAAATTATGGCAAATATGTAAAAAAAAGGATGATTTTAATTCCTCTGTATATGTAAATTTTCTTAAAAATAAAGATTGATCCAAACTTGTCCTTAAGCATTTCGTACTGTGATTCTATGCGAGTTTCTTAATTAGAAAGAGGATAGAAAGAGGATTAAGAGATTTAGGGTTAGCTTGGGATTATTTTTTTATATTATTAAGATATTTTTATATTAAAAAGTTATTTTAAAAAATATTAAAAATATTGTCCCAAAAGAGATTATTACGTGCGGACGTCAAATATGTCCAAAGGCCAATCAGGAGCCGCCACATCACGTAATATACTATGTATTGAGTGACATAACGGCTCCTGATTGAAATCTAGACGTGTTCAACATTCGCACGTAATAAATTTTTTTCGAAAGAAACCCTAATCTTCTAGTAACAAACATCCTTGTTGAAGTAATGAATGGCATCAAAGTAAATATCTCAGAAGCTACCAGAAACATATCCAACTGCTTAAAATAAGGAGAGATTATTACGTCCGGTGTCCGGATCATCCGGAGGCGAATCCGGAAGGGCCACATCACCCGGATGCACCGGGCCTTGGGCGACGTGGCGCGTCCGGATTCGCCTCTGGACGTAATAATTTTTCTAAAATAAGATTTATTAACCGACAAATTTACATTATAACATTGAAGAAAACTTCGACAATATAACGACGCCACAGCAACAGCAACACATAGATAGATATCCAAAGAAAACATTCAGATGGACACCGCAGCGAAAGCTGAGGCCAGTGGTGGCCGGAGATGGCGGACGGCGACGGAGGGAGGCAGAGAAAAGTACTATCCAGAATATTAAATTGCAGAAATATGGCATACAGAATCATACGGAATTGAGCGGCAGAATCAAAAACCTGTAATTATTACTCCTCTGCCTAAGCATCAATTGGGTCGTACAGAACAGTCCTCGGTCGCTCTATATCTTGGCGACACTGATCTGCCTGCGCCACCAAAGCCTCAATGTTCTTCATAAACAACTCCATCTTCTTCCCAATTTCCTCCATCACAGATCTCACTGCCTCCTCATCACTAAAATTCAACTCAGCCTTCTCAACCAAATAACTGGTTTGATCCTCCAACGTATTCATCATTGCCCTAAACTCATCCATTTCATTAATCGAAGCACAAGTTCCATCTTTTAATGCGCTAATTATCATCTTCTCCTGCTCAATTGCTTCCCTGCAGTTATTCCACATAAAATGGAACAACGCACGCATGGCCGAACAAACCGCCAAGATTGCTTGCGGAATAGGTGGCGCCCCAACAGTAACAGAGACAACTGAGAATATCAGAAGAACGGCAGATGCCAAGGCAAAAATTATGGAAAACAATTTCCTGCTTGTCTTGACCAATTTGAGCTTCTTGTCAAGCCTCTTCTTTTTAACAAGTAATGGCTCCAGCTTTGAGATTTGGTGTTGGTGGACTAACTGGAAGATGCAAAGGAATTCTTTTGTGAAGAGATCAACGCTTTCCTTGAAACGGTTCAATTCGCCTTCGAATTTCTCGTATTTAAGGGCTGGTTCAACTTCTTCCAAGTGCAGGAGAGCATGTTGAAGGAGGAGCTGGGAGTTTTGGGCATTCTCGAAGCACTTGTGGAGTGCGTTGCAGAAGTCAAGGGTGTGGAGACCCTTATCAAAGTAGTCTTGTACGAGAACCAAGAGCTCAGGGTTCTTCCTGATTTCCTCCTTGCAGTCTAAGATGACGCGGACGACCTCCTTGTTCTTCTCGAGGAGGCAGGCGGTGAGTTGTTTCAGAGAGTCGATGCGGAGGTGAGAGCAGAGGGGATTGGGACATTTGGCAGGCATCTTGCTGGAATGGCTGTCCATGATGAGGAAAGATTAGGGAATGAGAGCGGTGGAAGAAGCAAATAGTTGTTTGCAGGGATTTGATTTCTCGAAGTAGAGGCCTAAGCAAATTGTGTACACAGCTCTGTTTGGTCCGTTAGGAGATTTGGTTACCAATTAAGTAATTTTTGGATTTAAGTTTTAAGTATATAATGGGTGTAAATTTATTTTAATTGATCTAAATGTCTCAACAAATAGAGGTCATATCATTTGGAAAAATTATTACCTGTGGAGTCCGGACAATAATCACGTTAAGATACTTTAATTTTTTTTTTCTCTTGTAACAGAATGTGTACAAGAGAAAGAAAATTCAAATATTTTCATATGAATGGAATTTGGATCAAAAATTGCATCCGGATTCCATACTTAGGCTTCGTTTGGGATGACTTTCTTATTGCTTCTTAAAGCAGCTTTTTTTTCAGTATAAAAATTTTAATTTTTGTACTAAATTATCACTTTAAGAAGCAGTAATAAAGCAATCCCAAACATAGCCTTAATAATTCTTGGATCATTTGATCTACTTTTCATATAAGATAGCATGGAAGTCTTGACATTTTTTCTTTTGAGAAAAGTGTGCTTTTTGCATTACTACAATAAAGTAAACAAAAAATAACAACTATAAAGGCAATATGCTCACCATCCTCCTTTAGAAGACCAAAAAAGAGGATTGCTACATGGAGGTTTGGAGAGTAATTAAATGATTGGGAGTAATATCATAAAATAATTATTTGAAAAAAAAAATAGTTCAATGGCACCAAATATAACATTCTTCCTCCACGAACTTCCTATAAGGTATTGTGGTAAATGATCTTAGGACAGCTTACATATTATACCCTTTAGGACATACTTGTAATACTAGCCAACACTTTCTCTATATATAGTTCTCTGTATCTCTGTAATTGATTGATTACATTTTACTGTTCTCTTCCTCTCCTGTCTCTGCTATCTATTCTTTCATGGTATCAGAGCCAAGCCGTTACCATGGCTGATCAAGAATCTGGGATCTCTCACTCTCCCGCACCCTCCACCAACGCCGGCAACATCTCCGACTACACCATTCCGACGCCACTTAAGTTTCTCATCTCCAATCTCAAGATTCTTGTTCCCAATCCTCTCTCCGCTGAAAATTATCACATATGGCGTATTCAAATCTTGCAACACTTCTCGGCAAATGGGTTCGCCGGCTACCTCACCGGCGCCATTTCTTGCCCTCCCGATTCTTCAGGAGCTGACTTCTTCCAATGGAGTCTGATCGACAAAAACCTCATCTCAGCCCTGTTTTCTACCATCTCCTCCGCGATCATTCCCTATGTTCTCTCATCTTCCACCGCCCAAGATGTATGGAAAACTCTGGAAAAACGAATGCAACCAAACATTCGATCTCGAGTCATCCAACTCAAGAACGAACTCCACAATATTCAAATGCGAAATTCCTCTATGCAACAATACCTGATGCAAATCAAGAATCTAGTCGATAACATCGCTACGTCAGGATCGCCCATTGATACCGAGGATATCATCCTCTACATCTTGAACGGACTACCGCCTACATACAACTCGTTCAAGACCGCCATTCGCACATCTCTCAACCCCATCGATCTTGATACCCTCTACTCTCTACTATGCAGTGAAGAGATCGCTCTCCAGCGCGACATTCAAAAAGAAGCCACCGCCTCCACGGACAACTCTGCTTTCTACCTCAACCGCAACACAACCGGCAAGGGAACTGGTACAAATCGCCATTTCAAGAATCGCAAGTCGGACACCTTCACTCGTCCGCCCCCATCAGCTGCTAAAACCGATCGCCCTTCTTGCCAAATCTGCGGCAAGACAGGCCACATCGCTCTCAACTGCTGGCACAGGTGCAACTTCAAGTATGCACCGACCACCTCTTCAGCCCCCAGAGCTCTCCTCTCCCAACAGTCTCAGAACCCTACAAACGATTGGATTCTTGACTCCGGTGCCTCCACGCATCTCACTCCGGATCTCAGCAACCTTCAACAAGGCTCCACCTACAATGGACCGGACACCATATCGACCGCCAACGGTTCTTCCCTTCCCATTCATCACTCCGGTCAAGGCCTCCTACCTTTGCCAGACTCGGCTCGTAAGCTTTATCTAAGAAATTTACGTCATGTTCCATCTCTAACTCACAATCTCATTTCTATTTCTAAACTAACCACTGATAACAAAGTTTCAATCTGCTTTGACGCTAATGGTTTTGTTATTAAGGACATCAAGGATCATCGCCCTCTTCTGCTTGGTTAACTTAGCAACGGACTGTATCATCTCCGGGCTGCCTCCGACGTTCCTCACACCTCACTTCTTGCTTCGCAATCCACGGCTCACCTCTGGCACGCAAGACTCGGACATCCTCATTTAGGCGCTCTCACCGGGCTTCGTCACTTACTCCCTACCTCTATTTCTATTCCCGCAAATTTTCATTGTACCTCTTGTAGCTTGGCTAAAAGCCATAAACTCCCGTTTAATAAAAGAACTACTGATTCCTCGCATGCGTTTCAATTAATTCACTCTGATGTCTGAGGCCCGGCTCCGTATTCCTCTTTAAATGGTTTTCGTTACTACGTCGTATTCATTGACGATTTTTCCAAATTTACATGGCTCTATCTTATGCATTCCAAACAGGAAACCTTCTCTAAATTCACCCACTTCTGCTCCTTAATCAAAAACAATTTAAAGCCACACCCACCTTCTTCCGTTCCGATGGCGGCGGCGAATTCAATAGCTACCAGTTTACATCCTTTCTCTCCTCTCACGGCATTACACATCAAACCAGTTGCCCTCACACACCCGAACAGAACGGCCTCGCCGAACGCAAACATCGACATCTTCTGGAACTTGCTCGCACCCTCCTACATGCCTCCAGTCTCCCTAAAACTTTCTGGGCCGAAGCGGTCACCACAGCAAATTATCTTATTAATCGTTTACCGTCGAAGGCCCTATCTCAACAAATTCCCTATCAACTTCTTCACGGCACACCTCCCACCTACACTCATCTCCGCACCTTTGGGTGCCTCTGCTATCCTTGGCTTCGCCCCTACGCTCTCGATAAACTATCCCCTTCGCTCCCAGTCTTGTATATTTCTTGGCTACTCCTCGCAACACAAAGGTTACAAGTGCTTTAACACTCTCACTCATAAAGTTCAGATCTCTCGGCATGTCACCTTTCACGAACAAATCTTTCCATATCCGGACCTCTCCAACTCTTCGTCCAACAATTCTGATTCAACCGATCCATTCTTATCCCCATTACTCATCACTCCTACTTCGATTCAACTCCAACCTCCAACTTCCTTCCCCCTGCAGCACAGCACTCATCCGTCCTAGGTAACTCCTCAACCTCCCTCACCTCAGGTAACCAACGCTTCTGAGCTTGCCGTCCCCGTCACCGACTCTCCTTCGCAACCCACACCTGTTCCAACCTCTCACCCCATGCAAACCCGGGCCAAATCTGGTATCCATAATCCCAAACCAATCTTCGATCTCTCGGCCACTCTCTCCACTTCTTCCACCCCCACAACTTATTCTCAGGCCTCCAAGTTTCCCCATTGGCAGTCTGCTATGCTCACAGAATTCACTGCTCTTCAGCGTCAGGGCACGTGGTCGCTCGTTCCACCGCCAGCCAAAGATCTCATACTTGGTTGTAAATGGACGTTTAAAACCAAACTTCTACCTAACGGCCAAGTGGATCGATATAAAGCCCGCTTGGTAGCTCAAGGCTATAATCAAACTCCTGGCGTCAACTACACAGAAACGTTCAGTCCCGTCGCAAAAATGCCCACCATCCGTGTTCTTCTCACTATGGCATTTCATCGGCAATGGTCCATTTTTCAGCTCGATATTTCCAACGCCTTTCTTCACGGCGACCTCACGGACACCGTCTACATGTGCCAACCTCCAGGATTTGTCGACCCTCAACATCCCACTTATGTCTGTCAACTTCACAAATCACTCTACGGGCTCAAACAAGCGCCGCGTCAATGGTTTCACAAACTCACATCCCTTCTCCAACAATTCGGGTTCAGGTTCAGTCGTTCCGATCCCTCTCTCCTCATCTTCTCTCAAAATAATATTCAATTATACTTTCTCCTCTACGTGGATGATATTCTTCTTACATGCAACGATCAACCAACCATACAGTCTCTCATCCAGTATCTCAAATCTCACTTTGATCTCAAGCAGCTAGGACATGTCTCTCTCTTTCTAGGCATTCAAGTCCTCAAAACTGTCTCAGGTTATTTTCTACATCAAAGTCACTACGCCTCCAAAATCCTACAGGATTCCGGTTTTGCCGATTGCAGCTCAGCTCCCACTCCCATCACTCCCTTGCGATCCTCCACCACCGAAGACGTCAAACCCTTCTCCGACCCTCGCCTCTATCGGAAAATAGCGGGTTCTCTTCAGTACCTATCAATCACTCGTCCGGATATCGCCTTCGCTGCAAACCGCATTTGTCAACATATGCACTCCCCCACCGAAGGTAATTTTCATGACCTCAAACGTCTTCTCAGGTATATCAAAGGATCGCTGCACCACGGCCTCCCCATCTCTCCTGGCAATCTCACACTTCGGACATATGTGGATGCCGATTGGGCCTCCGACAGCACCGACAGAAAGTCTATCTCTGGCTTTTGTACCTACCTCGGCAACACACTGATCTCATGGTCAGTTAAGAAGCAAGTCAAAGTCGCAAAGTCCTCCACCGAGGCCGAGTACCGTTCCTTATCTGCCGCTGCTTCGGATGTTCTTTGGCTCCGACGACTTGTGGCAGAACTTCAACTTCCTCAGCCCTCACCCACTACGATTTACTACGACAACACATCGGCTATAGCTTTAGCCAAGAATCCGGTGTTCCATGCTCGCACCAAACACATCGAAATCGACTACCACTTTCTTCGTCAACATATTGATGCAGGCACCCTCTCTATTCAGCACATCAGTTCCGCCGATCAAGTTGCAGATATCCTCACCAAGCCACTTGCAACCGCCAGATTTCTTCATCTTCGCGACAAATTGACCATCGAAATCAATCATGCTCAATTTGAGGGGGGATCTTAGGACAGCTTACATATTATACCCTTTAGGACATACTTGTAATACTAGCCAACACTTTCTCTATATATAGTTCTCTGTATCTCTGTAATTGATTGATTACATTTTACTGTTCTCTTCCTCTCCTGTCTCTGCTATCTATTCTTTCAAATGATACCGGACTTGTATTAGTGAGGGATTAGGCAGAGTAATTAGTCTTCTGTTAGTTTTAATTTTGTTATTAATGTTTGATTATGCTTATCCAATCACGTTACTTGTCCCCACTAGTTAATGCACATGGATGGAGTTGAGAGAGACATCTAACATTCCTGACGGCATATCATTTAACACAAATGTCTGATTGTTTGCTTCGCAGAGAAAAGGGACTTCCAGAGTGCAGAGCACCTTCCATTTCTAGGAAGCATATGGAAGAAGAGTGATGGATTTGAGCGTGGGCCAAAGGTGAATTGTTTCTTTGGATGGCTGTTAATTATTACTTTTGATGGCTTGGCTGTTTTTTTTAGGCATTTTAGGTTTTGTTTGGGACGGCTTTCTTACTACTTCTTAAAGCAGCTTTTTAATATCAAATTTTAAATTTTGTACTAAAAAATTGTTTTAAGAATCAGTAAGAAAGCTATCCCGAATGAAACCTAAGTCAACTAAAATATATTCACACACATATCACATATGTAAGATTAGAACCCAAAACTTTATGAGTTATAATCAAAACTCTCAACCAACGGATCAAGTTGAGTTGCATCTTTTGATGTTTATTAGTTGGACAATTTTGAATCTTAGAAGTGTTAAATTTACTTTAAGATAAAGAATATATATCTTATCGATATGATTCTCTTACTAATTTGATAATACATAATACAATTTTGGTTCATGAATGATTTTATGATTTGTAGCTTTACTATTTTAGTATCCATATACTATTTCTAATGCTTTATGATTTTTAGATTTATAGTTTTGCATTGATTCATGATCATATTGAATGCTACTATTATGATTTGAATGACTATATTATGCTATTTTTTTCTTGCTTTGAATTCAGTTGTAAGTTTTTATTATCTACTGGGCCTTATAGCTTATAATGTGGATTTAATTGATTTTCAGGCTAGGACAAGGATCCGGTACCGTGAGGTTGATTAGAGTTTGAATTTTTCAGGTTTTATTTTGTTATATATTTTTTTTATTCTTTTGTAGTCAACAGTTGAAAGATAGAAAAATGTATTGAAGCATCTTCTGATTATAGTAAATTGAATTTTGAACGAATGATTAATATAGAAATATGTTTTGATGAAATTGAATTGTAATGGCTTTCGTTGGAATTATTAAAATTGATGGATAATTAGTAGGTTTGATAATTACTGAGAAGATTAAAAAGAAACAATCATTCAATTTAGATCATGGGGTGTCACCGATCTTTCTAGGAAGAGTAACACCAAGTAGTTCTCATCTAATCTTACTAAGAGGAAAAATCTAGAAGCCAATCCTGCACCCCTACGCTAGGAGAAGAAGATAAATAAAAAACCAATTTCTCCCACTGAGTATGAGATTTTATGAAGCACCTACATGCACCATTTAATGTGTCTCTAGTCGTAGTTATATTTGTCATTCAGAAAAGAATTATTTTCTTAGCTTGCTTGAATGAAGAGGTCTACTTAGGAAGAGATTATTGCTTGCGGCGTCTGAACCGTTCAGAGGCGAATCCGAAGGCGCCACATCACTCGTATGCACCAGGCACCGAGTGACGTTGCGTGTCCGGATTCGCCTCTGTACGAATCCGGACGCCGCACGTAATAATTTTTCCTACTTAAGGCTTCATTTGGGATGATTTTTTTATTACTTTGTAAAGCTATTTTTTAGTACAAAAACTCTTGAAAGCAAGAAAAAACAGTAATCTAAAGCTGTCCCAAACGAAGCCTAAGAAGAAATTAAATTCAAGTTTTGTCTATATCACAATGTTCCGATCATAACACCGAGGGCTATCGAATATTGAACTATTTCACTAGCTGATAAAATAAGATTATTTGAAGAAGTTTTTTGTTCCTTGTAATGATGATAAACAATCCAAGGATGAGCAACCAACTGCCACACATGAAAAGCCATCCAAATAATCAAGGTTATTCAGTCAGGTTTCATTTGAGATAGTTTTTTTTGTTACTTTCTAAAACAGCTTTTTAGCACAAATTTTTTTTGAATTAGTGTTAGTGATTTGACCTCATTTTGAAACATCTATATTTTTGTTTTTGTTGTAATCAACAACTTTCAAGTCCTCTGTATCCTCATTAACACACTGAGAGTTTTATGAACGTTAAACTTACAATTGATCACTCACTCTATATTCTGATTTTTTAAATCTTAAAATTTTTTAATCACAATAATGAATCTAAAGGAATAGAGAGGGATAGGAAGTCTCCCAATTATTTGACCCAATAGGATATTAATAAACATGCACAATGCACATGAATGCACATGCATAATCACATTTGAAAGTTTTAAGAAGTAAAAAAACTTTTTGAATTATCACAAAAAACAAACATACAAATTTGATAACCAAATAATAGCTCTATCTTAGGCTTTGTTTGAGACAATTTTCTTACTATTTTCTATGGCGGCTTTCTAGTAAAAATATTTGTTGAAAGCTAAGAAAAAATAATTGTTAAAAATTGTCCAAATGAAGCCTTATTGAATAGATCCTACCATAAAATCTCAAAATAATAATAATAATAATAATAATTAAGAAGAAGATTTTTCTTATCTTTAGGAGCTTAGGGTTTTATATTACAATTAATTAGTTTGTTTGGCCAGGGATTTTTGTTTGGGGATTTATTTTAGGAAGGAACAGGCAGGATATGTATTTTAGCATTAGGAGCACATGAGTTTTTAAATTTAAAGCGGAACAAATTGGCCAAACAATTTGGTGAATGCGCTAAACGATTTGACTGAGGCTTCATTTGAGACGGCTTTCTTACTGCTTCTTAAAGCAGCTTTCTATTATAAAAACTAAAATTTTCGTATTAAAAAGTTGCTTTAAGAAGCAATAATAAAGTTATCCAAACGAAGTCTAAGTCTAACTGTGCCAATCGTTTGGCGCAGCCTATGAAATATGTCACACCAATTGGCGGGGCGCATTCCCCCTACTTGCCACCCATTCAGCCGATCAGATCCGATTTTTGCAGGGGAGAAAATTGAGTAAACATTTAAAAAACTTTAATGTGCTAGGTGAAATTAAGTGAAATTATGTAAGTTTAATGTGCTAAGTTTCTTAGGTAAGTATGTTATTAAGTGAAATTATTTCTATAAGATCATTTAATATTGTCATTTAATTGAAGCTCTACTACGATGTTTTATCTTAGAGTAGCTCTTTGGGGTAGTTGTATGTCATTTATATATAAATTAAGGCTTCGAAAGCTATTTTAAAAAATAATAAAAAAATTGTCCCGAATAAAACTTAAATTTTCTAGAATGAATTGCTCTTGAATAAGTTTGTGCTATTAGAAGCCTTTAAAAAAATATTAGCGCTCACAAATTTTTTATTTAGGAATGCGATTTATTTAGGCAAACTGGCAAAGTGTTGTACGTTAAATATTTTATTGTGAGAATTAACAATATCAAAGTACGGAGGTTGATGTATATGTAAATTGCTGACTTAAAAGATTTTTACTTTTTTTTAAAATTTTTTATTAAAAATTTATTTTAAAAAACAGTAATAAAACCGTCCCAAATTAAATTTAAATAAATACAGTTGATGTAATTCAAGTTGAATCAACCAAATAAAATTATGAATTTTTGTTTGAAGTAAAATAAATTTTATAGATGATTATTGAAGTCATAAATAATATTATGTTGCTGTAAAGGAATTTTTGTTTTGTGATTGTTATTTAGTTAGTTTAAGTTGACATTATTGGAAGTATTTATTCTTTAAAAAAGAATTTAATATAATTCTTATAAACTCAAGTGATTAATAAAATCCCATATAAATTAATAAAAATATATAATTTCTGTATTGAATATCAATAAAAAGATTAATTTATGAATAGATTACTAAGTTTTATACAAATTTATTAATCCAAAGAATATTATGAAGGTTTCAAGTTAAAACTTTATTTTTTAATAATTATTTGTAAATTTTATCAATATTTGAACCTTAAATCTTTAATAGTAAACCAATTTTATACATAACATTAATTAGTGAATATTGTCCTACGTTTTTGTAGATGTTGTGACTATTGTTGTACTTTGGAGGGAGTTGCAAATTATCGTCGAATTCACACCAAAGTATGTTGGTGGCAGAAATCGGGCACTCCTTGTAGAAGACAATTTATCGCTGATACAATTGAAACTGTGAATTATGCGTGCATTAAATTTCAATTCAACAACACACACTGTTAACCTTAGATATCATTTTCGTGATAATGGTGGCTACTCTGCCACCCATGTCATTGATAATGAGGTTTATGAGTTTATGTTGATGGAGACTACGACCCATAATGTCATCGTCTATGTATAAGTTGAAGAAATACCACAAACAGATGTGACGGGTCCGTTTACTCAAGTGTATAGGCTAGTTCATATTATCAATTTGAGGATGCCTTTATTTGTTATTTGTTGTCTCAAAATATAGTTCCCTTCTTAAATAATATTTCTTTATCGTAGGCCCACTCCACCGCCCATTGCACAGTGGGTTAGCACGAGTGAATTGAATTTTTCAACGAAGTTCTCAGACATGCTCGTGTCCTATTGATACAAGGTTTGATAATGGCCATCTATTATAACCTGATGTCCATGTTCCTATAGGCAGCTAATTAGGTAGAGGAGGGTGATTCCAATTTTGTTCCACGTACGAAGATAGTCCTCCAATGTTCTAAATATGAGGCCCAATAATGTCCCAAGCTAGTTATGATAAACAACTAAGAAATTTAAGTTGTCGACGTGTTATGCCGCACTCACAAAGTAGAGATAACATGTACAGATACCTGCATGTGCACCTGCAATAAGCCGCAGCTCTATCACATTCCATGTATGAATGTTATTATGACAGCAGGGGCAAGGAGATGGGATTACAATGTATTTGTATCTCCCTACTTCATGCTACACTTCTAGAGGGAGACATCCATGTTATTCCAGCCAACGACTTATGGCCTCCCTTCAATGAAGAGTATGGAAGAATTCCTTTACTAGCCCCTACCTTTAGGCGCCATGTTTGTCACCCACGATTAAATAGAATCCAAAATACTATGGATGAGGCATCTTCTTTATCACTCAACGCATGTGGTTTTTACAAAAAACTTAAGCTATAATAGAGCTACCTATCCACATAATCCTAGCTCTTCCAGGGTATGAACATAACATTCATTTAGTAAGCATGCGTAGTCATTATGTTAACTTGCAGGTTGGCATTACTCTACATTTCACCATCATGTCAAAGGTATGATAGATAGATCAAGCAATCGTCATTCCGGTAGGTGTACTTCCCACAATATTGCTGCGGAGGACATTGCAGATGTCCAGTTGAGTATCTCCTCACTAGGATCTTCATGTAGGGATGTCGATCCAGAGCATTTATAATGTTAATTTTTTAATTTCATGCTTTATTTTTTATTTAGTTGAAACTCAACATTGTATGCTCTTTTTTTTTTTTTTACTTTTTTTTTGGCAGGCATCTCCTTTGGTTGCTACAACACATTTATGTATGGATCGTGAATGGCTGATTGAATATCCCCATATGATATATATTTTGAGGAACATTAGACTAGAGACACTTTGTCATCTGTAGTTTATCCTTTTAGATCATAACCTCATCACAATATTGGTTGAGAGAGGGTTTCCTTTGACAACCACCTTCCACTTCAAAGTCGGTGAGATGACAATCACACTTTAAGATCCGTTGTAGGTCATAATGTTAATAGCCAAGGCGTCATTGGGTGAACTGACTAGATTATTGTGACGAGCTTTTAGGTACACATCCAGGATACGATATAATGTACCATGCTCCTGAAGACGAGGATGTCCATGCTATCTTTAGGATGGGTACGACTCATATAGAGTCAATGCTTTCGCTTCGGTGGATCTGTTGGACTTTCTATAGGGACTCATATGCTAACTTGGCACCATACCCTTTCCTACAACTTGTCCGTGCGTATATCCTATTTATGATATGATGTTTTTTGATGCCAGACACATCATGATCACATGTCTCGTTGCAGTGTTATCCTTACTTATGGACCTGGACACATTTGGCATAATGTTTATTGGTGGGGCGGTACTAGCACATCTATGCAGAGAGCTATGTCATACCAACCGATACGCATGTACATCGAAGGATATGTTGCACTACTTCCAATGTGGTCCTAGGAGAGGTTATACATTGGGAGACCTACGCTACGAGTTCTTTAGATATACGACTTAGGTGGGCGACCAGTAGGGTGTAGGTAGGGAAGTTATGCTTAATCTACTAAGTCGTACTCACTAATTCTTGCAACTTATGTTTAATCCTCAACATTTTAACTATGCAAGTGGGAAGAAGATCAGATATGAGAGGTTCCAACAGGAAACAACATGACGTATTGGGATGATATGGATGATTTACGGCTTACTCAGGTACGGTAAGATTTCAAAATTTTTAAAATTTATTTATAGTTTAATGAAGTAAATATTTAAAAATACTTTAATGTGCTAGGTAATCATGAATTCGTGTATGGAAGAAGTTTTGACTGCCCTACCTCAACAATGCCATAATGGTAAGGAGATTTGGAGGGCACATGTTCCACTCATTACCTGAAAGTGTGCAGAGTGGCACCTCCTCGACCATTTGGTAAGGCAGTTTGAGGGAGTATATTTCACTAAAATCGAACCTATGGAGCAAGGGTTCTGGAGGATCGATGGACGAGGACGGGCTGACATAGATTGGACAATTCAATATCGGACGTACATTGAGCTGTGGACGAAAGACGAGCATATGTTGTTCTAGCTATCCCACCAGAAGGTAGTGGTAACCGGGAGTTAGGCACGTACCTACGGTGGTATAGGTTCTGGACATTCATTTATCTGTTACAGCCACAAACAGATGCACCAGAAACCATTTTTTTTAGATTGTCCGGCGAGTGATTGGTGGTATGTATACTCATTTGCACTTCATACAGTTATAGTACTACATTTCATAAATAATTTTTTATAACATTATTCTTGATTGTATGTATATATCTTCTAGGTTGACTACTACATAAGGTCAAGTGATATTATCAAGCCACTTGTTGAGGGCTATGGGGAGAATACCAGTTTGTTGCAGTTCATCATTGACCAGATTACAGAGCTATCGAGTTGAGTTCGAAAATTAGTTTACATAGATTGCACTAGGTTCGATACCACCATGGAGGAGTAGGCACATTCCAGGCGAGCTTCTACAGGTTCATATAGAGTTCTGGGGGCCAGATGTTCAACCTCGGATGCTCCCTCCAGATCTACAAGGGGCCATCGTCGATAATCAGCTGGGCATAATCATGCATGGTCATCAGCTCTCCCAATCCACACTATGGAGATGGACAACCATCCTAGGAGTACACACAAGTTCAAGAGTATAAGGAGGCGGGTGAGGAGCCGCAGCTTCAAAGATGAAAACGACAAGCCCATACTGGACACACCCCTGAGAGTGGTGCTCTTCCACGTCATCTATAGATATAGCATTATTTTTATTTTATCACTGCATATACTCTGAATGAATTTTTGGCAGAGGAATCCTAAGTCCTATTCAACTAAAACAATTCAGTAAATGCTTATACTGAACTAGCATATGATGGATAGACTTACCTAATTCTTATTGCCTACGTCTTCCGCTAATTCTGGCAAATAATAAGCTCCTCATTAAAATAAGCTAATTAATATATTGGAAAAGAAAATAACCTAAAAACGCATATCTCAATTTTAAGATTTATTAATTTTATTGTTGAATTATACTTTAAATTTGAGAGATGCTAATTGTGCAGGTGATTAACAAATTTATAAGAATTTACAAATTTTATATTAAATTAATTATTTTCAAACGGAAAATTTTTCAATAGTTCAATTTCATTTTATTACATAATACTTGATATATCGCCACAAAATTATCTTGATCGGGCACGAATCTCGAGGAAAAACTCAAGTTGGAAACTTCAAAAATTAATTCGGAAACTATTTAAACTCCGATTTCAGCAAGCTTATAGTCGAACTGAGCGTCTCGGAAATACGAATCCAACAACACCAAATTCGACTCAATCCGAGCCCAAACGAGTCCAAATCAAGTACCCGAAGTGCTGTTGGAAGCATCAAACAGCAATTTGAGTTACCAAACGGTCTCCGATTTTGACGAGCTTATACTCGAATCGAGCGGCTCGACGATACGAATCCAACGAGCCCAAGATCGCAGAATTCTGATATCATTAAGACCTTCAAATGCTTGATAAACGGTTCACGATCAAGGGATTCAATATCGACCGTTCATCCGGATCACTCCTTATTTGCCCTTGATCCCTCACATATTTACGGGCTATGCCACTCCAGAAAAACTATAAATAGTCCCTCATTTCTCTTAAGAGGGGACCCAAGCCAAGAAGAGAAGAAGAGAAGAAGAGAAGAAGAAAAGAAGAGAAGCCTAGGAGGGAACAGCTCCTCCTCGACCACCGCCGGAACTCCGTCGAAACACCGCCGGAACTCCGCCAGAACACCGCCGGAACTCCACCGAAGCACCACCAGGCGCCCGAGGGACGCCGGAACTCTGCCCTACACGGGAGCAGCGTCGGAATTCTGCCCGACGCCGGAATTCTACCCGACGCCCGAGTGACGCCGGGTTTCTTTCAAAGTGACGCCAGAATTCTGTTCGACATTCCGAGTGACGTCGGAACTCAGCTTGTCCTTGTGACGGATACTCATTGTAATCTGATCGCCCTTGAAAGCGAGTCAGTCCCCTGTAATCTGCTCAAGTTCTAGTGGAATCATTTCAACTGGGCGTGGCCCCGTGGTTTTTTCCCTTTCCAGGGTTTTCCACGTAAAAATTCTGGTGTTACTTTCTCAATTCTGTTTGTGTGCTGGATATACGTACAACGTTGAGACGGAAAATTAAAATCTATCGCCGCGTATATTTGAGTCCGCAACAATACTAATTAAAAACAAAATTTTCTCAATAAATAACAATAGTATTTCGGAGTTGAATTAATTTTTAGGATTAATCAAACAAGATCACTAAAGAAATTTTTGGCCTCCTTAAAAATTAAATATCAACATTATTTCAGCATTACCATTGAGCTCTTTCAATTTGACAAAAAAAAATCACATTATAATATTTAAAATATTTCTTTGAAAATTACATTCATATACTACTTACCTTACAATTTAATTTTAACCTGATTTATTACTCTACGAAAAAATACAAATCATTCATACTATAATTATATTTGGTCCACAATAACTCTTTCTTATAAAAATTTAAATCATATACCATCCAAAATAAAAAAAAAGTCTTCATTTAACAATAATATCAATTCAATTAATGAATCAATTAATCTAACATTTCCCTAGAATTGCAATTACAGGTCTATTTTTATTTCTGTTGCGGGCTAGAATATACGCGGCGATAGAGTTAAAATACTACGTCTTAGCGTTGTACGGATATCCAGCCCACACACAGATAACACAAGATTTTTACGTGAAAAACCCTGAAAAGGGTAAAAACCACGGGGCCTGGCCCAGTTGAAATGATTCCACTAGAACTTGAGTAGATTACAAGGGGCTGACTCGCCTCCAAGGGCGATCAGACTACAAGTATCACCCGTAGGGTGGAAGTTAGAGGCTTTTAAAGGCCTAAGGTTCTGCTGGCAGAACTTCGGGGTCTCTCGGCGGTCTGGTAGAATGTCGGGCCCTAGGTAGTTGTCAGGCAGAGTTGAGGATGTTAAATGGTGGTCTAGCGGAACTCCGGCGTCAGACGGTGGTCCGGCGAAGAGCAGGGCATCGGGTGGTGGTCCGGCGAAGTGCACGGCCTAGGGTGGTGGTTCGGCAGAGAGCAGGACCTCAGGTGGTGGTCCGGCGCAGAGCAGGGCCTCAGGTGGTGGTCCGGCGAAGAGCAGGGCCTCAGATGGTGGTCCGGCGCAGAGCAAGCCCTCAGGTGGTGGTCCGGCGAAGAGCAGGGCCTCAGGTGGTGGTCCGGCGAAGTGCAGGGCCTCAGGTGGTGGTCCGGCGAAGAGCAGGGCATCAGGTGGTGGTCCGGCGAAGTGCAGGGCCTCAGGTGGTGGTCCGGCGAAGAGCAGGGCCTCAGGTGGTGGTCCGGGGAAGTGCAGGGCCTCAGGTGGTTGTCCGGCGAAGTGCAGGGCCTCAAGTGGTGGTCCGGCGGAGAGCAAGACCTCAGGTGGTGGTCCGGCGAAGAGCAGGGCCTCAGGTGGTGGTCCGGGGAAGTGCAGGGCCTCAGGTGGTGGTCCGGTGAAGTGCAGGGCCTCAGGTGGTGGTCCGGCGGAGAGCAGGACCTCAGGTGGTGGTCCGGCGAAGAGCAGGGCCTCAGGTGGTGGTCCGGCGAAGTGCAGGGCCTCAGGTGGTGGTCTGGCGAAGTGCAGGGCCTTAGGTGGTGGGCCGGCGGAGGTCCGGCGGAGCAACGGCTTCAAGGCGGTGGTCCGGCGGAGCAACGGCTTCAAGGCGGTGGTCCGGCGGTGGTCGAGGAGGAGCAAGGAAGCAAGAGTTCTCTCTTCTTCTCCTTAGGATTAGGGGCCCTTTTCCATGAGAAATGGGGTCTCTATTTATAGATTTTCGTGAGTGGCATGGCCCGTAAATAGGAGGAAGATCCAGGGTAGTTAGGGAGTGGTTGAATGGACGGCCGATCTTGAATCCCTTGATTATAGACCGTTTGCTGGACATTTGAAGGTCTTAATGATGTCGGAATCTGGGGAACTTGGGCTCGTTGGATTCGTCTCGTCGAGACGCTCGATTCGACTATAAGTATGTCACATTTGGAGATCGTTTGGTAATCCAAATTATGGTTTGAACCTTTCGATAGCGCTTCAGACACTTGATTTGGACCCATTTGGGCTCAGATTGGGTCGAATTTGGTGTCGTTGGGTTCGTATTTTCGAGACGCTCAGTTCGACTGTAAGTTTGCTAGAATCAGAGTTCGGATGGTCCCAGAATTAATTTCGGAAGTTTCCACCCTTTTTTTGCCTCGAGATTCGTGCCCGATCAAGATAATTTTTTAATGACGTATCAATTTCATATCTTAATAAGCTTTCTATAACAAAGAATTTAAAATTTTGTATTAATTTAATGCCCAAACAGACAATCAATATTTCGACTCAAACTATTAAATCTAACCGAATTGATTGGCGCATTTAGAATGCGCCAAACAGTTTGGCAGATTTTGAATGCGTCAAAAAGTTTGATGAGCTGACTTCTATTTAAAATTTAACATTGTTACATTTCTTCCGATAAATTGACGAATTCTGGCGCTCTGTAAAATTAATCCTTTGTTTGGTTAAGAGGGCTTGCCACTGTACCAATATATTAGTAAACCGCTATGAAAGTAAAACACAATGGTATTCTAGTCAATATCTTATTGTTGTACATGGTCGAACCAAAAATCTAGCAAATCTTACGAGAGATTATTGCATGCGGAGTCTGGACATAATTTTTTTTCCAGACTTCAATTAGATGAAGTCACATAGATTTTTTTTTAAATTTTCTCACTTTTGTACATTATATAAGAGAGAGAGAGAGATAAATAATGTTAGTTTCGGACTCCGCACTTAATAATTTTTTGATTTTTCCAACCTTACAGCTCACCTAGAAATTATTACATGCGGAGTCCGAAAGTTCGGACTCCAACCAAATAATGACACGCGGCTAACATATATTATGTATTAGTTGTGTATTATTATATATTAGTTGTATATTGACTAATATATACTATATATTATAATACACACTATATAATCATATATTGATATGTACTAGTTATATATTGATATTTACTAATTATAAATTAATTATATATTAATATGTACTAACTATATATTATAATACATAGTATACTAATCAATATATCACTAATACATAACGAATGCCTATTAACCATTGGAGTCCGAACGTACTCATATACAGTGCCTATTGTCGAGAATCCGCGCGTAATAAGGGTAATTTATTAAAAGGATCAGACTTTAAAACAGATTTATGAAAAAGATCATGATAAAAAAAAAATTTAAAAAGGATCAAAAACGCAAAGAGGGGCCACGTTTTAACAGAAAACGTCATTACTATTCACGTTTTAATTGAAAACGTGAATAGTAATCACGTTTTCTTTGTAAAATGCAGTTAAACATTGTGTTTTCTTCCTATTTTCCTGTTCATGCGTTATGTCAAACCGTTAGAGATTAAATTGAATTAAAAAAAAAATTTATGTATTGTTTGTAAACCGTTAGGGATTAATTTGAATAAAAAAAAATATCTTATGTATTGTTTGTATTTAATATTTCATAGTAATAATAATATTCATATTTAAATATAAAAATTAATTTTCATATTTATAAGTTATTTTTAATATTTAAATAAAATAATTTAAAACTTTTGGTTAACATTTATTATAATTTATACTAATATTCATATTTATAAATTATTTATAATTTATTTAAATATATTTTAAAACAAAACTGTAAAGTTTTTATTAATTAGATTTGGTATAATTATTAAATTTTTATTTAATATTTAAATAATAATTAGCGTTAATATTAAAAAAAGAGCAAGTAAGATACCGTTAGGGATTAAATTGAATTAAAAAAAATTTCTTATGTATTGTTTGTATTCAATATTTCATAGTAATAATAATATTCATATTTAAATATAAAAAGTAATTTTCATATTTATAACTTATTTTTAATATTTAATAGTAAACCAGAAGCATGAGATGTTGATTTGTTTTCCTTTGAATATTATTTTATAATTGAGTTCTACCTTCTACTAATTATATTTTCCTATAATTAAATCAAAAAATGATTTAATTTACTTATTAATATAAATATTAAATTAAATTAAATTCCTTAACTTCTACATTAAAAAAATTTATATATTCATATATATATTTTATAGACTTATTTTAATTATATTAAGCTTACTTTAATTATATATATTCCTTATGTTATATTTAATTATTTAACTTATTACTATAAATATTAAATGGTTCAATTTCTCTAAACTTCTACAAACATAAAATTTACATATATATAATATACTTATCTAAAGAAAATTATTTTATTATTTACCAAATAAATAGATTCCTTATGTAATATTTAATTATTTTAGTTATTAATATAAATATTAAATGGTATAATATTGATTAAATTCTACATAAATAAATATTATATATTTATACATATATATAATTAATATACTTATTTAAATAATATGCTTCTAATAATGCCTAAATTAATATATTCCTCAAGTAATATTTCATTATTTTACTTATTAATGTAAATATTAAATGGAATAATATTTCTTAACTCCAACAAAAAAATATTTATGTATTCACGTATATAAATATATTTAATATACTTCTTTAAATAATATACTTTTAATAATGACTAAATTAAAATATTCATTATGTCATATTTAATTATTTAACTTAGTGCTATAAAAAATAAATGGTTCATTTTTTCTTAACTTCAAATAATTATATTTTTCTAAAAATAATATTTAAATTTAATTTGATTACTTTTTAATATAAGTACAAAATAGTATACTTTAACTGATATTTTTAATTATTTATCTTATTTATCTATATAAATTTCAGTTACATAATTTTTGTAAATGGTTTTAATTATTAGTTAATTCTTCATTATGTAATAAATTAAATTTTAATATTACATCTTATGCAATTATAAAAATTTAATGTAGAAGTTTTCCCAACAGTATTTATTGAAAAATTTATATTAATATTACATCTTATGCAAGTATTAGTTAATTCTTTCCAATCGTACCGTAGGAAGTAGGATATATTTTCTCAAAATAATAATTAATATTACTCTTTTTCACTGAAAATGTAAAGGTAGGGTACGTGCATTTTCACTGAAAACGCACGGTCACTGTGCGTTTTACATGAAAACGCAATCTAGGATCGCATTTTCTAATAAAACGCAATCTTGCTTTGCGTTTTCTTCAAAAATGCGATTCCTATTCACTGGTATGATCCTTTTTAAATTTTATTATTATCATGATCCTTCTTATAATTTATTTTTTAAATCTGATCCTTTTAAAAATTTCCCCGCGTAATAATATCTCCAGCTCAACCACTTCAACCTCTAAACCCTCCACCATTTAGTGAACATCCCATCGATAGCAACGTCAGCTTCTTCGCCATGGCATCGGAATCCTCACCAACAGAGGACTTCGACCTCGTCATCTTCGGCGCCTCCGGCTTCACAGGCAGGTACGTGATCCGTGAAGCCCTGAAGTTCCTCTCAACCCCTACCTGTCCCTTCAAAACCCTAGCCCTTGCCGGTCGAAATCCTTCCAAGATATCGGAATCCTTAGCCTGGGCAGCTTCCCCTTGCTCTCCTCCTCCCATACCTATCTTCTACGCCGATGTCTCTGATTCGTCCTCACTTCTTACTCTTTTCCAACGCACCCGCCTCGTTCTCAACTGTGTCGGTCCCTTCCGCCTCTACGGCGACCCCGTCGTCGCTGCGTGCGTTGAGGCGGGTACTGACTACCTCGATATATGCGGCGAGCCTGAGTTCATGGAGCGAACGGAGGTGGAATATCACGAGAGGGCGAAAATGACGGGAGCTTTGGTGATTTCGGCTTGTGGATTTGATTCGATTCCGGCGGAGATGGGTTTCATTTTTCACTCGAGGCAGTGGGAGTCGCCTGCTGCGGCTAATCGGGTGGAGGCGTATGTGGTTTTGGAGTCGGAAAGGAATATTGTGGGGAATATCGGTACTTATATGTCTGCGGTTCTTGGGGTGGCTAATGCTTCGAGCTTACAGGAGCTAAGGAGATCTAGACCTAAAAGAGCACGCCCGCAGGTAAGTATCTGATATTTCACGAGGCTCTTGTAATTGTTGATCACAGTCTTGTACTGATTTTTTTTCCTTCTCGTTCTTTGGTTGGAGTTATGTTTTATTGAGCTCATATTTTCTGAGTAATCATCTGAAATTGATTCTGAATTCTATAATTAAAAGTAAAATGTGGAGCGGGGTTCCATTACACATTCAACAATTGTAGTTTCGTTACTTAATTTGTGATGATTCTTACTGTCCCTTTCATTGTTTAAATTAGTTTAATCATATTCACATGTATCTTGGGTTTCGCTCAACCAGTTATTACGTATCATACATGATACGTCATCGGAAAATTACACGAATCTCGAGGAAAAACTCAAGTTGGAAACTTCAAAAATTAATTCGGAGACTATTTAAACTCCGATTTCAGCAAGCTTACAGTCGAACTGAGCGTCTCGGAAATACGAATCCAACAACACCAAATTTGACTCAATCCGAGCCCAAACGAGTCCAAATCAAGTACCCGAAGTGCTGTTGGAAGCATCAAACAGCAATTTGTGTTACCAAACGGTCTCCGATTTTGACGAGCTTATACTCGAATCGAGCGGCTCGACGAGACGAATCCAACGAGTCCAAGATCGCAGAATTCTGATATCATTAAGACCTTCAAATGCTTGATAAACGGTTCACGATCAAGGGATTCAATATCGGCCGTTCATCCGGATCACTCCTTATTTGCCCTTGATCCCTCATCTATTTACGGGCTATGCCACTCCAGAAAAACTATAAATAGCCCCTCATTTCTCTTAAGAGGGGACCCAAGCCAAGAAGAGAAGAAAGAGAAGAAGAAGAGGAGAGAAGTCTAGGAGGGAATAACTCCTCCTCGACCACCGCCGGAACACCGCCGGAACTCCGCCGGAACACTGCCGGAACACCACCGAAGCACTACCAGGCGCCCGAGGGACGCCGGAGCTCTGCCCGACACGGGAGCAACGTCGGAATTCTGCCCGACGCCGGAATTCTACCCGACGCCGGACTTCTTTCTAAGTGACGCCGGACTTCTTTCCAAGTGACGCCGGAATTCTGCTCGACACCCCGAGTGACGTCGGAACTCTGCTTGTCCTTGTAACTGATACTCATTGTAATCTGATCGTCCTGAATTTAAAGGACGGATCAGCCTCGTGTATTTCAAACGACACTAGTGGAACTCTTTCAACTGGGCGTGGCCCCGTGGTTTTTTCCCTTTCCAGGGTTTTCCACGTAAAAATCCTGGTGTTACTATTTCGATTCTGTTTGTGTGCTGAATATACGTACAACGCTGAGACGGGAAATTAAAATCTATCGCCGCGTATATTTGAGTCCGCAACAGTTTGGCGCCGCCTGTGGGAACGTTATCCCACAACTTCAAGTATTGCTACGATGGTCAACAGGCGTAGCAGTCGCCTCATAGGAGCCTCCCGCTCTCACTCTCATCAATCCAGGAATCAGTCTATGAATCATAGACGCCCGATATCTGCCTCTTTATACCCCGGGGGGCAAAACGCACCTGGAGAAGGGACCTCGGGACCCTTCCTAGAAGAGAGAATTTAAAAGATGGAAGAATCTCAAAATGATATCCTACAACTCTTGCGAGAGACTCTACAACCGACCCTAGCACCTCAGGAGGAGGTTCTTCTCCCTCGAGATCCACCACGTGTCGAAGCTGTTCAAATCGAACATCTTCAAGACGAGATTCCTCTTCCTCCACTCAGGAGGCGTTCGCAGTCGCATCAAGATAATGAACTGGCTGATACAGCAAGTTCTACCCATCCTTCGCACACAGGTCGGCAACCTCGTATTCTTTTGGACCTTCCCGAAGAGTTAGCCCGACCACACATTGCTGAGCTCCCTCGCAATGCCCTTCGCCACGAACTGCGACGATTGGTCCGAGAAGAGTTCCCTACAGGAGGCATAAGGCAACCCCTTCGTCAGTGGGACTTGCAGGAGTCGTCACCCTTGACAGAAACTATTCTTCAACACGCTATTCCGGCAGGATTTAAACTACCAAGCATCGATTCCTACGATGGGACATCCGACCCGTACGAGCACATCGATCATTACAGAACTATCATGCATATCCAGCGAGCATCAGACGCACTCCTTTGCCAGGTTTTTCCTACTACACTCAAAGGACAGGTGCGAACATGGTTCTATTCTCTTTCATCTGGAACGTTCCCTTCATTCGTCAAATTGGCCAAAGCCTTCGTTGAACAGTTTATAGCCAATCGAAGAATTGCTAAAGATTCTTCCCACCTCTCCGGGATTCGTCAAAACGAGGGAGAATCGTTAAAAGAGTACTTTCAGCGATTTTCCACCGAGGCACGACAGATTCCAGGACTAAACCCAGAATTGCTCCGAGGGGTCTTCCTTGGAGGCCTTCGTCCTGGTCCTTTCTATTCGGCACTTATGCGCGACACTGTTCATTCATATGCCGATCTGATCCATCGTGTAGAGGCGCAGATATCCGCAGATGAAGCCATAAATGCTCACAGAAAGCAGTTCGAGCAGACAAATGGGAAGCGCAAAGGTGCTCCTGGGATGGATAATTCTTCCTTACAACGGAAAAAACAAGGGAATATCAATCTACCTCCTAGGCCCCCATTATCACAACGAGAACCTCGGCAGGAGAAAGAGTACACTCCGCTCAACACATCTCAAGCAAATGTGTTAATGGCGATTCAAGATCAGGACAAAGTGAAATGGCCGCATCCTTCGAAGCCAAATACAAGAAAGCAAGATCAGTACTGTCACTTTCATCGTAGTCGTGGCCACACTACTGAAGCGTGTTGGCAACTTAAGGATGAGATTGAAAGACTTATCCGCCAGGGCTATCTTCGACAGTTTATTGGGAACCCACCTACCCGAGAAGAAGCTCGCCCCATTGGAGGGCAAAATCAACAACAACAAAGACAACCATTGAATAATATTCAAATGGTTGGTGAGATTGAGTAATGCTGCAACTTGAACCTTTGTGTTAGTAATACTACTTGTCATGTGTCACCATGTATCTCTTCTATGATAAGTAGGATGTCACTCTAATGTCCTTAGTATTTCTACCAAGTCAAATGATTTGGTTGTCCCTATATGTATCTCTTTTATTGTATAAGGGAATTATTGTATTGTCTTACAGTAATATAATGTGTTGTTCATCCAGTTTTGATATTATCTCTTTCTTTAAAAAGAATATAAATGACAATGAAAAACTACTGACAAATATAGTCTCTTTATCCTTAATTCGAGAAATACACAATCTTTATTGTGTCTCAATCACTGGATGATCAATCCCAGGGGGATTCGATCTAACCTCTTCCACACAGGTTAACGTCGTCGAGCAAAGGCTCCGACATACAATCTCGGATAGGTCTCATATCCTTGGTGGATTCTCTCGACCTCTTCCATACAGGTTAACGTCGTCGAGCAAAGGCTCCGACATACAACCTCGGATAGGTCTCACATCCTTGGTGGATTCTCTCGACCTCTTCCATACAGGTTAACGTCGTTGAGCAAAGGCTCCGACATACAACCTCGGATAGGTCTCACATCATTGGTGGATTCTCTCGACCTCTTCCATACAGGTTAACGTCGTTGAGCAAAGGCTCCGACATACAACCTCGGATAGGTCTCACATCCTTGGTGGATTCTCTCGACCTCTTCCATACAGGTTAACGTCGTCGAGCAAAGGCTCCGACATACAACCTCGGATAGGTCTCACATCCTTGGTGGATTCTCTCGACCTCTTCCATAAAGGTTAACGTCGTCGAGCAGGGCTCTGACATACAACCTCGGATAGGTCTCACATCCTTGGTGGATTCCCTCGACCACTCCTATACAGGTTAACGTCATTGAGCAGGGCTCTGACATACAACCTCATATAGGTCAAATGTCATTGGATGATGTCTTGTATCCCAATCATTGGAAGATCATTCTTGGGGAGATTTAATCTAACATCTTCCCTTAACATCATCAAGCAAGGGCTTTGACTTACAGTCTCAGATATGTCAAACATCCTAAAAGGATGTCTCTCACATTCGTTCAGACTAATAATACATCAAAAGCACAAAGCATGTCTTACAGATGCAATAATAATTCAGGTCCCTCTAGGGGACAAATCCTCATTTCATATACAATATCATTGGAGTTACATAAATTCAGATTCAAATATACATTTCTTCTCGCCAGAAGTTGAAATCAAAAGGTACACTAGTGACACTCATACAAGCTAGTATCATCCAGTAACAAGTAACTTTAACACAGTCAAATATCCTTGGTGGATTTAAGTGACTTCTCCCTTACTGCACGCAAGCATCTCCTACAATTGCTCCTTTAAAGAAAGGACATAACTGGATCATCATCAGACCTCCACTCAGTTGACAGTGTTAGTGTATTGCCAGAATATTGGCATGTCACACTACTTCGGCCTCTTGATTCAGTAATATCTAATGTTGGCACACTTCAGTATGGATGAATATTGCCTTAACACAATGTTACTGGACGACGGCCATCATCTGCCCGTCGCCAGACCCTCGTCGAATTTCTACCCAACGTTGTATTTCTGCCAGTTGCGTGACTTGCCTCGGATATCTACCCGACGTTGTACTTATGCCCGTCGAGGGACTTTCATCGGACTTCTACCCGACGACGAGCTTCTTCCCGTTGCTGGGTCTCTGCCCGTCGCCGGACTTTCGTTGGAATTTTGCCCAATATTTTCGTCGGACTTCTGCCCGACACCATACTTCCACTCGACGCAGGACTTCTGCCAATCGCGGGACTTTCGTCAGACTTCTGTCTGACACCGAACTTCCTCCCGTTGAAAGACTTCTGTCAGTCGCGTGACTTTCGTCGAACTTCTACCCGACGCCGGACTTATGCCCGTCGTCGGACCCTCGTCGGACTTCAACCCGACGCTGTAATTCTTCCCGACGTCGGACTTCTGCCCATCGCCGGATGTTTGTTGGGCTTCTACCTGACACCGAATTTCTACCCGTCATAGGACTTCTTCCCGCCGACGGATTTTCGTCGGAGTTCTACCCGACGCCGTACTTCTTCCCGACGCCTGACTTCCGACCATCTTCAGACTCCCTCCGACTAACATCTCACCTCCACATGAAGGAATGAAAAAGAAAAGAAATTTCTAACTCCGGTACAAGAGGAGGGGCGTTGTCTCAAGTAGGGAAAATCACCTACTGAATAACAACGGAATGCCTCAACTGTCAGAAAGCCAGAATGAGAGAAAAAAGAGGGAAAACCGCTAACTTCTGTGCAAAAGGAGGGGCGCTGAGTTAAGTAGGGAAAGCCACCTACTCAAAAATGGCGGAAGGCCTCAAAATGCCAGAAACTAGAGGGGAGAAGAGATGAATACTATAACTTCTGTGCAAAAGGAGGGGCGCCGAGTTAAGTAGGGAAAGTTACCTACTCAAAAACGGCGGAAGGCCTCAAAATGCCAGAAACTAGAGGGGAGAAGAGAGGAATACTCTAACTTCTGCGCAAAGGGAGGGGCGCCGAGTTAAGTAGGGAAAGTCACCTACTCAAAAACGGCGGAAAGCCTCAAAATGCCAAAAGCCAGAGGGAGAAAGGAAGGAGGGGCGAGTTTCTCCTAGGCCCTGGGGGTCTATTTATATTATTTTTGAGGGGGGGAGGATTCCAAAATTTTATTAAATTCCCTGAATTTTTTCAAATTTTTCGGAATTTTTTGAGATTTTTTCGGAATTTTTTGGGCCCCGCCACTTAAAAAAAAAAATTTTTTTTTTAAAATTAACCGCTCCCCGCGCGGTTCTGCACGCGAACGCGCCGGTTGGCGCGGGCGCCGCCGCAGGCGGCGGCGGGCGGCGGCCGGCCGGCCGGCCGGCCGGTTCAGCCGCCTACGCGTTCCCGGGCTCCGATTTCGGGCCCGGACGGTCCAAATTCGACGTTTTTGGGGTCCCCGGACACGTTTTTCGACGTTCCGGACTCAATTTTGACACTTTCGGAGTTCAACGGGGCCTCTATGATCAAGTTCGAGCAAACATTTAATTTTTGGAACGCAAATTTTTGCGATTTTGCCAAATTGAAAAGCCGACACATATATTTTTGGACTCCTGGAGCTTTGTCGTCCAAAAATAGGGGGGCAACTGATACGTCATCGGAAAATTATCTTGATCGTGCACGAATCTCGAGGAAAAACTCAAGTTGAAAACTTCAAAAATTAATTCGGAGACTATTTACTCCGATTTCAGCAAGCTTACAGTCGAACTGAGCGTCTCGGAAATACGAATCCAACAACACCAAATTTGACTCAATCCGAGCCCAAACGAGTCCAAATCAAATACCCGAAGTGCTGTTGGAAGCATCAAACAGCAATTTGTGTTACCAAACGGTCTCCGATTTTGACGAGCTTATACTCGAATCGAGCGGCTCGACGAGACGAATCCAACGAGTCCAAGATCGCAGAATTTTGATATCATTAAGACCTTCAAATGCTTGAGAAATGGTTCACGATCAAGGGATTCAATATCGGCCGTTCATCCGGATCACTCCTTATTTGCCCTTGATCCCTCATCTATTTACGGGCTATGCCACTCCAGAAAAACTATAAATAGCCCCTCATTTCTCTTAAGAGGGGACCCAAGCCAAGAAGAGAAGAAGAGAAGAAAGAGAAGAAGAAGAGGAGAGAAGTCTAGGAGGGAATAACTCCTCCTCGACCACCGCCGGAACACCGCCGGAACTCCGCCGGAACACTGCCGGAACTCCGCCGGAACACTACCAGGCGCCCGAGGGACGCCGGAGCTTTGCCCGACACGGGAGCAACGTCGGAATTCTGCCCGACGCCGGAATTCTACCCGACGCCGGACTTCTTTCTAAGTGACGCCGGACTTCTTTCCAAGTGACGCCGGAATTCTGCTCGACACCCCGAGTGACGTCGGAACTCTGCTTGTCCTTGTAACTGATACTCATTGTAATCTGATCGTCCTGAATTTAAAGGACGGATCAGCCTCGTGTATTTCAAACGACACTAGTGAAACTCTTTCAACTGGGCGTGGCCCCGTGGTTTTTTCCCTTTCCAGGGTTTTCCACGTAAAAATCCTGGTGTTACTATTTCGATTCTGTTTGTGTGCTGAATATACGTACAACGCTGAGACGGGAAATTAAAATCTATCGCCGCGTATATTTGAGTCCGCAACAATACATGATATTGAATTTTTAATATCTGGAAGGTCGATGGTGAAGAAAGGCAGTTGCAGATTTTACTAGAAACAGAGAATTGAATTCTTACCTGTATTCTTTGTATTCCTTTCTGTATTTTACTGTGTAGTACAGGTTACATATATAAGTGAGTAAAGGACTATTCTAGCTGTACACGTGTAGGAGGGAGATGCTTTTGTTCTGTTATGTGTTGAGGGTGGTGATGCTATTCTTTTGATGATGGATGTCAGACTTCTGTTATTAGATGGAGGACACAAGGAGTGATACGAAATGATCTGTTTGACAATGAAAGGATATCTGACAAACACGTCAAGTAGACTAATCAAGTCTGTTGGGATCTTGGAGGAAGATGTGTCCTTCTTGAATATGGAGGGAGAAAGGAATGAAGGGAGAAAACAGAACTAGATCTTTATTGCATGGCTTGGGGTAACCCAATATTACAGCCATTATGCCTATATATAGACACAAATGAAGGTACTAAGCAAAAGGCTATACAAGACAATACAAGAAATGCCTAAAGAAAGTACACCTATATAAAGCTAATAAAAAATACAAAAACAGAATTAAGTTGGATCACAAAAACTCTAACAATCTCCACCTTGATCCAACTTTCAATTGATCCTCACAAAAACTATAAATCAATCTGCTGCCATTGCCAAGTTAGTGTCTTCTTTGAGTTCAGCTCGCTACCATTTCTCTCTATTCAGCCAATTTCTCTTGAAATGCCCCTCTTTGTGGCAAATATAGCACATCTTACTGATTTTCTCTTTTCTAACTTCAGATTTGACCCTAACTTTTAATAAGGCACAATGGGAAAAAATGATTCATGTAGCTGACCCCACATAAGGGGATAAAGGCTTGACGTTGTTGTTGTTGTTGTAACTTTAGATTTGCCCCTAACCAACATGTCACCATTCTTCTCCTCAATCTCTGATTTCCGCTGAATCTCCTTTGACATCAATATTGACTTTACCTCAATCATCGCCAAAATCTGCTTCCCATACAATATTGTATCAACGATGTGTACATGAGCTTTTCGCAGCAAGCTAAGCAAGATGATGCCCTGATCTTCTTCATCGATTCTAACGTCCACATTGTTGACCTAGTTTTTTTTTTTTTTTTTTACACCTGACCCCAGGTCTTGGGTCAACCCAGTTGACCAGGTCAACCTGGGTTGACCTAAAGGGACCCATTTAGCTTAGGTTAGCCCCAAATCAGATCTTGATCAAACCAAATTCATCCAAGGCTCAACCCCTCCCCTCCTTGACCTATTTGACTAGGTTGACCAAGTCAACCCTTGACTTGGTCAACCCAAGTCATTAATGGGTCAATATGACCCATTAAGAGCCATTTAAAGCTCCAATCCTTTCCTAATCCATTCAAAGCCCTAAACCACGGCCCAAGGGGCTTAATAACCTCCTAATCATGCCCTAAATCGAATCCTAGCCGTACATCTTAGATAGAGGAGTATATATAGGGATTTAGGGCTTCTTTGGGAGGACTTTTGATCCTTGCTCTCTCCCAAGACTCCGAGAACTCGAGATCTCTTGTGAGAAGGCTCCCTCGACCTCCCTTCACACTTCCCAACCCGACCCCACCGTGGGAAACCCGCTGCCGGCGAGAATCCGACGAGCCGAACGCCAAAGACGTCCGAGGGCTCAAACCGATCAGTCCGAAGCTCGTTTGGCCACGACTTCAACTAGGAACTTGTGCGGGGACAGTCTACAAGCTCAACAAGCCCAAGAACGCGAAAATCCGTTGAGTATTTTAGGTAAAATCTCAAACCCTAGCTAGGAGCACTTAGAGTTAATTAACGTCGTCATTAGGGAATATTAAGCCAAACAAATTATACCACATGAATGCTCTTCATGTCTAGGCCATATGTTTAAAATTTCATCTCGATTGATCGAGCGGATCAATCAAACGAGGCGAAAATATCGTTCTTAGGGTAGTTTCGCAGCATGCATGGGCGGCGTCCGCTCCTGGCCGTTGATCTCGCGATCAAGGGCCTTGATCCCGCCGTCCGCTGCACCGGTCCAACCCAGGTCCGGATCCGTCTGATCCGCGATTCGTCCAGCTCAATCCGGTCCGTTGATCAGTGTAGCGGGGGATCGAGCGGTTGCTGGCCGGTGCTGAGGTGTCTAATAGGTGGGTCCCGCCGCGCCAATCATTGCCAATGATTGGCCGCCGATGTTTATTTATTTATTTATTTTTATTTTTTTTAAATTCTATTTTTTATATAATATTTAAAAAATAATAATAATAGTAAAAATATTATTATTTTAATATTAGGTTATATTATTTATATTATTAATATTAATAATATTATTATTATTATTATTTCTGTTATTAGAATAATAATATTATTATTATTATTAATATATTATATTCATATTATTTTATTATTATTATTAAAACCTATTATTATTATTACTATTATTATATTATTATTATTATTATTATTATATTATGATTATTATTATTTTAATTATGTTAATAATAATAATAATAATTATTATTATTATTATTATCATTATTATATAATATTGTTATTATTAACATATTATTATTATTATTACTATTATTATCCTTATTTTATTTAAAAAATTATTTTTATATATTATTTCTTTTTATTATTATTATTCTTTTATTTAAAAATTATCTTTTTAAAATGTTATTATTATTATTACTATTCTTATTATTATATTTTAAATATAAATGTATATATATATATAAATGTATTTTAAAATTTTATTATTATAATTATTTTTGTTAATAATAATATTATTACTTTAATAATGTTAGTATTATATTAATATTAATATTATTATAATATTAGTATTTATTATTATCAATATTATTATAATGGTAATATCATAATTAATGATATTATTATTTTAATAATATTATTATTATAATTAATATTTTTATTATCATAATATTAATTATTATCATTATTAACATTATTATAATATTAATGTTATAATTAATAATATTACTTTTTTTAATAATAATATTATTATGAATAATATTTTTATTATTATTATGTTAATTACTATCATTATTAGTACTATTATAATACTAATATTATAATTAGTAATATTATAATTTTAATAAATATTATTGTTATGATTATTATTATTATTATAATATTAATTATGATTATTATTAATATTATTATATGTTAATTAATAGTAATATTATTATTATTATTTTTTTTTAATAATAATATCATTATGTTAATATTAATATCACTATAATATTAATATTTATCATTTCATATTATTATAATATTTTAATTATTATTTAAATTTATTTTAAAATTCAGATATTATTATATCTGATTTATTTTAAAATTATTAATTATTTTCAAATATTAACTATTTTAAATTATTTCAAAATTACCTTTAATTCTATTTAAACTTCAAAATTTCATAACTTTCTCGTTTTAAATCGGATTTTTGCGTGCAATACCTCGTTCTTTTCAGAAAAAGGTGAACTTTAATTTAAAATTATTTCCTACATCTAATTCTGTCCTTTCTGGATGTTTTCTGTATTCCTATGTTATTTAATTATTTAAATATTATTTAATTAATATAAATAATTATTTTAATAATAAAAATTATTTTAAAACCCCCTCGGTGGCCGGTAGACCTCCCATGCTTATGAATTGAAGTATTTTCAATTATCTTATTTTTTACATTATTATTATTTATAATATTTATGTATTTTAAAGATAATTTTAAAATTACATATTATTTAAATCCCCCAATTTTGGGAAGTCTACCCCTTATGAAACTTTAAACCTAGGACCTGTATGTGAACAGAATTCATGTGGGAGAAGGATTAGTGAATGATTGTGTCCCAATCATTCACTAATCACTTCATTAGGTTCCTTTACTTAGTGTTTTCGTAGTCCTTGCATGTGTAGGTTGCACAAGCACGTAGCCTAGGCTCTCCTAGATCTAAGGACATGGCTTGGTGTGTTTATATTTGCTGCATTTACCCTCTGTATTATGCCTAAGGGTTAGTTACTTCATTTCACTCCTATATAACGTAGTGACACCCTAAGGACAACAATTAAGGACCCGTCTAGCAAACTTAGAAAAATTCCAGGAATTAGGGTAGGACCCTGAATGACTTGAAATTTGAAACACTTAAACATAGTGACATCTGGAACCCTCTAGAATTTTCTAGGAATTTTCTGGACTCTTTAAAACACTTAATTAGCAAACCCTAACTCACCCGTTAATTAAGCCTTAGAAACTTCAGTAAAATCTAATAAATCCATTTTAAATCAGAAAAATACCCATAATACCTCAAACTCTCCAGAATTCAGTCCCCAACCTTAGATAATTAGGGCCCCTTAATTGGACCTTAATCTGGACTTTAATTCAACCTTAATCAAAAATCACCTTTTTGCCTTAATTAAATCATTAAAAATTATTAAAAATCCCAAATTTTCCCCAAACACTTGGGAACACCTTCTTAGGTCATTTCTGATCTTTGGGGGTGATTCCAATCAGTTTGGAGCTGATTTGGGCCAAAACCCCCAAAATACCCCTAATTAGGCAATTTCGATAATTCCTTTAATTGCCCCAACTTCTAAAAATCATAACTAATTATAGAAAATTCCAAAATGGGCAAACTAAAAGGCACCTAACTCTAATTAAGGTCTAGTATTTGTTAAAAATATTAGGTGTCCAGAAATCAACCTAAAACAAAAAGTCAACTCTTCGGTCAACCGTAGCCTACAGTCTAGGGCCCGAAACTTCTAAAATTCATAACTTTGCGTAGGAAACTCCAAATCTAGCAAACTAAAAGGCATTCAACTCACATTAAGGTCTAGTATTTGTTAAAAATATTAGGTGTCCAGAAATCAACTTAAATCAAAAAGTCAACAATCCGGTCAAACTTAGTTCAAAAACAAGACCAAAACTTCAGAAATTCATAACTTTGGATAGAAGAATCTAAATCGGGCATGCTAACTGTCTAACTGATCAGGTTAAGGCCTAGTATTTTATAAAAATATTAGCTGGTCATAAATACCCTTTAATCAAAAAGTCAACTTTGGACCCCCTTTTACTTGGTGTATAGGTGGACCCCGAACCCCCCTAAAACTCACTAATGCAATTTAAACTTTAAATATTATTACCCTAAGAACTAAAATTGATCCACACATTAAATCAACTAAGATAGATCTCAATTCACTAATATTTGGACTTTAAATAAAATTCACTTTTCAGACCTACAACCAACCTGGACAGTAGGCAACTGTAACTAACTACCCAGCTTTAGGATCTACCTCAGCTACACAGCTTTTCACACACATCTAGATGGTTTGTTAGGGCACCACTTCTAGATCTAGGCTAGGCCGGTGTTTACTTTTCTGTTGTGTGCCGAGATTTTTGAGATTTCATTGCATGTTGTGATTGAACTATTGGTATGTTTGTTTACTTTTACTGCACTCTGGGAATTGATGTGATTGCACGATAGACTACCCATAGGTTAGGATCGATTTTGATACTAATGATGTTTTCTGCAGGTGGCCATGCTCATGCAGCGCTAAATATAAGGGGGGCAATAATCATGATTTAAAAATTAATGCTGTTTTATGCAGGTGCTTCAGAAATCGCTCAGCCCCCCTAAATAAATGAGGGCTAATTGAAAATCATTATAAATTGCTACAGGTGCTCCAGAGCTTGCTTAGCCCTCAAATATTTAAGAGCATGGCCAAGTGTGGCTGTGATGAGTATTTTCATTTCTATATAAATTGCTTGAGATAACATAAAATTGCCTGGGTTGATTTTTATTAGGATAACCTTGCAGGAGAGTCTAGATTTACTGCTTTCATTTAATGTAAATGGTTTGTAACTTGGTATCGAGTTGTGAAAGTTTATTTTGAGTGGGGATACAAGAATCCAAAGGTTGGATGCCCAAAGAGAAAAGGACACCCAATATGAGGATAGTCCTTTTCTGTTTGGGAATCCAAATTTGGGTTATTCTACTACCCGAGGAGTCCAAGGAAGCCGAGGTCCAAGGAGTCCGAGGAAGCTCAGATCCAAGGAGTCTAAGAAAGAGAAGATCAAGAAGATGAAGACCAAGAGTATCCCACTCAGAATAACTTGCGTCAATCTTAGGATTAGAAATCCGGGTTGTTGGCAGTGGTGCCCGGCCACTTTAATTTTCTGCAGACCCTGGGTTGTAATTAAGGGCAGTTGGCCTATGGACATTTATTAATTTGTTTGGATAATTTTGATGTGTTTTATGATTGTGTGCCTCTAGGATTGTTTGCTTTTCTTAGTTTCTTGGCGTTTTGCATGTCGCTTTTGTTTTAGCCTGGATTTCGTTAGGCTCTTTAAGGACTAAAACTTTTTCTACTCCCAACTAACATTCAAATTTTAAGATTTAAATAATTTAGAAACTTAACGACCTAGGGAATTGCCGGAATCGTCCGGGGTAGCATGCATATCGTTGCATTTCTCTCTTTCCTTCTATAAGACACTTCCCCGCCCGTGGGTAGAGTCCGGATAATCTGACCTATGAGGATGAGGTGCCGGACCTGGGGAAGCCCAGTCTAATTCCAAAAATTATTTTTATAAGCCTTTTTAAAGTTCTATGCATACCTGATTCGGATACTCTAACTAGCATGCATTGCATTAGAAACTAACTAAATTAAAATTTTAATTGCATTAGTCTTAGGAGCATACACCCTACATAAGTCCAGGGCCAACTAGGAAATCCTCTAGATGTCGGCCCTATCTCCGAGAACTATAACCCACCTACCCATCCTTCATAAATGACTGGACAGCATGGTTTTAAAGCGATTAGGTGGTTAGCTGGCTCCCCCTTCCAGGCCGGGGTAAGTCCAGGTTTTACATTGCATTAGTTAGGACACGGGTGTTAGTGTTGCGTAGAACACTAAACCCACCATAGATTCAGGATTCAAGGCTACTATTGTTCCGTAGTACGCCTCATCAGTAGGTAGGTCTTCTGTCTTCCAGAGACCCTAAACCCTACATATCCGCGTCACACGGATGACGCCACCTCCATCCTTCCCTCCTGCATGTTTCGAGTGCATGATTTATTTATTTTTCTCCAGTTTCTTCTCACTACCTTAGTCCCTCCGGATGCTGACGTGAGCCGTGCATGTTGACTAAGCCTAGTTGAACCTCTCTTTCCCTTCGAGTAGGACTTCCTAGTCTCTGCCCTATGTGCCAATCCCAATTTCGAAAGAATAATGTAGAATCCTTAATCGAGAGTATTCTCAGGCTCCGGCTTGAGATGTAATTAACCACGGGGGCTTGCGCCCGTGGGAAACCGCATCCCACTCTCAAATAAACCCCATTCGAGCTAATGTATCGGGTGGGGGAAACCCGTTGTGACGATCAGATCATATATATTATTACCCATCGGGGTGTGCTGGTGAGAGCCGCTATCCTCAATGGTTAATCGTATGCATGATCGAATCTGCCCTTCCATTGGCCAGATACTGTCTCCCCTCGCGGGGCGATGGTGTCTGTAGTCCCTTTCGGAGGTCCACAGGTTTCTGGCGACCACGGTGGGACAGGTTTCTCTCTTCATCTTTGGATTCTATATTATTCTCTCTTGTTTGTACTCCGGGATTGGTACTCCTTAGATTAGGTTCGTCCCACTCTTAGTTAGGGTCCTTCCTTAGTTAGGATCGTCCTTCTTTTTCTTAGTTAGGGTTCACCCCCCCCTAGCTAGGTTTCTTTCTTTCCGTTCTTCTTAGTTAGGGTTTCCCCCTAGCTAAGCTTCCTTTCCTTCTGACCTTCTAGGTCATTCCGTTCCCTATCTATCATTCATCTTCTCGTTATTTCTTACTAATCATTTTAAATTTCTTTTCTTCTTCTTGGCAGACAGTGCCATGGCTTCCTTCGTGCCTTCCGTTACTTTCAGTTTTGGTTCTGACGCGCGGGTGACACTTCCTGAGTCCCTGCTAGCCAGTCCTCCCGCTGGAGGAATCACTTTTGGTTCCTTCACTGACTCGGCCTTCGTCACTCTTGGCGGGCCGACCCCTGCTGAGGCTGCTGCCTACTCTCCTCCCCAGAGGAGGGCTCGCGCAGCCATGCGACCTTTTGGACGTCCAGTTGCTCGGCGGACAGCCCGGGCACCTGCTCGTCCTACTCCTGTTCGTGTGCAGCCGGCACACCCTGTGGTTAGGCAGCCAGTGCCTAGACCACTCCCTGTTCAGCCCACTCGTCCAGCGGTTAGGCGACCAGTGCCTATCGCACCTGTTGTTCAGGCTGCCCCGGCCCCTCAGCGCCGGCAGGCAGTAGTTACCCCTGTTGTTACTCCGGCAGAGGTAGCTCGTGTTCGGGTTCCCCCTCCTTCTTCCTCCAGGAAGAGGGGTGCCCAGACCGAGGCTCCTTCGCCTTCCTCCCGTCGGGTTTCAGCTTTCGCTCGACTGTCTCACCCAGAGACCCTCGTGCAGACCCCGACACTTCCCGTACTTCCCGTTCCCCCTGCCACTCAGGTGGTGGGTTCAGATGTTGCTTCGTCTTCCGCCTCCGGCCTTGGGAGAAGGGCCCGGAGGAATAGAAACCGTAGACTTCGGTTGGCTGCATCCGAGGCAGATAGACAGCGGATGGCAGATTCGTTGGCTCACCAGGAGCCAGTCCAGAGGAGAGTGGTCCCTAGGCAGCGGGCACCACGACCAGTTGCAGTTTCCCCTACCCCGGACGTTACAGTTGCCCCTGAGATAGCAGCGGTTCAGGGAGGACGCTTCTCCCCACTGACATACAGTGGTGATGAGGAGGACGTTGCTCGCATTGCGGCGGCCCCTCCTGTCGCTACTACTTTACCACGCGCTAGGGTCCCCAGGGATGATGCTGCTCGAACCCTCTCTCAGAGGATTCGGAGTATCATCCGCTTAGCGCGGGGTCGAGGCCCTGTCAGTCGAGAGAGGTTACTCCACCAGATTTCTCAGGCGTCCGTTCAGTTGGAGAGACAGACTGCTAGACAGAGGTACAGGTGGCAGAGAGGACAGCCACCCAGACAGCCTGTTAGTTCAGTTCCGTTGGCGAGACCACAGACAGTTACTCCGGTTGTTGGACGACGCCCACGTCGTTATGGACAGGGGCAGCAGTTGGAGCCTCCCAGACCTCAGCTCCCTTCAGTTGTAGTAGCCCCGCAGCAGTCAGTTGCCCCTACTGGGTCCCGTCGCAGCAGATGGGTGTGGAGACGACGACAGGCAGAGTCCCCTGTCGATGCAGTACAGCCAGTTCAGGTAGTTGAGCAGTTAGAGGCAGTTGTTCCTTCCGGATCAGAGGCAGTTCCGATGGTCTGTGATGCAGCAATGGACGATGATGTTGCAGTTTCTCCTAGTGGTTCACCGGTTCGGGCAGAGCCAGCCCTTAGCCCTTACGAGACTTCTTCCCCTTTGAGTCCGTATGCAGAGGACTTCCATCAGACCCTCTACGAGGATGAGGCACTTGAGGATGATTTACTCGAGGAGGAGTCAGATGGAGACATACCGGTACACAGAGTGTGTGTGGTTACTAGACGTGGCCACTCAGACGAGCAGATAGAGGCAGATGATGATGATGAGCAGGGAGAAGCTGAGGTAGGAGGATCTCCCCGGTCAGTTGAGACAGATGCCACAGTACTACAGTTACAGACTCAGATGGCAGAGATGGCCAGGGCCATGGCAGCGATGACAGCCCAGTTGACAGCTTTGGGGGCGATGCCCCAGATGACGGGCGTAGGCACTCCTGCTACGTCCAGGGACGAGCCAGCAGCACCACCTGTAGTAGCACCAGGTCCTGTGGGAGTAGACAGGGCCCAGAGAGCAGTTCCAGTGGCACCGACAGCAGTTGCTTTTACTACCCCAGTCCAGAGTCAGTCAGTTCAGTTGTCAGCCGGACAGATTCAGGATCTGATTGCCCAGAAGGTCGAACAGGCCATTTCCTCCAGGAAGTCTGGAGAGGTAGTTAGCAGGGGGCGTCCTTACCCAGTAGAGTACGAGCACGAGCCCTACCCCCCTGGTTTTGTCCCTCCTAGGTTCAGAGTCTTTGATGGGTTTGGGAACCCGAGGCAGCACGTGGCCCAGTACCGAGCCATCTGTTGCAACATAGGAGGGAACGATGCACTGATGTTGAGACTCTTTGTCAGCAGTTTAGTTGGGGTGGCCTTTGCTTGGTACGCCGACCTCCCCAACGATTCAGTACGCACCTTTGCAGAGTTGGAGCAGTTGTTTGTTCAGAGGTTTGTCAGTGCAGAGCACCGAGTTACAGTTGGAGAGCTAGTTGTGACTAGACAGCGGCCCCGAGAGCCTCTCCCAGATTACATAGTCAGATGGAGGAACCTCAGCCTACAGTGTGAGCCCCAGTTACAGGAGCAGCATGCAGTAGAAATTTTATTGAAGAATATAGATGGTCCGATAGCACCTTATCTGAAGGGTTTCAGCATCAGAACCTTTCAGAAGTTGTTGACAAAGGTGATCAGTTTGCAGGACAGCATACCCGATGCAGTCCCTCCTAAGGTTGAGAGTCAACCTTCACGTAGACCTCAGCGGCAGGAGTCATCAGGAGCACCTCCACCTAGGAGAGGAGAGGTACACAGTACTTATGGGCCATCAGATAAGGGCAAGAAGCCCTTAGTCAGTTCAGCACCACCTCAGCAGTCTCACACACCGGGCCAGTCAGCAGTGCAGTCTAGACCCTCCCGTAGGACCCCAGAGAGTCAGCAGTACCTACGGGAGAAGCTTAGTAAGGAATATCCCTTTAAAAGGGAAAGTGTGATGAAGATCTTCAAGTTCCTTACTAAGAGAAACATCTTAACATTCCCGAACAACAATAGAGTGGAAGAGGAAGGGCAGACAGAACACCCACTCTATTGTCCATTTCACAGACATATCGGGCATGTTATAGAAGACTGCTATGTGTTCAAGGACAGAGTTGAGAAGCTCATGGCTAGTGGGCAGATCCACCTACAGGACAGCGACCTGGTTCAGCCCAAGGGCAAGACACCTCAGACAGTTCAGATGATCTCGGGCTCCAGTAGTTGTAGTGACAGCCAGAGTGGCAGACAGAGCAGTCGTAGCAGATCACCCAGAGGTTCTGAGGGGGAGTGGCAGTTAGCACTCTCTCGGAAGACGAGGCAGATGATCCGGCAGACAGTTCAGAGTTCAGAGGCAGTTGAGAGGAGGCCTACCCAGGCCAAATCGACAGTTGCCAGCCCAGTTTCTTCGCCAGCACCTTTTTCTTCTCCTGTTGTAGTGCCTACTGAGCACATTTCTTTTCCTATTTTATGTAATAAAAAGATGTATGAAAAGGAAAAGTTTGTTGTAACTTCTGAGGGGAAGACGGGACGCCTTCCAGCACTTACGCTGAAGGATTTCGTTCTCCCTTCAACTGATGATGAAATAATAGAAGAAGGTGATTCTGGCTACTTCTGGTGTTCTGCTCCTACTTTTATTTCTTCTAGCACTCGCTCTTTCAATATTCTACATGTTTCTTATGATGGTTCTGTATGTGATGAAGAGTCTGAGTGTGATGAGGAACCAGTCTTTATGATTCCGGAGGGTGGTTGTTACATGGATTCAGAAGATGAATCCGAGAACCCACTCCAGTCGCTTTCCTTGGAGCCAACACAGGCCGTCACCGCTGAACCAAGTGAATCTCCTGTCAAAGATGACTCGATACAGGAAGTTCACTTGCGTTCAGGGAAGGTTCTTCCACCTAGGATGGCTAAGAATACAAAAGAGAAAGATAAGAACATTGTTACCCAGCAGGACGATCCTATCCCTTCCTCCCAAGAGCAGTCTAAGGAGAAAGGGAAAGGCCCTCAGCTGGAGGTCGATTACAATGTGTTGGCCCATTTAAGAAAAATTCCTGCCCTTCTCAGTGTCTATGACGCTTTGATGATGTCTTCTGACTTGAGAGAGACCCTGGTAAAAGCACTACTCGAGCCAGAGTCCTATCAAGCCTTCTTTGCTTCCGAATCTGTTGGAGATGCATGCCTTTTGAGAGAGATGCCGTGCATTACCTTTTCAGATCGTGATCTCCTCTTGGGTACCTCTGATCACAATCGTCCTTTGTATGTCACCGCTGAAGTCAATGGTTATGAGTTGAACATGGTCCTCATTGACCAAGGAGCTTCAGTAAACATCCTGAGTTATGAAACTTTGAAGAGCCTCTCCCTGGGTCATTTGAAGTTAACCTCCGATAAGATTATGTTGAAAGGCTTCAATGACCAAGGACAGCGTGCCCTAGGGTCCATCACCCTACCCCTGAAGTTTGGAAATTTCCTTACTGAGGCGAAGTTTCATGTGATCGAGGCAGATACTTCATACAGGGCTCTCTTAGGAAGGCCCTGGATTCATGAGTATGGAATGGTGCCCTCCACCCTGCACCAATGTATGAAGTATATGAGGAATGAAGTCGAGTACTCCATTCCCGGGGATACCCAACCCTTTTCCGTGCATGAGGTCTCTATTTACGATGATGCTGAGCATTACATACCTCGTAAGAAGAGTAAACCTCCTTCTGCCCAGTCACCAGTGACACCTGCCAGTACTGTACAGGGTCCTGTACAGCTACCTGTGCAAGGTCCGTCACAGGTTAGTATTGAGGCAGATACCTCCACTGCAGATCCTGTTAGATCTCCTTTCCAATTTGCAGTTGGGCACGATGTTCCCCCTAGTAGAGGAAGGGGAGAGCGAGGTAGAGGTAGAGGTAGAGGATCGACTCGCCCGCCGCGAAACTACGATACTCAAATCCCTCCTCCCTCATATCTTTATGCTTCTCCTTTGACTGTCGAGTCCGACTCCTCTGACGATGAGATGATCACTACCCCTCATCGCTCAGCTCCCTCACCAGCCCCGGACTTCACTGATTATAGTTCACTGCCTACCTTTTGTAGGTACCTGATACCCGAGGGTGGTTTAGTTATTGACAGTGGTTCAGACGAGGAAGTAGACCCCCGACGTCAGACCACTAGTCAACAGTCCCTTTCCCGTCAGATACGTGGAATAAGAGTTGAGGAGTCTCACCAAAGATCTTTGGTTACCCCCTCCACCAGTGATGGTGGCGCACTACAAGTTAGAGGCCGCCCTCCGCCTCCTCTGTACGAAACCTTTGTGCCACCACGAGCTAGTGAGTGTGCCTCGTTATCCCATAGTGTAGGTGCCCCACTGGGTCCTGGGAGTCAGGGTTCAGCGGAGACCGCTATAGATAACAGGGTCACAACTGCCCCTCGTTATTTTTCCCCTTTCGTGGAAGACTGTGTATTGCGGGGTGTAGTCATCTCGACTTGGTCAGATGAACAAGCTCTACGACAGGCTCGTGTTTGGCGGACTGATATGCCTCAAACTAAGCAAGGTTTAGGTTATGTCGAGCAGAGCTCACCTAACCATGCTAACATCCGAACGGTTTCCCACTCATACCCGGTTGTTTCTCTTACCGATAAAGAAGACCCGGGTGATGATGAGGATAGAGTACTCGATGCTCCTCAAGAGTTTGAAGATGGCATCACTTCTGCCATGGACGAATTGTGTGAGGTAAACTTAGGCACTGAATCAGATCCTAGACCTATTTTTCATAGTGTCTTGTTATCTGACTCAGAGGCTCAAGAATACATCGAGCTACTCTCAGAGTTTAAAGATTGCTTTGCCTGGAACTACACCGAGATGCCTGGTCTAAATCCAGATGTAGCAGTCCATAAACTAGCCATTAAGTCTGATGCAGTCCCTGTTAAACAAGCACCTCGTAGGATGAGGTTAGAAATAGAACAACAGGTGATCGCTGAGACTAAGAAGCTTATAGAGGCCGATTTCATTCGTGAAGAGAAGTACCCTACTTGGCTTGCCAACATTGTTCCAGTCCGGAAAAAGAACGGGCAGATTCGTGTCTGTATCGACTTTCGTGATTTAAACAAGGCATGTCCTAAGGATGATTTTCCTCTTCCTATCCCCGAGCTTATGGTGGATATAGCGTCGTCCCATAGCATTTTCTCCTTCATGGATGGTTCATCTGGTTACAATCAGATAAAGATGGACCCCGAAGAGGAAAAGTTTACTGCGTTTCGCACACCTATAGGTGTGTTCTGCTACAAGGTGATGCCCTTTGGTCTCAAGAATGCCGGGGCCACTTATCAACGTGCTATGACTGTTATCTTCGACGAGATGATACACGAGCAAGTTGAATGCTATGTGGATGATCTGGTAGTCAAAAGCAAGGTCCGTGGAGATCACCTTCGAGATCTACGAATCGTTTTTGAACGCCTACGCAAATATGATTTGAAAATGAACCCTCTAAAATGCGCATTTGGAGTTAGTGCAGGAAAGTTCCTGGGGTTTATAGTTCGCTACCGTGGCATTGAGATTGATCCTTCCATGATCAAAGCCATAGTAGATCTAAAACCCCCTAAAAGCCTTACCCAGCTAAGGTCTTTTCAAGGAAAGCTAGCCTTCCTGCGGAGATTTATCTCCAATTTGTCTGGTAGATGTCACCCCTTTGCTGCCCTGGCAAAGAAAGACGCCCGCTTTCACTGGGATGAGCGTTGTCAGGAGGCCTTTGAGAGTATAAAGCGCTACCTGATAAACCCCCCTGTTTTAGCTGCACCCATCCCAGGGAGGCCGTTGATTCTCTACAGTACGGCCCTGGATGAGTCCTTGGGTGCATTATTGGCTCAAGAGAATGAGGAAGGCAAGGAGAATGCCTTGTACTACCTCAGTAGACGGTTGATACCCGCAGAGCTGAAGTACCCCGCGATGGAAAAGCAGTGTTTAGCTTTGATCTTCGCGGTACAGAAGCTTAGGCATTATATGCTTTCACACAAGGTCAACCTAATCTCTCGAGTCAACCCCTTGCAGTATCTGATGACCCGTCCGACCCTCTCAGGTCGTCTGGCACGATGGTCTATGATCCTACTGCAGTTTGACATCACTTTCGTCCCGCAGCGGGCCGTCAAAGGACAGGCTCTAGCTGATTTTCTTGCTGCTCACCCGATCCCTGCAGACTCCCCACTCAATGATGAGCTGCCTGACGAGCTAATCATGAGTGTGGTGGAGCAGGAGTCCCCTACTTGGGAGTTTTACTTCGACGGTGCGTCGTCCGTTAGAGCCTTGAGCCCGAATGAAACTCCTATAGTTAGGGTAGGTCTGGGCCTCATTTTCGTATCCCCTGAAGGTCACACTCTGAGATATTCCTACAGTCTTTCAGAACCTCGTACTAATAATGAAGCTGAGTACGAAGCTCTGATTTTAGGACTAGAGTTGGCCATTCAGATGAATGTCATGCGGGTGAAAATCTTTGGAGACTCACAACTGATCATAAATCAAGTAGCGGGAGTCTACAAAGTGCTTAAACCTGAGCTCTTGCCTTATCACAGCAAGGCAATGGAGCTCTTGTGTTTGATTCCTGAAGTGACCTTAGCTAAAATCCCTAGATCTGCCAATGGCAAGGCAGATGCATTAGCTAAGTTAGCAAAGGAACTGGCTGACCCAACTGGCAACCCACTGTCTATCGTTGTCCAGTGCCGTCAAGCCCTGTGCCCCGCAGACCTGTCTTCTCCCGATCAGACCCTCACAGTGTTCTCAGTTGAGGAAGAATCAGACTGGAGAATACCCTTTATAGAGTATTTGAAGCATGGCAGGCTTCCAGATGATAGATCTCTTGCTGCCCAGGTCAGAAAGAGAGCCTTATCATTCACTTATGTGAACGACACCTTGTATCGACGCTCTTTCGACCAAATGTGGTTGCGTTGCCTTAACAACGAGGAGGCTCGCAAGGTCATGGGCGAGATACATGAAGGTCTTTGCGGTGCCCATCAGTCCGGACCAAAAATGAAAGGCAGAATTAAACGCCTCGGTTACTATTGGCCGACTATGATCCGTGATTGTATGGAGCACGCTAGAAAGTGCCACCAGTGCCAAATTCATGGCACGGTGATTCACCAACCCCCTAATTCGCTGCACCCTACTGTATCATCTTGGCCATTCGAGGGCTGGGGCACGGATGTAGTGGGTCCTATTGACCCTCCTTCCTCTAAGGGCCATAGGTTCATTTTAGCTGCCACTGATTACTTCTCCAAGTGGGCAGAAGCTGTGCCACTTAAGGAAGTCAAATCAGAAGATGTGATGCGTTTCTTTCGTGATCATATTGTCTATCGTTTTGGTGTCCCGCGCCGTATCATCTCAGATAACGGCCCGTCATTTAGAAGCACCAAAATTGCCAGATTTGCCCGCCGCCATAACATCAATTGGCGATACTCTTCAATTTACTATCCCAAGGCTAATGGCTTGGCGGAAGCATTCAATAAAACTCTCGTGCAGTTAATAAGGAAAATCCTGGTCGCAAACAAACGAGAGTGGCACGATAGACTTCCTGAAGCACTATGGGCCTATAGGACTACATACCGTACTCCCACTCAGTCTACCCCATATGCTTTGGCTTTCGGGGTCGAGGCCGTCCTCCCACTTGAGGTCGAGCTCCCCTCGCTACGTGTGGCAGTCAGCCACAATCTTTCCCACGAAGATAACGCCCGATTACGGACGGAAGAGCTTGATGGTTTAGAAGAGCTTCGCCTACAAGCTTATCAGAACCTCAAACTATACCAGACACGTATGGCTCGATCACATGATCGCCTTGTTCGACCCCGTGCTTTCCGGGTTGGCGAGTTGGTCCTTGTTTTACGTAGACCTATCGTTTCGCGTCGTCGCCGAAGTGGTAAGTTCGAGCCTGTCTGGGAAGGCCCCTTTGCTGTGGAGCAAGTCTACGAAGGTGGTGCCTACCTACTCGTTGATGCCAATGGTGTTCACCCTATGCCTGTCATCAACGGGCAGTACTTAAAAAAGTACTATGCCTGAGTTCGCTCTTCGAGAGGGAGGGGGGTCTCCTTACCGCCTGCAAATACTCCCCTGTATATGTACCCCCTTCGGAGGGGCTTCTTCACTTTTCGACAGTCTGTGTGGCCACGACGATTTGTCCTCTACCACACGATATTTGTTGCGAGAAGTATGAGGCTATCCTTAGGGGTGATGAGGTGAGATGATATGATTCGTACACTGACATAAACTCTAGTCTCTATCATCTCCTTGTCTGAACTCTTCTAGGCCAGATCTTGACCCATATCAGTCCAAATACATATCCAAGTCCTATTTTCAATGGTGGGATCTTTAAATTCAATATGCAAAGTTTCTAAAAGAAAGATTAATCTGAGAAAAGTCTGAGAGCTTAAAACACGAAGTTGACTTTTTAGAGAATTTTTCCTTAGAAAGTACAGAATTTATTTCTCCTAATGAAAGATATACCCCTGTTCTTCTTTAGAAAATGAAGTAATTAGTGGTTGACTCCTTTAAGCGCTTGAAAGACGATTATAATGATTCGAAAAAAAATATATATATGCCTTCTCTCTCATCCCTTGCTTAGGGATGATTTCCTATTTTGAACTAAAATCTATATCAAATTGAAATTAGATTTAGAGACGCGTATTTTCCCAATCATCTTGCAGTTTTCTATCTCATAGGTGTCTTTCGCAGGCTGATGAATCTACCTCATAATTTTCTTATTCAAGTCGTTCACTCTTATCATAGGATTGGATTTGCTTTGTGGATTTTTCTTCCTTGCACAAGAGAGTGAGTTTTTCTTCTCTTATGTTTGGAGGATAATCTTACAACTGAGAAATTTTTTTTTAGGGATTTAGAAAGGGAGCCAGTTACAAAATGAAAGATACACAAAGTGTATCAAAAGTGAAAAGATGCGCAGTGCGCCAAAATCAAAGATACACAAAGTGTATCAAAAGTGGAAAGTTGCGCAAAATGCGCCATAAAGTCAAGGATACACAAAGTGTATCAAGTAATTAAAAGGTGCGCAGTGCGCCAAATCAAGTCGAGGGGCTCAAAATGAGCCCAAAGTGGATAAGTAAATGGCTTCCCTTTCTTGTAAATCTCTAAGTCTCAGAAAATCCACACCCCTTGATATTCGTGACACTTGAGTTTAAAAATCATGATTTTGGATTCATCATCGTGCAAGGATGTTCTATTAGATATAAAAATATTCTCATGCAAGAAGATTGAGAAGATTCAGTTTCTCTCTCTAATTTACACCCTTTTGAATTAGATATTTATTCATAATATGTAAGGGAGAAAGCCCAGCTTAGCTTGTAGGGAGCTTAAGCTGGGTTAGCAAAATTTAAATCCCTAACCTTCTCGGGTTTAGATGGAGTCAACCCATATTGCTGAACTTTCTGAACCTTCTCTAAGGTTCAAGATGATTCAGAGGTTAATTTTTCATTTCTAAAAATAATCCTGTCACTCTCTGATGAAATTTTCACTCTTTAGGAAATGTTTGAATCAGACTTATCTCAGATTAATTGGTAAGGGCTTAAACATCTCTTAGTGGTCCCACTATTGAGTTTGTTTAAATGCTTGCCATATTCTTTAAAAATTCATGCACAAAAATATTTTGACCCCACCATCTGATTATAGACCATTCTTAAGGACTGGTAAGAGTCTCGCATTTGTCTTATCTTCCTCTTCTGAGTTCTGCTAATTTGGGAGTTTCCCCCTCTCTGTCCCCCAGTTTCACTTGGTGCCCCAAGTGTGGTCTGGGATATCAAAACCAATTCAGACTTCTTTTGTACTGGGTCCATACCAACCTACGCTAGCTAGGGAGGGTAATGTTGATCCACTATCATAACCTAAATTTCATTCACATACCAATCGTGGTATAATTGTGCCCCCAGTTTTATTCATGTGACGAATGTGGCCTGGTTATCAAAGCCAATCCTATATCCCTCTTTGAGTTCCAATCATTAGAGGATGTCCCATACTAGGAGTAACACACGGATATGGTAAATGTTCCCTCTACCGGGTGTTATCTTCGACAGTACGAGACATATTTAGTCTATGATTGTGAACATACAAAAAAATGTGCATCTATGCAATAAAAGAGGGAAGCTCTCAGTAGAGCAAAACCGGTTGCCCTTGTCACAGGTGGAACCCGGTAATACTCTCTAAGAGCTCAAATTCCCCAAAGTCTTTCTTTCTCTTCTCCTACAAAGCGTCTGAGTGATTGCTTCAAGGATGAGTTTACACTTGTGATTATTATGGTCTTTCACAATCATGATAGTCCTCATTAGTGGTGTGGTACATCTTGCTCAAGATGTTAGCATCCCACCCTTCGCGAGCTCTGATTCCCTAGTAGGGAATCAGCTCTCCAGTTTCTTTTAGTGACCTACTTTTTCACCCTTGCCTTGCTCTCAGCTACTAGAGCAGTCCTATGGGTTTGGTAGTGTCGCTCCTGCCTCTCACAGGGTCCCCCCGGTCAGGGTGAGTGTTACCGCTGTGATGTTTGATGTTTATTGATTTCACTCATAAATCATCTCCCTCAATGGCGAGTGTGTCTCCTCGCCATCTTGAGCTGTTTCCCCAGTAGTGTTGCAGTACGCCTGGTTACCGGCGTTAGCATCACTGACTTGAGAGCTCTGATTTTCTGGTAGAAAATCAACTCAGTTTCTACTTTACTCTCTCTCTCATTCGTACTCTACTCTCAGCTGCTAGGGTAGCTCTGCGGATGTACTGATAATATTCCAACTCCCACAGGGTCCCACCAGTTTGTGTGGGTACCACTACTGTGAGCTTTTCATAAATATCATTCATATGCAACGTTACTTCCCTTAGTGGCGAGTGAGTCCCCTCGCTACTCTTGTGTGCTTTCTTAGTTGTGATGCAGTACGTCGAGTCTCAGATGTTAGCGTCGCTTCTTAAGTGAACTTTGATTTTCTAGCAGAAAATCACTTCACTTGTCTTAGAGTGACATACTTGCCCGCCGTGACCCGACTCCTGGTTTGTGAAGCGGTCCCTTGGATGTGTTTATGTTGCTTTCCACCTCTACAGGGTCCCACTAGCTTACGTGGGTGTACCACTGTAGTCTTCTATGATTATTTCTCATTAATATAGTCCTTTTCTCTGTAGCAAGTGTGTCCACCTTGCTACTTTAGCTACTCAATAGGAATGAGACTACCCCTCTCACACTTTATTGAGGGCGTACCTTTCCCTATGGTCTCTCGAGGCATCGTTCTGGTGCTTCCAGGTTTGTATGATTTTGGTTTCCGCCTAGGCAGTTTCACTGGCATTTGGATACTCGTGGCCACGACGACTTGTCCTCTACCACGTGGTACCCAAAACACTAGTTTGAAACTCCTTAGACGACCCTTCTCTCTTTGAAATTTTCCATTTTCTACTCCTCTTCCCATCCCTACACATATGCGTGTTAGGGTATGGTTGAGATGACTTTCCCCTGATCGCTCTACTGCAGGCATATGCGCCGGGTAGGCATCAGACTTTACTTGGTTGAGAGTGCCCCACAGAGCCCCTGGGAGGCATATCTCACCACCTCTTTTTCCTGATTGCTCTGCTGCAGGCATATGCGCCGAGTAGACATCAGGCTTTACTTGGTTGGGAGCACCCCGCAGAGCCCCTGCGAGGCATAGCTCACCACACCTTTACCCTGACTGTCCTGCCGCTCTGGTAGACATCAGACCTTACCCTGGTCGTCTTGCTCTGATCAAGCAGACATCAGACTTTACCCGGTTGAGTGGGAGCCCGACAGAGTCCCTGGGAGGCATTCCCCACCACCACTTTTACTCTGGATGTTCTGTAAAAGACTACGCAGACTCCAATTTCGTGGCTTATTTACTTTTGTTGAGGTCAGGCAGAAGTATTGAGTCACCCCTATCCGCTGTTCCGAAAGGAGCAGGAGGAGACGGGATCCTTTCACCTTCTATTCTGCTGTTTGAAATGAACAGTCAGGTAGTTGGTTTTACTTACCGGTTGAGAGAGCCCGACAGAGTCCCTGGGAGGCATTCCTCACCACCCCTTTACTCTGGATGTTCTGTAAAAGACTACGCAGACTCCAATTTCGTGGCTTATTTACTTTTGTTGAGGTCAGGCAGAAGTATTGAGTCACCCCTATCCGCTGTTCCGAAAGGAGCAGGAGGAGACGGGATCCTTTCACCTTCTATTCTGCTGTTTGAAATGAACAGTCAGGTAGTTGGTTTTACTTACCGGTTGAGAGAGCCCGACAGAGTCCCTGGGAGGCATTCCTCACCACCCCTTTACTCTGGATGTTCTGTAAAAGACTACGCAGACTCCAATTTCGTGGCTTATTTACTTTTGTTGAGGTCAGACAGAAGTATTGAGTCACCCCTATCCGCTGTTCCGAAAGGAGCAGGAGGAGACGGGATCCTTTCACCTTCTATTCTGCTGTTTGAAATGAACAGTCAGGTAGTTGGTTTTACTTACCGGTTGAGAGAGCCCGACAGAGTCCCTGGGAGGCATTCCTCACCACCCCTTTCCTTGGATGTTCTGTAAAAGACAGCAGACTTAATTTCGTGCTTTTACTTTGTTGAGGTCAGACTCAATATCGAGTCACCCCTATCCGCTGTTCCGAAAGAGCAGGAGAGACGGGATCCTTTCACCTTCTATTTTGCTGTTTGAGATGAACAGTCAGGTAGTTGGTTTACTTACCTGGTTGAGTGAGCCCGACAGTGTCCCTGGGAGGCATTCCTCACCACTACTTCTTCCCTGATGTTTTGCT